>OY282508.1:16309754-16950646 GCA_958295605.1 Ajuga chamaepitys | reverse complement strand
AAAACTTGCAACAGAACATGTTGCTTCGTGTGGCACGTCGACAAGATGGTCCTGTGCAACCATAGACGGTGTTAAATTCCTAAACATTTGTATTCCTACTTTGCCAATGCATCAGATAGGCCTATAAACTCAAACATGCAATCGACAAGAAATGCTTCCACCAAGTAGCCAAAGTCTAGGGATAGGATCTGCCCTCCACTGGCCACACATCATTTTTTTGGCATGGTTCAGTATAATTGGTAGTTGGCATCGTCTCTAAAACAACCCTACCAGTAAGGGCATTAAAAGTTGAATGCCCACAGGATTACAGGTTGTCAATTGCTAATGATCTCACCTCAATGTTTCAACGGATTTCTTATACTTGTCGTCTGGGTCAAATGCTTACCTTTTCCCATCCTTGGGGAAAATATCAACATCTTTGGACCGACCCCACAAATATTACAAGAGAAATGCACAATCAATATGGATTGAGCTTCTCAATACAACAAAACAATGAAAAAGCCTACCAAATATCCTCATAGGATTCAAGGGACAACTTAATTGAGACAAAGATTGAAGCAAACAGACATGCAAATACAAAATTCAAATGCACATCGTAACAAAAAGTTCAATGATTCATAACAAATGCAATCTAATATTATAGGCACGGAACATAAGTTGGAAGAATAGGAAACTTCACAAAATTTTCAGTGAATCCAAAAATAAAATTATCCAAAAGATGAAATACAATATAATGTCAAAAACTTAAGATGGGGAAAACATAAATTCACCATAAAAAGCTCCTACTAGCACACCGATGGGCATCTCATGGTACTACTACCTCAACACATCCTGAAGGAAACATGAGTATATCTACTAAGCTGTAGCAGATTGGGCAGCAAGCCTCTTCCTGGCCTCCTCAATGATTGTCAACTTAATACCCTTACCCTTCGGAAGAGACACCCAAGGCTTAATACCCTTACCGATCGTGAACACATTACCCAAACGAGTAGCAAACTCATGACCAGTAGCATCCTGGATATGGACTGTCTCAAAGCTTCCCTTATGCTTTTCTCTGTTCTTGATCACTCCAACACGTCCCCTGTTCCTACCACCAGTAACCATAACAACGTTCCCAACATCAAATTTGATGAAGTCGACAATTTTGTTGCTGTCAAGGTCAAGTTTGATAGTGTCATTCGCCTTGATCAGAGGGTCCGGGTAACGGATGGTCCTTCCATCGAATGTATTGATGTAAGGAATACCTTTCTTCCCAAACTGAACAGATCGAACCTTGCATAGCTTGAACTGCATAGCCATGCATAACAGATTTATGAGATTACTTTGAGGTGTTAAAACTGAATAATAGGGAACGCCCTAACTCAAGGGATTGTAATAAATGAAAAAACCCTGGATCACAGATGCAGACTGATGCCTCAAGTAATAAAAAAAGTAAAATTCCTTTGTCGCTAAGTTCAAGAAAGAAAATGGCTTGTAAGTCAAAACCACTATGGCAAGACACTACCTAAGTAGCAAATGGTCTTAAAATTCAGTTGTAAATTACGAATGATAGAACTATCCAGTCCATACATTTAGCAGCATCACTCAAAATTTAAACTACAATTATCTGGTAAAATTCAACAATCAAAAACTGAAACCAAATGAAATAGAACGGACCTTAGCCTCCTCATCGCGGATAGAGTGCAGCCTGAATCGACCCTTGGTATCATAAAGCAAGCGGAAATTTTCATTGGTCTTTGGGATGGATACAACATCTAGAAGATGAGAAATAACAGATGTTACCTAATAAATATTCGTAGCACATAAAACACTGGAAAACTACACAAACAAAAGACTATCTATTCATAGAGGTATACCCACAAAAATGTTGTGCAAGGTACAGGATTAATGCACTACCTCATGGGGTAGCATGGAATTTCCCGAATACAACAGTAATCAGAGCTTATAAACAAAATCAAAACGAAGGTAAACAGGGGCATACCCATGAAACCAGCAGGATAGGTCTTGTCAGTCCTGACCTTCCCATCAACAAGAACATGACGTTGCATCAAAATAGCAATGACCTCACGGTAGGTCAGGGCATACTTAAGCCTATTCCTCAGAATCAGAATCAATGGCAAGCATTCCCTGGATTTGTGGGGTCCAGATGATGGCTTGGGGGCCTGTATCCAGGTAAAATCGGGTAACATTAAATAGCAAATATTTAAACACAACATTACCAACTATATTTGGGATGCTCATTCTGAAGACACCAAAATTATGGAACAAACACCAATGAGGCAATTTTTACTTACAAAAGCACCACCAAGTTTGTCCAACATCCAGTGGCTTGGGGCATTGAGCCTCTTCAAGTGTTTCTTCAAACCTCTCGCCTGAAAGTTAACAGAGTATCAGACAAAGGAAAGCTGTAGATAAGTCCCACATTAAAACTGTAGATAAGTCCCACATTAAACACGGTCTGCATCTTAACTTAGAAAATTAGTGATCTCTGTTTAATTACTAGAGAAAACCCATCATATACCTCAGAAAAACAACGAAAAGATATTCCCTATTAATAACAAAGATTACCGTCAAATATGAGAAAAGACCTACTTTCTAGTATCCATCAACATTGGGTCAGAATATAAAGAAAGATCAAAATTTTACATAAGGAAAAACCGTTGATCAACAACATCAAATTTATACGTGTATCAAGCTCGTACATTATATTAAAATGTCTATATCACAATCACCCCAGAAAACTGTAATAAAGTTACATGTTTATCCTAAAGAGAAATGCATCATAACTGCTGAATTTGTATATTAAAAAAAAAAATGGATTAATGGAATCACCACCGAAACAAACTAATACACCATAAACCAAAAGGCAACATTTCAGACATTGCGAGATCATGTGGAAAATCAATTGTTGAAGAATGCAAATCAAGAGAAAATCAAGAGCGCTATCATTCAAGAAAACTGACCATCTTGGAGATGGATGCGCACTTCTACGGCTGCGGCTCCCTGTCTCTCTCGCTTGGCCTCGCTGGTGTGTTGCTGCGGAGAATGTGATAAACCCTAACGGCGAGATTATATATGGGGGTGACAGGATGAGGAAAAACTCACTTATTAGGTCAATGCATCAAGTGGGCTAGACCTGGCATTTTGGTTAGTGGGCTGCCTCGTGGCCCATAGCTACCCAGCTGGGCTACGGGCCTGTCATCAACAGAGAGAAGGTTTTCATTTTCTTTCATTCTCAACTTACGCATTTTTATACATCTCTTGGTTATTATTTTCTTCTTTCTTTTTCCTAATTCGAATTCATTATCTGGTGCATTCTCTCTTGCATACTTTTTAATATACGACACATGTTAATGATATTATTCAATATATGCAGGGGTGAAAAGTTATTAAATTTCGATGAACTTGCAGCTTATTATAAGTTTCAAAAATAAAAATAGTAACAGAGTATGTATAAAAGTTTTATTTTTTATTTTTTCTTTTTAATAGAAAATTTACTAAAACAATTAACAGATGAATTTGAAACGAAATAATTGGACTTGATTTTAAGTAGTAATTATTTAATTATATCTTAGTTAGAGATTAGAATGCAAACAATAAAATTAAATAGGATGAGCTTAGTTGAAATTTGGAGTAGTGAATAACTAAAATAATAAGAATTATAGTATTAAAATTAAGATTCTAAAATTTTGCACTGGACTGGAGCCCGGTACTGACCAAGCCTAGCTCCGCCCATGAATATACGTATGTGTGTAAATCAAATACAATTAAGATGAAATACATAAATAAACAGGTAATACTGTGGGCTTTTTTCCTTTTCTTCTGGTTTTTTGATGTGATTAACTTCCTTTTTCCTTTTCTTTCTGAGATCATCTTTATCAACAACCCACTACAGCTCAACTACCAATAAAATATTTATTTCTCTCACCCACATACACAACCTACTCCACAACACAACTCCAAAATTTTTATACTTTATCAACAACCCAACATTTTAATAAATATTAATTTCTTTCATCCACAAATATAACATATTTTCCAACCAAACCAATATTTTTAAGGTACGTTTTAATAATTGCATATTATTTTGGGAGCATTTTCTAATATATTTAAAGAAAAAAATTAATATTTTAATTCTGCAATTACAACAAGAAAATTTTTTTACCATGCACTTAAAATAACATACTAACACAATAACTTAATTAAAATTACAATAGTTGAAATGCAAAATTGAAAAAATGAATTAAGCTACAAATACATGTTTGAAATACTAAATTACAAATATAAAAGATGCAAACTATATATTTAATTATTGGGTCTATTTATAGAGGAAAAAAATAGAGAGCTTCAAATTTTAATTCAAAATATATCGACATCAGGCTTCATTTATAGAAAAAAATACTCCCTCCATCCCAGCTAACTTTTCACAGTTGACCGGGCACGGATGTTAAGAAAAAATAGATTTTGCTTTTCTTTGACTTTTTTAAAGTTGGAGATTGAGTGTAGAGATTGTGAGAAAAAATTCCTTTTAAGGATGTGAAAAGTTAAGTGGGACGGATCGAAATGGAAAGTAGGAAAAGTTAGCTGGGACGGAGGGAGTAGTAATTTTGATAATATTTTTAATTTTTTTAAAATAAAAATTATGTCATTTATTTATCATGAAAACTATATCTAATAAACAATTTAATACAACCAATGAGGAGTGGACATGTGACAGATTGTGGAGAGGGACTGAGTTGTGGAATAAGTTGGTTAACCAACCCAAAGCCACAATCAATTATGAAGTTTACATCTATTTTTAATTTTTTAATTAAAATTTTGTCTTCTATTACAAAACAAGCAAAATATTTGTAAATGACTTAAATAAGATAAAATTTATTTTATAATCAATCGGCTCATAATAAAAGTTGAAATATGAAAATAGATATCCCGGCCTACTTTTTCCTATACATGAAAAAAAATCTTATTAGTTAAACTATAAATATAATTAAATAAATTGATCAAATTATGAAAATTAAATTTTAAGTTTCTCCAATTCAATCCGAGTTAGACTTAATAAAAGCAACAACATATTAAACAAATGAAGTTTTATGCTACTCCATTAGGTTGTGCCTTTACCTATCTATCAGATATGTGTCGTATAGCACATCAATATAAATCAATACGACAATTTTCTTGATTTCAATGATTTTTCCACATCTCATACTTCTGATGGAGTTAATGCATTATCTTGTAGCATACCATACAACGTAGAACAGATGATCGGTTGACTGATTGATACAAAAAAAAGGTAGAACTAATAATAGCTAAAGACATGGACAGACCCATAGTGTCTCCTTGGCCCCATGAAGATTTATTCTTGTATAGTTGTATTTAACTCGATTTTTGTTTGTCCCAAATGATGGAGGTTTAGAGGGGGTTGAATAAGCATCTATTCTTTAGCATTTTTTCTTTTTACTGAATAGGTAATAAGATGTGAGTTGTAAGAAATTGGCAGCAAAGTTTACAACAATAAGTTCCTACAGAGTGTTTGCCTATAACAAGTTGTTCTTTTCAAAACTTACAGCGAGCAATGCCTAAAGATACGCTAAACTAGTTTTCAAAGCAATGCAATAATTAATAGTATGTTATAGCAACAATATTTAAAGATATGAAAATAAGCACACATATATACAACAATTTTATCCTTGGAGGGCTACTCCTCTAACTACACCAGAGCCTTAAAAAAAACTAGTCTACTTTGAATCACTGGTTCAACAAAAGACTCCCCGTTTAAAAATCACTCAAAGAGAAGGTTTATGGAAGTTTTTTCAACTAGAAGCTACCACTCAACGCTCTTGAACAGTTTGAAATGTGGCAAGCTTTTGGTGTGATATAATGAGATTGAGAATGAGCTTTCTGTGAGTTTAGTTTTGATAGACTTTTGAGAATCTATTGTAGCTTGAGAAGTATACTTGAGCAATAGTTAGTAGATGCATTGTTCTTCTTGCTATTTACCCTCTTTGTTCAGACAATCTGGAGTTTTGAAGATATGAGGATTCAAATGCTTTTCTCGTTTCAAGTATCTCGTATTTTGTAACTCATTTTTCGTAACTCTCTTGGTCTTCAGTCATCTATCTATAGCAGTTTAGTTTCATCATTTGTTGAAGAGGTAAAGAAATTCCCATTTGACATTTCATGTTCTTTGTACAACTTCTAGTTGTTGTTGTACTTTAGCTGAGAGATTAGGTTAGAGTAGATGTAGCGTCAACTCTGATTGCAGAATTGCTTTTGCTTTTGCTTTTGCCAGGATACGTGTCTTTACTTTATTGCATGACCAGCACAATATCTTTTAATCTCGAAATCACTGACTTTGACTCTAAGTCCATTTCTGCTCACTTACTTGCATGTAGAGGTGGCGATTCGGGCGGCCCGGCCGGGCCTAGTCGGGCCAAGGGGTAAACTCGGGTCGAGCCGGGTCGGGTCCGATTTATTTCGGGCCTAGAAATGTTAGGCCCAGCCCGACGCACCTCGGGCCATCGGGCCAAAAAAGCTTTTTCTTCAAATTCTATTTTTTTTATTGACTCAAGTCTAGTCTACAAACTACATAACATTAATGCATATTCTATGAATATTGCAAATTATCAAGATTGGAATTGGAGCATCCATTAGGACCATTACTACTTACTAGTTCCTAATGCCTTCTTAATTTCTAAATAAACACAACTCAACAAACACCACAATAAAAGCATAAACAAAATTTCTACATCCACGATCCCAATACTAAATCATAATCACAATTCAATAAAAACATAAACATAATTCAACCATCCACAAATCATATTGCGCAATAAAACATAAACATAATTCAACCAATCTCCAAATCACAACATAATCTCAATCTTAATAGTAATCACTTGTCCTCGGTCAAGTCCTCATCAATAACAACATTAGAATCTTGATTTGAAAATCTTATCTCCTCCACCTCCGGCATATCTGCAAAGGCAGTCAAGCATCAAGAAAACAAGTATTGAATAGAAGATATGAAAAATATTAAATTAGTATTACCAGAGGCTCCAACTTCTGTGAAACCGTGCAACCAATTTCGAGTACAAATGAGGGCTTGCATATTTTTCCCAAGTAAACAACTTCTATACTTGTGCAAGATGCGACCACCAATGCTAAATGAGGATTCGGAAGCCACTGTTGTGATTGGAATGCTCAAAATGTCACAAGCCATAATTGCCAATTGGGGAAATCGATGCTTATTCACCTTCCAATAATCAAGGACATCTATGTCACTTCCCACTGCACATGCTTCATCCAAGTATACATCAAGTTGTGACTTGCCATCATTTGTGGACATTTGTGTTATTTGTTGATGATACTCCTATAAATACAATTAGACATAGACAAAAAAAATAAATCAAACTCATACAAAAAGTAAAATAAGTTTTTTGAAAGCTTAAAATATTCCCCATACTTACTTCAAGCATGGATGGCATAAATGAAGAGCTTCCTTCATTTTTCCTTGGATGTTATTGTCTATTAGATTGGAGATCTCTTGATGAGCTAGCTTGAGATGAGTTTGATGAAGCCCCATATTCACCAAAAAGCTTATACAAGGCCTCCTTTACCATATTCACTTTTTCTTCATGATCAAGAGGATAAAGCTTTCTATAGCAAAAACTCAAGAAGTTCAACTTCGCCTTCGGATCGAAAACACATCCAAGTGCAAGAATGATAGAATATTCACTCCAATACTTATCAAATTTGACTTTCATCTTAGATGCCATATCTTTGAGTTTCACATCCTCACAAGTTAAATATTCATTCAACTTAATTTCTATACTTGCAATTTGCATGAAATACAAGTTGGACGTAGGATAAGACGACCCAGAAATCAAATTAGTGATGTGGTAAAATGGTGCCAAAAAAACTCTTATCTTCTCCGCTCTTTCCCACTCTTCACTTGTTGGACAATGTGGGTATTTATCATCATTAAAGCTCAAGCTAGTGAATGCACGTCTATATTTGATTGCACTTTCAAGCATCATATACGTGGAATTCCATCTAGTTGCCACATCCAATCTCAAGAAACCACCTCCCACATCATTCAAGTGCACTTCTTCAACACATTTTTGAACTTCTCTTAATCTCCCCTCCGTAGCCTTCACATACTTAACACTTTCCCTAATCTTATGCAAAGCAGTACTCACCTCTTTCAATCCATCATGAACAATAAGATTCAAAATATGTGCACAACACCTTACATGAAAAAATTCACCCTTACATAACAAATCATTTTGCAAATTAATTCTCTCTTTTAAAACTTTTTGCATGACATCGTTAGAAGATGCATTGTCCAATTTGAGAGAAAAAAATTTGGAGTCTATCCCCCACTCCTTAAGCACTCCATAAGCCTTACCTGCTAGCTCAGCTCCAATATGTTGACAATTCAACTCAACAAATGCAAGTAATTTGCTATTCAACTTAAAATTATTATCAACATAATGAGCTGTGAGAGTCATATAACCTTGTACAGTTATTGTAGTCCATACATCAGAAGTCAAACAGATTCTACCAGGAATTAAAGCTAACTCACTCTTTAGCTTTGCCTTTTCACTTAAGTACACATTCCAACAATCCTTTTTGGCGGTATTTCGAGACACGGGTTGAAATTCAGGATTCAATATTTTGTTAGTCAAACAAACTTCTTCATATTCAGCATAACTAAATGGAAGATCATGCGAAATTATACTTTTAGCAAGTGAATTTCTATAAGCCTTACTATCAAATGTGAATCTCTTTGTGCATGCAGCTTGGTTATCTATCATGTCCCGCACATTATGATAACGGGGAAGTTTAAGACATTTATCCATATGACGCTTGAGATGAGTCGTACCCCCACTAGATGCACAACTCATTAGTTTACCACATCCCTTGCATTTGCACTTTTGTGCCCCATTAACCAGCTCCTTAAGTTTTTCAAAAGATTGCCACACCACAGACTTGGTTCCCTTATCATTAGATTCATTATCAATACCATCATCTACAACATTTTCACCACTAGTCTTAGTCTTTACATGTCCCCTAATCTTACGTTTTACACCAACAGTAGAAGAAGAAGTAGTACCTACAGTACTATCAACACTAGTGGTGGGTTTTGTGGCGGGAGGAGGAGATTCAAACATTTCAAAGTCGTCGTCTTCTTCATCGAACATTTTCAATTCTTCATCGATACTCGCTAGATTTCGTCCAATATCTTCCATTCTTGCTAACCTAAAAATAAAGAAAACAATTGTGTTAGAATAGTTAATACACATGTTGCAAAATAATATTAAACCTAAAATTTATTGTTGTAAAATATGGAGTACTTTTTATCAATAAAAGTATTACGTTTCGCCATAAAGGTATTACTAGATAATACAGTATAATAATCCTTCTCGCTACACCTTCTCTCTCCCTAAATTCATAGGTCCAGTGACAAGATTCTTATAATTTTACAAATATATTTGGATGTGACTTTGTGTGTCTAATTAGTATAGGTGAGATAATTAATTATTGTATTCCAAGGTTGTATAATATAAAAATTGCATGAATGTGATAGACTGATAGTTGATATAATTAAATTAGAATACAAAGAAACATTCTTTGATCATCATTATAGTCCACCATATGTGTCGGCTGTAGGTTGTAGCTTCGTGGCCAATGGCCATGCATAAATCATGATGCAACCCTTTTAGAAAACAAGAAATTTACAAATTACCCTAGCTATCTACTATTAAATCTGATCTATTGAGTAATGAATTTAGGTGCAACTAACTGATTAGAAGAAGCAGATACACATACACTCAATTACTTTGAGATTCATCCTCTGCTACTCAAACTTCAACAATTTCAAAACATTTCAAAAGAAATAATTCCTCTCAAGAACCCCTGTTTTATGTGTGTTTTCAGCAATAAAACAGAATATTGATTATATACACAGTAACACATACACGCATCAGTGATTTAGTGTGTGTTTTCAGCAATTATGTTTATATTAGGAAGTTAAGCTACATAAATCAGTTTTGTTTATATTCTGAAAGCTCAAAATCAGGTTTGATGCTTTTGGCTTCATTCTAGAAAAGAAGCTTCATTTGATTATCTTGTTCAGAAGAAGCAAATTTTGCACAGTTGCAATTATTTAGATCTACGTTGGTTTTTCAGTTCTTGAAAGATTTGTGTGGATAATTACCTCGATGACTGGTGAGATGACGAGCGAACAGCTGCCCTGACGTTGGGCGAGTAGCGGCGCCGGCGGTTACGCCTTCGAAGGTTGCAGACTTGCAGCGGTGCGGGGGGCGGCGGCTAGGGTTCCGGTCGCGACTCTCAACCTCAGCTTCTCAGTTTTCACGCTTCTCACTCTAGTTTCACTCCCTAAACTCAGTAGTCACGGACCCACGCAGTCAACGACTCAACAGAAGAAAAAAAAAAAAAGTAATGAAAATCGGGCCAGCCGCCATTCGGCCCACCAAATTAAAAGCCCGATCGGGCCGGGCTTAATAGGCCCGAAATTTATCGGGCCGCTATTTTCTCGGCTCAGCCCGGCCAATATTTCGGGTCATATGGGCCGGCCAATCGGGCCGGACCGATTTTGCCAGCTCTACTTGCATGTCCTTGTTGTACTATCCTAGTATCTTTATGAAGTGGATCGTGCTGCAATAGGCCTTGTTGTGCGCAAGTTCTGCATAATCTTTTCGATATTGCTTCCCACATCGCATGAACCTATCCTCTTACAAAGGACTGCTTGTTATATGTTGTCTAATGACTTTACTGTAACTTCATGTTGAGGCTTAAGTATAACTAGCCCTATCTATTACAAAGATTACAGAACAGTGGGGGTTCTAGTTCCTGCTTTACAACGTGATTTTGCATCATCAAAACTATTCATAAATTTTCGAACATTTTTTAATACAACTTAATTAAATAAATAAACATAACGTCGTTTAACTTGAATAACAATTATCTAATCATAATCGATGGATGTAATTTTAAGTGTAAGTAATGAGATAAAGATTTTAAAAAATAGAATGAAAAGATTACAAACATTATATTTTGATTAATCATTTTTTTTTGGAATTGAATCACTTTATTGATCTTATTAATGTTATTATAACTTTATAGTTTTATTCCTGAAGTTGAATATGGTTGAGATTCAGCGACACACTTAGAGATGCAATGCCGTGATCCTCCCTTTTAGATTTTCTAAAAAAAAGTATTTTTTAATGTAATTTATCCAATATTTTAAATTTAGAGCCTAATATATTGGGGTTTACTTTCTAGCCTTTCTAGAGTGTGTCATCTAGTCGCTATAAAATTTGCTCATAATCTTAGAGTATAACTAGAAAATTTACCCCGTAAAACTGCTTGTGTATGGAACCCTTCGACAAGACTTTTGGGTCAGTCACTAGTTAAAGAGATAAGTATTCATTTAAAATTACATTTTTAATATCATTTTGAGATTGGTAAAAGAATCCAATTTAAATTATGTGAAGTAATATTTTGTTTTAAAATATAATATTATTTGTTGTTGCAACGACGTCGTAAATGCGTAGATAGATCTGAAAATAGTAAGATTAAAATGTACAAAGTTTGGCGACATGAAAAATAGGAAAGGTGGTACAAATAATTGCCAATACATTAAAAATAATTAAGGAAAAGATATAAATTTGCCCTTCAATTTGTAATCTAGATTCAAATTAGACAGTAAATCATTTTTGTCGTCGATATAAATACTTTTACATTTTAAATAGACCCTCCGAACTTTTGAATACAAGACATACAAAACCTTCCTTAATATTAAAATAACTAAATACATTTAAAAAATATTTATATTTATTAAATCTTAAAGTAACACATTAAATAAAAGATGTATATGAAAAATCAAGAAAAATATTTATTAGAATTATAAAAATTATTTAAATAAGTTGAAATTTTTTATGCCAAACTCATAAGTTATTAAATATTTTTCCAAATATGTTAAATTATTTTAATTGATCATATTGTTTTCAAATGTTATGTTGTCAATTTCTTGATTTATATATATATATATATATATATATATATATATATATTATTTTTTATATTAATTAAATATTTTAAAAATTATTTAATTACTTTAATACTTTAGAGAGCCCTATTTGTCTCAAATTTAAATTTTCAGTGATGTATTCGTCCTATTTCAAATGTTTAGGTGTCTATTTGATAAACAAAATAGTTCAAAGTTTAATTTGAACATAATGTATAAACCCAGGGGTAAAATTGTACAATTTCTCAAATAATTATTATACGAACAAAACATAACAAACAAGAAACACACAACAACGAAACACATACAACGATATTCTCTCCCTCCTAACTTTGCTTATCTCTCAATCTCACATATACAAACCATTGCCACCACCATTCTGCTTCCTCAGATAACAAAAACTTTGCTTTCTTGATTCCATTCATCGTTACCAACCATAGCAATCACAAGATTTGCTTTATCTCGTGATTTTTCCTCATGTACCTCATCCATCAAAACCTGCCGTGGAAATTAAAAAGTTTACGTATACAATAATGGGGAGGAAAAAGAATTGGAGGGTTTCAAGAATTGGCAGTTATGCCATAGCCTCATCAATTAAAGATGCCACTTGTTTTTCTTGCACAACTTTTAATATTCTTGCTCCTATTTACAAAAGACTCAGCCTCAAGGTAATTAAATTAGAAATTTGCATAATTTTATTCATATACACTACGGTAAAAGTAGCCTTTTTTTGTGTGTGTGTGTGTGTGTATATATTTGGATTCTTTTTCTCTTTCTAATTTTTATGTGGACATTAGTGTATGTTGCTTTCTTTATGTACTTGTGCAAAAGTTATCTTTAAAGAGTGGAATTTTGATGGGTTCGCTTAAAATTTGTGCTATGGGGATGAGGGCAGGATTCCAATTTCAGAGAAAGTGACGTTAAAGAAGTTTGGCTTAAGAGGAACAAAAAGATTTTGGATTGGTTATTGTGTGAAAGATCTTCAATCATCTGCCTTCAGGTTTTGTTTTTCTTCTTTCTTCCTCATGTGTGTGTCTGTATGATATTATGTTTTATTAGTGGTTTGTGGACTGTTGTAGGAATTCTGGGTTGGAAATGAAGAACTCGTGAGTATTTATGATAAAAGGCTTGGGGATGCAGGCTACAACAGTTTCAAGCTTGCCAGGCCAAATAATCGAGGCGACGGTATTCCAATTTTTCCATTTCTGGATTTTTTTTTATTTTTTTTATCTCAATGTATGCTGTTTCACATTGATAGATGTAAATATTTTCTTCTTTCTAATTTTTTTGATGTATTTTTACTCTCTTACAAATTCTCTTTTTCTTTTGTATGGCTAAATCTAATATATATAATTGATGAAATAAAACTATGAAGCTAGAATGTTAGAATCACTCTCTCATAAACATATTCTTAAGTAGTGCATTAGTGAAGTGTTTATGCTAACGGTGAAATAGAAGTGAACTATGAGGATGAAAAGTGTCAATACCTATTTTGTAATTTTAATCAAACTAGAGAACATAAGAGTTCAATATGCAATGCACCTTCTCATTGGCTGATTGATAAGTTATTCAAGTATTGATTCTTCTCTTTGATCTTAGCGAATCAGTTGCTCCCACGGTTCGATGGTTCTGTAATTTGTAGAATGAGTTGCATCTGTACTTTTACAACATTAGAGAAACCAACTTTTGCTTATGAAGATGTTTTCTCATTCATGAATTTGCAAAGGTCTTCTGACTGCTGTGCATAAGGACTACTTTAGGATCATCAACTATAAAGAGTTGATCTTCAATGATTTTGGAGACCGGGTAGCTCAGCTACTTCACGTTGATCTTATCTCGCACTTTTCACAATGCCGAAACAATAATGTATGCCAAGAAATACTCATAGTCAACACACATTTGTTGTTCCCACATAATTCAAGTTTTTGCTTGGAGCGACTACGCCAGGTTGGTTTAAATTCATAAGTAGATCTTTCAGACTTTCTAAATTAGTTTTGGCATTATCAAATAATCAGATATGATGTTTCATTATTTTTTTATAGGTGTACAGAATATTGCATTATGTGGACTCGTATCAAAAGGATAACAAACTCAATCCCTTACCTATCTTACTCTGCGGGTATGTATGTTGGGTATCGTTTTACATATGAGATATTGTACTTGAGACGATATTGAAGTGCTTTGTGCATCTCGGTAACTTTTCTAGTGATCTGAATGGGAGCAAGAGTGGTCATGTTTATAAGTTCCTTAGATCTCAAGGTTTTATATCATCATATGATGCTGCACATCTGTACACTGATGCAGATGCTCACAAGGTTATTCATCTTTACTTTTCTTTTTTGGTAATAATTTTTTCATCCCCACAATTCCTATTTTTGATGCCGCTTATTTTGTGTGCAGTGGGTGAGTCACCGTAATCATCGTGGAGATATTTGTGGTGTGGATTTTATATGGCTTCTTAATCCTAATAGATATAGGAAATTGCTCAAAACAAGTTGGGTTGAAGCACTATCAGGATTGCTTAAGGTAAGTTGTCAAATTGAAAGTTCAAAATTTATGCGAATCTTAGCTTGATTTGTTGCCATACTTTTTCATTAATGATTGTCCTCATTAGAGATAATCGACAATGTTTTGATACTTGTCCTTTTTTTACAGCATCAACTTAAGCGAGCCTCACTTACAGAGAACAATGCATTTACCTTTCTAAAGGTGGATAGCGACGAGCATTGCATCACTTATGTTGGTTTCTATCAAGCACTGGAGCAGGTAGGAGCATTTCAATTAGGTCAGTTTTCTTTATTACTAACTTGTAATATTGCACACCATTTTGAAAAATAGACAAGTAATGCATTTTGTTACCATTCCTCAGCTTAAATTGAGTGGCCACAGTCATGGACTGCACGAGGATGAGATACAGGAACTGTGGGGGCATGCAGATATTAATGGAAATGGTGTTCTTGACTATGAAGAATTCAAGGTATTATACTAGTTGTGTCGGTAGTTGTTGCTTCTCTCTGTCTCTGCTTATTCTCTCATGTGACGGCACTTCAGCAACAAATATGGAACGCATACTCAGGGCAACGAGACGAAGTGATTTATGAGGTCTTGGATGACATCGTCAATGGCACAGAGCAAACAATTGGATTTAGTGTGAAGAATGCAGTCCTCTTCCCAACAGAAGTAGAAAAAGGATTCTGGCCCGAAGATTACTCTCTTTCTGATCATGCTCGATTGACGGTGGTGTTTTCACCAGTGAGAATGCCATGTTGTCGATTGAACATATAATTTAAGGATTAATGAGTTTCACAGAACAATGAGCGGAATGGTCTTGTCTATGCTACACCATGTGACTTATCCACACTGAATTTGCAAAAATTCACACGCTCAGTGCATGTCTGTGGTTGGCCGTCTTTTGGGTAGTCGATAAACCACATGGTGTAATTCCTTAGCATCCGAATAACGTTAGAGTCAGCCTTCAAGGTGTGTTATAATAATCTGAATCGATTTCCTTTTTCTCTTTTATGATCTATCTAAGAATATATAAAAATAATTGGTTTGGGCAGAAGGAACATGCATTCGGACGAGTTGAGTTGATCGATTTTGAGTGAAGCAAGTTGAAAGATGGAGTTAGAATCCAACAACATCAATGCTTTCAGTTCTCATCATCCTATGCCTATATACAAAATGAGGATTAGCTGGATAGGCTAACATGGATGATGTCTCATGTAAAAAAAGAAAATGTTGTGTAAATAGAAATTAACTTTATAGTTGATCATGTTAACAATTTTGACACTGTTTGTAAATTACTTTCTTTTCATTGGAAATATATGTTATGTTGAATGGGAAGAGCTTTGCAGAAATATAAGTTCATATAATATCCTACTGAATATAAAAGTACATCCATCTATAAATATAAATATTAATTTTTTCCTGTTAAAAAATTATCTAAAAATAGATTGTGAGTTAAATAAGAGTAAATTATGTATTTAAGTTAAGTTTTGACTTATATATTGATAATCATAAGTAACTCCATGATTTCCGCCATAGATATAAATTAACATCAATCACAATCAATATTTGTGGAACCGGATCGACGATCGAACCGACTTGACTACCGGTTCAAGGTTCAACCGGTCGGACCGGTTTAACCGATGGTCCGACCGGTAAAGTGAGAATGAGCATGAAATTATCATTTGCAATACTTGTATTATATCATGAGTTTTACACCATATATTTAATTATTATAAAATAATAACAATATAAATAATGAAAGAGTCCTCTCACACCCACAGTCCCACTTTTTACTCATCCCCACCAAGATACCCACAAAATTGACGCCCTGCTCATTCTCTCTCTCTGAAACAAAGAAAAATTAAAAAGTTTTTATCATTGGTTGCCTTTCTTCTTCTGTGATACGTCTTTTTTCTTAAATCTCTTCTTTGTTTTTCTGCCAATGATAGAAAAAACTCAAGTTCATCTACTAGTGTCTGTCTCTCTGTAAGCTAACGAAATAACCATGCCTATATTGGCTTCTCTTCGTCTCACCTCTGTCAGATTTGTGATGTTTTTTAACAAAAGTTTGGAAAATCTCCGAGTTATGATTCTCGTCTTCCAGATCTATAATTTTCTGCAGAAGTTTTGAAAGTCTGAATTGAAACCTTGTGTTGCCATTTGCCACCGGTTTGACTGGTTCTTTCCGAGTTTGACGGTTTTGACCGGTTTGATATGATTTCCGATTTCATAGTGGTATCCGGACCGGACTGGTGACCGGTTCCCGGTTGGACCGGTTGAACCGGCTGGTCCGGTCCGGTCCCACAAACACTGATCACAATAATCAAGAGATATAATAAATATGTTCTTTATATAAGTAAGAACTCTATTACCGAAAACATAATAATTATTTATATTAATAAATATTGTGATCGAAAAATGTAATTTTTTGTTGGTTAATTTTTTGGGTTGGATTCAAGATAGTGATTTTACTGTATATTTTTAGATTAATATAATTTTTTGAATACCAGAAATTTAATTAATATAAATTTGTTAATTATTAATCTTCCATTGACATGTTAAATCTTAATGTTTAATTAATTGGAGCTATCAATATATAGCGAAATCACACATTTCATTTTTTCTATATGTTGTCATATATTGGAACCTTTTTTTTTTCTTTTTTCTTTTTTGTAAAGTTTGCTCGAAAAATAATGGCGCTTGTGTAACACTCCCCTCATGCAATAGATGAATTCTTGTCAGACTTTGCATAGATGATAAAAATGCCGCAACTATTAGTTATTATCTGTTACTAGATTTTTTTTTTTCCAATTTCATAATACATTTATTATTTTTGGTCATAATTTGCTTATAGTTTCTCATAATTTTTAATTTTACACTAAATTGAATATATTTAAAAGATAAAGCATATTAGTATGCAATTTACATTGGTTATTACTTGAGTTAGACATAGTATTTATTGTGGACATAACTGTACATTTTATATTGTGACTGACTGTAAATAAAATTAATAATAAAATAATTATACTTTATTTTTTAATTTACGTTTCTTTAAAATTTACAATATCAATTTTTTTTTATGGGCTAATTATGACATATTTTTATATAAAACAAACATGTGAGATTAATCAAGAAAATAAATATGGACAAAATAAAAGAGATTGATGTGTATAACACATTGGCCCATATGTGGCGAAGTTGCTTTAGGCAGTTGTTCCAAAGACGATTGAGATTGACAATGTAAATTGATTTATTTATTTATCTAGGAAATCTTTAATTTCTTAAAAACATAATATATTTTTTCTTAGTCCATTTCAAAATTTCAAAGATTAGTCTTCTTTTCACGATCTTTGATCAGACACCATGTTGCATATATTAAAATGAAATATTATATTAGGAAAATGTAACTATTTAATCTGTGATTATTTGTATGCTAGACGTAAGTATTTATTGTTATTGACAATTTGTATTGTGTTTGGTAAATAAAATTTGTAAGACCTTGATAATCAATATATATCAAGTCGTGCTTAAATCTGACATAAACAACTTCATCGCACTGTCGAGGCACATCAAATTAGTTATTTATTTTCTAACATTCTTTCCTAACAATAGGTAGAGCAAGTCAAGGTCGATCCCACAGAGAACAGAGAAACTAATTGAATTATTGTATTAAACCAGTTTATATAGCCAATTATAACACTATAAATATAATATTGGGGAAGTTTTGGTGAGAATTAATTAACTACTGCAGCTAACAAATAAACTATTAACTAACAAACTAACGATGAATTTACTTATGATAAAAGTATTCCTGCCTTTAACCAAAACCCCCCTAGTACGAATCATTCATGTAACTATTGCAACTGCTTGACCAACTAGTTCTGAAACTCCTACTCCAAGAATTAACAAGTACGCTTAGCTAATCCTTGTTGCCCTTTAAGTATAATTAATCACAGGTTCGCTTAGTAATTAATCCTATCCAATTAAGTAGTCCTAGGATACGATCGCTAGAACACCATTAATCAAATGCGTAGAGAACTTAGACAACGGAGTAGATACGGTGTTGTATTCGCAAGCTCGGTACAACGACTTATGTTATCCTAGCGAAGAAATAACTATTTGCTACTTTTAGACATAAATGCATAAAGATTACGGATTATAACTTTACGACCTAGCAACAATTATATGTCTAATACAAGGGTGATCAGTCAAAATAACAAACATATAAAAGATATGAAGAAACCAAATAATAGAAATAATCCCAGAACATAGTTAAATCAAACAATTACCAGAATAGTTACAAAAACATCGTTCTAGGGTTCAACTTAGTCAAAGACGAAAAATAAAGGCTTAGCAGATCAAAGCAATCGCTAAGAACAAACTAATAAAGAAAGACATAAAACTAGAAAACCCGAGATGTCGAATCTTGATTCTTCGTGCTCATCGGAAATCCCCAATTCCAAGCTCCAAAATTAAGGTAAAAATTATATTTTTGAAGTTGGGATCTTCCTTTTATAGTTGGGGATGAATTAGGCTTGGATTGGGCTTGAAAAGGTAATTTTCGAGCAAATCCTATTCTGACTATACATCAGTCTCGGGAGAGGATCATGTATAGAATTCTCGGCCGAGAATAAGCTATCTCGGCCGAGATTCTTCTTCAGCCAAAAATCCTGGTTTCTCTGATGTACTATCTCGGCCGCTGTCTCGATCTAGCTCAATTTCCTGAAGCTTTGGCTCAATTTTTTTTGGTTTTTGACTTGTGGAACTTGTTTTCATCATCCATCTTTAGTCGAGTTCGAATTTTTGGTCTAATTTCACCCAAATAACTTCAAAACAAGTCAAACAACATCAAGTTGCCCAGTAATGTAAATATGAACAATTCATGATCAATTACGCATGCAAATGTCACTAAATGAACACTTAAATCGACCTATTATGCGTGCGTAACATGTGTACCAAAATCCCCCCAAACTTAAACCTTTGTTTGTCCCAAACAAAATAAAACATAGAAGAACACAAGAAGACACGTGTCAAGGGCGACTTAAGTGGCAAACATAATTTCAGACACATTTTATATAGGACAATATGATAATCAGAGCATATCCGACATAGTAACTTAAACTACTTTTGAGACTCGATACTTTCAACAAGCGATCCTTATTAGTTAAGTGTATCACTCATCTCTCAAGTGTATAAGGTAAATACAATTCACTCACATTGGACTACATGCAACGCCTACCATATGCTTGCGCATTATCTAAATTAGACCTTGTACTTGACATATGTGACATAGGATTAAAAATGTCTTTATTTAGGTTGTAATGTAGGCTTATGGTAAGGTGGGAATTTTTTTTTTGAATAAAAGTGACTAATCTTCGGAACAATCTAGTTTTCCTACTCAACCACCCCTCAAGACAATCACTCAACCGCACTTTTCAATTTCAGCAAACCTTCCTTCTTCACCACAAAAGTACTTACAATAACCTAAGTGCTTTTTCATGCTTCATTTTCGGGTACCACAATTTGGGACTACCCAATTTTTCATCAACTCAAACAAACAATAAAGCACTTTTAGACTAACCTCTCCTTCAAACAAAAATAAATACCGAACTTATTTACACAACTTTTCTTTTCTTTTCTTTCGTTTTTTTTCCTTTTTTTTTAACTACTAAACAATAACCAATACGTCACACTTTACACCCCCCTCCCTCAAACTTGGTTGAAAACTAATGTTGTGAGGAAAAGAGTGGGATGAATTGGTTCTAAAAACATAACACTTAGGAGAGGTTATTTTTGTCCCGATTTCTTTACCTATCCTTTCAATATCCCTTCCTTTCTTCAAAACTCCCCATCTTTCACCCATATCAATCCCAAAGATTCCCAAATGCCTTCCAATCCTCCTCCCTCATACTCACTCTTAGCCCAAAATAGGTCAAAGGTTTAATATTGGAAGGATGTGTCTTGTAAAATAAGGCTATCAAAGAAACAGCTACAAAGCTCAAATGGGCTAACAACGGAAAATTTTATTGGTCAAAAGGAAAACATATTAAGGCTTAAGAATAGGTTCAAAATAAAAAACCGCCTAAAATCATTTCCTAAATCACAACCTGTCTGACATATTCATAATAGAGACTCTAGGCAAGTTCTAGAGATGACTACATATAACCAAAGAATTCACACCGAAAGAATGTAGATATTACTCTAAAGATGGGAGTACAAAATTTGGCTAAAAAACTCACAACGTTATATGTGATCACAAGTTTCAAGAACAAGCTCAATTTTATCTTCATTACATATCATTCTCTATGATGAGTTAATTTTCAAATTTTAAGCACAAATTATGATCATCATTAACTAGTTGCACACTTGTCATTACTCTAATCTTTTGTCCTTAGACACACATCAAAATCAAACTATAATCTCGATTTTTCAACTGACTCAATCCTAGACTCAACTAAAATGCAAAGTACATAACAACTAAACATGACCCAACTTGCAAAGACAGTGGCTCACAGGCCAGACGATCAACCAAGTAATTGGCTCACAGTCCATACAACCATGGCTCACAGGCCAACACTCAATAAACAAACAAGAAACTCCCAGCTAGCACAACACAAGAAAATATATGAAAATAAAGCTTAAAGCTAAAAAACAGCCAAGTCGTCCCACTTACACCCCTCCCCCAAACTTGGTTGAAAACAGCTACAAAGCTCAAATGGGCTAACAACGGAAAATTTTATTGGTCAAAAGGAAAACATATTAAGGCTTAAGAATAGGTTCAAAATAAAAAACCACCTAAAATCATTTCCTAAATCACAACCTGTCTGACATATTCACAATAGCGACTCCGGGTAATTTCTAGAGACAACTACATATAACCAAAGAATTCACACCGAAATAATGTAGATATTACTCCAAAGATGGGAGTACAAATTTGACTCAAAAACTCACAAGGTTATATGTGATCACAAGTTTCAAGTACAAGCTCAATTTTATCTTCATTACATATCATTCTCTATCATATGTTAATTTTCAAATTTTAAGCACAAATTATGATCATCATTAACTAGTTGCACACTTGTCATTACTCTAATCTTTTGTCCTAGACACACATCAAAATCAAACTATAATCTCGGTTTTTCAACTGACTCAATCCTAGACTCAACTAAAATGCAAAGTACATAACAACTTAACATGACCCAACTCGCAAAGACAGTGGCTCACAGGCCAGACGATCAACCAAGTAATTGACTCACAGTCCATACAACCATGGCTCACAGGCCAACACTCAATAAACAAACAAGAAACTCGCAGCTAGCACAAAGCAAGAAAATATATGAAAATAAAGCTCAAAGCTCAAAAGCAGCCAAGTCGTCCCACTTATACCCCTCCCCCAAACTTGGTTGAACACAACTACAAAGCTCAAATGGACTAACAACGGAAAATTTTATTGGTCAAAAGGAAAACATATTAAGACTTAAGAATAGGTTCAAAATAAAAAAACCGCCTAAAATCATTTCCTAAATCACAACCTGTTTGACATATTCAGAATAGAGACTCCGGGCAAGTTCTAGAGACGACTACATATAACCAAAGAATTCACACCAAAAGAATGTAGATATTACTCCAAAGATGGGAGTACAAAATTTGTCTAAAAAACTCACAAGGTTATATGTGATCACAAATTTCAAGTACAAGCTCAATTTTATCTTCATTACATATCATGCTCTATCATATGTTAATTTTCAATTTTAAGCACAAAACACTTGTCATTACCCTAATCTTTTGTCCTTAGACACACATCAAAATCAAACTATAATCTCGATTTTTCAACTAACTCAATCCTAGACTCAACTAAAATGCAAAGTACATAACAACTAAACATGACCCAAATCGCAAAGACAATGGCTCACAGGCCAGACGATCAACCAAGTAACTGGCTCACAGTCCATACAACCATGGGTCACATGCCAACACTTAATAAATAAACAAGAAACTTGCAGCTAGCACAAAGCAAGAAAATATATGAAAATAAAGCTCAAAGCTCAAAAGCAGCAAAGTCGTCCCACTTACACCCCCTCCCCCAAACTTGGTTGAAAACCACAGTTTGGGGTTGTTTGGTTGCTAGTAACAACTATTGGATTGGTATAGTTAAATGGGCTTTTGGGGTGATTACAAGTACTTAGGTTGAATTGTTAATTTGTTTAGTTGACTAGTTTATCCAGGTTGGTTTTACCTAGATTAGCTTATAAACTGTTTGGTTGGATGGTTTACCTAGGTTACCTTAGGTTAAAACTCAGGCTTACACAACCCACCACCCCCTGGGTTGCAATTAACCGGGCTTTGTTGTTAAAGAGAACGGGCTTGGTAATAAAACTGGGCTACTAAATGAGCAACCAAACATGTTTATAGGTGGGTTGAGACTTGTAATAAGGCCTAAACCCATCAACCAAACACACCCTTTGTGGGGAAAAGAAGGGTACGAATTGGTGCTTACTTACAGTACTCCTGCTGAGGTGGTGGTTGGAAGCTATGTTTGCTCAAATATTTGGCTATCGCACCCCACCAAGTGTCTTGTTATATCCATCATGCTCACTACTATTTGAATTCGAGTCATGTTAGTTCCTGCATACTACTCAAAGATGAAAAGAAAATGCATCAAATAGAAAATAACAATAAAATGCATAATTTAAAAGTAAAAATACGATAAACATCAGGTTGCCTCCCGACAAGCACCTTTGTTTTACGTCGTTGGCTCGACCGGTTTACGTCCATTTAGCGTTTGATCCATGGAGGTTTCCACATTGGCTTTAACCAATTAAAGCATTTTACCTCCTTCATTTTCTCACGCTCCTTCTTATGATGCTTCTAAGATATGGAAGTATTCAGCTTATCCCTGTAACTCAACTCACAATTTCTTTGAATTCAATTACATCATATATGTTAAATTTAACGACGTGTCCATCAAACTCTATCGTGAGTGTTCCCTCACAAACGTCTATCTTTTTTTGAGAAGTGTTCAAAAACGGCCTCCCTAATAATATAGGCGTAGAAGTTGATGTATCGCCATTCATGTCTAACACATAGAAATCCGCCGAAAATACTAAGTCGCCTACTTTCACTAGCACATCTTCCAAGACCCCATCAGGGTATGTAGTACTCTGGCCAGCTAATTGAATTACCATCCTCGTTTCTTTTAATGGCCCAAGTTTTAGTGCATGAAAAATAAAATGAGGCATGACGTTTATAGATGCACCTAGATCTAGCATAGCTCTCTCTATGGTGTGATTACCTATTGAACAGAGTATTACGAACATACCTGGGTCCTTGCACTTTGGAGGGATCTTCTTTTGGAGGATAGCTGTCACATTTTTTCCCATAATCACTTTCTCATCTCGCTTTAACCTGCGTTTGTTAATGCATAGATCTTTAAGAAATTTAGCGTACCTCGGGATTTGTCTGATCGCGTCGATTAACGAAATGTTTATCTCGACCTTTCTGAATACATTCAAGATCTCTTTTTCCTTGTTATCTTTCACTTCCATTGCAAGTCGGCTAGGAAACGGGAGTGATTGAGCCATAACAGGTGGCAAACTGGGCTATTTTCTCGAGCAATAAGTCTCGACCAAGATAATTGGTTCTCGGCTGAGTTGGTTGGGCAGCTTGCTTGGTTCTCGGTCAAGATCAGGGCTGTCGGCCGAGCTCTGTAGCTCGTCTTCCTCCCATATTTGCCTACATTGGTTGAGCACGAAGATTAAAAAAAACTAATTTTGTGGAATCTTTGACTTTTTCAAAGATGGAGATTGAATGTGGAGATTTTGAGGGTGGAGATTGTGAGAGAAATTTGCCATTTATGGGCTGACAAATTAGATTGGGACAAACCGAAAAGGAAAGCAAGCAAATTAGAGCGGGACGAAGGGAGTATCTTTTAATTAGTGATAAACTACAAGTTGTCAATATACCTAGTGAATATAATGATAATATATAACGTAATCACTAATAGGAATGTTAATATTGATTTGACATGCCCGAATCCTTTGGGGCAGGGCAAACCCCTATCCATTCTAGAACGGGGCGGTTCAGACATGAGTACTATGAGCCGGCCCGACCCACCCCGCCTTGCACAAAAAACTTATTTAAATTTTATAGATATATTATGTAAATTTATATATATGGACATATAAAAAATATATATTACTATATATAGGGTTTATTACCGAATCCAACGTGTAGTATAGCACTTTTTTCCACTTACAACCCCGAGTATAAAAAGTTTTCGATTGCAACCCATACTACACGGGATCTTCCGATCACAACCTAATTTCGAATCAATCGATATTTTCCGGCAACTTAAATCCGACGTGACTTGCACACGTGATACTAATGGCATTATTGTAATTTTTGTGATGTCTCCCGCTTAAAAAACCATCACGTGAGTTTCACATGCTTAGGTTTAGCACAATTTGGGGGAGTTTAGCCCTAATTCAGTATCATTTGGAAGATTGGAAAATACGGTGTTGTAGTTCATTTTCATCACTTATTCACCAAAAAAATCGAATATCCATCTAGGGCTTTGGCATTTCAAGATCGATAGAGCTATAATGGTGTAGAGAGTTAGACATCATGAACGCGCATACCAAGCTCCTGATTATGGTATGGCTCTGCTTTATTTGAAAATTTTACCTATTATTTGAAAATTTTACTTATTGTTTATGCTAGACGATTTGGTGTGGGGTATTAATGTTCGTTTTATATGGTAGCAAGAAGATTGGTGGGTGGTGGGTTTCAATATGTTTTGTGCTCTGTAGAAGCGGATATATATTGTTTAGGGTTTAAAGCATGTTAGAAAACTGTGATTCTTGAATATAATATGGGAGTTTATGAATATTTGTGATTAGTTTAGATTTATATGCTGCTGTAATGGGGGACCAGTTGGTGAGAATACTTGGTGGTTGGGTGCATTAAAATAGACAGCTTTTGTGTGGGGACCCGTTCTCCTTTATTGCATTTTTAATTGTTTTAGTTTAGAGTAGCATTTGTTGTCTTTTTGTTTTGCTGTGAGAACATATATTTATAGTTACACTGATTTGGTTTCTTTTTTCCTTGTTTGTCTCTACATCAGGCCCTGCTTCTACTACTGGGTTTTTTACCATTAAAATGCACCACATCAGTAATTTTTTCAAGAATCTAGGATTCCCTTGTTACTTAGGTAACAAGAATAGTCTTATTGACTTCTGCCATCCGGATGAAATGTCACTGATCGAGCTGAAGAATATGATCTCAGATATAGGGGTGGATAATGTTGTCACCATGTTCCGTAGCCTGAGTAGGGTAGATAAGTGCGATGACTTAATCCCTATTGTCACTGACTTTGATGCCATGAATCTAGCCAGCTATGCGGATGAAAACAGGATGGTTGGAGTGTTCATAAAGCATTATCCTGATGAAAGCGGTGGTAATGGTCAAGTAAGTAACAGTGAAGGGGCACACTACATTCCCGTTCCAAACCCTAACACTGAAAACGATTCCTTTACCCTGTTGTTGAATCTGAAATGAGGGATGCTGAATGTGAAGATGGCTGGACTGGCTATATCGAAGCCTTTCAGAATAGTGATTGGGTAGATAAGAGTGAAACTGAAGGTAGTGATGACGCACAAAACATAGGGTCGGATGAAAAATTATCTGAGAAATTGGGGGAGAGTGAGTTCGAGGTGAGTGATGATGACCATTTGTTTGAGGAATTTGTGGATGCTGATATAGAATGGGGTGGCTTATCTGTTCCCGAACCAGTAGATGATCAACCTTGTTCTACTAGAATAAGGAGTCGCAACAAGGGAAAGGCTAAGGTCCGGGCTGGTCCCCGAAGGGTGTTATGTGATAACCCAGAATTCTATGTTGGTGGTACACGTGTTTCGTGCACGCACTTTAGGGCATTTTTAGTGTCATTTTAGTGTCAATAATGTGCATAATCACGTGTATTTAGTGCTTTTATACTCTCATGGGCAAAATAATGCGTTTGTGCTATTTTTGTGTTAAGACAAGTGAAAAAGGGTCGAAAAAGAACATCAACGACCGTGGAGTCGAGGGATCGATCGAGGCAACAATAGGAAGGGCTACCTGAAGATCTCGGCCGAGACAGGATGCAAATCTCGGCCGAGATGAGTCTCCAGGGGATTTCATGAAGAATTGCAAAATTGCAAATCTAGGCCGAGACAGACTTTGCATCTAGGCCGAGATGGAAATCTAGGCCGAGACAACTTTGCATCTAGGCCGAGATGGAAATCTAGGCCGAGACAGATAATGCGTCTAGGCCTAGATGAGTCTGCAGGGGATTTTAGAAATTCCAGAAATGGAGATCTCGGCCGAGATGCAATCCAATCTCGGCCGAGATGAGTCAAATCCTAAAAATTCCAAATTTTCTCTTTTTCACGTCTCGGCCGAGACACACTTGCATCTCGGCCGAGATTCCTTACCCTGTTTTAAAATCCTGAATGCGATTTTGCCTATTTTTGACTAGCACTTTCTCTCCTTATATATATATCATCCCATCCGAATTTAACCTAACTTAGAACAACCTAGAACCCATCCCCCACACATAATCAGCCACTTTTCTCCATTGGAAGCAAGGAAGTGGAAGGGGGTTGAAGATCTTGATCTTCAACCCCTAACCTTTGGTTCTTTCTATCCTATGTTCATGTTTTTCTTTAATTTTCTGTTAGTTTATCTTTGTATTAGGAAAAATGGGTGGCTAGCACCCTTAGTTCACTCTTGATTATTGTGGAACCTTGAGTCCAAGACATTTATGTGATTATTACGGTTAATGTTACCGAAAATATTGTGTATTCAAGTGTTTTGTGTTATTTGCTGTCATTGACTCACATTTATGAATTTATTATTGGATTGATCACCCTTTAAGGGATTTGTGAATGTGTTGCTAGAATAGGAGGTCACTATCCGTAATTGTAGGATTTCCGATTCCCGAGTAGCAAACAATAATTATTTATTGGTGATAACACAAAGTTTAACCTCTAAAACCGAGCTTGCGAGTTTTATGTTGAATTTATCTCGTTGTCCTAGTGTTTAATGCATTTGGTGATTGAATCTAAGAGAGCTTGTTCGAGGATTCGGTTAAACTGAATAGGGTTAGTCGAAGAGCTTGTTTTGATTAACTAAGATTAAGGGATAACAAGGCTATTAGAGCTTGTTAATAACCTTGAGATAAGGGCTAGAATCACAATTGAATAGGGCATTGACAATAGTTACATAAATCGTCCAAGACCTCGGTGAAACATGATCAAGGGTGAATCGTTTTGTTATTTAAAAACCAAAAATCTATAAAAATCTCTTTATTTGTCTTTGTTTATTTAGGTGTAGTTGTTATTTCATTGACCCCCCACTTCTTTATTGTTTTCTAGCTTATTTACTTTATGTTTCTTCATAATAATAGCTTAACACATAAAAGCAAAATTTGTTCGACCGTTCTTCGTGGGATCGACCCTTGCTTGCCACTCTACTAGTTAGAGTAGTCGGTAAGGTTTAAGTGTATCTTCGTACACGATTTAATTTGGTAGTCGGAAACGACGCTACCAAGTTTTGGCGCCGTTGCCGGGGAATGGTTTAGAACGATTTTGTTTTATGTGTTAAGCGTTAGTTTTATTTACATAGCTAGTTGTTTGTTATGTTTATATAAAGAGCATCCGTCGAGCCAACGACGTTAAACAAAGGCGCTTGTCGGGAGGCAACCCGACGGTATCTTTTAATATTTGCGTTTTTCAAATTCCTAGTTAGTTGTTTAATAAATGCCTTGTGGCATATTTGATGTTTTTGTTAAGAAATATGCAGGTATAAATTAGAATAATCAAGAGATAGCATAAAGTGGAGGTGAAGGGGAGCAAAATGAAGGAAAAATGCAGGGGAGGCCATCTCGGCCGAGACATACAACATCTCGGCCGAGACCCACTGTGAGCCAATTGCTATCTTTTGCTTATTTTGGTTATGTTGATATGATCTTTATTGAATTTTGATACCTTGCATATTTTTAGGAGTAAGATTATTTCTGTTAAGTTAGTTAGTTGGTTTGTTAATAATTGGTTGAATTCGACGAGCACCAACTTGTATTCTTCTTTTTCCACAAACTTAGTCCGCAACTAAGTTTGGGGAGAGGTTGAGATTCGTACAAATTGGTAGCTCGAGAAAGCAATTGGATGAGTTTAGGAAAGAAAAATGTGGCATTGATTAATGATGAAAAATTTTGACAAATATTTTTGAAAGAAGCACATGGTAGAGTATGATAGACTTGTTGAAACAAAATTGAACATACACTCAAAACTTTTGATCAAAATTGCAACCAAGTGAGTTTTTGAGCCTTAGAAGATACTTCCATCTTTGGAGTAATTTAAACTTTCTTTCGGTGTGAAAGTCATTGAGTGCATTTAGTTGTCTCTAGAACTTGCCATAATTCTCTATTTTACATGTGTCGGTGCATTGTGTGACATTGAAAATGATCTTAGGCAATTCTTGACTTGAGCCTATTTTCAAACTTGAAAATACTTCCTTTGTACCAATTTTGATATTGTCTCTAGTTGAGCCCCTTGAGCTTTTAACCTTTTGTTTGACAGCCCAACTCTACAAGCCAAGTACCTTTCGATTTAGCCTTTGACCTTAATTGGACTATTTGAGTATGAGGGAGGCGGTTGGAAGGTAGTCGGGTAAATTTGGGATTGAAAGGGTTGAACTATTGGGAATACTGAAGGGTGAAAGGAATTGAAATAATAGGCAAAGAATCGAGAATACTAGTTTCTCTCCAATGTTTGTTTATATTTGTTAAAAAAAAAAAAAAAAAAAAAAAAGTTAGTTGTATATACTGAATTGTTGCTTTTGATTTGGAGAGGCTAGTATTATAAATGCCTTTTGATAGATGTTCTCAAAGTTGTAGAAATTCAAAAGTAAATACACTCCAAGGGAGAATTGAGAAAGCATTTAGGTTGTGGACTTTGTGGTAAGAGAAGAAATCGATTCTTGGGATTGGTTTACTAAGGAAGTAAAGAGTGAGGTTGATGTGACCATTTTTTGAGGGGTAGATGAGATTAGCTAACTCATTTAGTCCATTTTATAGTCACTTATACCAGAAATTTTCCCACCTTACCCCAAGCCAACATTACAACCTATTAAAGACCTTTTTTATTCTTTGTCACACACGTCGGTATACATCGAAGTTTAGATGATTGGCAAGCTTATGGTAGGCATTTTATGCATTTCAATGTGAGCGTATACACTTCCCGTTTGATACACTTGAGAGTCGAGAGATACACTCACCATGTGAGGATCTTAAGTTGTGAGTGTTATGTCTCGAAAGTAGTGGATCTAGTCTATCACATATGCTTGCTTTTATCATGATCGCTTATTCTTTCTTATGAAAATTCTGAAATCAAATGCCACTAAACTTTGCCCTAAACACGTGTCCTTTTGTCTTTCTCTTTATTGTTCGGGACGAACAAGTTTTAAGTTTGGGGAGATTTGGTACACGTGTTTCGTGCATGCACTTTAGGGCATTTTTAGTGTCATTTTAGTGTCAATAATGTGCATAATCACATGTATTTAGTGCTTTTATACTCTCATGGGCAAAATAATGCGTTTGTGCTATTTTTGTGTTAAGACAGGTGAAAAAGGGTCGAAAAAGAACATCAAACGACCGCGGAGTCGAGGGATCGATCGAGGCAACAATAGGAAGGGCTACCTGAAGATCTCGGCCGAGACAGGATGCAAATCTCGGCCGAGATGAGTCTCCAGGGGATTTCATGAAGAATTGCAAAATTGCAAATCTAGGCCGAGACAGACTTTGCATCTAGGCCGAGATGGAAATCTAGGCCGAGACAACTTTGCATCTAGGCCGAGATGGAAATCTAGGCCGAGACAGATAATGCGTCTAGGCCTAGATGAGTCTGCAGGGGATTTCAGAAATTCCAGAAATGGAGATCTCGGCCGAGATGCAATCCAATCTCGGCCGAGATGAGTCAAATCCTAAAAATTCCAAATTTTCTCTTTTTCACGTCTCGGCCGAGACACAATTGCATCTCGGCCGAGATTCCTTACCCTGTTTTAAAATCCTGAATGCGATTTTGCCTATTTTTGACTAGCACTTTCTCTCCTTATATATATATCATCCCATCCGAATTTAACCTAACTTAGAACAACCTAGAACCCATCCCCCACACATAATCAGCCACTTTTCTCCATTGGAAGCAAGGAAGTGGAAGGGGGTTGAAGATCTTGATCTTCAACCCCTAACCTTTGGTTCTTTCTATCCTATGTTCATGTTTTTCTTTAATTTTCTGTTAGTTTATCTTTGTATTAGGTAAAATGGGTGGCTAGCACCCTTAGTTCACTCTTGATTATTGTGGAACCTTGAGTCCAAGACATTTATGTGATTATTACGGTTAATGTTACCGAAAATATTGTGTATTCAAGTGTTTTGTGTTATTTGCTGTCATTGACTCACATTTATGAATTTATTATTGGATTGATCACCCTTTAAGGGATTTGTGAATGTGTTGCTAGAATAGGAGGTCACTATCCGTAATTGTAGGATTTCCGATTCCCGAGTAGCAAACAATAATTATTTATTGGTGATAACACAAAGTTTAACCTCTAAAACCGAGCTTGCGAGTTTTATGTTGAATTTATCTCGTTGTCCTAGTGTTTAATGCATTTGGTGATTGAATCTAAGAGAGCTTGTTCGAGGATTCGGTTAAACTGAATAGGGTTAGTCGAAGAGCTTGTTTTGATTAACTAAGATTAAGGGATAACAAGGCTATTAGAGCTTGTTAATAACCTTGAGATAAGGGCTAGAATCACAATTGAATAGGGCATTGACAATAGTTACATAAATCGTCCAAGACCTCGGTGAAACATGATCAAGGGTGAATCGTTTTGTTATTTAAAAACAAAAAATCTATAAAAATCTCTTTATTTGTCTTTGTTTATTTAGGTGTAGTTGTTATTTCATTGACCCCCCACTTCTTTATTGTTTTCTAGCTTATTTACTTTATGTTTCTTCATAATAATAGCTTAACACATAAAAGCAAAATTTGTTCGACCGTTCCTCGTGGGATCGACCCTTGCTTGCCACTCTACTAGTTAGAGTAGTCGGTAAGGTTTAAGTGTATCTTCGTACACGATTTAATTTGGTAGTCGGAAACGACGCTACCAGTTGGGCAGCCCTTCGTTGATAGTCATGATTTTAGGAAGCAAATTAGGTATCATTCTATACTTGAGGGGCGGGGTGTGAAGTTTCCTATCAATAATAAGAACAAAGTTCAGGCCAGATGCAAGCACTCTATTTGTCCATGGATTATCCTAGGTTCTCAGTCCAAAGAAAAGGATACATTTAGGATTAAGACTTCCAACGAAAAACACAAGTGTCCTAGGGTGAAAAAAGTTCGGGCAGCTTCTGCTAAGCTATTAGGTGATGTGTATAAAGACAAGATATACACTGATCCTAAATGGGCGTGGGCTCCATGTCCTTGTGGGTCCAAAAAGATTTGCATGTTCATGTGAACAAGTTGCAGCTCTATCGGGCCAAGAATCTTATTCTGAAGGCCGGTGTTGTAGGTGATTTTGACCAGTACTCTCTTCTCTGGTCTTATGCTGAAGAGCTTAGAAATAATAATCCTAGAACAACCGTTAAGATAAAGTGCAAGCCGGTTGGGAAAGTTGTAAGGTTCAAACACTTTTATATATGTTGGGGGAGGGGGGTTTGAAGAGAGGCTTTCTCGAGGGCTGTAGACCGATCATGTTCTTGGATGGATGTCATTTGAAGGGAGTAGTAGGTGGGATGAAATTAAGTGTGGTTGGGATTGATGGAAACAATGGGATCTTTCCGTTTGCTTATGCTGTAGTTGAAAAGGAGAAAAAGAAGACATGGGGCTGGTTTTTGAAATTAATTTTAGAGGATTTGGGTATCGATAATTATCATTATTGGACCACAATGTCGGACAAACAGAAGGGATTAATTGATTCCGTTGAGGATTTGATGCTAGGTGTAGAGCATAGGTTCTGTGTCCAACATCTGTACCATAATTTTAAGGTACATCACAAGGGTTTAGCTCTGAAAAATCTTCTATGGAAGGCGGCTAGAGCATCAAGGGTGGTTGATTTCAATCTGGTGATGGGTGAGATAATGGCTAGAGATAGGGCTGCATTTGATTGGCTAGTGGCAAGACCACCATGTAATTGGTCTAGATCACATTTCTCTGCTCACTGTAAGTGTGACAAGCTTGAGAACAATATGTCAGAGTCCTTCAACGCCATGATTCTGAAAGCTAGGAATCAACCTATTGTTCGTCTACTAGAGGCCATTAGGTTGAATTTGATGAAGAGGTTGTACGAGAGAAGAAATAAAATAGATAAGTACCATGGTGAGTTATGCCCCATCATCGATAAGTTGCTGGAAGAGTTGAAGAAAAAGGCTTGTGAGCTCATCCCCCACTGGAACGAGGTTGATCAGTTTGAGATAGAAGTTGTAGGAGGGAACAAGCACAAGGTACATTTGGGTGAGAAGACTTGTAGCTGTAGGAGATGGCAACTGACAGGTATCCCTTGTGCTCATGCAATTAGTGGTATTGACTTCATGGACTGGAAAGTAGAGGACTATGTGGAGCATTGGTATACAAAAGAAACCTTCTTGAAGGCTTATGGGAATGCCAATATGTTGGGAACATTGGACAGCCAAGAGAATTGGCCACAAACTGATTTCCCAAAGATGATACCACCGAAAGTTGTAAGGATGCTTGGAAGGCCAAAGTTACACGAGAGAAAGTCACAGCCAGGAGAAAACAAGAAGAAACAATAGAAAAAGAAGGACTAAAAACAGTTAAATTATCTTGGGTTGGGCTGTCAATGAAGTGCTCGCTGTGTCATAAGCCCGATCACAACATTCAGGGTTATCCATTGCATCCTAAACCTCCAGTAGAATCTGAAGATGGGTCAGGGCTTGATATCCCAGCTGCCAGACAAGATGACATACCTGTTGCCAAGGTATGATTATCATGCTAGTGATTTGGGTAACTTCTAGTTTTACTGATGTGTAAGTGTAATTTTTGTATGTATATTTTTTTACTGTTAGGGACGCAAGGGAAAAAGGCAAAAGCACCAGCTTCGCGGAAAAAAAGGTGATTGTATTTGCACAAAATCCATAAGCATTTTTTGATTATATAATAGCTCGTCTTTGGACTATAATTGATTCTTTCTATATAGGGGAACAAGACCACCAATCAGAAAGAAATAGGTCAACAAAGCCTAGCAAATGTGCAAACTGAATCCAGTGGCATACCAGCTGAGTTGTGGGAATATAATTCGGCAAGAGCGAGCAACATAATGTGGCAGCTCTATAATTACACCAACCCCGATAGTAAGTGTCTTAATTGTGTTAGATAGAAGATGTTTGAGGAAACTGTACTAATTCTTTACAATTATTTATTGTGTCAATGTGTCTAGGTAGGAACCCAACAAACCGTTGAAAGTAATTCGGTGTTGGTAAATGCCCCAATTCGGCAGATCAAGGTAGCATTTGCGTCGAATTAGCCTGATTCTTTATTTAGGTATTGATAATTACCACTTGGGCTGTTTATGTTCTCTTGTTATTTTATGAACTGTGAATACCACTGTTTTGTTGAATAGAGTGTCGGGACTGTTCGGGCAACAAGAAAACAAAAAGGTAAGGGTCAAGCTAGTGTGGATGAAGTGCAGATTGTGAGTGTCACTGAAACTCCAACAAAAGTGGAAAAGAAAAGAGCATCAATTGGAGAGTCCACCCTGATATGAAAGACTCCTCCTAGAGCGGCAAAAGCAAAAGTTGTTGAGGCAATGCAGTCAAAAAAGGTGAAGGACACTGTCCCAACCCCTTCGAAGAAACTAAAGGTATAACATTGGCTTTTAGTATCAATATGTTGCAATAAATTTGTGTTCTCACCAAGCAATTAACAGGCAAGAAGGGCTCCCGTTATCGAGACACAAGTCTCCCAAATTGAATATATTACTAGCCCAATGGACCATAATCTGACTTCATTAATTCATCCAGGTCGGCTGCCGGGAAGCAGTGTAATCACCCAAGAAGTAAGATTCTCAAGTACACCCAGCGGAAACACATACCAGACTGTCATTGGTACGATCAAGGAGGGAAGGACACCACCGTCCCGACATGCACACAAATGTAGTAGTACTTTAGTTGGATGTTCTAGGATTTAAAACACTTATTTATGTTCATGTGCATAGATTTTGAGGTGTGTGAGCCTCCTTTTGGATATTAGGTTACGTGTTTTTGGTGATGGTGGTTGAGGTTAATGTTCTTAACATACCTCTTCTTTTTGGTCCATGAATTATCATTCTGCCTTACGGTTAGACTTGAGGCCTGCGAGCCTAGAATATTTAGCTATAGGTAGGTTTGTAATTCTGGCCTTTTGACATCCTTTTTGGATGGTTGGTTATTTGAACAGAAAATGCATATTGGTTCACTAATGTGATTAGAATAGTCTCATTCTGAACATTTGCTTATACTTATTGCATCTCACATTGCTTGTAATGAAATCAGTTTGTGGAACATAATTCATCCAAAGATTGTAAATCAAGAACACCTTCGCCACAAAATGTGATGGAGTTCTTTAATTACTCTTGTACCCAATTCAAAATTCAACAACAAACAATGGACCTACTACATATATATTTGCACAAAGACATTTCATTACAGTTAAATCAGCAGAATCCAAACACCGTTCCACAAAATGAAAAGATACACCATAAATATATCCATGTTACGTCGAACTGTTCTATATATGAGAATACAGGACTACCTTCTTACACCCTAAAATATAACATCAACAATGAAACAAGAAGAGCAAACAACAGCCACTTGCACCTCCTTCTCAGCTGTTGAACCTCGCCAGCAGAGACATGAGCTCGAGCCATACCTTCTTCAACTTGAGTATTCCGAACAGAGCCGTGACCCCGAGCCAACTCTTCTTCAAGGTGAGTGTTCAGAACAGTTGGAGTTGCAACACTATTATTTGCTCGTACTACGTTCGCCTCGAGGTTATTAATGCGTCTCAAGAGTCCGGTTATTATTTGACGGGCTCTCTCTCCGACCGGAGGGTCAACCCACACAAAGTATATGCACCCTCGAGGACTCTACAATGCAGAAAACAAAAGCAACATAATACAAACCAAAGATTACAAGAAATATATGATCAAACAAATATAAACCTAGGTGCAAAACTCCAACTCCCAACTCAAATTAAACATGTCCAGCCGCGATTTCATGTATCAGCTTCATTGATTCATCCTTAAACAATTAAGTTCGAACTTACTGAATTTGAATGTTTACCTGATAGTCATCGCAAGCAATGTATCTTCGGCCTGGGTTGTTGTCAGTCCAAGAAGTTCTCTGAACGACGATTCTTCCAAAGTGGCAGCGATGTTCCATGGCTGCAAGGACCTGGAACGCGTTTGAGCTCGTATTGAAATCGAATTGAAATGAACCCTAACCCCCCATTTTTGTACCCAATTTGGTTTGGAAGGTTGCCGTTGGGAGCATTGATTAGAAACAACTGGGTTATTAAGTTCGCAGAAATTACAATAATGTCATTAGTATCACGAGTGCAAGTCACGTGGGATTTAAGTTGCCGAAAAATATCGATTAATTTGAAATTAGGTTGTGATCGAAAAATCTCGTGTAGTATGGGTTGCGTCGGAAACTTTTTATACTCAGGGTTGTAAGTGAAAAAAAGTGCTATACTACAGGTTGGATTCGGTAATAAATCCTTATATGTAATATGTATATATATATTATCCTAACTTCTAATTAAACTAAGTAAAAATATAATCAAGTCTTTTTCTACTTTCTAGTCTCTAATAATTACATAAAGAAAAAAAGCAAAGGTATTAAACTAAATTAAACCTTACAATTTTTATTGCTCTACTTTAATTTAAATATTGTTGCAATTTTTGCATTTTATGTGCATAAAAAACATATTTTTCTAAAGGAAAAGAAAATCAACGGGCTGGACAGGGCATGGGGCAACATTTCTATACTCGAGGGAGGCACGGGGCGAGGCCTCAAGGACGGGTAAGTTTGGATTGGGAGGGGGAGATGTAGTAAAATTGGTCCGGCCCAACCCGTCCGACATTTTAAATTGATTGGGCCATAAATTTTTTGGCCAAAGTACTAAAGGGCCGAACATACCCGATTTGATGGGCCAAAATCTCGATGGGCATGCAAAATTAGAGCTCCATTACAATCCATTATAAGTACACATAAGAACTTAGATAATCCATAACAATTCACCACTGGAGGAATCATAAGGACTTGCATTACATTGATTACACTTCTTGCTTCAGTTTAATTTAAGTAGTTATAGACGAAACTGTAACAAACATTATCGTTTCTTAGTCGTTTAATTTTTTATTTTTCTTTTGAGAAAAGAAAATCTTATTTTAATCATTGGATCATCTCTGACACCTAATGATCTTGTTTCTTAGGTTTTTCATTAAAAATCTGGTTTAAAAAAACTCAAAGCAATCATTAAAATCAAAATAGAGCACACAACATTAAGAGACTAATGGCGGTTGTTAGTTGGAGATCTCAGAGTTTTTTTTTTTCTAAGAAATTAGTTGATTGTTCAATTGCTTAGGCAGTGTTTGCAAAAGTTTATTCTAAGTACTTTTGCACTTTTGGCTTAAAAAAGTAAATTTACATAAAGTACTTGCTTCTAATTTAATAGTGGTTTGACATAACTTATTTCAAGCAGAAGCTTGAAACAGATCATCACATGCTTTTCTGCTTATACATACAACCTCTATTTAAAATCACTTTTTTTTCCAAACAATACAACTTCTACTATTCGTATAAATCACTTATTATTTTAAACACTCCGTACTTTTTCTTAAAAGCAACTTTTTCATAATCTAAAAAACTAATCAATTATTCTATAGTAGATGCAATCGCACACACTCCCTTAGTTGATTCTTAAACCACAACTAAAAACCCTTCCTAACTAAAATCCTTCTTATCCTCCTTCCTTACTAAGGAATCAACCTATCCATATATAAATCACAAAACTTAAATTTGAAAGAACTTAGGGCCCACTTGGTTGGGGGTTTAGGGGTAAGGAATGAGAATGAATGAAGGCTCATTCCCATTTATGGTGCTTGGTACATAATAAATAAGCGCAGGCTTAAATATTTTCAATGTGGCAACTCAAAAAATAACCTAAATAGAGTTAATTAGTCCAATTAAAATATAACAGGAGACTAACATGTATGTAAAATACGGAATAATGAAGACACATCAGTCTAAGTTGATAATTTTCTACGTCCATCACTCAAAATTAAAGAGAATTTTTTATAAGAAGAATTCCCCAAAAAATAAAGGTCAAAACAAGGAAATCCCTAAGCTTAGAGGTGACCATCTCTAAGATTGTGCCTTCCACCATGAATCTAGTGCTGCCTCTTTATGCTAATAATCTTACCTTGGGCCCCGGTTTCAACTTTCAGCTAACCATTCTTTTTAACCCTTTGCAAGAAGTCCTCATGGCACCATTTGTGATAGCTGAACATGCTCAATTTGGACATGGATTCTCTTCCTAATAATCATGTTACTAAACAATTCAATCATCTTTTAAGTTTCAAAATAGAAGATGAAATTATAGCAAAACATTACGACACGAGAATGTTTGGCAACTCTAAAATCAAAGAATAAAAGAAAAACGTATTCTCTTTTTTGTGATCAACTTATAAAATGACCAGGTAATTCGCGTCACCCCCTGGGTTTTGCAATATTGTACCATAAAGTTTTTCAGCTATACAAAACTCCAACATCATTTAATAATTCAATACAATGCCACTTCTTTAAGCAGAGTAGTTTTATGCTTCTAATTTTCTTAACAAGAAAATGCAAAAAAGAGTTAACAACGTAAACTTTCCTGCTTGAAAAATGGACATTATGTTGAATTACTGAAACCATGAGGTGTTTCGTACAACTCTAAAACCACATGTGAATCTCGCACAAAAATATGAGACCACAAGAAAGCATGATGCAATTTACCTAAAGATATCTAATAGTCCAAATAAAACAATGGTTGAAATAGATAGATCTGCAGATGCTTTCAATGAAGAAATAGAGATATGAAAAATGTCATTGAATAACTAGGAAATACATATAATTCAAATTAAATGTTGTTCTAAAAAATTTCAGCTTCAGTGAATCACTTTTTAACAAGTACACATGAAAAATTGATTCCAACCAAAGACCATATGAAGTGAAACACACACATTCCTTTAAATATATATAAAACATTTAAATCACAGAGAATTTGAAGGTCTCAGACAACCAAGAAAGGATAAAAGAAGCAGAAGCTCTCAAGCCCTGCGAAAGGCGAAAGCTCTCCGGTGGCCACTGTGAATGTTTGAGAAACAAGCCTTAGAATTTGTCATCACGAACCACCAAATTAACCCAAAATATCCATCAAAATCATGCGAATACACAACTCAAGTCATCATAAATCGTTCGCATTCATGTAAACCTAATTTACCAATAACTTCAACAATCAATACTAGATGAACAAATTCCAAAATGTAGTAACACAAAAATACATCAAAATCAAAATGATTAACCTGCTTGTTGACTTCAACGCTGATGGCGCGCTTCACGATGTTGCAAATCAATCCCTACGACCATGGTAGAACTTGTGGGGCATACCTTTATGGATTGAACTGTTAACTTTGACATCTACACGTACTACAAGAAAAAAGGTCTTTTGAAACCACAAAAAGTGATCTCAAATAATGAGTATTTATCACAACTTAAGTGAAGTGGTCTAAAATAGTGAGTATTTGTCACAACTTTATTGTCGTCTCAATAACTCGGACACAAATAATATATTTGTGACCACAAAAGTGGTCTCAAATGTATCTCAAATATTGTTTGCAACAGCTAGTTGTCTCTAAAAATATTCTTAAAATGATCACAAATAATTTGTAGAGAGATTTGTGACAACTAGTGATCACAAATAACTTATTATTAGTGACCACAATTATGGTGTCAAAAAGTATTATACAAAAGACCTTTTTGTTGTAGTGATGGTCTCCGTTTTTGTAGGTTGGAAGAAGCGGAGAGATGGGTCGGCCCCTTCTTCCTGAACGGTTGGGCAAAGAGATCCCTCATTTGCAACCTCAGATTATGGCCCGCTGACATTTTTTGGGTTATGAATAAATGCTGGAAGTTGAGACTACCTATTGTTCACAATAAGGTGGAATGTCATTGGACTAACTATACATTTATCAATGCTATCGTGGTGCTGAAGTAAGACTCATAAATATGATATACATAGATACGTAAAGGATAATTCTGAACACAACCCAAATTACTCTTTACAGACATCATTCCAAATAAATTTTGAAAAATTATATAAGTGACCAGTTTTACCCTTTTCAAATCTACTACCATTCTACTCGTCTTTTTTTTAGTCACCAATCATTTACAGCCACATTGTGCTAATCGATATTCAGTTTAAAGAAACATACCTGAAATCAAGGTTTTAGAAGGTGGAAAATGGAGACAGAGCGGTTTGGGACCACCTAACGCCTAGGCCGCCTAGAAAATTTCTTCTTTTTTCTAAATTTAATCTTTACATGTCTAAGTTATAAGTTTATACTTATAGTGGACAAAACTTCAGTACAAAGGTTTATGTAGTTAATTAATTACGCATGATGAAATGAAAAAGAGGACGACGGAGGAGCTTGAAGTGAGGGGAGAGAGGGTTTTAACTTTTATTTCATTTTTCTACCGCTAGAATCAGGAGAGTGAGGGTTTTAACTTTTAATATTTATCTTTTTAATTTAATCAATTGTTTCAAATTCAATAAATGACAATGTTTTCAATAAAATAAATAAATTAAAATAAAAATATAAAAATTCCTAGGACTGCCTAGGCCCAAAAAAGCCTAAGTGAACCCATTCAGCATAATGGAAAGTGGGTTGGAGGCGCTTGGGCGGCTGCCTAAACCGCATTTTGCATCAATACTTGAAATATTGCAGTCTCATCTTATTTTAACGCTCAAATTTCTGGCTGAAAAAATCCCAATTGTTGTGAAGAAGCTTCAATGTCAAATCTTATAGTCATAGATTTTCTTAAACTTTTAACTATTATAAAATTGACGAGTACAAATTCCTCTATTTAAATTTTGAACAACATGCAAATGATAGTTGCAAACTGACCAATAGGGAAACAAAATGGACCGAAGTTAAATAAATTAGATAGCTCACCAAGAATTTTTCAATGACCATTGGATTTGGGAGATGAATAGTTTCAACATCCAAATTCATTAGCAACCTTACTTTTTCATAAACCTACATTTTAGATCTAGACTAAACAAGAAACCATCAAGTCCAAAGCACGAAAATTATTCATTTACTCCATATGTATTTCACAACAACAAAATGCGTCGGCTGCAATTTGAAGAATTGGAGCATCTCCAATGTAGCTCTATAATGAAGATACAACATCCCCTTTTTCCTCCAGTGATTTGCGCCATCTCCTCTTCATAATAACATTCCTCCTTGTTTTGCTGTACTAGTGATGCAGCACTTCCGCTGCGCTACTAGTTTCTTTTACTTTTTTTTTTTTTTTTAAATCTTTTGTATTATCTTTTCAGCATTTTATAGTTATCTTTTCAGTATTTTGTAATTATCTTAATTGCGATGTAAATTTTTATTTTTTTCCCTTTAATAATGTATCTAACCAAAATTAATTTAAGATTGTTTTAGTTATATAAAAAATGTATAATCTCATATAAAAAATACTATAAAATTACTACACATTAAATAAAATTACAACGACAAAAATAGTAAATAAAATCACGCAACATGAACAAATACAAATTACTCAAGTAAAAAATAGGAATAAAATAAAAGTGAAAATATAAATATTGACATTTTATATGAAATAATATTGCATGTATGATATAATTTATAAATAAAGTAATATAATTAATTGTAGAATAAATGAATTTTAAGAAATATTTTCTTTTAAGTATAAAAAGTAGTGCAAACTGCAGGAGAAGGTGCGCAGATTTTGCTGTAAAGTTGTGCAAAATCTGCAATAGAGTAGAGCAATCTGCTGGAGATGCTCTTAGAAAGAACTATAGGCATTATGATGACTGTGACTAGAAAAAACGAAAAAGATCATTTTTCATTATGTATGTTAGACTTATCCAGAATTTTTTTTGTATGTTTTGTAATTTCAATTTCAGTCCACTTTGTTTCGAAAAATTGTCCAATTTAAGGACACTAGATGCTGGCGGCTAGTAATTGTGCCGCATGTGACCCAATAAATTGGAGGTTTTTACGGTGCAATAGCTTATGTGGCAGTTATGAATCCAGGTGTATATACAAATAATTTAATAAATCCAAACGACGAGTTATTTTCCTCCATAAAGTCTAACGCTAATGTGGATTTAGATTTTGTTTTAATTGGTGTGTTGATTTAATTACTTGACATGTATACTTGAATTCATAACTGTCACGTTAGCTCTTTGATCTGAAATCTCAATTCATTGCGTCACCTGCGCATATTTCTGCACAATTAGTAGTCGGGCGCCTGATATCCTTAAATTGGACAGTTTTTGAAACATAATGGACTAAAATTGAAATTTCAAAACATACAGATTTTTTTCCAAACAAATCCTAACATATAGGACTAAAAATAGATATTTTCCACTAGAAAAATTAGAAAGTGATTTGAGGTGTAAATTGGAAAAATAGGGGTAATGTTGGAATTGTATATTAATTTTACAATTTTATTAGAATAATGACTACAAACAGTAATGATGCAGTTGTATTTAGAAACACCCTATATAAAGTTTTTAGATCCTAAAATTTGAAAAGTCTACAAAAACTTTCAATTAAAAGAAGGTCCGACTCTTTTACGTGACTGAGTTATAATTATATCCTATACATGCACACATATTCCAAATCTTGATAGATGATTAAGTTTCCACATACCTAAATACTGAAGCCTACCCAAACAAAAAAATATAAATACTGTAGCCTACCCAAACAAAAAAATATAAATACTGTAGCCTACCCAAACAAAAAAATATAAATAATGTAGCCTAGCCAAACGAAAAAATATTTTAATTTGTACTCTTTTAAATCCCCACCCTAACTTTTTTACTTTGGTCCCTACATTTTATATTTTTATCCTTCCTCCTGGGCTATTATTTTATACCTTGCTCTTTTTATGATGGCCAAAAATCAACACAAATGAAAATGAGAGAAAAAAGTATAGTATAAAGTCTATGGAACAAAAGTTTTTAAGAAGAAAAAAATGAATATGCATTGATATAAAATATACTGAGTTTCGCAAATATAAAATATACGATACGGCCAACAACAAAAGGAAAAGAAAATCACAAAACTTCCTTTGGTTTTGCATTGATGATGATGATAATAATATTAAGGGTTTATTACAACAATCTTATTAAACTATTAGCGTTCATAAATTATTGAACTTTTTTGTGTGGCATCCATTGATATATAATATACGAATTTCGCAGATAAATCACCAAACATATTTTCCAATCATTTTTAGTTGGAATTCCATATGTGACTTGCTCGTTATAATTTTTTAAGGATTTTTTTTGTCCAAACGTGTTTTTTAGTAGGTAGAGGAGTCGCTCATCTTTTACAATGGAGGTTCTAAATATTGGGAGAGTGAATTATTGATTATTTAAAGAAATTACTATGGAAAAGAATGATGTGAAAGAATTTTACCCTTATCGCATACTAAAAAAATTGTTTGTACAAAAGAAAATCATTAAAAGTTTATCACGCGCAAGTCACATGCGGAATTCCGATGAAAAATGATCTGAAAATAAGTTTGGTGCTTTATCAGTCAATCGAAAAATAAGTTTGGTGCTTTATCTGTCAATCAAAAAATAAGTGTGGTGGTTTATCTGTCAAACCCATATAGTTTATATGTGTCAATTGTTAGTAATTTTCGACTACATCTAATGTACGCAGCGGAATAAACGGTCGAGAATTATGATCGTGATCTATAATTGAATTAAACGTTGAACATTGATTATGTTAAAGTTGGAATGACTTACTTGTGCGTAATTAGTCAGACATAATTGAGCGATTGATTCACCACTTCAGGTATCCACGTGTATGCCGTCTACCGTAGGAACTATCCTCGGTACAATCGTTCAATAAGTGATTGTTAGGAAATCCCTTATTGAACTCTTTGATGTTTCTTGTTGACAAGATTAATTATTCCCTTCAGTAGGGAATATATATATATATATATATATAGATAGATATAGAGTTTATATACCCTAGGTATATGGGCCTAATATTCTGGCCTGCTTTAATTAATTAATTAGAATAACTTATTAATTAATTAAAGTCCATATCCTAATCTAGTCCATTACTTTCAATCTCCCACTTAGACTAGCATTAGATATAATTCGAAGCACCAACATTGTACATTTGAGCAGAACAACAATACACATAAAGTGTGACCCTTCAGGCCCCCATTATAGACGATAATCTAATTAAAGTCTGCACAAAACTCCTAGACTGCGTTGTGCAGCGAACTCGATATATGAAGGACGTTTACGTGAATTCGTAAAACAACCTTTATATGAAGTTTATGTAGTATCCCTTCATTCACGAACCACCCGATTGAGCCTAGGATCTGCCATGTGTCTATCCAAATAACTCAATCATTTTTCTCATCTTTATTATATGACACATTCGATCATATTCAATTACTTTAATTGAATACATCTTTTTCATTGGCCAATGACTTTATTGTCAAATAATATAGAGAAATATGAGTGTTCTCTCGAGTTTTAATCGAGGAATGAATCTCAATCTTGGCTCAACTACCACTTTCATTTGCCTCATGATGAACCCAACACAAGACGTGTCTTATCCTCCTTTGGGAGGCAAGCATTGTACTTGGTCAAAGTTCATCACTTAACAAACAAAATGAGGATTGACCTCAGGTCAAAGGATCTTTACATACTCCACACACTAATAAACCTTAGACACTGAAACAAACGGTTTAATAGTAGGGTATACCGATACTTTCCAAGGTATCCATATGTCCATCACAAATATCTAATATCTAATAGTCGTGAGACTCACTATATTCTCTAAGAATATGATGCAGACCACATGCTAACCTATTGCATGTAATCAATATCCCATTCTTGATGACCAAATGGTTATGACAATTTTAGAATCATACTATATCATTTATGTATCACACCATAAATGACAATCATGATTCAAGGGAACAATCACAAGAATAACAACAAACCATAAAAAATAATTATTCTAATAAATGCATAAACCCATACGATAAACATATTATCATAGAATGTGATCAAGTATTGAATGTCTTCATGAAAAGGTTTCTAAGACACACAAACTATAAACTCCCACTGAATCAAAGCCAACTACCAATGTGTCTAACACCTAAGCTCTCAAAGTATTTGTTGTGCTTTGCTATACACAATGGCTTGGTGAAAGGATCAGCTAAGTTATCATCAGTGGATACTCTATCTAACTTCACATCTCCCCTATCTATTATTTCTCTAATCAGATGATATCTCCGAGGAATATGCTTGTTCCTGTTCGTGGCTCTGGGTTCCTTTGCTTGCGCAACCGCACTAGTGTTGTCAAAATACAGCGGTATTGCATTGCTGGCACTTCGAATGACACCTAGTTCTTTTATGAACTCTAACAAAGCAACAACCTCTTTGGTAGCTTCAGATTCAACAATATATGCGGCTTCAGTGGTAGAATCGGCAGTTGTGCTCTGTTTGGAACTCTTCCAACTCACTGCACTACCATTGAGAACGAAAACATATCCTGACTGAGACTTGAAGTCATCATGGTCTGTTTGGAAGCTAGCATCAGTATACCCAATAACTGATAACTTTCGCTGCCCACCATAGACTAAGAAATAGTCTTTAGTCCTTCTAAGGTACTTAAGAATAGTCTTGACAGTTCTCCAGTGTATCTCACCGAGATTTTACTAAAATCTGCCTGTCATGCTGAGTGCATAAGCCACATCTGGCCTAGTACATATCATAGCATACATAATAGATACTATAGCCGAAGCGTACGAGATCTTCTTCGTGTAACTTATTTCTTTGTCATTAGAAGGGCAATCTTTCTTAGACAATATAATATCATGTCCCATAAGAAGAAATCCTTTTCTTGGAATTTTCCATTGAGAAGCGTCTCAACAATTTATCTATATAAGTAGATTGAGACAATCCCAACATCCTATTAGGTCTATCTTGATAAATCCTAATTCCAGGGATGTAAGAAGCCTCACCCAGATCCTTCATCATGAAGAAGCTAGACAACCAATCTTTCACGGATTGCAACATGGAACGATCGCTTTTCATTATCAGTATATCGTCAACATATATGATAATGAAGACAACATTTCCATTCTTGCGTTTACTATAAACGGATGGATCCTCATTGCTTCTGAAAAAATCAAACAATTTGGTAGCTCTGTCAAAGCAAATATTCCAACTCAAAGATGCTTGCTTGAGTCCATAAATGGACTTCTTTAACTTGCATACTTCATTCGCCTTTTCTTTGGATATAAAATCTTTACGCTGTGACATATACACAATGCCTTCAAGTTCTCCATTGAGAAACGCAGTTTTGACATCCATTTGCCAAATTTCAAAGTCATAGTATGCAGCTATTGCAAGTAATATCCTAATGGACTTGATCTTAGCGACTGGCAAAAAGGTTTCATCATAGTCAATGCCCTCGCGTTGACTATAACCCTTTGCCACCAACCTAGCCTTGTAGGTTTGTACCTTGCCATCTGCATCTCTCTTCTTCTTGAAGATCCATTTGCAGCCTATGGGACGAGCCCCATTTGGCAAATCAACTAGTTCCCAGACTAGATTGAGGTACATCGAGTCCATTTTAGATGTTATGGCAGCTAGCCACATCTTCGAATCGGTGCCCAACACCGCTTCGATATAGGTCTTAGGTTCGTCGTCTTCTGAATCAACCTCATCATCTTGGTTCGCAACCAATAGTTTTAGTCTTTCAAGTGCACGACGATTCCTTTAAGGCCTATTGAGTTGGTTTTGCGTTGGTTCAAGCAGTTTATTCTGATCGTGAGGAGGTTCCTGCGTGTTGAGGTTTTCAACATTTGGAATATTCTCAAGAATTTCACTATGATTTTCTTGAGGTGAGGTTGATACAATATCTTGTCTTTGATGCATCTCATGTCTTGAGGTGACCCTCTAAGAGTCATTTCCCCTTCCAATAGATCATCAAAGACTCCCACTGAGTTCTTGTCCACTCCATTGCACAATACCTCATCCTCCATATTATCTTGTGGTTCTTGAATTTCTTCAAGATCTACCGTGTTTTGACCTTGTTCCTTGGAGACATAATTATCTTCAAGAAACGTCACATTCCTAGATACTATCACCTTGTGATTTCCAGGACAGTAGAACTCATATCCTTTGGTTTCTCTAGGATATCCCACAAAATAACATTTTTCACTTTTAGATTCCACCGTATCAGTCATCATCTTCTTAACAAAAGCAGGACAACCCCAAGTCCGCATATGGTTAAGACTTGGGTTTCTGCCACACCATAATTCATATGGTGTTTTCTCGACCGATTTAGAAGGAACTCTATTTAGAATATAAACTGCGGTAAGTAAGGCATAACCCCAAAGGAATAAAGGGAGACTGGTGAAACTCATCATGGATCGAACCATATCCAATAAAGTTTGATTTCTCCTTTCAGATACTCCATTCATCTCTGGTGTACCTGGAGGTGTCCAGTCTGACCGGATTCCATGTGATTTCAAGTAATCAAGAAAATCTCGGCTTAAGTATTCCCCTCCTCGATCTGATCGGAGAGCCTTAATACTTTTCCCAAGTTGTTTCTCAACTTTTAACTTAAACTCCTTAAATTTCTCGAAGGCCTCAGATTTGTGTTTCATGAGATACACATATCCATACCTTGAAAAATCATCAGTAAAAGTTATGAAGTACGAATATCCACATCTTGCTTGAGTTGGGAACGGTCCGCACATATCTGTGTGGATCAACTTGAGCACAACCTTGGCACGTAGCCCTTCCCAGAAAGTGGTTTACTTGTCATTTTTCTTTTGAGACAAGATTCACAAGCACCATATGATTCGAAATCAAATGATGTGAGATAGTCTAACTTTCTCAATCTTGCTATTCTTTTTCTCATTGATATGACCAAGTCTACAGTGCCAAAAATAGGTTTTATTATTCGTATTACTTAGCTTAGGTCGTTTGTTTTGTATATTGAGAATATTTTGTTCACATTCAAGTATATGTAAACCATTCGAAAGAGATGCACTTCCATAAAACAATACATTAAGCGAAAACGAGCATCTACTGTTTGCAAAAATGGAAGGAAAAACCTTGAATGTCTAACATTGGAATGAAAATAATATTCTTTGAAATTGTAGGAACAAAATAACAATCATGTAAATCTAGTCTATATCCTGAAGGAAGATCTAATCTATAAGTCCCTACACGTTCAGTAGCAACTCTTGCTCCATTTCCCACGCGTAAGTCGACCTCCTCAGGTCTCACTTTCCTGTTGTCACTTAGACCCTGCACATTATTACAAATGTGTGAGCCACAAGCTGTATCTAATACCCATGATTGTGAATTGTTTATAGACATATTTATCTCAATGACAAACATACCTGAGCTCCCAACTAATGCATCTTGTGCTTTGAACTTTGGGCAGTCTCTCTTCCAGTGTCTCTTCTCGTGACAGAATAGATACTCATCCTTTGACAGTCTCGACTTCTTTTGAATCCCTCCACTGTTAGGCTTCAAGGTCGCACCGCTAGATGCCTCCTTCTTCTTCTTCTTCTTCTTCTTCTTCTTCTTCTTCTTCTTTCTTTTCGAAGAGTTTGCAGAAGAGCTCACCATGAGCACATATTTGCCTTTAGTAGTAGAAGATTCATAGGTCTTAAGCATGTTGTGAAGCTCAGGCAAGGTCACCTTCGTGTTGTTCATATTGAAGTTCATTATGAAATTTTCAAAGGAACTAGGAAGTGACTGCAAAATCAAATTAGTTGAGAGACTTGAGGTTAACACCATTCTAATCGATATCAACCTCTCAATTAATCCGATCATCTTCAGTACATGCTCAGAAACCTGGGCCCCATTGTGAAGTTTACACTTAAAGAGATCACTGGTATCTCATACTCCATTGTTTAAGCTTGTGAGGCGTACATACTCTCCAAATGTTTTATCATATCATAAGGGAACATGTGTTCATGTTGCCTATGCATTTCAATACTGATCGAAGATAACATGACATACTGAGCTGACGTGGCATCCTCAACATGCTTCTTGTGAGCATCTGCGTCAAACTTAGCATACTTAGGAGAAGTCTTGTCGGGGATGACACTGATTAGTTCGTCCAAGATGTACTCAACCTTTTCTTGCCTTAGCACCAAGCGCAAGCAACGGAGCCAATCCGTAAAGTTAGACCCAGTCAACTTGTTTGATTCCATCAAACATTTATAAGTCAAATTTGACATTTTTATCTGAACATAAAATAATCAAACGGAAAAGTGAATTAGAATAAAGTAAATAAAGATCACATTCATATCACTAATCAAAACAAGGATTTATTGTAATTATAAATCTTAGTGGTCCAAGATCCAAGTCTATATTATTGTAGCCTCTGCTTTGACTGATGACTGCAATAATATTACTCAGTAGGCCTCCAAGCCAATCGCAACAACAATTTTGCAATTGTTGGTTAATTAATCTAATTAATTTTGCGTCCTTAAACTATTTTGGTCGCTTTGTCATCACAAAATAATTTAAGCAAGTCAATTTCATCACACGATGCCAACCATGCATCTATGAATGAGCCCCAACCTCGTCGTTTTAGAGTAAACACTTTGGTGTAAAACTCATGGACGAAGAGATTAAGAATTTCAGACAATTATGATGGATGACACTTTTATTTCTAAATAAGACTTGGTTTTAGTGGGAATTTTCTATGTGATACTAATTGTTAAATTTAATATCTAATATTAAATTAAAAGCAATTACTGGGTGTTGCCTACCCATACATAATGTCGCGGACTACATGTATTGGATGTCGTCTACCCAAACATAAAAGCGGTCTTAAATTACTATAATTTAAATTGAATAAACATAAAATCAAATAATAACTTATCACATCATATAAAATAAAGCTCAACGAATAAAATTATTAATTCAATTAAAATTTTATTCTTTAATCAAATGTGGATTAAAATTGTATATATTAATATATATATATATATATATTTAAAATTAATTCTAAATTAACATAAATATATAAGTCTAGTATTATTTTTCAAAATTAATAATACTATCAAAATTTATTAATCTAATTAATAAATTAATATTAGTCTATTAGATTGAAATATATTAATTCCAAATTAATATAAGTATACCCTTTAATATTAATTCCAAATTAACATAAATGTATAAGTCTATTTTATTATTATTTCAAAATAATAATAATAAGATTTACTAATCTAATTAATAAATTAATATTGTAATTGAGATTTATGAATTAATTTAATTAATCAATCTAATTTAATTAATTAAATTAAAATCAATTTTTTTTTTTTTTTTTAACCTGATTATTCAGTGGGCCAGCTTATTAAATAAGCCCGGCCCAAATAAAATAAAATCCATTAGTTCCAAAATCAGCCAACCCATGTCCCAGACCCGATTACAGACTCGGCCCAATTAATTGAGATTAGGCCCAGTCCATTCTGGCCCAAGACTAGCCAGCCCAAAATCCTTAGGGTTTTGGACTGGGAACAGCAGCCCTTCCGCCGCCATCGCTGTTGCCGACCCAACAACAGCAGCAGCGCAGCACGCCGCGCTGCCGCTGCCGTCGCATAGCAGCAACAACAGTCGCCGCCGTCACGATCGTTGGACGCGCAACAACAGTAGCCACCGCCGTCGCGACCGTCGGAATCCGCTGCGACCTCTTGTAGCCGTAACGCAGCAACATTGAATCGCTCAACATCAGTGCAGCAGTGACAACCTCGGAATCACGCCGCCGTGCCTAGCCTGCGACGGGTCTGTTAAACCCTGCCGCTGCCAACCACCGTCGCCGGCCAAACCAGCAGACGACGGTCGCGCAGCAGTGGTAGGTGAGTCGGGGTCACACCGAAACGCGCAGTGGCTGCAATATCGAATGCCGGTGGCGCTCCGACAGTAGCATGAATGGCGGCAATGGTTGTTTCCAAAAATCATTTTTACGTTTACGGAACTAGTTGATTTTTTGTGAAACAAAACCACGTTTTCAAGGTTTTCATAACAGTGAATCAAAGATCAATTCATAATATCATTTTTTTTTAGAATTTTATAATCCACATGAAGTTAAATCAATTTCAATTATAAATGGAGCCCGGACTCTGATATCACTGTTAGTAAATTTCGACTACATCTAATGTACGCAATAGAATAAATAGTCGAAAATTATGATGGTGATCCATAATTGAATTCAACGGTGAGCATTGATTATGCTAAAGTTGGAGTAACTTACTTGTTCGTAATTAGTCGGACATAATTAAGCAATTGATTCACGCGCCGTCCACCGCATGAACTATCCTCGGTACAATCATTCAATAAGTGATTGCTAGGAAATCCCTTATTGAACTTTTTGATATTTCTTGCTGACAAGATTAATTATTCCCTACAGTAGGCAATATATATATATATATATATATATATATATATATATATATATTTTTTTTCATATCCCTTAATTATATGGGCTTAATATTCTGGTCTGCTTTAATTAGTTAATTAGTATAAATTATTAATTAATTAAAGCCCATATCCTAATCTAGTCCATAACTTTCATCGATGCCACAAAAAAAGGTTTAGTAATTTATGTACAAAAACGTCGATTGTTTGGCAGGGTTGCTGCAACCCTAACAATAATAATAATGAAGTAAAAGTAATAATGATGATATTTGATATATAATTAAAAATATGGGTTAATTAAGTGACAATTCATGACCCTTTGGTTGATTATAATTTACAACGTGACTTTTCAAACATAACATAAAAATTCACCATATTTATGATTTTTTCAATTCAATACACTTGAGTAAGTTTTTAGCTTCAATTTCTGATGTGAAACACAAAATTAGGATTTTAACCCGCTCAATTACATAATGTATTTCTATGTTATGCTTGAAAAGTCATTTTGTAAATAATAATTGATCAAAAGGTCGTGAATTTTCACGTAATTAACCCTAAAAATATTAGCGAAGAACTAATAATGAATACTCCCTCCATCCCGACCCAATTTACACACCTGTTCCGGCGCATATATTAAGAAAAAAATATTTTTTACTTTTTAGTTGACTTTTTCAAAAGGTATAAATTGAGGGTGGAGATTTTAAAATTTCTTTTCATTTTAGGGATGTGCAAAATAAGGTGAGACGATCGAAAAATAAAAATGTGCAAATTAAGAGGGGACAGAGGGAGTAAAAATCAGAGCATTCGAAAATACTTCAGAATAATCTACATTCAAGATCTTGTAACGCCCGGGAAATTTTCTGCCTATTTATTTTACCAATCTGTGTGATTTTATTTTCAATCATCATTTATTTTGTTCATATGCCAACCCATTTCATGTGATTAATATTTTATATTTGGGCTGTCTAGTCCAAATATATAATTAATGGGCCATCAATTTTTAGTTATATTTTTAAGTCCGCATTTTAAGGTCCATTTGCTTAAACAGATTTTCTACTCATCATCACATACATCTGTATTAACAGCCCAAAGTATAGGCCCAACCTCTAGTTTGACTCAATTTGTGCCCAAAGAATTAAGGACATTACCGTAGGTTGAGATATATCATAACAGTTACAGGATTTTCTTAGTGGGTGTAAGGTGTGAGAACGTGGTTGAAAGGTGGGAGTAATGGAGTGGTGAAAAATGGAAGCTATAACCGTATGTATTTACTTCTTATAAATACAAGAATATTTTCTTTCCCTTTTACTGTCTACTGCAAAGAAACAAAGAAGGTAATGAATTCTTCAAATTCTGGTTATTGAATTTCTTAAGCCAACTCGTCCTTACCCAATCTTTTCCGGCAAATTTCGCCGGCAAATTCGACCCCAATCCTTACACCCAATTTCGACCCACCACCGCCACTTATCCGACCGGCTACGGTACTTTTTCCGGTCTGATTGCAGAAATAAAAATTTAGCAAAGAAAAAAAAAAGGGAGAAGAGAGATGGCAGAAGAAACTCCATTCCGCACCGTCGCCGCCGCGGATCCCGATCAACTGGCGAATCGTCAGCGCTCCCCCGGAGTCCAACACTGTCTCCTATGGCAATTTAATTTAGTGTTGCTGAACAGAGCCAGTATCTAGTCACCGCCAAAGTCTTACTTTTTCGTAGTCTCCGATCGCCGTCGATAAAGAGAAGAGAAAATAGAATTTTAAGGGTGTAGCTGTGCATTTGACGAAGAGGAAGAAAATGGACAATGGCGGTGGAGGGCGTGTATCAGTCCATATGGAAATGTGGAGGGCGTGTATCAGTCCGTATGGAAAGGAGGAGGGAGACTATATCCCAAACTCCATCTTTCTGTTTCCAGCCCACATGCTCATCTAAACCCAACTTTCAACACGTTATCTTCAAATTGGGCCAATATTTTTTACCAAGCCCACTGCTTCCAAAAAGAAAATCACAACATTCAATATATATTCATGTTTCCTCAACCATACCATTTGTAGCCTTTTCTCACAATCTGATGATGATAATGTTATTATTATGTTATTATTTTCAATCTTTCTTTAATTCCCATTTTCTTACTTACGTTGTCTTGTTGAGATGAGTTATATACTCATTATTAAAATATTTCCTCCTTTTTCATTAATTGTAGAATTTGAGAAGCGTGAGTACGGGTCTAGGACTTTGGACTAATTCAAGCATTTGCATATCACTCATCACACTTTTTCAGGTGGGGGTCCTAACTGTTTATTGCTTTAATTATAATTAATTGATTGTATACGTGTGCTTTTATTTTATTATTACTTGCCAATACAAGTGATTTACAATTTGCTACTTGCCAATACAAGTTTTGCTTATTGTCATTATGCTACTTGCCAATACAAGTTTAGCTCATTATCAATATACTACTTGCCAATACAAGTTAGTTCTATGTGTCTTGCCAATACAAGCGCATCATTATAATAAATGTTACACTGTATGCTTCTTTGTATTTATAATTGATGTAATAAACTGTGACTCCCACGAGCTAAAAGAAGCTCACCCCAGCCTATTATTGATCCTCAGGTAGAAATGGAAAGAGTGACTGAAGCTGAGACGGAATCGGGGAAGCATATGGGGTATCTATTATGTAATGAAACTTTATTTAAATTGATATTGGACTATTTGAGCTAGATTGTTATGTTACTTTAAGTCGGTTTATTTCGTATGTTTGATCAATTAATAGGTGAATAATGTGAGTGATTAGCATATTTGGAGTTACTAAAATTTTAAAATATAGTTGTTGGCATGCTTGAATTTCATTAATGAATTTTCATAATAGGTGCATACTTAGGATTTAATTTTAATTATGTTATTAATTGTTATAGTTTATTTTTAAAATAAAAATAAATAAAATAAAGTAAAATAATAGGGATTTATGCTAGACTTCTAATTTAATTAAATTGCATGTTAAGTTGTGTTAGTTCAACTAGTTTTATTTAATTCTGCTGCAAATAATTGATATTATGCCTTAAATAATCAAAGATTTTAAGGTAATGCATATATATGATTTATTCTAATGTACCTTAATATATATATTATATTACAATATGGCAAAAGTGGAAATTTTATACAAATAGTAATTTAGTAATGGCCTGATTGAACAAAATAATTATTTCTAAATAAATAAAATAAATATTTTTTTTCAATTTTACAATCTCTTAAATTAGACTAGAAAATCGGGCTGTTACAGATCTGCATCTTGATTTTTCATTAATTTATTTTGGTAAAAAAATTATTGCAACTTGATGATATGTTCTCACTGTCATTGGATTTGAATGAATATTTTATTTTTGCTTCAAATTGAAGTAACTCTTTGAGTTACATATGGTGAAGAATACTAAATATACCCAATGACCACTTCTTCTATAATGGAAAGCAACCACGGATTCGTCAATTTAGCTGAGGGATCATTTATAAACGGAGTTAGGAGTTTGTCATTATAGGATAATTCTTTTTAAATATAATTATGTGGCAATTGTTTATCAAATAGAGCGTAAATTCTGAGTAGGCTAATCAAATTCTTTTATATTAGACCTTATACTTAAAACAATGAATAAATTAAATTAAAAAATAATAACTTAGAAAATTTTAAAGGAGGACTACATCTAAATATAATTAACTATATAAATACAACTAGAAAAGTATTAATAACTTCGATAAGATCAATAAATATTTTAATTACAAAAAAATCAAGGAGAAGACACTTTAACATTCTCTGGACGTCATGTGCTCTAGTCCTCGGAATATAGATTAAATGATAGAACATGTTGGTTTGACCCGGGCCATGGGCCCGGTTGAAGGCCGCCCAAGTGGACTGACCCAATTATAGGAAGTGGGCTATTATAGGAGGCCCATCTCCCATAATTGGAAGCCCACCTCTCCCCCTATAAATACCCTACCAAGTGTACCGGGTATACTTGATAGAGAATAGTGAGAACAGTTCCTCACTTACGTGAGAAACAGAAAGGGATTTGTGGATCGTGGTGGATTTCCATTCGTGGTTTCCACCCCGACCAGAGAGTACGAATCATCGAGGTGAGACCGTGGTTCGACCCGTATACGATCCGGGTTCAAATCCGCTGCAATCAAAGGTACCCGACCCAAAATCCAACATTGGTATCAGAGCCAAAAGGTTAGAATCCAGCTCTCGATGATTTTTTGATTCGATTATTTATGATTGAAAACACGTGCTGTACAATCTGCCAATTTTCGTCAATTTTATTTTTAAAGATTGGACGAAAATCATATAGTTCTGAAAAAATTTCCGGAAACTTGAAGATATTCTTGTTTCTGTAAAAACCCGATTTCAGCATGTTAATATTGATTTTACGCATGTATGTGGTATGTATGCGTAGTTTATCAAATGTGCTTCGATTTGATATATTATTTGTGTTAATCGGATTTGAATTGAGTTGTATAACGTGCTTTGAAAATGAAAAACGGATCTGATGTGTTCTTGAATTGTTCTTGATGAAGAACAATGTTCTTCACTCTCTAAGAACACATTTTCTGATCCGAATACATAGTTAGGATTGTCAGATGGAGAAACCGATTACACCGTTGGACTCGGAATGATTGAGAACGGGGGGGTAGCCGGAGCGCTGCCGGCCGGAAACGCCGGGAAGGCAGCGAGTGTAGGCCACTCTCCGGTCAGTGAAAGTGAGCCTCGTATGGTTAAAGGTGTGACACACCAGTGCCTAGTCAGCACACGTGGACGAATGAAATCGTGCCATGTGTGCCACATCACCACACAATCAGCGTCAGCAGCCACGTAAGAGCCACACCAGCACACGTGGATGAATCACGTCGCGCCACGTGTGCAAGGCGCAGTCGCATCAGCATACACGTGGTGACACGCGTGGCGACACATCATCTAGAGAGCACTAATTTTGTGCTGACACATGGCACAAGTGCCACATCAGCCATCCGGGTCGATCCGGTTTAGCATCCGGTCCAAGTTTAACCGAATCGGTCGGAGACCGGTTCAAGTAGATCCGCCGTGTCGCCACCGATGAACCACCGCCGCATCTCCACCACCGGCACGTTGTTGGCGCGTGGCGGCACGCCTTGTGGTGCGTGATGGCGCGTGGGACGCACCTAGAACGCGTGTCGGCGCGTGTTGTGCTTGTTTTGCGCGTGGGATTGCGTGTGATGCGCGTGGGACTCCTCTGAGCAGTGTATTTGTGAGTATGTTCGTGTGTTTTGACATGTACGATCGCATGAGACATGTGTTTTGTGCTTATGAATACGTGTATGCGCATGTACAGGTGTGTATGCGTGCATGTGAGCGCGTGATGGACGCAACGGAAGCGTGGTGATGTGTGACGAAGCATGTACTGGTTATGAACATGTGTCAGGGGCCATGTTCATGGAATTTTCACCTGAAAACCTCTGTGACGTTTTTTCACACCCTATTTTCTGTGATTTCAATTATCCTCCATGGATTTTAAATTTTGGAAATTTGAATCCATATAAGAGTTTAATCAAAATCTAGAAACTGGAAACTGGGTTGGGGTGTGAAAATGATACATTATTTTTTGGGAGAAATTGGTGAAGTGTACTCATGACCTTAAACTTGTTAGTACATTCAAATGGAAATAATGAGAAATGAATCACATAGGATTATTGGTTATGTTCCTTAGTGAGTGTTCTGAATAAGTTTACAACGACTTTTGATTGGATATGTCTAATCTAATTCTACCCTTATCGTTCGATATTTTCGAGTGGGTTGACTTGCCTCTAAGCTGACTAACTGTTAGGCTTAGATCGAAGGTGATCACAGGGCTAAGTCAACATTCAGATAAATGCTACATCTGCCAATGAATGAAGATGAACTTTATTACGATGCTGATACGAGTGTCTTTACAGTTGCTTCGTAAGCATGTAATGGGAAAGTCATCTGTCATAAATGAGATATAGTTAAGAGCATTAACTTGCTTTCAAACTTAATTCCTAACCATAAAGACGGTGTATATTTCATGATCCTTGACATTCAACTGTGTGTTGAACCCCATGTTATGTGTGATCAACTTGTTGTCTGTACAACTTGAGTATGATCAACATAGTAACATCGTGTTGAGAACATGATTGGTTATTTGAGTGGGGGTTATGGGTTGGAAGAATCCTTGCATTCTCACCTATAACAATTGTAGGTTTTGTTTTTCTTCAGGATTGAGTTGTGGTTTTACGACGGTCGGATATGGGTGATGATTGGGAACATAGAGAACTTTCATGGTCATACCTTCCGTTAAGTTACCACAATGTCAATTCTAAGAACAAAATCTTATGTACATTTAGTTTTAGTAAACACATACATGTGCAATCACCTCACTTACTCCTAGACCATGGCGTGGAACACAATTAATTAGTTTCTTCTTAGTTTATCTTGTCTTAAGTGATAAGTAGATTATGACTAGGAGGTCATAACAATTAGATGTGTACTAGACTTAGAGATAGTCTTGAATGGTTTCAACAGAATCATATGAACACTAGGAGGGTGTTAGTGTTGAAACAGAGAAGAAACCGAAAACGGTTCTAGTAGTATAGAATTTAAGACGATTCCTCTGCTGACGAAACCTTGGATAATCAACAGACTCTTGACTTAGTAGTAATTCTCATTTAATGAGAAAAATACTTAAACTCAAGATATCAGGGTATATTAGAGTAAAAGTTTGGTATCTCTACCGCCACCAATTAGAGGTTGTTACTCCAAATCTTCTTTGTGAACAATAAATTAAGACTTAAGTTAGAGTCTAGTATCTTTATGTTGAGTGGGGACATCTAAAAACCGATCATGCCCATTGGGACAACTCGGATTTTTAGGGATGCTGCTCATATTAGTGATTATAAGTGGCTAAAGGCTACTAATTAGTCAGTTACAAGTTCCCAGTTAAGAATTGGATTCTAAACATAAGAGGAACATGGTAAAGGTGGAAGATACTGACAGTGATTTTTCAGAAGAACGTCTCCCAGTAAAGATAAATGGGTCTTTTTGGTAAACACAAAATTCTGAGCAAATGCAGAATAGTGTGTTTGGCTCAACACATATACTGAAACCAATTGGAATGGTACTTAATTGTGCTAATCCAAAGTAATTTTCTTAGTTTTTGACACACCTATCATATGAGTCGACAATGAGGGTTAAGCATATAACATTATTTATTAAGTGTGGTAGTAGATACCTAAACACTTCTTGAGAAATACTTGATAGTGCATACTCAACTTGAATGATTGCAAATGCTAGACAGTGTCAGAATTGTCAATTAATTCCTTTACTTCGTGTAAAAGGACTTAAGGCAGTGAATTTCAGAATTAAAAATTTCGTGGACAATTTTTTGTCTATTTCAATAGGATTATGAGGATGAACACGGAAATTTATGCCATGATTGATGACTTAGGCATTTATAACTGCAAATTTGATTTGCAGCATGCTGAAGTTTATGATTAGGTTTTGATCCCTTGCAATTGCATGATGATCTAAAGTTTTTTCTATCAGTTATCCTCAAGAATCTTGAAATAGGATGAATTTTGGTTTCAGTTGGAGTTCTTCTAAAGATTTGGGCTCGGCTTGAGATAATGATAGATTGATTGGTTGATAAACATTAAGACAACATTGTAGATGGACATGACGATAATGTTTCATGATGTTGGATGAATAAACATATGTGTATGCCTTGAAAGTGGACTGATTAGTGCGAAGGTGCACTAGGCTAGTTTACGTTACGCATAACATGATGCTTCACTTAATTGAAAAATGCACTCGAGGAGTAATTTTCCAGAATTGATAATTCCAGGGGGAATTTTTCCACTTCATCATCAAACACTTGAAACATCTTTTAAGACAATTAGGATAATTTTTCTATTGTGATTAATCCATTGTGATGTACCGTGATTCAATGATGTAATGGTTGATCATGGAGCCTAATCTCCCCATACATATGAGGATCACTCACACGAATTGGTCAAATTCATTTGATTCACTGAAAGTCTAAACACTAGAGTGTTTAATGTGATGTCTGATCTTTTTTATTAATTATTATTGCTTATGTTTGTTGCATTCTAACTTTATTTTTATTATGTTCTGTTGATTTTTTTTTTTATTTGATTCATTGTGGTCTGGATCTAGTGTAATTTTGTATTGTTATTTGCTCGACGACAATAAGATTGTTCTCTAGATCTGGTTGATGTTCTTCGTTTTCTTTCTTTTCTTGTCTTTTTGTTAATGTTCTAATGTTTTTATTTATGATATTTTGATTTAATTTTTTTTATTTATAAAGAAAGGGTAAAAGTGATATTCTGTGGACTGAGTTTGAAAATTTTATACAGAATCTGAAATAAAAGTGAGTTATATTGAGAAGTGGGTTGCGTTAAAAAATTATATGGGCTACAAAGTTGGTGCCCTCATCTTATTTTAATCAAATTGATTCAATTATTTACGTCTTGTTTTACTACTATCGGTATTATATTTGGAAGTTGGAAAATAGAATGCTAATTGTTGGGTGAGGCAAATTAAGCAAGACGCTAATTATTCGGGCGGAAATTTAAGATACTAGGGTTTTAAATTTCGCTCATTAATAAAGATAACTTGCGGTTTGGATTTTCTACTATATTTTGTACAATATATTATGTTAATCATGTCACATAATTACTTATGATATATTTGTAATATTGTTATATATATATATCGTGTGTAGATAAAATATGGTAAAAGATATTGTATTGTACGGACTACGAAGTAGGAGATACAAAATGAATAAGTTGGGCCTCCCAAAATTTTAAAAATCAGACTCCCTCCCTATTTCTCGCGTTGCAAGTCTGCTTTTGGTTGGAACACAACCTATTTCTCCTCCAAAATTAACAGATGGGGTATTTTTTTATCTTCTCTATAATGAAGAAAAATAAGCGGTCGGTTTTAAAATGAAAATGATCAAAAAGTACATTTAATATACAACAAACATCTTGAACAAATAAACCACGTCGACTTTTTTTACAGTAAATTTTTTTTCTATTTCCCAAATATCAATGTAGACGGTAGAATATGAGTTAAAAAATTTCAGATTAAGCATAAGATTTCTTTTTTCCAGTTCCGCTACGAAAATCTCGCGACTCGTCGATTTCTCGCGAAAATAGGGGTCCCGAGATGAAAAGCAGGGGGAATGGCTTGGTGTCCCCATTTCGCCGAGATCTCGCAATTTATCGTGAGAATCTCGGCGCCCCAGATATCCTGACGCGTGGGCTGTATGTAGCTTTTCTTGCCAAAATACCGCCCCTTCTTCAGCAAAATAAATTCAGTGTTTGAACCTGAATTCAAACCTGAGATCTATTGAATCAAAGTCCAAACTTTAACCACTAGACCAAGTCAACAACTTGTTATGATTTCTACGCTTTTTAATTTTATTTAGTCTTAGCTTTTAAATATTCCTCATTTGTTTTGGCTTAACTTTTAATTACTGTTGCTTTTGAATAAAAAATGTTATAGGTCAATCAAGAATTTTTTCATATATTGTAAATATTCTCCATGCTTTAACTTACATAATGTTGAAATAATTTTAATAAAGACTTTAATTGTATTTTATATTTTTAGCCTATTTAACCAAACGTATGTGTTGTTTCTTATTTACCAACTAGTTGTATATGTGTGAATTTGACTCAATTTTTAGATTAAATATTTGAATTTAAGTAGGTTTATAACAATCTATAAAATATCGTGATAAATTATCTATTTTAATACATTTTCTGGTAATTTTAAAATAATTGCACCGATATTTCGATATTAACCGAGATCTCATCAATATCTCCGTAAATTGAAAGACCGATATCTCCGTAAAAATTGATATTTTCGTCCTTGCTTCTACTAAGGCCATTGCTACTGAATGATAGTTGGTAACATGGATTTTCATATTCCAAAGTAATAGGGGTGATGACACCATCAAAAAAAAAAAAAAAAAAAAAAAAAAGACAAAATATTAATGATGTACTGTGTGTGTTTTTTTTCTCTTAACTAGAAAATTATTTACTTTGACATATTTTAGCATATTAAATGCTACATAAGTTTAGAGCCTCCATCAAATCTTGCTCGAACCACTCACATACTTTAACCTGATTAATTAAATTTTAGGCTCAATTTGTCCTTAATGTGCTAAATTTTAGAAGTTAGTGCCTTAAATTGTAGGCTCAAGTACTTAGTGTCATGTTCTATTATACCCTAATACTTAGCTTCTTATTTTTAAATAGTGTTTTTCTAGAACTTTTGTTAGAAATCTAGCCTTATTATAAAGATATACTAATTTTAGAATTTCTTACTATCTTGTCGCTATTTTCACGAATCATGACACATGTGTCACGACACGTACTTGTCAATAATCGTGACATATATGCCACAGTATGTATATATATATATACACTACAATAATTTTTCAAATAGACAACATATTTTATTTGTTGTTTAGTTATAAATAAGTCTGTTATTAATAGTGGTGTTGTTAAAAGTACCATTTGACAACAATTTAAAATTGTTGTCTGTTCAACAATAAATAACGGTGTCCACAACAGTACAAAACCGTTGTCTATTCAATTATAGACAGCAGTGAAAAATTGTTGACCTTCTTGTAAAATTTGTTGTCTTTATAAGTAAAAATAACAGATAAAAACTGTTGTCTTTTTTAACAAAGAAAAAAAAAAAATCGTTGCCTTTCATTGAAAGACAACGATTTTATTATTAAATACTGTTATTTAAATGCATACTCCCATATGAAATACCCAATAGTCAAAACATCATAAAATGTTTACGGAATATCAAATACAAAATAAATGTCAACAAATTCATTAATATTAAATTAATTACTATGTTACATACTAAAATTTGATTAAACATCGTAAAACTCTAAAATTCAAACATGCCACTAAAAAATCTCTAAAATCTGAACATATCACTAAAACTAACTCTAAGAAAACACAACATGAAATTGGTTGCTTCCCTTTACTTGCTTCTTTTATATTTTAAGACTTCACCTCCTTCGACTCATATGTGCAGTATAGAAACGTCGGATCAATCGCACTCTCCTTGTAATATGCAAAGACGACTGTGCCATCATCATGCATGCTCTCTCCAACAAAGCTGGTATAAATCAAATTCCCCATATTATTAAACCGTAAATAAGAAAAATGACTACATAAGTATATGTTTAGTGTAGTAAGAATCAAAGTATTTGTTCAATCCTCTACCTAATGTGATGGGTGCACTCCTACACCTAATTCTAATAATACATTCGATTTTTTTTCAAGATTTAAATTAAAACTAGCAATTTTCTGCCCATTACTAAAATGTTCACATTTGAACTTTATATATATATCAACTTTGGGAAGAAGAACATCATTGATCCTAGATACCTATAACAAACATAAACTAATTTACATGAAGTTCAAGCACAATACTAAAGTGAGCATAACAACATAATTTAAAACTGAGTAAATGTATCCACTAACTTGCCAAATAAGAGCACATATTTCACATATCACAAAAAATAATGGTAAGAATCTTGCTGTGAATCTGCAACATATAAGATGACCCATTTAGAAAGAGTATGATTCTAATATGAACATTAAAATTAACGAGTTATCAAGAACACTATGAGGTGAGACATTACATTTAAGAGAAGGTTGTAAGTGTGCCACCACTAATAGTATTTGTACTCTACTGATTTTTTTTTTCATGATTGCCTAATAAACAACTAATTCAAAAATATGTATGAGCTACAATAAAATTTCCCCTAAAATAAGAAGCCAAGTATAGGAGTTCACCTTTAAGCTCTATATCATTCTTGTGTGCAGCTTCTAACATTGACATTCCAATTGGGACCTTAATCTGTCTCTTCTCCATCCTTGTCAACAAATATTACAGTTATTCTGCCAAGTCCAAATTAAGAGCATAAAGATACATAAAATAAAGACAGTACTCAGCAGCACATAAAATATGATCATAAGATGCTAATTATCTGACATATTACAGAGCTTCAAGGAGAAACATGAAGAAAACTATCCTGGAAATTTGGGATCTAATTTGAAAGTTAATATGAAACGCACATTTAGATTAGTGTGTGAAATGTGTACAGTGCATGTGAAGAAAGTGTGTAGTGTGTGAAATGTTTGTAGTGTGTGTAGTATGTGAAATTAGAGTGTAACTTATAAGAATTTAAAAATAAGATGGACTAGAGGGACTTATTTTATAGAGCTTATAAGCTTTAAGAGTCTAGTTTACATCTTATAAGGTGTTTAACATTTTATTTTGCCGAACACATTTGAAGAGCAAATAAGCCCTCAAACACCTTATAAGATGTTTTAAGAAACTTATAAGCTTAGCCGAACACCCTCTAAATCTCAAAACAAAGTATTATATTACTCCACAGGTTTACAGCTTCTGTTAAAATTTAACATAAAACTTATTGATCTCTCTTTTCCCATAATTAATCTAAGAGGTAAGAATGCATACAAGAATATCCTAACAATATCAGATACAATCATACCTTTTTTCTTTTTTATTTTTCCAGATTTTTTCCAAAAGCAAAACAATCACATATAGACCTAGGCCATCCTACTAAACTCGATGGACATAAATTAGCTCTGCAATCATACTGTTGTAAATATGCTCCAGGAGAAACAAATACAAAAATTGTAAACCTGGATCTGTAGTGCTTTCTGTCTGGAAGCCCATTCTTCCTCAACTGCTCTTTTGTATTCCTCTGTTTCCTTAAGCTTCTCACGTTCACTAATTAAACAAGAAGTCTCCTCAGGATCACAAGTGTTTACATTCTGAATATGCAGCTGGCTATCTTTATTTTCTTGCTACTTCAAATCGGAGAGGGAATTATTCTCTCCGATTATGAAAACAGTTAAACCTAATTACAAATTCATAGAGTGCGTAAAGATGTTCCATACAGGAACTCAAGACATCAGGAAGAAATTTCAATTGCAAACCTTAGCCATCACTGTCTCAATACACTGCTGAAGCCCCTTGTAAGCAGCACCTTCTGCACTGGACATTGCTGAAGACATTTCTTCCCAGGAAGCAGCATGAGAACCATCCACAGGGAGTAGAAGGTGAGAAATAGAATTTGCAAAGTACTGCATTGGAAGAGTTCAATAGTAATGAAACCTATCACAATTTTTTTCTGGCAAACATCAGCCAAGATATAGCAAAATGGAAATTACGTACTTGCTGGACAATAGCCACACTACTTCCGCAACACTGTACAACAACCATAAAAGACCTAAAACTGCTTTCTCCAGCAGCAGCAGCAGCTTCTGCCTAAATAGTACAATATGGTCTCTCAGTGAATGCTTAAAAATCTTCAGGTGATGAGATATATAAAGCAGACCTTGAGGGTGTTTAACTAAAACTTATTTCAAACATCTTATAAGCTCCAACATCTCATAAGGTGTTTTAAGAGCTCATAGGATGTAAGTTCTCCAGAGCCTATAAGTTAATAAGGTGTTTGAATAATGAAGTTTATAAGCTTGTAATTAATGAAGGGATTTAGTTATGGATTTGGGGAACAAATTCGAAATCCACCATTAAACATACATTTGATTTGTGTATGAAGTTTGTGGGGTGTGTGAAAAGTATGTAGTTCGTGTGAGAAGGAAGTGTGTGTATTGTGTGTGAAGTGTGTGTGTAGAATGTGTATATGTGTGTATAATATGTGTAATTTGATTGCCTTATAAGATCTTAAGAAAATAAGATGAACTAGAGGTACTTATTTTCTTTTGGAGCTTATACGCTTTCAGAGCTTATTTTTACATCTTATAAGTTGTTTAATATCTTTTTTTGCCACACACATTTTAAGAGCTTATAAGCTCTCAAACATCTTATGAGATGTTTCTATGAGATGTTTGAGACCTTATAGGCTTAGCCAAACACCCTCCATAATTGGTGCTGAACACCAAAATAACTAGTAATATAATATCTACAATAGGTAAGACATAAAGTGATCGTGATTACAGCTGAAGCATTTGCAGCTGCAACTCTTTGACTGACGCTAGTTCCCAAAACAAACCGCTCTGTTATATATAGACTGACCTGAAGTAGGTGAAGGGATAGAGAGATGTGACCAACAGTAAGTATCAGGAACACTAAAGAGGATGAGTATCGGAGAATGCTACAAGAAAAATGCTCAACCTATGGAAAAAAAATGCTAAATTCACCTGTTCTAAGAGGCAAGTGAAAACAGCTCATACATTAGCAGAAAGTGCGGCAGGCTGCATTATCATTAATAAACATCACGAAGTTAGTAAGTTAAGCGGACGAAAATAAATCGATATAAGTCGTTCACTTGATTAATTATTTCTCTTTCTAGTCGTCGAGTAACACTGAAGCTAACATAACATGATAATGAAATAATGCTGGAATTGTGAATCATAATAATGACTTCCGTGGTAATTTTGAAGATGATCATAGTTTGTGGTTTGTACAGCTTATCGTGGTCTATTTCTGCTCGTGAAATCATAAAAGAAGTGACAAAATGAACCTAGAGCTACAAATAGGGGATGCAAAATAAAGATATACATCCTTTCAACATTCAAAGTTTGTAAAGAATTATTCCAACAAGGAATGGTACTGCTAGAAGCAGCCATCAGTAATGACAATATCCAACATACTGAGATGTATCGGCTTTCTTAATCAAAAGATGCATAAATAGTAGAATACTAACGAGCTTCATCCCAAGATTATATATCCTACTTCACTTTGAAAAGTGAAGCAAGAAAACGAAGAGAAAAAGTAAGATAAAATTGATGACTTCATTTACAATAGAGCGTTATAAGTATACAGAAAGATAGGAGTGAAGTTCACCACCTTAGGCTAGCTCTTGGATCACACAATTATTTAGGCTGATACACTAGTTTGAAATTAAAATTTTACATTATCCAACATCCAGCCTAGATCAATTGGCATATTAAAGAGTTTTTAGTGTTAGGTTCTGCAAAATATTTAATCATCCCCACAATGTCAAGATAGAAAGCTTATATACCTGTGATGAAAACAAAGTGCATCTAGATACAACTTCCTCATTCCAACGTACAAACTCAGTCACAACAGTAACAGATCTCTGCTGCTGGGAAGATGAAATTGAAGCTCCTTTCGAACGTCCGATTGTCCCTGTTGATTCAGAGGATTGTTGGCTTTCAGCCTTCAGTTTCTCTATCTGAATAATAGGCACAAGGTTTTGTATTAGGAATGAAACTATCAAGACAACCTCAAATCAGTAAAAGATAGCAGGCTCGTGAGAGGATGAAAATATGGATAGTCTTGGGGGGAACCTTTGATTTATACAGCTACCTGAGAGAAGCCTGTGATAAGCGCAATCCGCTTATCCTAGGAATTCGAAATAAAGCCCGATTAACAATGCTACCAAACGCAAGAAAAAGTAAAGAACACGAGATATACGTGGTTCGATCCGGAGATCTACGTCCACGGGCGGAGGCAATCACCTGCTGAGGTGTTTTTTCACTATCTTGCTTTCAATCTTACACGGTATAGTCTTAGAGTGCACATTGCCCCCCCTAAATCTGAGTACAATTCTACTATTTATACTATACAACTCAAAACCCTAACTAAATCCCTGCAATTGCGCCTATCAAATCTGCATGGAAGTTGGCAGGAGATTCATGGGGATCTCAACTTCTAAATGCGCCGCAACTGGGCTGCGCTGGGCTCGCGCGCGCTTTTGGGCCGACTTAGTTGCTGGGCTCGTACTCCTGGGCCCAATAACCCGGAGTTACTGGGCCATACCTATTAGCCTGCTCATACTCTATGTATATATCTTTGTGCGGGAGAAACAATGACTCCGTTAAGCCTGATCAACAGAAGAAATATTATTTATATAATAGCTTCACTGAGATAACATATACAGATCAATTGATGGAGATAATTAGCTTCAAGTATAATCAAAATATTGACATAGCTCTACGATTATCTGATAGCCAAATGTTTATTAAGCAACAGTCTAAATGCCCAAGCCAAGATTTAAATAATAGTTTTAGTATTATAATAACATAATTTTATCGAAGAAAAATAATAATTACTGGTAAGTAAAGCCCAAGTTGGTTGAAGATACAAGCCGGCCCCAATCGTTTATAGTTGGAAGCCCAAGAATTGGCCCAAGTATGATAATCTGTTTGTAACGGCAGCACAAGAGAAGGAGAAGATCTGACCCACGATTTCCTCCAAATCACGATCCAAATCACGAAAGCGAGCTTCATGGCCTTGATTGTAGGAATATAGTTAGGGGCCTTAATTGTAGGAATTTATGGAGGGCTGAAATTTGTATAGTATAAATAGGAGAATGAGGAATAGAATAGTGGTTGGAACTTTTGAAAGAGAAAAGCACACTTGTAAACACTACTAGCAAAAGAAAAAGGAGCCCGGTTGGGACATTATCTTCCCGTGGACGTAGATCTCCGGATCGAACCACGTAAACCTTGTGTCTCATTGCTTAGTTATTTTCCTGTTTAATATCTTTTGTTAAGACTACGGTGATAGAACGGATCGCGCTTTATCAATTGGCGCCGTCTGTGGGAACGTAGAAACGATTGGATTTTTAGTCTTGATATTACGCTTGAAACCATGGTAACTACTCGATTGAATCACTCTCGTCAAGGTGATCAAGTCAATCAAGATCCACCCGTGGATCAAACCTTACCGACAAGGCAATCGATAATACGGGACGTCTCTCACCACCAGGGCCACCAAGATCCGGTTGTAAATCCAGGTGAAGGATTTTTACCCCTACCTCCACGAGATGTACCAAACCCTGGTCCTGCTACTACACAACCTCCAGTTAACATCCAGATGACTCCGGAACTACTTCAAGCCTTTTTACAGGAACATGCTCATGTTCTCCAAGATTGGGCTGCCAACCGGCTAAACCCTGATGGCCCTGTTGGGCCTAACATCAACCCCGCAGTGCAAACACCTCGTCGGAATTTGTCCAACCAACACAATCCCGTACACCACGAGAGACAAGATCGCCAACGAGAACGACCTGGTTCTCCCGAGGACCATGGAAGTTCTAACGGATCAAGACAGCGCCATGACGAACTTGTTGATGCTGATCGCCGTCGCCCGCTCAACGCAACTAAGAAAGCTCGATATACCGATCTCTATACTCCGGATCTTCGTGAGTATGAGAGGGTACAGCGGAATGCTGAACTGGACAGAATTTTAGGTCTTGACGCTAATGGAGATATTATCACTCCATTTTCCCAGGAAATTCTAGATACGCCTCTTCCTGAAGGGTTCAGAAGGCCCGCCATACCACCTTATGATGGTACTGGAGACCCAGCTAATTTTCTTGGAGCCTTCAGACATAACATGCTCAGTAGAGATCACACTGCATCTCTTCACTATTGCAAAATCTTCCCTGAGTACCTCCAGGATGAGGCACGAGTTTGGTTTGATTCTCTTCCTCGCAACAGCATATCCTCCTTCCGGGAACTCGCTGAACACTTCTGGGCACGTTTTGAAGCACGTGCCAAGCCTATGTCCACTTTGGCTGACCTGATGAACGTCGAACAAAAAGAAGGAGAAACCATCTCTCAATTCTTAGAACGTTTCACCACTGAAAGTCTGAAGGTAGGCAATCAGCCAGATGATATCATTGTCACAGCTTTCATGAACGGACTACGGGCCGGACCACTATACACTGAGCTGGTCCGTAACACTCCTGTTACTACCCGGGCTCTTTATCATGTGGTTGGACGACATGCCAAGGCCGATGAACAGACCCGACGTAAGAGGGAAAAATCTGTTGCCAAGAAACAACTAGATAAAGGACCATCTGGGTCTAACATTCGTACCAGTGCCTTTAACCGATTAGGTGGAGGTCGATCCCATACTCATCCCGATTTACCCCAATTAACGCCCTTAAATCGGTCCCGAACCGAAATACACTCTATTCACAAGGCTGATCTAAACCCTTGTCCTCGTATGACAGCCCCGGCTGAAAAACGGAACCGTACCAAGTGGTGTGAATACCACTATGACCATGGGCATGATACTGAAGAATGCCGGGAACTCAGCAAAGAGATTGAGGAATGTATAAAGCAGGGCCATTTCCGTCAATATATTGCTCAGTCGGACAACAGGATACAACACCGAGGTGGACACCAACACCAGAACCGAGCTGGCAATAACAATCGTGGTTTCCATCAAGGCCGATCACCATGGCCAAATAACCGTTCCGGGAATAACCATTACTCGAGGCAAGATCAAGGAAGCAGACGCAATGTTCAACAGCAACAACCTCGCTTATTGCCTGTTCCTCCTCCTCAAGAAGAAGGGACCAATCCCCCAGCTCGCGTTGTCAATAGCGTTATTCATATGATCTATGGTACACAGCCAGCAGGGATGTCCCGTAAAGCTCTTATTGCGGAAGCTCGCCGACCTCCTCCCGAGGAGCCCCGTCACAAACGTTTCCACAATAACGAGACAGTAAGTTTTACTGAAGACGACCCCGTACCAGAACGCACGCCTCACACCGATGCTATAATCATTGATATGACTGTGGCAAATATCATAATCAAACGGGTGTATGTTGATAATGGTGCAGCTGTCAGTGTTATTTTCTCAGATTGTTTCCAAAAAATGGGCATATCCCGAGATTTGCTTCGGCCTGCCCCAGGACCTTTGCAAACATTCACACAAGGGGAAGTTCGCGCAGAGGGAATTATTAATCTACCAGCTTCGGTAGGTACTCATCCGGCAATCAAAACAGTTTTTGTTGACTTTTATGTGGTGTCATCTCCGTCTCCTTATAATATGATTCTTGGACGGGACTGGCTTACTCCTGCCCAAGCCATATGTTCCACATTTCATTTAACGATGAAATGTCCTTCACCCTACGGAACCATAGCCATCCGTGGCGATCAGAAGATGGCTAAGCAGTGTATGCTTGTTGCCCTTAAACCAAGAACTACGCAGATGGTTCAATCGCAGTTTCAAATAGGTACCCCCGAGCTTGAATCAATACCAATTCAACCTCTTGGTGAAGAAGTAATAGAAGTCCCTCTTAACCCAAATGTGCCCGAGTGAACTGTTAAAGTCGGTGCTGTACATTTACCCCTACTTCACAGTGCCATCATTCAAGTGCTGCGAGAATACTCCGAGGTCTTTGCTTGGTCACCCTTAGACATGCCCGGTGTTTCACCAGACCTGATTACTCACAGGTTGAACATTGACCCCGCAATTAAACCAGTACAACAAAAACGCAGACAATTTGCGCCCGACCGAAAAGCTGCTATTCGTACAGAAGTTGAGGCATTGGTTAAGGCAGATATCCTGTTCGAAGTCCACTATCCGACCTGGTTGGCGAATCCTGTTCTAGTCCTGAAGTTTGATAAAACATGGAGAATGTGCGTGGATTTTACCGATCTGAATAAACATTGTCCTAAGGATTGCTATCCATTACCTTCTATTGATCAGAAAGCTGAAGCCATTACTGGGCATCCCGCGCTTTGTTTCTTGGACTTATACAAGGGATACCACCAAATTCATATGGATAAGAACGATGCGATCAAGACCGCTTTTATAACGGACTTTGGAATTTTTGCATACAAAAAGATGCCTTTCGGGCTCAAGAATGCCGGAGCCACTTATCAAAGGTTGATGGACCATGTTTTTCAGAACCAAGTTGGGCGAAATGTGGAGGTCTATGTCGATGATTTAGTCATCAAGAGTCGGACTTTTGATGCATGTGTTCGGGACATTGCTGAAACACTGGAAGTACTTCGACGCCATAATCTTCGTTTAAATCCAGCGAAGTGCACCTTCGGGGTTGGTCCAGGCAAGTTTTTAGGGTACATGGTATCTCCTCAGGGACTACAAGCTAATCCCTCTAAAATCAGGGATATACTCGACCTCAAGACACCCCAGAAGGAAAAAGATGTTCAACGTCTTACTAGGCGATTAGCGGCGTTAAACAGGTTCCTATCCAAAGCGGCCGAATGGCAACTTCCCTTCTTTAAGGTGTTACGACAGGCTAAGAAGTTCGAGTGGACACCCCAGTGTGAGGAAGCTCTGACAGCTTTAAAGCAACACATCCGTCAACTCCCCATTATTTCTGCCCCGATTGCTGGAGAACCCTTGTATCTATATTTGTCTACTGCTGATGAAGCCATCAGCGCAGCCCTTGTCCGCGATGACCAAGGAACTCAGAAGGTAGTATATTTTGCCAGCCGAGCTTTACAAGGAGCAGAAATCCGATACTCAGTCATTGAAAAGACCATATTGGCATTGGTTATGGCGGCCCGCCGCCTTCGTCCCTATTTTCAGGGACATGTTATTAACGTTCTTACCAACCTGCCAATCCGCCAAATCCTGAGTAAGCCCGATCATTCAGGTCGGCTTGTCAAATGGGCAATAGAGTTGGGAGAGCACGATATTCAATTTCTCCCTCGTCACGCCATTAAAGGCCAAGCTCTAGCTGATTTTTTAGCCGAAGCTACTTATGACAGTCCGGATTCCAACTCACTTCCCGAGCACATTTCTCCTACTGATACCAGTGTTGAGACCGAACTATGGCGTGTTCATGTAGATGGTGCTTCTGCCACACGGGGAAGTGGTGCCGGGGTCATCATCAATGGACCTAACAATGTCGAAGTCAAGTCCGTTTTGCGTTTCAATTTCAAAGTCACGAATAATGAGGCCGAATATGAAGCAATCCTTGCAGGCCTTCGTCTGGCGAAGACTTTAGGAGCTGCACATATTCAACTTTACACTGATTCCGAGGTGGTTTCCAGTCAGATCAACGGCATATACATAGCAAAGGAGGAAACCATGAAACGGTATTTTGCTTTGGCTCAAAGTCTCATACACACATTTGCCTCCGCTAGTATTCATAAGATTCCTCGAGAAGAGAACACAAAAGCTGATGCTCTTAGCAAACTGGCCTCCGTGGCTCCCTCAAATATTCCTCCTGATGTAATTGTAGAAGAGATGTCTCATCAGTCAATCCATGAACAGCCTATCTCGGTAATCACTGATCCCCAGGTTACATGGATGACGCCTATTATCCAATATTTACAGGATGGAACCTTACCCGATGACAAGTTACAAGCCCGACAGGTAATCTTGAAATCACCAAAATACACTTTAAATAATGGAGTTTTGTACAGGCAATCTTATCTTCAGCCTAGTCTCCGGTGCCTTGGACCAGTTCAGGCTCGTTATATCCTTGAAGAACTACATGAGGGCTCATGTGCAAACCATATTGGTTCCCGGACTTTGGCTAAAAAAGCACTCCGATGGGGATATTATTGGCCTACTCTTTTTAATGATGCGCATGAGTTAGTGTCAAAATGTGAGAACTGTCAGCGGCATTCACGGATTAAACACTTACCTCAAACTGAACTGACAGGCATCCAGAGTGCATGGCCCTTTATTCAATGGGGCATAGATATTGTGGGCCCTTTCCCTTTAGCTCCGGGTGGTCTTAAATTTTTGGTGGTTGCTGTGGATTACTTTACCAAGTGGGTCGAGGCTGAGCCACTCACTACCATTACTGGGAGGAAAATTCTTAACTTTGTTTGGAAGAACATTGTCTGCCGATTTGGCATTCCTAGTACCATTATTTCTGACAATGGGAAACAGTTCGCGAATGATCCTTTCCGTTCTTGGTGCGAGGAGTTACATATCAAACAGGCATTCACTTCGGTGGCCCATCCCCAAGCTAATGGCCAAGTAGAAGTGACAAACCGAACACTTGTTGAAGGCATTAAGAAACGCCAAGGTGAATCTAAAGGACTTTGGGCTGATGAACTTCCTCAAGTGTGATGGGCTTATCGAACTACACCACACTCTGCTACTGGAGAAACCCCTTTTAGCCTAACCTATGGCTCCGAAGCTGTCATCCCCGCAGAAATCGGTGTAGCTAGCCCTAGAGTGCTGAACTTCGATCCCGAACAGAATGAAGATGCTCTTCGTACCAACCTTGACGAAGTAGAATATCGCCGAGAACAAGCTTTTATCAGGCAAGCTAAGAATAAACAGCAGACAGCGAGGTATTATAATGCTCGAGTTCGGAATACACAGTTCAAAGTTGGTGATCTTGTGCTCCGGCGAAATTCCGCCAGCAAGGCCGAGCCTGAGGGTAAGCTCCATGCAGTGTGGGAAGGACCATATCGTGTAATCAGTGCTAATCCTCTTGGAAGTTACCAGCTTGCACGTGTTGATGGTACCCCGGTACCTCGGACTTGGCATGTTACAAACCTACGAAAGTTTTTTCTCTAACACACTGTTAGTTTTATTTCGATTTCTTGTCACTTGCATAATTTGTTATTATTATGATAAGTTTGTTTGATTAATCATGTTATTTCGGTCTGATTATTACTTGTTTGTGATACCGTGGGGACGCCCCGATATCTTTATCTTAATGTTTCCGAACACTCATTTTCGATCCGTCGTATATCACATATGTCTCCGGACTTAATTAATCAATTCCCAAAATTGGTTGAAGTTACATATTTACACCTCAGGGTCCTATTCAGATTCTATCTTACTCGATCAGAGACTACAAGGCGCTATTGATTTGTCTCCGGACTTCAAACTTACTTTCTTTACACCACTTCATCATTTATCTACGTGTATCTTTTTCAAAAAAAAAAAAAAAATGTGTGTATATGCACAAGTCATATATAATACAAAAAACTAATCACTCTTTCATTACATTAAATTTGACTGAAAATTAGCTATGCTATTATCTACTTTTTTTCGGAGCCTTCTCCGAACCAGTACGCGAAACTGCGCCGTCTTGTCTCTGATTGACCGTATCCCGTCCTCCGGGATGATTCTTGCGCGTTTCGACGACGTCCTGCTTCGCTTCGGCTACGGACTCCGGTCGCATACCTATGACTCATCTCTTGGGAACCCCAGTCATGTGCAGTGTGTTCGGTTCTTGTTCTTGGCCCTGACATATTGGTCCATTCTGCAGGGTTCCACTCTAGTGGTGCCAATGGATCCATCACCTCGGAGGTTCTATTTATACCTTCCCTGGTATTTTGACGAGGAGGATTTACAGATTTCTGAGGCATAGAGTTTTTTCTCCTTTCTCTTCCCGGAGTGTTTGCCCATTCTACGGCATCCCACTCCTCGGTAGGCATCTCATCAATCTCCTTGGCCAATGCTACAACTGTCGATCCACTGGCCTCCGGCTCCACCACGGGATGTCCTTCCGGTTCCTGGGGTATTTTAGATATCACTTCGGCCGTGGTGTGAGTCTTCCCAGCATTTACAGCTTGATCAACCAACATTATATTCTTCTGGATATCGGACTTTGTATTCTTGCCTCGACGCTTTTTCTTGCGGCTGTGTTCTTGTTCTTCCTGCTCGGCAATGTTTAATGCTTCATTCCGAGCCTCGACTTTCTTTTGCAGCTCTACCAGAAATCCAAGTACCAGCCGGTCCCTTATGACTTCGGGATCATTGGCATCACCTCGCTCACTCTGTTGTTGAACATTTTCCCGGATTTTGTCTCTCCGGGCTTGAATATCTTTCATTGATAGTCGTCCGCTGTCCACAAGAAGATGCTCACACTCTTGCTGGTTGATACGAAGTTGTTCTAATTCAAGATCTTTTAAAACACATTGTGCTTTGTACTGCCTCATTTGTTGTGCAGATTCTTTCCATGAGCCCTCCACCTCGACATATCTCTTCTCTATTAAGGATAAATTCCTTGACAGTCGGGGGACTTCATGCAACATCAACATATCTCGCTCTTTCTGTAGCCAAACTATTGATGATTGAAGTTGCTTTATTACTTCGTACGGGTTTTCAATATTTTCCTGGCAAAGGAGACACCTCGGGTTTTTTAGACTTTATTAATATACATACATTGCTTGGATAAGAAAGTAACAGCATTTGCTATCCATAAAAAAGAAGATTTTTTTTATTTATTTCTCCGGAAATTCAAAGTATATCATTACAAAGCAAGTAACTACAATGGCATTCTTTTTACAGGACCCTCTATTCTACATTCTGCTCATGAGTTGGGAGGTCACTGACCTCTCCGGGGGTAGGGTTGGCTTCTTTTCCTCCCGGGGCCTCCACAACATCACTTGTACCCTCCGCTGCCTTGCTAGGGCCTTCGATCATAACAGGGGGTCTAACAATCTCTTGGCGGGGATTGGGAGCTCGGTTCCTTAGCTCCCGTACATAAAAACCGTTGCGGAAGCCCAAAAAGTCCTTATCCTGGTCTTCATTGCACCGTTTTATGATGTCGGGAGTGAGAATTGTGTTCTTCTTCGCTAAGGCCTCGATCAATGGCCACTTCGGAGCTTTCATCAGAGCCTCGAAATATGCGCCATCTTCGTTCCCGACTGCATCGTAATTATACCCGAAGTCCTCATCGTAAACATTGACCTCCGGGTATTTATCATGTACGACTTCCAACAGCTCGCTTTTGGTTGCCGTATCACCTGCAGCCACGAATGTGCTCAGAAACTTCAGGAACGTTTCTGTTTGCATCAGTTTCTCGGCGAACGTTTCTAGTACAGCTCCTTGGCCCACGATCGCCTTGTTCAGCTCCTCCCGCGTTGCAATCAGATCACCTCTCATAATGGCAACCTCAACGGCCTGTTCACGAAGTCTAGCCGCTTCTCTCTCGGCCAGAACTGCCCTATCTCGGGCTGCTTTAGCACTTCTTTGAGCCTCCACGAAGCCAGCCCGTAATTTGGCAACCTCGGCTTCTAGCTCAGCTACTCTGCCCTGGGTAGATTCTTTCTCTAATCTCCCCACTAGCCCGCGGATGGGCTCCAATAGTTTTTCAAGCTCGGCCTCGGCAGCAGATATCTCTACTCCTTGCCCCTGCATTAACTTACTATTATGATGGGTGTTTGCAAAAAAAAAAAAAAAAATATATATATATATATATAATAATAACATTATTTATGGTGATACCTCGTGAGCCGGGGTCATGTGTGCCTTTTTGGGAGGCGGTGGCGTTGTTGGAGAGGTGATCCTTCTCTTCGCACTTGGTGTTAATCCGGAAAGGGGAATATTGTCTTCAGGGTCAGCTCCGCGGCTACCTTCCGGCGTTGTTCTTTGTAGCTCCGGAGTTTTCGAACTATCACCTCGGCCCCCTGAGCTGGCTTCGATACTCTTCCTGGAGGCACTTTTGAACTTACCCACTGCACATGGAAAATAAACATTCAGGGAGTTGACATTGTTATATTATACAACTTATGCAGGAATAAAAGCCCTACCCTCTACTTCTGCCCGGGTTTTTGTTCTCTCCCCCTCAGACATGCTCGGTGTCCTGTCAGAATCAGTCCCGGTGGGGGTACTGCTCTCTTGGGAATCCGAAGTCCCACCAGTCCATCTGGAATAATATGGACTCAACCCAGCGTCGTCTAGTACTTCTTCAGGGAATCTGGACTCCAATACACCAACTTTCTTCAGAATACTCACACCCTTGGGTTCCCCCGCCGGAGCACTATCCACCACCTCTAACGTTTGCCATTTGGGTAATATGGTTTTTTGCCTAACATATATGAATTTCCCTCTCCATCCTTCAATTTTACTCGGATTTTTAACCTTAAACTTTTTACCTGGCCTGGGGTTAAGGTAATACCAACCTTTATTTCTCCCCATCGTTTTCAGTTGGAAGAAATGCCTAAATAAGCTAATACTGGGCACTAATCCTCCCTTACTGCACTCCACTAAAAAACCCACCACCTGCCTTACAGCATTAGGTCCTAACTGTCCCAACGATATTCCATAATAATCCAATAATTTTATTAAAAACTCCCACAGGGGAAACCTCAAACCTACGGCAAGTTGATCTATATACACGGATATGAATCCTTGGGGAGGACAACAGGCTTTGTCATTACCTTTGGGAATAATGAATTCCAAATCAAAGGGTAAGAAGAAATTTGGCACCCATCGCCTAATCTGCTTCTCAGTTACCGTGGGTCTTACCCCTGCTACCTCGAATCCCTCTATTTCCTCTTCACACCGGGGGAAATTCACTGCTTCTACTCTTATTTCACTAAGGTCACCGCGATGGATTTGCCTACTTTCACTGTTCACGGGATAGATAACTCGTATGGGAGGTGCTCTGTAAGGCACTCCTTCTGGGACTACCTCTCCTACCTTAGATGAAGATGAAGATGAGCTAGACATACTTACTTGTTTTCTCTGGTTGATTGATGAAAGATGTTCTATCGTCACGATGTGGCTCAATAGTGGATTTCTCTAACGCACGATTCAGATAACTGTAAAAGGAGAAGGTGAAGGGTTTTTTTATTTCCCTCCTTTTCTTATGCACTCAGCAACGGTGACGATTCGATGGTTTAAAATCAAGGATCCTGATTTTCACGTGCTACATACGCGCCTCGAAAAAAACAATATATGTAGTTTCACACGCGCTTACTCGAATATCGTGTACAACTGTTTGCCACGCGCCTTAGTGGTACTCATCACTCGTGTTGAGGAAGCTTCTCAACCCCGGTTGAAGGACTTCGGCGTTTTTACTTCTCCTCAACCCCGTTTGAAGGACTTCGGCGTTTTTACTTCTCCTCAACTCCGTTTGAAGAACTTCGGTGTTTTTATCTCTTCTTAATCCCGGTTGAAGGACCTCGGGGGTTTAACTTTTTCCCCGTCGCTGGTGAATGACTTCGGGACTTACTTTGTTCGACTCCGGCACTCCTGGCTTACTCTATCTACTTTACAAAGCCGAATCCTTCTGTTTCGGCTTCTTTTGGGGGGGGGGGGGGGCATCTGGTAAGTAAAGCCCAAGTTGGTTGAAGATACAAGCCGGCCCCAATCGTTTATAGTTGGAAGCCCAAGAATTGGCCCAAGTATGATAATCTGTTTGTAACGGCAGCACAAGAGAAGGAGAAGATCTGACCCACGATTTCCTCCAAATCACGATCCAAATCACGAAAGCGAGCTTCATGGCCTTGATTGTAGGAATATAGTTAGGGGCCTTAATTGTAGGAATTTATGGAGGGCTGAAATTTGTATAGTATAAATAGGAGAATGAGGAATAGAATAGTGGTTGGAACTTTTGAAAGAGAAAAGCACACTTGTAAACACTACTAGCAAAAGAAAAAGGAGCCCGGTTGGGACATTATCTTCCCGTGGACGTAGATCTCCGGATCGAACCACGTAAACCTTGTGTCTCATTGCTTAGTTATTTTCCTGTTTAATATCTTTTGTTAAGACTACGGTGATAGAACGGATCGCGCTTTATCAATTACCAAGGAAACAATCAATGCGAGAGGGAACTGAACACTTGTTAGCAAGGTAGTGAGCCATTCGCCCTTTATTTCCAGTAGATGCACAACCAATGAAGGTAGTGAGCCATCCGCCCTTTATTTAGCAACCGAACACCACGTAGAAGTCAAGAACAAACTCATTGCTTTGGCGGGAATCTTAGTTACTTCATAAATATGTCATCCGAGCTTTCGCTCTACCAATCCCAAACTGAATTTTGGCTTCTTACCTTGTTTGACCTTTGGCAAACTTAGCTCCAGAAAGTTCTTGAGCTCATCATTCATTTGATGTAAATATCACATCATCCAGTGAACAATGTCACAATGTTTTTCAGAAAACTAATCAACAGAGGTCGGCCTCAATTCCACGTGTAGCAGATTACCACAATGAATCTGAAATGTTAATAACTTCAATTTCTCAAATATCATTGAAAAATAGCTATGAGAAACTAAAATCTGGATAAATTTATTTCCAAACTAATCAAATTACAAGAGAAAAAAACACTATTAGAAAACCAAAAACACACACAACACAAGAGATGAAATTTGAAGAACTAACTCTGCCAATCTCATCAGCATTGATGAGGACAAACTCATTTCTGTTATGTGAACCAGCAACAAGCCTCCCTTTAGTATCCATATCAACACAAACTAAGTTGAACCTTCAAAATCTGTCTCTACCACATAACAACATCTAAGCTGAAACCAATCTGAAATAAAACTAAAAGCAGTTCGCCAGACCACCGCAAATACCTGAGAAAGCTCCTAGAGAAGAATGGTTGGGGTAACACCACTCGAGAAAGCAGCACACGTTCTGAGAATCCGATTCACGATCCTGCTCCACCTTGGTGATTGCATCGAATTGTCTTCTGATTCACCCACATTCTTGTACAAAATCGATTTAGCGTAGTCTATGAATTTAAGAACTGGATCCTCTTCTTCTTCGACAGATAGCTTCCACACTCAGCATCTTCGATTTGTGTGTTTTTTGTCTGCTTGATTGAACTCCTTTCCAGCTTCCGAAATCTCCTCTCATTCTTCTTCAAAAGACTCTTCCGCAGCTTCCAATTTTCCGCTCGAGCTCCTCCGTGTATTTTCGCCAGTCCAATTTCACCGCGTACCCGTCGTCGCGACGGTTGTAAGGTCGGAAGGCAGAGGTGCTGATGGCTATGATGAGAGAGAATAGGGCCAGATGGAGATAATCAACGATCTTAGGGCAAAGGCGTGAGAGGAGGGTGTATTAGGCAGAAGGCTTACCGAAGGAGCGTGATACGAAATATCAGACCTCTTCTGTTTCTTTTATTCGATTAACTACACGAAAGATCAGACTACTTCTGTTTCTTTTATTCGATTAACTTCACTTGATGAAGATCTAAACGATTGTAGATCTACATAATCCTTAATATACGAATGGAGAGAGGATACCGATGATAATTTTCTGAAATCGGAATGAGTGTTCATGTGCTTGTGCGTGAGAGAGAGAACCAGAAGGTGTATGTGTGTGATGAGATCTGAATAATCTCAACATACAAATTGGAAGAGAATACTGATGGAAAATTCTGAGATTCATGGGAAAAAAATTGAGATTGTTTAGAAATTTTCAGCAATCTGAGTGCTCGTGTGCTTGCGCGGGAAAGAAAGAGGGAAAAAGAGTGTGTGTGTGCGCGTGGACTGGAGACGAGTTGAGAAGGGTGTGACACTTATATTTTGTGATATGAATATTAATAATATTTTTAATCGTATTTTATAATAAGGGCCTGTAGAGGTATTAATAATGTGATCGATAAGTGTCTGAATCTATTTTTGACACTTAAATTTTTTTTCTTAAAACTAAGTGTCTCATAATCTATTTCTTGTTGTAGTGATGGGTTAAAAGCCCGACGATTTGCGGGTCAATCCGATAATTTTGTACATTATAACGGGATAGTTTGGGCCGGACTGATAAATTTTAGGCCCGATTACATTTTGGACAGGAATTGGCCAGAATTTAACGAAGCCCAAAATAGGGAGACCCATGTGGAGGCGGGCTAAGCAAGGCCTATCGACCGAATTATTTATAGGCGATTGACGATGGAGCCTCAAGCCCATCTGCTGGCCAAATTGGAGGAGGGGGAGCAGGGCATCTCATAAAAATAAAAGACTACTGAAAATACTAAAAATAAAAAATAAATTTAAAAACATAATCTGACCATTGAGGTGGAAATCCGGATGGGGCCAGGCCCATTGGGCTAACGCCATATTCCAGGCTGGAGCGGGGCCGAGTCAAAAATTTAATCGAGCCAAAAATTAGTAGGCCCAACCTGACTTATTACCCTATATTACATTATGATTATTGGGTCCACCTGATAATTCCAATGGAGAGTTTATTAAAATAAAATGCAATATATAAAGTAAAATCATAATTATTATTTTAGTTCAAATATATTATTAATTATTAAAATTACAATGAAGAGTTTATTAAAATATCTAGACTTTATTTTACTGAATTTCAAATAACATAACATATTTTTACAATATAATAAAAGTATTGTAAATTAAAATATCTTTTTTACAACAATTTTGCAAAAATATTGACACTAGTGTTGTCTATTGGAGCAATGTATTGCCAATAAACAACAGATTTGGGCAACTGACGTTAAAAATGTTGTCTATCTGTGGAAAAATGCACTAATAGACGATAGATGTTGAAAACAGTTGTAAATTTGTTGTCTATTAGCATGTTTGTCACTAATAGACAACAGATAGGGGTAAAACTGTTGTTAATTGATGAATAGACAACACTGCTGGGAAAAACTGTTGTCTTTTAACTGTTGTCTATTTATGAAATTGTTGTAGTGGTAGTTGTTACGAGTCCATATAATTTAGCATATCTTACTATTTTGGGACTATTGCCACAAATCCGACACATAGTTTTAGCATTTCTTACTTTTATGCCAAGTGTATATCGTAGCACATGTGACACAATTCGTGATAATAGTGTTAGGATCGTAAGAACGGCTAAGACTATATATACTACTATTACAAGGATGTTAAAATTATGGTTTAACTTGTAGGGAAAGAAGTTTGCACCACTTTTCACCTCTAATTAATACTTTTCTAATATGATCAAATTAGTTCTTGTTTTGCATGTGTTGTGGTGAACTATACTTTCATAAATATATATTCATTTGGATTTGAATATTCATTGAATATGACAACTATTATATTTTTTTTTAGGAAGACAACTATAGTATATTTATTACTCATTTATAGATAACAACTATTTCGAAAATACTCATTTCTCCCTGATACACATACTATTTTGTTTTCATTTTTTCATGGTTACAAGGATAATGAATATTTCCAAAATAATTAATATTAGATATTGTTTTGATGGAGGTATTTAAGATGCATGAATTTAAAACTAATGAATTTCAAATCCATTCAAGACAGGGGGAACTTCCACTCAAATTCTCCAAGATAGCTCAAAATGAAAATGATGGATTTTCAAATCCATGATAATCCAAAAACTAACAAAGAATTAAAACCTATAAATTTCAAATCCAATTTCAAGTCCTTCCATCCAAATGCAACCTTATAGATTTCAAAAAAATTGTAAGGATGTGGATGCAAGAATTTGGAAATCACGATGATTTTAAATATTTTGTATTTGGGAATCACTCTTTGGATATTTAATTTGAAATGAGTGAATTTAAATGGTTTGATTTATTTTATCATCTTCAAAGAGAAGTGTTCATATCTCTCTCTCTCTCTCTTCTCTCTCTCTCTCTCTCTCTCTCTATATATATATATATATATATATACACACACACTAATATTATCCATGCTCTCTCTCTCTCTCTCTCTCTCTCTCTCTCTATTTATATATATATATATATACTAGTACGTACGATGCATGAATTGTAAATATAATTTGAATAAATAATTTACCTATTTATATTGTTATAATATTATAAAATATTCTTATTACAATAAATATATATATAATAAGTGATAAAAATTATATGTTTGTTAATAAAAGAAAGTGAAATAAAAAATATTTATAAATGTATAAAAACGTACCAAATAAGTAATTTCCTACCCGAAGGTGTCCAGTCTAACCGGATTTCATGTGATTTCAAGTAATCAAGAAATTTTCGACGTAAGTATTCACCACAAATGAATGAAGTATCTGAAAGGAGAAATCGAACTTTATTGGATATGATTCGATCCATGATGACTTTCGTCAGTCTCCATTTATTCCTTTTGGGGTCATGCCTTACTTACCGCTGTTATATTCTGAATAGAGTTCCTTTAAAACTGGTCAAGAAAACACCATATGAGTTATGGTGTGGCAAAAAAACGAGTCTTAACCATATGCGGACTTGGGGTTATCCTGCTTTTGTTAAGAAGATGATGACTAATAAGTTGGAAACTAAAAGTCAGAAATGCTATTTTGTGAGATATCCTAACTAAAGGATATGAATTCTACTGGCCTGAAGATCGCAAGGTGATAATTTTAAGAAATGTGACGTTTCTTGAAGATATTTATATCTCCAAGGAACAAGGTCACAACAAGGTAGATCTTGAAGAAGTTCAAGAACCACAAGAAAACATAGAGGATGAGGTATTGTGCAATGGAGTAGACAAGAACTTAGTAGAAGTCTTTGATGATCTATTGGGAGGGGAAATAACTCTAAGAGGGTCACCTCAAGACAATGAGATGCATCAAAGACAAGATATTGTATCACCTCCACCTTATGAAGATCATAGTAAAATTCCTGATAATATCCCAAATGTTGAAACACTTAACACGCAGGAACCTGCTCACGTTCAGAATGAATAGCATGAACCAATGCAAAATCAACTCAATATGCCTCAAAGGAATCGTTGTGCACCTGAAAGGCTGAATCTATTGGTTGAGAACCAACATGATGGCGTTGATTTAGATGATGACGAACCTAAGACCTATACCAAAGCGGTGTCAAGCATCGACTCGGAGATGTGGATGACGGCCGTAATATCTGAAATAGACTTGATGTACTTCAATCTTAGTCTGGGAACTTGTTGACATACCAGATGGGGTCTACCCTATAGGCTGCAAATGGATCTTCAAGAAGAAGAGAGATGTAGAGGCAAGGTACAAAAGTACAAAGGTAGGTTAGTGGCAAATGGTTATAGTCAATGTGAGGGCATTGACTATGATGAAACCTTGTCGCCAGTCGCTAAGATCAAGTCTATTAGGATTTTACTTGCAATAGCTGCATACTATAATTTTGACAATTGGCAAATGGATGTCAAAATCACGTTTCTCAGTGGAGAACTCGAAGGCGATGTGTATATGACAAAGCCTGAAGGTTTTGTATCAAAAGAAAGGCCGAATGAAGTATGCAAGTTAAATAAGTACATTTATACACTTAAGCAAACATCTAAAAGTCGGAATATTTATTTTGACAAAGCTAGCAAATCGTTTGATTTTGTCGGAAGCAAAGATGACCCATGCATTTATAGTAAACGTGAAAATGTAAATGCTGTCTTTCTTATCATATATGTCGATGGCATGCTGATTATGGGGAGCGATCGTTCCATGATGCAATCCATGAAAAAATGGTTTTCTAGTACCTTCATGATGAAGGATATGGGTGATGCTTCCTACATCCTTGGTATAAAGATCTATCGAGATAGACCTAATAGGTTGTTGGGATTATCACAGTCCACTTACATGAACAAATTGCTAAGATGCTTCTCAATGGAGAATTCCAAGAAATGATTTCTTCCTATGGGACATGGCATTATTTTTTCTAAGAAGAGTTTCCCTTCTAATGACAAGGAAATTAGTTATATGAAGAAGATCCCATACGCTTCTACTATAGGATCAATTATATATGTCATTATATGTACTCAGATGTTGCTTATGCGCTCAACATAACAGGAAGATTTAAGCAAAATCCCGATGAGGAACATTGGAGAACTGTCAAAACTATTCATAAGTACCTTAGAAGGACTAAAGAATACTTCTTAGTCTGTGGTGGACAACTAGAGCAATCAGTTACTGGGTATACTGATGCTAGCTTCCAAACAGAACATAATGACTATAAGTCTCAGTTGGATATGTTTTTGTTCTCAATGGTGGTGCAAAGTTGGAATAGTTCCAAATAGAGTACAACTGCTGACTCCACCACTGAAGCCGAGTATATTGATGCATCTGAAGATGCCAAAGAGGTTGTTGCTTTGTTGGAGTTCGTAAAAGAACTAGGTGTCGTTCCAAGTGCCAGCAGTACAATACCGTTATATTATGAAAACACTGGTGCAGTTGCGCAAGCAAAGGAACCGAGAACCATGAACAGATACATGCACATTTCCCAGAGATATCATCTGATCATAGAAATAATTGAAAGGGGGGATGTGAAGTTAGAAAGAGTACCCACTGATTATAACTTGACTGATCCTTTCACCAAGCCGTTGTGTATAGCAAAGCGCAACAAGCACGTCGAGAGCTTGGGTGTTAGGCAGGTTGGTAGTTGGCTTTGAACATTGGGAGCTTATAATTTGTATGTCTTAGAAACGTTTTGTATTGAGACATCCATTACTTGATCATATTCTATGACAATTTGATTTTCTTTGGGTTTTGTGCATTTATTAGAATAATTAGTTTGATTGTTTGTCATTATTCTTATATCTATTCCCTTGAATTATTACTGTCATTTATGGTGTGAGACATCAATGATATAACATAGTTCTAAAATAGCCATAACAGATGGTCATCGAGAATGAGTATTGATGACATGCAATTGGTTAGCATGTGGTCCGCATCACATTCTTAGAGAATCTAATGGGTCTCACAACTACGAGATATTAGATATCCGTGATGGAGACATGGATACTTTGGAGAGTATTGGTATACCCTACTATTAAATCGTTTATTTAGTGTCTATAGTTTATTAGTATGTGGAGTATGTAATAATCCTTTGACTTCAGGGTAATACTCATTTTGTTTGTTTAAGTGGTGTACTTTGACCAAGTACAAGACGTGTACTCGCCTCCCAAAGGAGGGTAAGAAACGTCTTGTGTTGGGTTCATCATGAGGCAAATAAAAATGGTAGTTTAGCGAAGAATGTGATTCATTCCTCGATTGGAATTTCGAGAGAACACTCGATTTCTGTATATTATTTTACCATAAAGTCATTGGCATATGCAAAAGATATATTCAATTAAAGTAATTGAATATGATCGAATGAGTCATATAATAAAGATGCGATAAAGTGATTGAGCTATTTGGATAGACACATGACAGATCCTAGACTTAATGAGGTGGCACCTGAATGAAGGAATATTACATAAACTTCATATAAAGACTTGTTTACCGGATTCACGTAAATGTTCTTTAAATATCGAGTTCGCTGCACAACTCAGTCTAGGAGTTTTGTGCAGACTTTAATTGGATTATCGTTGAAATGAGGGCCTATAGGGTCACACTTTATATGTATTATTGATCCACTCAAGGGCTAAGTGGGAGATTGAAAGATATATATGGACTAGATTATAATATATTTGATATATGGGCTTTAGTTAATCAATTAATAGTTTGACTGTTAATTAATTAAAGCAGACAAAAGATAATAGACCCATATACCTAGGGTTATATGGATCATTATATATATTCTCTATAGTAGAGAAATATAGGTACTTTTGTCAAATACAGTAATCACAGAATACGTAAAATTCAATAAGAGATTTCCTAGCAATCAATTATTAAAGATTGTATCGGGGATTGTTCCTGGATTCGCATACACGTGGATACCATAGTAGTGGATTCCTATGCAGGAATCACTCCAGCTTATTACGCAACAAGTTAGTATTCAGTCTGTTGAGTAATTTATAGTTTAACGCATAATTTAGTTATGAATCTATTTCGTTGCGTATCATTAAATAAGATCAAGAATTTCCTACACATCTATATTTGTAGGTCTAGTGTCTAGTGTGTGTGTAAAGAGAGTTTAATGCATGTGACATGTAGGATGAATATGTACAATATGTATAAATTAAGGGAAAAAAATTGTTATTAATCTTGTATGTTAGGGCTTGTCCAGAAAATATCATGTATCATATGTTCAATTTTGGTCCTGTATCTTTTGAAACTTGTCCAATTTAAGGACACATACCAACGTCGACGCCCAATTTGACTGGAATTAGTCACACTTGTTGCACGTGACTATTAAAATAATTGGGGCTTTCTGGTTATTAAGTTGGTGTGGCAAAAATAGTCCACAATGGAAAGTCGCCACAAATTCTTCACTGTCGAAAACACCATTAGCTACCACTCTACTGATGCTTGATGAGATGACGTCGACGTTGTTGATTAATTAAATGACATGTATTGCCATCGTTGACTATATATTGCCACATCAACGTTATAACCAGAAAACCCCAATTTTATTAGTCACGTACAACGGATGTGACTAATCTCGGCCAAGTTGGGCTTTAGCAATGAGATCTATCCTTAAATTGGACAAATCTCAAAAGATACCGGACCAAAATAGAAACATATAAAAGTTAAAAGATATTTTCTGGATAAACCCTAACATGCAGGACCAATAATGATTTTTCTCCGTGTGTAAAGTATGTAACTATTACTATTAGTATATGTAGTGTGAAGTATGTTATATCGTATGTCTATTGTAGATGAAATGTGTGAATCGTGTGAATAGAAAAAGTATTTGAAAGAATTGGTTTTCGTATGATATCCGCATTTATACAGATATACACTCATGCATATTTACAGTAAGGATATCAACAAATCATAACTATCAAAGATACAATCAATCAACATAATTTCACAAAAATATTATCTAGAGGAGTCTATTGTTCCTTAATAAAGTGTGTGTAGTGTTTGTGCAAAATGTGTGGACCGTGGGCATGTGTGTGAAGTTTGTGTTTAAGAAGTGTACGTAGTTTGTGGTGTGTGTGTGTGTGCGTGCGTGTGAATTCTATAAAATGTGTGAATCGTGTGATAATATATATAATAAACACACATGAAAGAGTGGTGATAAATTTTAAGTGACTAAATTATAGTAATGAAAAATAATTTAGAAATTTAGAAGTGATTTAAAATCCACTAAATGAATTAGATTTTAAGTTCATTCTTGAAACCCATAGCCAAATCATTTTATCCGAATACAATCGAACTAATTAATTGTTGGTGAAAATTCATAACTAAATTCTAATAAAATATCTATGGGAATCTCGCCACTGACCTTGAAGCATTATACATCCATTAGCAAACATCTTTAATTTCTGCACAACATACTGAGAAAATCGATATACTCGTGGCTATGACATAATTTATAGGCTTGATGGACATAAATTATTTGTTTAAACAAAAAACTTCATTATTTTAGTTGAAATCAGCTAGTATTGAGTGATAATTGATGATAGAAGAGAAATATAATTTAATTTGTAGAGTTCCTAAAATATATAATTGTGTTTATTTGTAGAGTTCCATGATCCAAGTGGTGAAAGCGCATGAAAGTTTTCGAAATTGTTTGAAGCCGGAAAGTTTTGCCAAGGCGTTGAATTCCTTTTCTGTCCTCTCCTTTCCACCCGGGTTGTAAGCGAACATGATCATGTCCACGCTGAACCCCAAAGTAGACAACAACCCCTTCTTTGGGATCTCCGATAGGATCGATTCTGCAATAATCACTTTCCCATTTTCGGGAATTGCTTCATAGCAGTTTCTCAGTATTTTCAAGCACTCCGTATCACTCCAATCGTGACAAATCCACTGACGACCACACAAAACAAAATATGATCACTTTTTGTAGACTAAAAACTTTATCATAATTTTAGGGTGAAAAATATCACCTTCATGAAAATTGCATCTCCTCTAGGCACACTAACAAACATGTCGCCACCGATATGCTCTACTCCTGCATGCATGGAGTACTTGTATGTCATATCTTAGTGTTACTCTAGTTTTATCTATTATCATGAAATCTGACCTGGATGAGATGGGGCTTGTTGGATGACATGTGGCAGATCAAAGTTGATGCCCTTAATCGATGGGTACTTGGATACAATCATATTAAGTGAAGTTCCCAATCCACCTCCAACATCCACTAGGGATTTCAAACCTTCAAATCCATTGTACACTTGTAGAATTTTGTTCATGATTATTGTCGATTGTTGAGACATTGCTTGATTGAAAAGCTTGTTGAATCTTGGATCATGGGCAGTGTATTCGAATGCAGTCATCCCATGGGCTCTTTCAAATGGGATTCCTCCTTCAACAACACTATCTTTCAGATGGTACCTATAGTTGAAACCAAAAATGCGGATTCATCTACTGGATTCTGTCCAAATCAATACAACTTCACATGTAGTTTAGGGAACTGCTCAGCTCCTTTTCTTTTAGATTGATAACAATCATTTATATAAAATGTCATTCTAGTTCAGAGGAAAAAATGTAAATTGATACGCTACAGTATAAATGAACTTATGTAACACCTAAAAAGTGTTACATATATACAAAAAAGTGTTACAATAAACATTAGGTAACACTTTAATAGTGTTATATTTGTCGGTGCTACCTAAAGGTCTAAAGTAACACTTTGAATGATCTTTAGTAATACTTTTCATAAGTGTTACAGTAGATTTTTAAATGTAACACTTCAAGGTAACACTTTGGATATTTATCATTGTTCGAATTTGAACCCAAGTTCTATGCCTGCAAAATCTTTAACTGTAACTATCAAACCACTAGGCTATAATAACTCTGTGGTTTTATTTTATATAAAAAAATATATATATTCACGATTTTTTGCTGTAACATGGATAAACTATTCTCATGATTAAATTCTTGTCAAACTACATCCTAACTTAAGTTTATATAACATGTTTTAGTATCTAATTTGATATAAAATTCTCATTAATTGATTTTTTTTTTTCAATTTCGTCCTCTCACACACACACATATTTATAACTTATTCAATATCATATTAACTTGTTACATCAAATTATTTTATATAAATATTAAGACATTATTATTAAATTTCAATTGCAATAAGCAGATAATTTTAAGACAGATTGAAAAATTATGTAATTGATTTCCTTTTTTTTTTTTTGTGTTTTATAGAATATAAAATTAATTAAAAATAAATAAATTTACTGACATGAAAGACATGACAAATTTTTTCAAGTCTAATGTTTTATACTCAAAAAATGTATTCAAATTTTTAAGCTACAAAACTCCTTTCTCGTTGTTAGTATAATATGATTATCAAGATTTTTGCACTTTTGGTCCCATAGGACATCTGATTTTTTCATTTTGGTCCCAAAAGTTGCAAAATGACCCATTCGACTAGCCAGTTGCAAGAATAGTCCCTTTTTGCAAATATAGTCCCAATAAAAATGCAAAAATAGTCTCAAACCGATTTCACCTAACGTTTAAGGCACGTGTGTGACACGTGCTCGTTTGCTGACGTCATAATCATTTTAAAAATATTAAAAATGACGTCATAATTTCGAAATTTTTGCAGTTTTGGTCCCATTGGACACGCTTTATTGCATTTTGGTCCCGACTCTCTCACTTTTGATCCCATTATACTTAAAAAAAATATTTAAAAATTATAAAAAATCTAAAAAATCTTAAATTAATGTAAAAATAAAAATAAATTTATTCTAAAATTTATTTAAAATATCACAACAGTAACCAAAAATATTAAATTTAGAAAAATTAGTTTTCGAAAAATTGAATTTTTATAAAATTTTAAAAAATGAAAGTTTTAAGTTCATTTTTATAAAATTTTGAAAAATGAAAATTCAACTTGTTTTATAAAATTAGATTTTCTTAAAACTTTATTTTCTAAATTCTAAATAATTTTATATGTTTCATAAATTATTTTAAAATCCTTTAAGAAAATTAATTTCTTCCTAAAAATACTTCCAACATTTCATAGATACTTTTACATATTTTAAATGAAATTTTTTAGATTTCAAATTATTTTCTTTTAATTATTTATCAATCTGTTGTTCGAATAGGGAGAAAAATCGCAGGTTGACGATAGGTTAATTATTTACAAATGCTATTAATTATTTGTGACATACGCAGGTTAATAAGAAACTACTCCTGGTGTACAAATTTAACCCGTTTTATTTTAATTATTATTATGTAAATTATCCAAATAGGGTTGATAAATCTGTAAATTATTTTGAAATCTAAAAAAAATTACTTAAAATATGTTAAAATATCTATGTAATGTCGGAAGTATTTTTTTTTTAAAATAAGTGAATTATCTTAAAATAATTTAGAATAATTTATGAAATATATATATGAATTATTTAGAACTTAGAATTTTTTTTTTTTTAAGAAAATCTAATTTTGATCGATTCAGCACGTTATTCCAACCAATCACATATTCCGAAATTCGAAGCCATGATAATACTAATAATAAATGACAACAAGATTAACACGTGAAAGAGAACAAAATGCAGACAATTGATTTTAATTCATATAAAATCATAAAGCAGATCATTGATTTCGATTCATAATTTTCTAGTTTTTCATAATTTTCAGATTTTAATTCAGAATTTAAAAAAATATTTTTCTATTTTTACATAATTTTCAGATTTTAATTCAGAATTTAATTTTTTTTTTTTTTGTTTTTACATAATTTTCATAATTTTCAGATTTTAATTCAGAATTTAAAAAAATATGTTTCTAGTTTTTACATAATTTTCATAATTTTCAGATTTTAATTTAGAATTTAAAAATATTTTTCTAGATTTTACATAATTTTCATATTTTAAAAATATTTTTTTAGTTTTTACATAATTTTACATTATTTTCAGATTTTAATTTAGAATTTAAAAATATTTTTCTTGTTTTTACATAATTTTCATAATTTTCAGAATTTAAAAATATTTTTCTAGTTTTTACATAATTTTCAGATTTGGTACCAAAAGTGTCAATTTTTTGGGACTAATTTTGCAACTGTAACAGGGGACTAACATGCATATAACGTTTGGGACTAAATTTGCAAAAAACTTAACGGTTTCCGTAATAGAAGGACTATTCTTGCAACTGTCCAGTCGAATGGGGTCAGTTTTGCAACTCTTGGGACCAAAATGAAAAACTGAGATGTCCTGTGGGACCAAAAGTGCAAAAATCTCTATGATTATCTATACACGCAGACAAAAAAAGAAAGAAAAGAAAATCACTAATAAAATTTATGTTATATAACTAATAAGTAAATCAATTGGTGCTATAATAAGTTGTTATTTTAGTTGTTTGTTTTCATCTATTCATGTTACAAATATTCTATAGTGATAGTTAAGATGTAACACAGCTATAAAACTTTGCCTCAAAAAGTCATTTGTAAAATATAAGTGATTAAAATATTTTAATTCTTCAAAAGTCACATGAGAAGAATAAATCTAAAGATATTTTATTATATTGTAATAAAAAAAATATATATATATATATATGTATAATTTTATCAATTGAAAGTGTTACCTAAAAGTGTTACTTATTTATAAGTGTTACATGAAAGTGTTACTTATTCAAAAGTTTTACGTAAAAAGTGTTACTTATATATAAATGTTACCTAAAAGTGTTACTATTTAAAAAGTATTACATCCAAGGTGTTACATATTTTAAAGTGTTACATGAATGTGTTACATATTCGCACATTTTATAAAAGTGTTACATAAAAGTGTTACATATTCATAAATCTTACATAAAAATTAAAAATTTAAAAGTGTTACAAACAAAATGTTACTTAAAATCATTTATGTTATAGTGATATATGTACATTAAGGGACAATAAATTGGACATAAGTAAAATTGAGCATAAATTGAAAATATAAATTATGTTAAAATAGAATCTATTTTGTACACGGCATAAGCAATGTGTCGAATAAGTGTAGTTAAGAAAATGGATATTAATTGTCATGTACACCACTATGTTGCGGTGTACATATATATGTCATTAAATTTTGTGCTTTCACCATATAACCACTATATTTATTTGCCTACAAGAAAAACAAGTTTTGTATAAAGTGCCGCTTTGGATCACCTGTCCCAAAAGTTTGTAGGGTAGGTTGCTAATTCAAGATATAGATTTGTAACTGTATTCATGTGGATCTCAAAGCTCCTTACTCATTAATTGCTTTCAATTTTTACAGTTGTTAAAGAAAACAGAAATCTTTTAACTTTATGACATGAATATTTGGCATCGAAACTTAATGGGTGTGTTTGTTTAAAATTGTGAAATACTAAATTATTATTGTCTGGACGAGTATATGAATCTGTCTTATTGAGATTGGATCCCAGCAACCCAAAACAAACTTACCTAATATTACCTTTAAAGTAGCTAATAGCCTTATACATCGCATTTCATGAACACTTTAATAAAGTAGCACGACTTATGTGGTAAGAGTATTCACGGGATTTCAGTCATCATAAAAATATATAATAATAATCATTAAATGAAAAGTACACTTGAAAAACTCATACTCCCCCATCTTACCTTATCTTGCACAAGGAGGATTGACACAAGTATTAAGAAAAATTATTTTTGAGATTTTATTAACTTTTTAAAGATTGATTGAAGGTGGAGATTTTGAAAAGATGAAAATTGTGTTATAATTTTTCTTTTCAAGGGATGTGCAAGTTCACCTGGACGGACGGAAATGAAAAGTTAGAGGGAGTAATATATTACCAAGTTTCCATGAATATCCTGTCCTGATTCATTAGCAAGAGAGGAGCCATGGATACACCATCGTGGTTCCTGGTGAGGAAGTTGCAGACTGGGGCCAATGAATAGAGCCGCTCAACGGCGCCGTTGGGCAGGTCCCTGAGGCTGCAGTGTAGGATGTCGTTGGCTGCGAGAAAACCCAGGATCCTGTCCAGCATGATGTGGGCTTCCGGGTTGGTGGCTGGAATTCGGGCAGCAAGTTCGGCTGCTGAGACAAAGGCTCCATCACCGGCTTCCTTGATGAGCTCGAAGAGGTCGAGTTGTGCGGCGGCTCTCAGTGCTGCCGGAAGTACAGAAGATGTAACAAGTTGCACGGCGAATAAACAGTTTTCTTCTTCTGAAGATGATGATGAAGAATGGTCCATAGCTGAGGCTGGAAGAATAGTTGTACATAAATGCATGAATTGTTGGTGCTATATAAAAGAAAACTTGGCTCAGCGCACACAACATAAATTGGGTAATAAATATAGCATTATATATGGCCGTACCTAGCTAGTTCGGTTCTGAGCCCCCAAAATAATCATTTGTATTAATAGCATTAAAGACGTGATCCGCATTAGTTTATCTCAATTTATTGCATTTTGGAACATAATATGCTGAGTGAAGAATAAGCGCTTCACTGAATTTCCCAAAAGTAAATTCAAAGACTATGCTAATTATTTTAGGCAATACTTTTGATAGGGGGATTTGAGGGATAGAGTTTGAAATCCACAATCAAATTCATTCCACTTGTTTGGTAGAAAAGAAATTAAAAGATGGGATTTTGAAACCCTTCTAACTTTCTAATTCATTGTGATTGGATTTGAAATCTGTCCCACAATCTAATCATTTAGAAATCTATCTCATTTCTCGAATATATATCATTTCTGCTCATTTCTTCGACTTCTTTCTACCCACCATACTCTTAGGCATGTCTTACCTATAAAAATACTTGAAAAATGAGTTTTCCGACAAGAGAACGAAAATATGAAGAATACGACAAACGGGAGTTTAGAATCTACAAATATGCAACGAAAATACCTATTCTAAGCATGTTTTCACTCTAAAAATCCGATTTTTCAAAAGTTCACAGCAGCCACTCATGCAAGAAGTAGTTGAATATGTAAATTATATAAATAGAAGGGACTTCAACAACTTCATAGGCAATCAGAAGCAACACAATCAAATAGTGTGATTCAATCACCATCGAACTTTTCTATTTCACATGGTGTGATAAATGATGGAGGGAAACCGACTCCAAAGGAAATTTTGCAGTTTCAAATAGCAAGAATTCATGAGAAAGTTACTTAGATTGATAAGAACGGCGGTGCGATGAAAATAGAGATAAACAACAGTACTTGTCAAATTTTGGGGCGGAGACGAAGGAACTCACAGCTCAAATGAGCTAAGTCACACAAGTTATTTGTTTGGGTCGATCCACCAATGTGCGAAAAATCACGATGAATAATTCAAGGGCTAGTGAGAAGTGTGAACAACGTCGAAAATCAACTGAGGGTCAGTAGGAAATTGACTATGGTTTTGTTCTTTGGCCTTGGGCTTCAACTCTCCTTCAACGGAATTTCTGCGGGTACCCTAATGGCTAAACAAGTGACGAATGACCTGTATTTCAACAGTATTAATGAAAATTAGCGGGAAAAAATCAACCCAATAACAAAATGTCAACTTTACCCTTAAAAAGCTTCATGAGCGAGTCACATGATGTGCATTCCGTCGAATTATTAAAAATTTTCGACAAATTTTACTGAACTGCTAACTCCGTGAACTTGGGATTGTAACCGATAAAGTTTTAAACATGATACAGTAAAATACAAAATGTGATTAGGGTGGGTTTTAATTTTTTATCCATTGTTTAATTTGCCTCAACAACTTTTTACATTCTCTTTTTATGCTATCACTACAAGAAAAATAATTTTTGAGAGAATTGAAAATTGTCTTAAATAGTAAATATTTATTACAATTACGTTATTAGAGATGCCACATCATAACTAATTAATCATCTTAATAAACATGCCGCAAATAATATATTTAAGATGACAAATAGCTCAAATACGTTTTGCATACATTACTCGTCTCTGAAAATAGTATAAAGATGACCTTAAAAGATTTTGTAGAGTGCTTTGTGACTAATAAATTATTACCAAAACTTTTATTAATGACCACAACTATCATCTTAAAGAGTGTGCTTCAGATACTCTTGTTTTTTTTTTTCTTTTTTTTTTTTTTTTTGTAGGGTATATAAACACAATACCTAAGTATTATATAATAAAATTGACGTTGCAGTCTGTTGAGTTGTTTAAGTTTTATACGAATATGTAGGTAGTTTTGAAATGACAAACAAAAGTGAAGTTTCTATTATGCAAAATTTAACTACGTCAGCCAAATAAATAACAATCATAGGGTTAATTAGCTAGTAATTATGGATCTTCCTTCACACGATAAGTTAATCTGATCTAAATGGATTTTAAATTTTCGCTCAATTAAAGAAATAAAATTTGGTCATCCAAAAGATAGGTTGAGTGATACCTTTTTCCAAAAGAATGTACTCCCTCCCTCCCGATTTATCTTGCACATGAGTTGGCACGGGTATTAAGAAAAATTGTTTTTTGATTGTTTGTTAACTTTTCAAAGTTGGATTGAGGGCAGAGGTTAAGGGTGAAGATTATGTTATAACTTTTATTTTTTAGGTTGTGCAAGATAGATGGGACGACCGTTTCAGGAAAGTATGCAAGATAAGGTGAGACGGAGGGAGTAATACTTTTTCAGAAAAAATATAATATTTTTCTAGAAAACTTAATAATTCATGTGCTTTTTTAATAAATTATATGCTTTCAACTCATAAATTGTATTCAACTATTATTTGGTTATATTACTCTAAGGATATGTTTGTTTATAGATTGAGTAGGGCGTCGCAAATCCGGGCATACAAATCCTAGGACGTGTGAATTCAAATTATGGTATAAATTTTATGTCTGTTCTAGGATGTATATGGTAGGATTTGTAAAAAAATGCAACCATTATGCTGAAATTGAGGGAGGGAGTAATGGGAAGAGAGAGTAGAATATGCTAGGATTTAAGTAGATTGAAGCACCCTAATTTTAAGTCTCAAACCAAACACAAGTTTGGATTGATTAGTTCTCCATCCAGACGTATAAATCCATAAACAAACATACCTTAAAGTATTACTTTTGGAGAAAGGAATACGTTTCTGGGAGAAATTATTTGTTACTTTTACTTCCAATACTAATATATTGTCTAGAAATTATAATACTTTTTTTAGTAAACATAATATTGTTTTATAAATTTTAAAAGTTCTTGTGTTTTTCTAATTTTATGTTTTTTTTCTTTTATTAAGTTTTATATAAGTTTTCATCATCAAGTTTATGTACAAGTACACCATTTATACCTTTTGATAAAGCGCGATCCTTTATCAAGGAAATACAAGCCAAAAGATAACCAATTAGAATGCAAAGAGAAAACAGAACGCAAGATGTACGTGGTTCGATCCGGAAATCTACGTCCACCAGGGAAATAATGTCTCTTCCGGGCACTTTTCTCTTCTTCTTTCGTTAGTTTTACAGGCTATAATTTCAGAGTACCAGGGTCCGAACCCCTCAAACGTCCTTAATTCTACTATTTATCTCATACAAATCGCAACCCTAACTATATTCCTACAATTATGGCCACCAAATCTGCCTTCGTGATTGAGAGAAGATCGTGGGAGGAATCTTCAATCCCCCATGCGTCGCTGCCGCCACCCTAATTACCAAATCTGTAATTGGGCCGATTGTTGGGCTTGTAACCCTAGACGACTGGGCCAATTGGACTGGGCCACACCTACCAGATGCCCCTCCCCCCAAAAAAGCCGGGGCGGTAGGCTTCGACTTGTGGAGTAAATAAAAGTAGGCGGGAGGTGACGTGAAAGAGAAGACCCGCGAGTATCACGAGCTGGAACAACTAGACACCCCGTGGTGATTCCCGGAGTCGAGTTGAGAGAATGCGAAACCCCCGGGGTCCCTCAATCGGAGTTGAGAAAATGCGAAACCCCCGGGGTCACTCAACTGGAGTTGAGAAAATGTAAAACCCCTGGGGTCCCTCAACCGGAGTTGAGAAAATGTGAAACCCCCGGGGTCCCTCAATCGGAGTTGAGAAACTTTCCCGACACGAGTGCTGAAGAAAATTGAGGCGCGTGACTGGCAGGTGCACATAGAATTCGAGTAGACGCGTATGAAACGACGCATATTGTGGGTTTCGAGGCGCGTGCATTGCACGTGAATATCAGAATCATTGATTTTAAACCATTGAATCTGAACCGTTGCTGAAATTATAAGAAAAGGAGGGAAATCAAAACCCTTCACCTTCTTCACTTGCAGATAACTGAATCACGCATCAGGGAGATCAGCGATTTTGCCAACTTTGAAGATTATCACCGCACTGATAAAAAAAAAAAAAAAAAAGTAAGTATGTCTATCTCATCTTCATCTTCGTCTAGAGTTGAGGAGGTGGGCAGAGAAGGGGAGCCTTTTAGAGCGCCCCCTATACGGGTGATTTTCCCAGATAATAGTGAAACTAGGAAGATATACCGGGGTGATCTGGGTGAAATTAGGATGGAGGCAGTTAGTTTCCCCCATTGTGAGGAGGAAGTAGAAGAGTTCGAAGTAGCAGGAGTGAGGCCCAGCGTAACTGAGGCCCAAATCAGAAAATGGATTCCAAATTTCTTCTTGCCCTTTGACCTGGAATATATTATTCCTGAATATAAGGATAAGGCGTGTTGCCCCCCTAAAGGATTTATATCCGTATACATAGATCAGCTGGCTATAGGATTGAGGTTTCCCCTGTGGAATTTTTTGGTAAATTTGTTGGAGTTTTACGGAATAGCCTTGGGACAATTAGGACCCAATGCCATGAGGCAGGTAGTAGGATTTTTAGTTGAATGTAGTAAGGGGGGATTGAAGCCCAATGTTAGTTTATTTAGACATTTCTTTCAGCTTAAGACTATGGGGAGGAATAAAGGCTGGTATTACCTTAACCCCAGGCTAGGTAAAAAATTCAAAGTAAAAAACCCGAGCAAAATTGAAGGATGGAGAGGTAAATTTATATATGTTAGGCAAGAGAGGGTTCTGCCAAAGTGGCAGAGGTTGGAGGTAGTAGATAGTGCACCAGCGGGGGACCCTAGAAGTGTGGATGTACTGAAAAGAGCCGGTGTCCTGGGGTCCAAATTTTCAGAAGAAATCCTAGACGAAGCTGGGTTGAGCCCGTATTATTCCAGATGGACCGCTGGGACCTCGGATTCCCAGGAGGAGGATACCTCAGCTGAAACTGACTCAGAAGAGGCGCCAGGCGTAGCTGAGGTAAAGGGGTCTAAAGCCGGGGCAGAAATAGAGGGTAGGACTTTTATTTTTTGTATAAATTGTGTAAGAGTGAGTTTAATATCTCTGAATGCATTATGTGTCATGTGCAGTGGGTAAGTTCAAGAGTTCCGCAAAGAGGGGAGCCGGAGCCAGCTCCGGTGGGCGAGGTGATAGATCCAAGACGCCGGAGTTACAGAAAACGACGGCAGGGAGTGGTCATGGAGATGATCACGAGGATAATGTTCCTCTCTCGGGGCTGACCCCGAGCTCTAAGAGGAGGATTACGTCGCCACCAACACCGCCACCTCCCAAAAAAGCGCACGTGACCCCTTCTCACGAGGTATGTGCGTGAATAGTGCTCTGTTATTTGCCTCGTAAGCTCAACGTGACAGTGAGATAATGCAGGAGCAAGGAATGGCAATAACTGCGGCCAGGGCCTAGCTGGAACAACTGCTGGAGCCAATCCGCGGACTGGTGGGAAGACTCGAGAAGAAATCTTCCAGAGATAGAATAGCCGAACTGGAGACCGAGGTCACCAAACTACGTGCCGGGTTCGCGGAGGCCCAAAAAAATGCCAGAGTGGCCCGAGACAGAGCTGTGCTCGCTGAGAGAGAGGCAACCAGACTGCGAGAACAAGCTAAGGAGGTCACCGTGATCCGGGGTGACCTCACGGCGGTGCGAGAAGAACTGAGCAGAGCGGTTGAGGGCCAGGGAGCTATGTTAGAGGCCTTCACCGAGAAGTTGATGCAAACAGAAACTTTCCTGAAGTTTCTGAGCACCTTTGTGGCTGCAGGTGACACAACCACAAAAAGTGAGCTGTTGGAGGCCGTATACGACAAATGCCCGGAGGTCGATGTATATGACGAAGACTTCGGGTATAACTACGATGCAGTGGGGAATAAAGATGGGGCATACTTCGAAGCATTGACACAAGCACCAAAGTGGCCGCTGATCGAGGCCCTGGCTAAAAAGAACGTGCTCTTGACTCCCGAGGTGATAAGACGCTGCAACGAAGATCAGGACAAAGATTTCTTGGGATTCCGCAACGGCTTTCATGTGCGGGAATTAAGGAGCAGAGCTTCCATCCCTCACAAAGGAGTCGTGGTGCCAACTGACTTAGCTGGAAGCTTCGGGAAGGCGATAGAGACAACCGGGAACCCCGCAGAGCTCCCAGGTGTACTAGGGACCACCTCTACCCCTGGAGAGGTCAGTGACCCTCCGACTCATGATAAGCATGTAGAATAGGTGATCTGTAAAAAGATGGAAATTCCTTTGTAATATCCTGTTTTGTAATGAAGCAATTTGTACTTATGAAGAAATGAACAATGATGAATTTGTTTTGTAGCCGTCATATGTCGCAACGCAATTTTACTTGTAACAATGTTCATGTGTCTGTATGTACTAAATACCAAGGTGTCCCCTCTGTCAGGGAAACATTGAAAACCCATATGAGGTGATAAAGCAACTCCGGTTGTCGATAGCTTGGTTACAGAAAGACAGAGACATCTGGATGTTGCAATAGGTCCCGCGGTTATCGAAGAAGTTAGCATCAGTAGAAAAGAGGTGTGCGGAGGCAGAAAACTCCTGGACGAAGCTGCGAAACAGATGTGGCAGTATAAAGCAGAGTGCGTGCTAAAAGATATGGAGTTGGAACAACTCCGCATAAACCAACAAGAATGCGAACACTTGCTTGTCGACAGCGGGCGATTATCAATCAACGAGGTTCGAGCTCGGAGAGCAGAAATTCGGGAAGACATCAAGCAACGGAGCAAGCAAGGCGATGCCAATAACCTCGAGGTAATCAGAAACCGATTGGTGTTAGGATTTCTCATGGAGCTGCAAAAGAAAATAGAAGCCCGCAACGATGCTCTAGACGTTGCAGAGCAGGAGAAACAAGAGCGCAGCGACGTACAGAGATCTCGGGGCAAGAAAACAGGGACGGTTGCTCAGAGGAAGACGGGGTCCGGGGACCACACCACGGCTGCAGGAAAAGCAGAGAACATGCCCGAAGCGAGATCGGGTCTCCCCAAAGAACTTAGGGAGACATGTGTGGATGAGCCGGAGCCCAGTGGAGCAACAGTTGTAGCCCTGGCGAAGGAAATTGATGAGATGCTTGTAGAGGAATGGGATGCTGTAAAGTGGGCAAACACCCCGGGAAGTACACGGAGAGCAAACCCAGTATTGCGAAAAACAAAGGACCCTCATCAGCGTAAAACGGGGGCGTACGTTACACAAGCCCCAGAGGAAATGGATCCTTTGGCGCCGTTAGAGTGGGACCACACGGAGTGGGACAACATGTAAGGCCCACGTAGAAGATCCGGGCACCCAAGAACAGACTGTGGTCTGCAAGGGACGGTTGCTATGCCTAGGACCGGGGTCCTCGACCGAGACAATGTAGGACGGCGTCGGAACGCGCAAGAGACCTCCCAGAGGACTAGAAGTAGTCGATCAGAAACAAAGCGACGGGGTTTTGCATTCTGGTTTGGAGAGGACTCAAAAAAGTGACAGTAGGACGTAGTGTAGCCAAATGCTAACCAAAACAATGTATTGAAAAAATATTTGTTTTACTGTAGGCAATATTTTACAATGTTTAGTGTATACTATGGGGAAATAACTTTTGTAATGACCATACAGAGTATATATATATATATTATTTGTGTTTGATATAAATCAGAAAAAAAAGATTTTTTTTGTGAAAACAAAGTAATCAACCATATCAGTAAGGACAGGGACAGGAAACGGGCTTAAGTCCGGAGACAAATTAATGACGCCTCGGAAGGATCAGTAAGTAACTTGTATTCTTCGATCGAGTGAGATAAGATTTAAACCAAGCCCGAAGACTTGATCATGTACCCTGACCGGATCAGGGAGGCAAGTAATTGAGTCCGGAGACGTGTTCTATACACTCGACTGGTCGGAAAAAATGTTCGGAAACATGTAATATAAGGACACCGGGGTGTCCCCGCGGTATCGTAAACAAGCAATATAAAGACGAAACAGGAGATTTTATCAAGTAAAATTGATCAGAACAATGTCAAAATGCAAACTAATATTCAAGAGGTAGGAAGCAGAAATAAAACTAACAGTGTTTAGAGAAAAAAATTTCGAAGGTTAGTCACATGCCAAGTACGAGGCACTGGGGTGCCATCCACGCGTGCAAGCTGATAACTCCCGAAGGAATGGACGGCAACCACACGATAGGGCCCTTCCCATGCCGCATGGAGTTTGCCTTCGGGATTAGCTTTATTGGCGGAATTGCGCCGGAGCACGAGGTCGCCGACCTTAAACTGTGTGCCTCGAACTTGAGCATTGTAGTATTTTGCGGTTTGTTGTTTATATTTGGCTTGTCGAATAAGGGCCTGTTCCCTGCGATATTCTACTTCGTCGAGGTTAGTACGGAGGGCTTCCTCATTTTTTTCCGGGTCGATAGTCAACAACCTAGGGCTGGGTACTCCAATTTCTGCCGGGATGACGGCCTTAGAGCTGTAGGTTAGGCTGAAAGGAGTCTCGCCTGTGGAAGAGTGAGGCGTAGTACGATAAGCCCATAATACTTGAGGTAGGGTATCAGCCCAAAGCCCTTTAGATTCGCCCAAACGTTTTTTGATGCCGTCAACAAGTGTTCTATTCGTCACCTCTACCTGACCATTAGCCTGGGGGTAAGCCACCGAAGTGAATGCCTGTTTAATGTGTAACTCCTCACACCAAGAGCGGAAAGGGTCGTTTGCAAACTGTTTCCCATTGTCGGAAACAATGGTGCTAGGAATACTAAATCGGCAAATAATATTCTTCCAAACGAAATTAAGGATTTTCCTGCCAGTGATGGTGGCAAGTAGTTCGCCTCAACCCACTTGGTAAAGTAATCCACAGCGACCACCAAAAATTTGAAACCTCCTGGAGCCACAGGGAAAGGACCCACGATGTCTATGCCCCATTGAATAAAAGGCCATGCGCTCTGTATGCCTGTGAGCTCTGTTTGAGGTAAGTGTTTTATCCGTGAGTGCTGCTGACACTTCTCACATTTTGACACTAAGTCATGTGCATCGTTAAAAAGAGTAGGCCAATAATACCCCCACCGTAGTGCCTTCTTAGCGAGATTTCGGGACCCAATATGACTCGCGTAGGAGCGTTCGTGTAATTCCTTGAGGATGTAGTCAGCTTGGACTGGGTCAAGGCATCGAAGACTGGGCTGGAGGTAGGATTGTCTGTACAAGACTCCATCGTGGAGTGTGTATTTTGGTGCTTTCAAGATTATCTGGCGAGCTCGCGTCTTGTCATCGGGTAGAGTCCCGTCCTGGAGGTATCGGACAATGGGTGTCATCCAAGTGGGTTTAGCATCAGTGATCACCGAGACATTCTGTTCATAAATGGACTGATGGGATGGCTCTTCTACAAGTATGTCGGAAGGTATGCTTGAAGGGACCGCAGAGGCCAGCTTGCTGAGAGTATCAGCCTTTGTGTTCTCTTCTCGGGGGATCTTGTGGATATCAGCAGAGGAAAATGTGAGCAAGAGATTTTTGGTTAAAGCTAAGTACCTTTTCATTGTTTCCTCCTTTGCTGCATATGAGCCATTGATTTGGCTAGAGACTACCTCCGAGTCAGTATATAGTCGGATGTGTGAGGCTCCTAAAGTCTTTGCAAGGCGAAGACCAGCAAGAACCGCCTCATATTCAGCTTCATTATTCGTGACTTTAAATTTGAAGCGTAAAACATACTTGACTTCTACGTCGTCGGGCCCATTGACGATGACCCCAGCACCACTTCCCCGGGTAGCGGATGCGCCATCTACAGGATATGCCATCGTTTGGCTTCGATGCCAAGATCAGTAGGGGGAATGATCTCAGGATGTGGGTTGGACTTAGAGTCCTCAAAGGGAGCCTCAGCTAGAAAATCAGCTAGGGCTTGGCCTTTAATGGCTCGGCGGGGAAGAAATTGAATATCATGCTCTCCCAGCTCAATTGCCCATTTAACGAGTCGGCCGGAATGATCGGGCTTACTTAAGATCTGACGGATTGGTTGGTTTGTGAGGACGTTAATAACATGCCCTTGGAAATAGGGACGGAGGCGGCGGGCCGCCATAACTAGTGCTAATACTGTCTTCTCGATAACGGAGTATCGTGTTTCCGCTCCTTGTAAGGCTCGGCTAGCAAAATATACAACCTTCTGAGTCCCTTGGTCTTCACGGACAAGAGCCGCACTGATGGCTTCATCGGAGGTAGACAAATATATATACAGGGGTTCTCCAGCAATTGGGGCAGAGACAATAGGGAGTGGGATGATGTGCTGTTTTAGGGCTGCCAAAGCTTCTTCACATTGGGGAGTCCATTTGAATCTTTTAGCTTGCCTCAGAATTTTAAAGAAAGGAAGTTGTCGCTCAGCTGCCTTAGATAAAAATCTATTCAGTGTAGTCAGTCGTCTAGTAAGGCGCTGAACATCTTTATTTTTCAGGTGTCTTGAGGTTGAGTATATCCTGAATTTTGGAAGGGTTAGCTTGGAGCCCCTGAGGGGAAATCATGTATCCCAAAAATTTCCCGGAACCGACCCCAAAGGTGCATTTAGCCGGATTTAATCGGAGATTATGACGTCTGAGTATGTCCAATGTTTCATCAATATCCCGAACACATGCATCGAAAGTTCGACTTTTGATGACGAGGTCATCGACATAAACCTCTATATTTCGGCCAATTTGGTCCCGGAAAACGTGATCCATCAACCGTTGATAATTGGCCCCGGCATTCTTAAGCCCGAAGGGCATTTTCTTGTACGAAAAAATGCCGAAGTCCGTTATAAAGGCCGTTTTAATAGCATCCTTCCGATCCATGTGAATTTGATGGTACCCTTTATAGAGGTCCAAGAAACAGAGTGCGGGATGTCCGGTAATGGCCTCTGCCTTTTGGTCAATCGGAGGTAGTGGATAGCAGTCCTTTGGGCAGTATTTGTTTAGATCAGTAAAGTCCACACACATTCTCCACGTATTATCAATCTTCTGAACCAAAACAGGATTCGCTAACCAGGTCGGATAATGAACTTCGAAGATGATATCCGCCTTCACAAGCGCTTCAACCTCTACGCGGATAGAAGCTTTTCTGTCTGCAGCAAACTGCCTACGCTTCTGCTGTACTGGTTTGACTGTTGGATCAATATTCAATTTGTGGGTGATCAAGTCTGGCGAGACACCAGGCATGTCCAAGGGTGACCAGGCGAAGACCTCGGAATATTCGTGCAGTATCTGAACAATGGCGCTGTGAAGTAGAGGTAAATGTACTGCACCGACCTTAACAGTTTGCTCGGGTTTGTTTGGATCAAGGGGTACCTCATCTACCTCGTCGCCAAGAGGCTGAATCGGGGTCGACGTGAGTCCCGGGGTATCTATTTGAAACTGAGGGCGGCAGTAGGTGTAGTCCGCTGTTTGAGTGCAATGAGCATACACTGTTTAGCCATCTTCTGGTCGCCACGGATGGCAATTGCCCCGTAGGATGAAGGACACTTCATCGTCAAGTGATATGTGGAACAAACAGCTTGTGCAGGGGTAAGCCAATCTCGCCCAAGGATCATATTATAAGGGGATGTAGATGACACCACATAAAAATCAACAAAGACAGTTTTGATGGCAGGATGAGTACCTACCGAGGCTGCGAGATTAATGATTCCTTCCGCTCGAACTTCTCCCTGTGTAAATGTCTGTAGGGGTCCCGGTGCAGGTCGGAGCAGATCACGAGATATACCCATTTTTTGGAAACAATCTGAGAAGATAACACTCACGGCGGCACCATTATCAACGTACACCCGTTTGATGATAATATTTGCTACAGTCATATCAATGATGATAGCATCAGTGTGGGGTGTGCGCTCAGGTACGGGGTCGTCTTCGGTGAAACTAACTGTTTCAGTTTTGTGGAAACGCTTGTGACGGGGTTCCTCGGGAGGAGGCATATGGGCTTCTGCAATGAGAGCTTTGCGAGGCACTCCTGCTGGCTGCGTGCCATAAATCATATGAATGACGCTATTAACAACGCGATTTGGAGGATTTTTCCCTTCTTCTTGAGGAGGGGGAGCTGGCAGTAAGCAAGGTTGTTGCTGCTGAGTACCTTGCCTATTTCCCTGATCATGCTTTGGGTAGTTGTTGTTCCCGGATTGATTATTCGGCCATTGTGACCGACCTTGTTGCGAGCCCCAATTATTATAGCCAGCCCGATTTTGTTGCTGGTTGCCACCTCTTTGCTGTTGTCGATTATTTGGTTGAGCAATATACTGGCGAAAATATCCCTGTTTTATACACTCTTCAATTTCTTTGCTGAGTTCTTGGCATTCTTCTGTATCGTGCCCGTGGTCATGGTGATAATCGCACCACTTGGTGCGATTTCGTTTATCGGCCGGCGTAGTCATGCGAGGGCAAGATCTCAGATCAGCCTTGTGGATGGCATGTATTTCGGTTCGGGACCGATTCAAAGGTGTGAGCTGAGGTAGATCGTGACGGGTTTCTAATCGCCCTCTGCTTAGACCCGGATTGTCCTTTATCTGACTTTCTCTTAGCAATAGATTTCTCTCTCTTGCGTCGGGTTTGCTCGTTTGCCTTAGCGAACTTACCAACCACATGATAGAGAGCTCGGGTAGTGGCTGGGGTATTACGGGCCAGCTCGGTGTACAATGGTCCAGCGCGTAATCCGTTCATGAAAGTTGTGACAATAATGCTGTCAGGCTGACTCCCCACTTTCAAGCTTTCAGTTGTAAAGCGTTCCAGGAACTGAGAGATGGTTTCTCCTTCTTTTTGTTCCACGTTCATCAGATCGGCCAAAGTGGACATGGGCTTTGCTCGTGCTTCAAAACGCGCCCAAAAGTGTTCAGCAAGTTCTCTAAAAGAGGATATACTATTGCGGGGAAGGGAGTCAAACCAAACCCTGGCCTCATCCTGAAGATATTCAGGGAAAATCTTACAGTAGTGAAGAGACACGGTATGATCTCGACTGAGCATGTTGTGCCTAAAAGCCCCTAGAAAGTTGGCCGGGTCTCCAGTTCCATCATAAGGTGATATGGCAGGTCTCTTGAACCCTTCGGGAAGGGGCGTAGCCAGTATTTCTTGGGAGAATGGGGTGATAATGTCTCCGTTGACATCAAGACCTAGAATCCTGTCTAGTTCAACATTGCGTTGTACTCGCTCATACTCCTGAAGATCTAAAGTATGGGGATGGGCGTGGCGAGCTCTTTTAGTCGCGTTAAGTGGACGGCGTCGATCAGCATCGGCAAGTTCTTCATTGTGTTGCCTTGACCCATTAGAACTCCCATGGTCCTCGGGGGAACCAGGTCACTCTCGTCGTCGATCTTGTCGCACATTATGCACAGGATCTTGTTGGTTGGGCGGGTTTCTACGAGGTGGATGTGCTGCGAGGTTGGTGGCATTTCCAGCAGGTCCATCGAGGTTTAAACGATTGGCTGCCCAGTCCTGGAGGACATGAGCATGTTCTTGGAGAAAGGCCTGGAGCAATTCCGGGGTCATTTGAATATTAATCTGCGGCTGTGCAGCAGCGGGATTAGGATTTTGTATATCTTGTTGAGGTAGGGGTAGGAATTGGTCGTCCGGATTCACGACTGGGTCTTGATTGCCCTGATGGTGAGCTGTATTTCGCATCAGCTGTTGCCTCGGCGGCAAAGTTTGATCCACGGGTGGGTCTTGATTGGTCTGATCACCTTGGCGAGATTGAGTTAGGCGGGTGGTCACCATGGTGTAACAAGTGCAGTATCAATATTCCGTCGATTTCCCACAGACGGCGCCAATTGATAAAGCGCGATCCGTTGTCAAGGAAATACAAGCCAAAAGATAACCAATTAGAATGCAAAGAGAAAACAGAACGCAAGATGTACGTGGTTCGATCCGGAGATCTACGTCCACCAGGGAAATAATGTCTCTTCCGGGCACTTTTCTCTTCTTCTTTCGTTAGTTTTACAGGCTATAATTTCAGAGTACCAGGGTCCGAACCCCTCAAACGTCCTTAATTCTACTATTTATCTCATACAAATCACAACCCTAACTATATTCCTACAATTATGGCCGCCAAATATGCCTTCGTGATTGAGAGAAGATCGTGGGAGGAATCTTCAATCCCCCATGCGTCGCTGCTGCCACCCTAATTACCAAATCTGTAATTGGGCCGATTGTTGGGCTTGTAACCCTAGACGACTGGGCCAATTGGACTGGGCCACACCTACCACCTTTCATATTGAGGTTTACTCGGTTGGGCTCAACAAGGTGGTCAAAGTTATCACTTAAAATATTAGTTTTTTAAAATAAAAAAGTATCACTTTATTGATAATTTTATAAAAAAAAGTAACGCTATTGGCTAATTTAGTGATATTTTTACTCAGAAAAGTGATACTTATAGAATTACCCATTGACCTTGTATGACGACCATTTTGCCCTGAAGGAGCTCTAACACCTGTTGCTCCAGAAGATCCAAACGCTGGCCATGAGTATTAGTTGCCATCAAGGTTGTCAAACTCGTGATTTTAAGTAGAATCGGTGGAGTGTCCATAAAATCATATCGTAAAATCGTAAGGTTCTACTACCAATACAAAATAATTGACTTTATCAAAGGTGCAGATTGAGGGTGGAGATTGTGAAAAACTTTTCATTTTTAAGGGTGTGCAAAGTAAAGTGGGACGGATGGAAAAAGCAAGTGTGCAAATTTAAGTGGGACGGGGGGAGTACTACATAAAAAATGATATTTTTTTTATGAAGCTTATATTTTAACTTAGGACTTGATAGTTAGGAAAAAAAGGATTTTCAGCAAAATTGGCTCTCTTTGTGTATAATTTGCTCTACAAAAGTTTTAAAATCTCAATTTTAAGTGCAGTTGTTTGTGAGACACAAGAGTGTGGTGAGTTCATTTTGAGAGAAGAAACAGTGAGAAAAATAGCGAATATTTTCCTATCCCTCTTAAAATAAATATTGAGTATTTTCAAGTTATTAAACTTGAGATATTTGTATTCCTCTATTAATTTAGGGAGAATCTTGTAAGCCTACTATGCACATAGTGGAAGTTTTCTAGACTAAGGTCTGGACCCCTAGTTTTCCCGATTTGGGTTTTCCACGTAAAATCCGTGACTCCATATTTTTATTATTTGCACCAAATTAATTTTCTTGGTTTGGTCCCATTTTTAGTTCAGCTAGTGTGAAAAGATTTATCTAAATTCCGTTGTGCTGATGTCATTTATTTTGACATTCTTTCCCAACAAGTGGTATCAGAGCTCCAGGTTCACTTGGGGTGTCCGGAATCATACTACTGATTCAATTAGCGGCTTGAAAAATGGAGGAATCGTCTTTGCTTGGCGGTATGTTCAAATTGAACGGATCAAATTACTCAATTTGGAAACCAAGCATGTTGGATCTTCTGTACTGTAAGGATCTCTATTTTCGCTTACATGGTGATGATGCGAAACCAAAAGATACGAGTGATGTTGAATGGAACATCATGCACAGAAACACTGTTGGTTACATCCGGCGCTTCATCGAGCATAATATCTTCCATCATTTTGCTAGTGAGGAAAATGTTGATGTTCCTTGGAAGAAATGGAAGCTATGTTTGAGAGGAAAAATGCCTTACACAAAGCTTCAATCATCAAACGAATCGTTCAATTGCGATATGCGGAGGGTGCCAACATGACGGAGCACCTAAATGTATATCAGGGTCTTATCAATCAATATATCAATATGAAGATCTCTATTGATGATGAAGTTGTAGCTTTATTGCTACTCAGTTCGTTGCTGGACAGTTGGGACACTCTTGTGGTATCAATCAGCAACTCCCTTCTTGTTGGAACACTGACCTTGCAGATGGTTAAATATTATCTTCTTAATGAAGAATCTAGAAGAAAGGAGAAAAATCATTCTTCTGAGACAAAGACGATGGTTGTTCAAAACGTTGATCGAGGGAGAAGTAGAAATAAAAGCTCTAGATATACTATAGACAAATCCAGGGGGAAGTCTAAACCTAGAAAAGACTTCAAATGTCATTATTGTGGTGGTCCAAACTACTATGAGAGATATTTTCGAATGAACAAACGAGACCAGAAGAATGAGAATAATGACAACAAGAAAAATGAAAGAGATACTACCACCGCTGCGATGTTGTCATCCTTTGTGATGATGCTTGTGTCAGCTCATCGTGCCAACAGACAGATTGGATCGTTGATTCAAGAGCCTCATTCACATAAGTGATATGTTTACATCGTACACTGGTGGTAACTTTAGCAAAGTCAAGATGACCAACCAAGGTGTAACAGAGGTAACTGGGATGAGTGATATTGTCCTATATGTGATATAGGATGCAAAGTTATTCTCAAAGATGTCAGATATGTTCCTGATATCAGGCTCAACATTATTTCTACTGGAAAGCTTGACGATGATGGCCATATCAACCACTTTTGTGAAGGAAAGTGGAAGCTCATCAAAGGTTCTCTCATTGTTGCCAAGGGTATAAAGCAAAATTCACAAAAGCTGAGTTCCAATAAAAGAGAATGTATCCTAGGATTTCGATTTCAGAAATTACTCTAATGATGATTAATCTATAATTTATAAACTTTTAAACCAGTTATCTATCTATTAGGCGGCACTTAACTAACCTAACCCTTCTCTCAAAGCGACTAAGTCGTAGATTGATTAAGATAATTACTCTCTCGAGTCAATTGATCCTAACAACTCCTAACAGCCCTTTTACCCTTGCCTACACTATCAAAGACAATCGCGCTATGTGTTATCGTCTATTAAAAATTCCCTTCTCTTGAAGCAGAATCGTTAAACAAGTAAATTAAACTTAATTAGCCAGATTAAATTCAATTATAGGATTAAACCAAACACATAGATAGATGATAAAATTGGGCCTATAAATTAAATGACTAAATGAACATTGTTGTAAGAACCCTACTTTCTAATCTTAGGACACAAGTAGTTTAGCTACTCATGCCTACTAAAAACTAAAAAGAAGAATCTAATGAAAACATTGTCAAGAATTTCAAAGTAAACAAAGAATAATTAAACCCGAAATGTTGGCTCTTCGATCTTCATCTTGCTCGATCTCACACCTTCTATTCCAAGGTAAAAGTATGAGTTCCTCTGATGTAATCTGATGATTTCTCCTTGTCCTCCCTTAAAATCAAGCTAATATGTCTTTTTATAGGCTTCGGGACGAGTCCTGGAGTCTCTAGGCTTCAATTCCTACTTGGAACAGGAAATCTTTTCAAAAGCGGCCTTTTGTCGCTACCGTTCCGCTTGCCTCTCGTCGTCGCATTGCATATAATCCAAAACAGGCTTGAAACAAGCCCTTTGTGTCACGGTCGCGATGCATGTATGTCGCGGTCGCGATGCTCATACAGTTTCACTTCACTTTCTGACCACATTCCGTTGCGGCCGCACTCGTTCCTGTGTCGCAGTCAAATCGGTTCAGTCTAGACCGGTTCAAGCCAGTCTAGACTGGTTTTTTCTTTCCTTTGACTTGTTTTTTCATCCGATAGTCGTAAAATATTACCTTTGACCCTAAACTACTCAAAAGTACCTTCAAACCAAGTCAAACACATTAAATTGTCCAAATATAACAAGTCTACGCAACTCTCGACCAAATATGCATGTAAATGCAATCAAATTCAATTTAGATTTTCTTCTTCGAATATTTTGTTGATCAATTTAATTTTAGACTTTCTAGCTATTTTTTATGTTTTTATAGAATTTTTTATTTATTTTTTTTCATTTCGGAACATGTTGAAACGTAACCTAATGAATTGTGCCGGATTTTGAGTATTGACCCCGATTAACTAAAGACGGAGTCTTCTGTACACCAGGTGCATGAGTGGCATCATGATTTATGCTTAAATATATTAATTGTTATGGTTAAAGGTATAAACACTAATACATTTTTACCTTTTTTACATTTACCTAGAACATGTAATATTTTTAGACATAAACAATAGAGTCGTACAACACGTATACAAGAGACATACTCTTAACTAAGTTGATTGGGTTAAAATTCTTATAAATCATACTTAATATAAAAATAAATTCGGCGAGAATGTATATGTGACAGAGCTGATTGATGAAACCGAGAGTCGTTGGAAAGAAGAAGTAGTACAAAATCACTTCGGTGAGGAGGAGGCCGAAGCAATACTTTCCATTCCTCTCAGCCGACGACAACATGCTGACAGACGAATATGGCTCCCGTAAAAAAATGGACGATTTACGGTACGTAGTGCATATAAATTGGCTATTGATAATTTATCTGAACTACAACAGGCCACAGCGGGGGTGAGCTCCGAACCCAAACAATGGAAGGGATTGTGGAATATCCAAGTCTTGCCTCGAGTTTGAGTATTTCTGTGGAGAGCGGCGCATGATGCTTTAGCGACGAGAGCAAATTTGTCAAGGAGAGCTTGGGATGGAGACCCGATTTGTGGTATGTGTAGGGAGGAGGCCGAGACATTAGAACATCTTATGCTCTGGTGCCGATTGACAAGACATATTTGGAAAACTTCTTCAATTCGGTATGATGTCGAAGGAAAGGAGTTTGGCACGTTCCGAAATTTTCTTTGGAGCAACATAGATGTTATGAAAGGGGATAGACTGAGCTTGCTGTGTAACATGTTGTGGATGATTTGGAAGGGTCGTAATAGGTTCTACTTCGAAAAGCAACCATTTCGATGGAAAGAGGTGACGGAAAAAGCCCAAGCTTTGCTATCGGAGCTGAACTAAGAACCAACAGGCAATGAAAATACACGTAGGCAAGTACAAGAGAGTGTTGTATGGCAAAATCCTGAACTCGGACGCATAAAGCTGAATAGCGATGTGGCCATCTTTCGCGACGGCAGTGCTGGATTGGGATTTGTTGTCCGAGACTATGAGGGGGATGTGCTATTATGTGGAGTCAAGAGAGTAAAGAAAGCGACTAGCATTGTAGCAATGGAAGGTATGGCAATGATGTTTGCGATCCAAAGCTCACTCGAGAGTGGACTTTTGATTAATATTGTAGAATCAGACTGCCTCAATTTGATCCGAGGAATGAAGAATGAGGAAACTCTGGATCCTATTGCGGATATGATTAAGGAAGACATTTTGCTACTATGTAATAGTTTAGCCTTTCTTAAATTTTCTTTTGTTCCTAGATCGGCTAATATGGTGGCACACCATATTGCACACTTTGAGACTCCCGTGGGATTAGAACTATTTTGGGTTGAGGAGGTACCCCTACGATTGTTCCCTTTGTGACAAAAGATGTAAGGCATTTTGCCTCATCATGATGAATAGTATCCACCACTTTTTTTTTTTAAAAAAAATATATATATATATATAAATATATATATATATATAAACAAATTCGTCCGAAAATAGTAATCTAGGAATTTTTCTGCCCAAATCTCATTGAATTTTCGGAAAGCATTATTTTTTGTATAAATCATTTGCAACCGAGTTTTTCGTGTTATTTGGTAAAAAAAAAAAAAAAAAATTATATAGATCTACATATATTGCCTAAGATATATTTAGGCATCATTATTTCAATTCAATAATCTCCCGCAATCAACTTAAATTGTCCAACTCTATAAAAAGAGAAGCTCACACAACCTTTAAAAAAAGTATTGGAACCCATATCTCACAAACTTTGTGATTTAATAAATGGCGGTAGCTAATGCCACCCCAAATACCTCTAAGTACACCACAATTATATAGAGGACAAAGTTAACCTTGAACCAAATAACTAAGTCGTCCTTTTTTATTAATAGAATGACCAAAGACACCACAAAATATTCTAAATACACCACATTATTTTTAATATTTTTTTTTCTTTCTTCTTTCTATGATCTCATCTTCGCCACATCCGACCAGTGCCCAGTTTTTCTTTTTCATGAATAAACTTTAGCAACTGCGCCACCTCCGCCGACGTCCATCCCTTCATCTGGATTCTGGATCCCCAGTTCCATTTTATGAGGACTTAAAACCAATGGAAATATTAAAAAGTAGAAGCAGTTAAATCAAATGTTAATTTCCTTCATAACCTTTGGAGCGAGGAGAGACCATAACCATTACTAATCTGATTTTCACCTTCACTTTTCCAATTATATTCATCAAGAAAAAACAATGGATCATTGTTTCCCCATCCACTACCATTTCCTTTGCAATCTGCACTACAAATACATTACTATATTTATTTATTCCCGTAAAAACGATAAGATTATTGTCATTTTCTTTTAATTCTTGAGAAAATAAATTTACCATTTATATAAGTAATTTATGGCATGTGTGAGTGCCGACTTGGAGGAAGTATCCATTGGAGGTCTTGATTCGTAGTGTCTAATCCCACAAATTGTTTGTTTCAAATCTGAGGTTGAAACTCGTCTCGTTGATCTTCCATAACTTGAGTTGAACTAAGTTCTGGATTTCTTTAAAAGATTTCAATTTTTTAAGTTTTATTGGAAGAAGGGTAATATTGGACATTTGTGTGATGTATAAAGAAGTTATATGAATTTAAATATTATGTATGTGGTGTACATAGAAAATGTGGTGTATAAAGAATTTTTTGTAGTGGTAATTGCCGCCACCTAAATAAATTCAATTTATTTTATATGATATTTTAAATTTAAATATTTTTACGAGTAAATATATTTTGGGGAATTTTAGTTGTGTTATAATACTCTCAACCCAAGCGTAAACTCGTAAATTCGTCCTACTTCACCCCCCCAGGCCCCAGTACATTTTGGAACATCATAGTAGCGTATAATTTCCGGGAATAACCAGTTTGTAATTGATCTAAAATTATTTTCTGTAACCTTCCAAGGGCGCAGAAGATCCCTCCCTTTTTAGGGTTTCATTCATGTAGGCGAACTAGAGAAGTTCTCTACAATGGCAGACAAAACTCAGAGAAGATCAATTTTGTGTGCGAAGAACAGGAACCAAGTGAAGAAATTAGAAAAGGAAGAAGACTGTTTCATTCTTGAATTCAATCCGACTTCTTCTCCAGGTGAAGTAGAAGAAACTCATGTCAAACCAACTCCGCGCGCGAAGAACAGAGACCATGTAACGATACTGGACAAAGTAGAAGATTGTTTCATCCTTGATTTTGATCCCTGTAATGTAATAGATTTCTCGAAGCTTTCTTTATCCAAGGTTGAAGCGGGTTCTTCTGATTTATCTGCGGATATAAGATTAATTTCGTGCGCGAAGAACAGGGAGCAAGTGCGGAAATTGGAGAAGAAAGATGATTGTTTCATTCTTGAATTTGATCCCTATGATGAGATTGATATCTCCAAGCTTTCTTTATCCAAGTGTTCCTACGAAGCTGCATCTGCTGATCTTTCTGTAATTGCGGAAAAGGGGAAGGTCATTTCTCAATCTTAATCTTTTTTTTTCTTTTATTATTCTATATGCTCATCAGTAAAAGGTATACCTCTATCTTTATATACCTGCGTCCTGCATCGCCATACCTACGTGTTGTATCCAGTATATTTCACAATGCAGTTAACTTTTTTACCTTACACTGATTATTGCATTTTGTTTTAGGGAAAAACTGTCGAATTGCATTTAGAATTGTATTTCTAGTTATCAATAGTGCGCATAGATTAAATTATAATAGATGTTGACTCACATATTGGAATATTCAATTTCTGAGTTTTGTTTTGGTATGGATATTTTAACATTACATCAGCAGATATATCAGACAGGTTTCTACACGAGAGGAAAGATTGATAGTTGTGCTATATTTAGAACTTTTAATGAGGACTGAATTGTTATGTTAGCAATGAGTCTTATGAATTGTCATGTGCATCAACCTTTTGTTCTGTATGAGAATCTATTTATCTTATCTAGTTTGTCGTTGTTACTTTATGGATAGGTGGCATGTAGAGATTACCCCCATTCAAGGCACAATTGTGCAAAATACCCTTTTGAGAAGACACCTCATGACAATCACTGCGAACTGGTAAATGCTCTCTCTTTGGAGGGGTTTTCAGTTCTTGGTTCAATAAATTCAGGTGCTGAATAGTGAACATTAGATAATGCTGCAATGGTTTACGTCTCTGCAGTGCTACTGTTATGTTTGTGATTCTGCTGCTCCTTGTAAAAAGTGGGTTGGATCATCCGGACACTGTCATGCATTTAAATCTGGCCATTGGGATATCAAAAGGGAAGCCAAGAAATTAAAGGTAAGTCTCAAGAAAGTTAGGAGATTGATGGTGAAATAAGGATTATTTATTTCTTTGTTTCTCCTTTTTTTATGGAAACCAGACCTCTAATTTTCTGATATGAAAGATGGATATAGGTGGCATGTAGGTACCCCCACTTTAGGCACAACTGTGCAAAATATTCTTTTGACAAGACGCCTCACGACAGGCACTGCAAGCAGGTAACTTCTTTTCTCGTTGTAGGATTTTCTGTACTTGTACGTTACACAGACATATTTACCAACAATTGCATTTTTTTGTTTGATTAACAGTGCTACTGTTACGTTTGTGATTTGGCTGCTCCTTGTCCGGATTGGGTAGGATCCTCTGGTCATTGCCATGCATTTAAATCTGAACTGTGGGACAAGAAACGGGATGAGGTAAGTGTGCAAGAGAATAAGCAAGGCGATTACTGGTGAAAAGTGGAGTAACGGATGAAGCTGAAGAACATAGAGTCATGATAATCTATCCCTCTATTTTATTGTTTCTATAGAGACCTGATCTCTGCTTTCACCATGCTACAATAATTGATAGGTGGCATTTAGAGACCTTCCCCATTTCAGGCACAGATGCGAAAAATATCCTTTCGACAAAACACCTCATGAGAATCACTGCAAGCTGGTCTCTTTTTATCTTTCAAGTGATTTGGGTTCTTAGCTGTTACTCAAACTTATTTGCTCCATTTTAAATATGTGAAATAATGTTTGCATTGGTTGATGCATTAAACAGTGCCACTGTTATGTTTGTGATTCGGCTGCTCCTTGTCCGATGTGGCTTGGATCCTCTGCTCATTGCCATGCATTCAGTTCAAAGTTGTGGAGAAGGAAGAGAGAAGCGAGCAAAGACAAGTTAGATGAAAGAGCATCCATGCAGAATTTTCGCCATGCCTAGCAACTATAGGCATCGAACAACAAGCTGATCGAGTTACACAAAGAGAGATGGGTATGGCTCTACGTTATGTTGATACATGCTTTCATCGTCTTCCCTTCTTCCACTTGTATAATTTTGTCAAGGTCAGTATGTGTTTAAGCAATTTGTGTAAATTTGAAAATATTGCTTCGACAATCAGCAGGTTTGGTGAATAAGTGGCAGCAAAAGTCCCTCTTATGTTTTGAATTCCTTTCTTTTGATTAGTTGATCATGAGGCATTTCGACTCAAGTGATGCTTTGTTGAATCTACTCAGTATATTAATTTTAAGACAGAAGTTTTCTCCTCCATTTTTTTTCAAATTTTAATTTATACCCGTTAATTTTGTTTCTATTCAATTTACGCCCGTTGGATTTATGAATTTTAAAAATACTTTGTAACTTTTGATTTTGTCCACTTTATGCCCTCTAAGTTTACGGTTTCTGAGGTTGTCCTTTAATTCTAGATTTTGTCCAATTTATACTCGATTTAATGAATTTTGAAATCTCGTTGGCATTTCTACTCACTTTCCACGTAGGCAACACAACCGTCACATCAGCAAATTCTGATGAATTTCAATTAAATATGGTATAAATTGGATAAAATAAAAAATTACCTGGCATTTAAGAAGACGTGTAATCTTAGCGTGCATGAACTATATAGTAGCAAAGTTAACGAGAAAAATTTGAAATTTTCGTTTTCTTTCAAAATTGGTTTTGATGTCATTCAAACATATATATAGATGGCGACTATTCACAGCCCACTTTTTGATGCAGCCCACTCTTACTTAAAATTCAATACAAATTTCTTGATACAGCCCACTAAATATTAATTATACAATTTTTATTAAATTAAATAATTTAAGTTACATCATCATAAGTAAAAGGATAAAACATTAAAAAGAGTGTGTAATTCTGCCTGCAAACTCATTTCTTTGCGGTCTTCAACCCAGTTAGTTTTGTGATGTTTTATTAGTTCTCAAATGAATTTGCTGGCAGACTCTAAATAATTTTATTTGTTTTTCATACAACATGATTGTGAGTCTTGAAATTAATAATTATGTCCAGAGATTGTTCATTGAGAGGGTGGTGTGCGCCTATTTCTTTTTCATCTTTTCCAGAGATTGTTGACATGGAAGCTTTGTTATTTTCTTTTTTGAGATGACAGGTGCAAGCTATGTTACTGTTCCGACGTTTTTTTATCAATTAATGATTTTGTGTTCTTCGAAAAAAAATAAAAAATAATTCGCCATAGCACTTGTCAATCTTCAAGCTCTGGCTATCGGCAAGTCGACAATTATTATTGCGAAATCACTTTATTATTTATTACGATATTTATTCTAAGATTTAATATCTCTGATCAATGATTATTTATGTCCTCCATTGACGGAATTTAAAAAAAATATAGGATTTATGGAGTTCTAGAAACAAAGACACGGCGCGATTGAAGATGACACAGAAGAAAGAGGAAATTATATGTTTTAAATTATATACACATTGTTTTAATTAATTATGTTCTTTTTCATTAAAGTCATTCTAGTCTTTTAATGATAATGTTCTAATTTATTAAATTAGTGGGCTGCATTAAGAAATTATGTGGGTTGTGACTAGTCACCGCCTATAAATATGGTGTTCGAGTAAGCTTGATACCTTTCATTTCTCAATGGACAAAGAATAGGCAAATTTAATCATATATTGTACTGTTCATCAGAGAAAAAAAAAAGTATATTTTGCGGTGTTAAATTTATAAGTGAAGTCGCTTGTCGCACAGGCGACTCTAAACAATTGTCAGACTAGTATTCATAGTTGCCTCTGCCAGGGCAACTTTCATCAAATTTATTATTCCCTTCGTCCAGGTTAAAGTTGCCACTTTGACTGGGCACGAATGTTAAGAAAAAACAGTTCTTTGACTTTTTTAAATGTTGAGATTGAGGGGTTGAGATTTTGAGAGTGAGGATTGTGTGATTAATTTCCTTTTTTTGGGTGGCGACTTTAGTTGGGACGGACAAAAAAGACAAATAGGCAACTTTAAGCTTAACGAAGGGAGTATTATTATTATTATTATTATTATTATTATTATTATTATTATTATTATTATTATTATTATTATTATTATTATTATTATTATTATTATTATTATTATTATTATTATTATTATTATTATTATTATTATTATTATTATTATTATTATTATTATTATTATTATTATTATTATTATTATTATTATTATTATTATTATTATTATTATTATTATTATTATTATTATTATTATTATTATTATTATTATTAGCTATAGTAGCATAATTCTTTTGACTATTATTCCATTTACCAGAATAGAATCTTATCAAATAATCCTTTTTATTAATAGGATCAGTTTGTTTTAAAATTCCTCCAAAACCAATATCAGAGGCATCTGTTTCAATAATTTTTTCCCAATTAGGATTTGCTAATGATAAACAAGGTAAATATTTAACCTTATTTTTTATTTTTCTAACAGCTTCTGTGTGCTGATTATTCCATGAAATAGGATTTTTCTTTAATCTATCATATAAAATAGCAGTATCTTCTGCAAGATTTTTGTAGTAAGGAGAAATATAATTTAGACTCCCTAAAAATCTTTGTAACTGAGTTTTATCAGTAATTTCATCAGGAAATTTTGAAGTAAATTCAATACTTCTATTAATAGGTACAATATTACCTTTTTCAATAAAATGTCCTAAAAACTTTATTTTTGTTTGGAAAAGTATCATTTTTGGTTTAGAAATAACTAATCCATTTTGAATTACTAAATTTTTAAATATATTTAAATGTTTGAAATGTATCTCAATATTTTTTGAAAATACTAAAATATCATCAATATATACAATTATAAATTCACTATAAGGAGTAAAAATATCATTCATTATTTTCTGAAATTCAGAAGGAGCATTTTTCAACCCAAAGGGCATAACATTCCACTCATAATGTCCAAAAGGAACATTAAAGGCAGTTTTATATCTATCAGCAGGATTAATTTGAATCTGCCAAAATCCAGATTTTAAATCAAATTTTGAAAATATAACAGCATTATAAAGTCTGTCAAGAAGATCCTTCTTGTTTGGAATAGGATGTCTAATCCATTTTAAAACCTTATTAAGAGGTTTATAATTTATAACTAATCTAGGTACTCCTCTTTCTTGTTCAGAATGTTTATTAACATAAAAAGCTGTACAAGACCAAGCTGATTCAGATGACTTAATGATATTTTTTTCTAAAAGAGATTTAATCTCATTTTTACATAATTCTAAATATTCAGAATTCATCTGACAAGGTCTAGCTTTAGTAGGAATTTTATCCTCTGTAAAACTATCCTCATAAGGAAGTGAAACAATATGTTTCTTTCTATTCCAAAAAGCATTTGGAAGATCATTACAAATATCAATACTCATTTGATTATGAAGTAATTTAATTTTATCCTGTAATTTAGGATTTTTCAAACTATCTTCTATAGAAAGGATATTAATTTCTTGTTTTAAGAAATTTAACTGATTTTCTTTTGCTTTGATATTATCATAAATATTATGTAATATTTTTGCAAAAGGTTTAGTAATAAATTTTAGTACTATAGGCTCATTTTCATATGTGCCAATAATACCATTATTATCAACTTTTGTAAAAGGATAAATCATATTTATAAAGGGGGTTCCAAGTATAACTTGGTTAGAAATGTTTTTCACAAGTAAAAAACTTGTAGAAATACATTTTTTATCAATACAAACATAAGCTTTTGGTAGTTTAAAACTAATATCAAGTTTTTGCCCACCAGCATGGGATAAAGAATGTGTTGTTTTCTGAAAATATCTAGTAGGAATTAATCCTTCTTGTACAACATTTAAATCTGCACCACTATCAATAAGTGCAATAAATTCTTTTGAATAAAAATCATCAATCAAAAGAGTAATTTTTACATACCATTTTTGTGAAATAAACATTTCAATATTATTAAGAAAACTTTCATCATTATTATCAGATATGATTATTTCATTTTTCCCTTCTAATTTATCAATTCTTTTTTCCAAAACATTATTATTTTGTTTAAGAAATTTAATTTCTTTTTTAAGATTATCAATTTCAATACTTAAATCACTTAAAGAAGTAGGAGTTTTATCCTTCTGTTTTTCTTTAAGCATTTGATAAACCTTGCTCATAAGATAAGGTTCATCTGAAACATATATAGAATTATTATTTTCTTGTTTATTTCCAGTATCACTAGATGAACTTGGGATATTACCCACTTGATCTATTATTGAAGATCTCAAATTAGGATCTTTTATTAATTTTAATAAATCCATAATATTATTATGATCTAAGACATTTATCTCCAAATTTTTCATTTGAGATAAAAGTCTATAAATTTCATCTGTTTCATCAGGCTTATTATCCTGACATTTGCATTCATTAGTGTCTGATAATTCTGAATCAGATATTACTGATTCTTGATCTAATGCTTTGAGCTTTTCAATATCAGATATTTCTGATATTTCTGAATCTAATTCAGATTTTGTAATTGATTCTGATTCTGAATCATCTGTTTTTAACAATATATTGGATATCATATCCTTGATATTATCATCAATTTGAAGATTATTAATCTTCTTTTTTACCCAGCAATTTCTTGCATAATGCCCAACCTTTTGGCATTTATGGCATATTATCAATTTATTTCTCTGTTTTTTCCTCTCGTCTCTTTCTTGCTTTCTATTAGCATGTCTTTCTATTTTTCTTTTAGAAGCCTTTTTTCTTCTTCTATATTTAAGAAAATCATTTTTATCATATTTATTTTTATTCTTACTAGTTTTACTAGTACTAGGCATATCCATAGCAAATTGTTCACAAAATTGACCTAATTGTTTTTTCTCAGACAAATTTTGTCTTTTTATTTGTCTATTTAATTTTATCTCATTACATAAATTTAAACCTTCTTGAATACAAGTACCAATTAATTTACCATAAGTAAAACTATCATATGGAACATGAACATTATTTCCCCTTAAATTATTTCTTACTCTTTCTGCAAATAAATAAGGTAATCCATCAATAAATTTTGATTTCCAATGAGAGCTATTACTCTCAGGGAGTTCCATCACTCTGCTTAAAAATGTATCTTTATACCATCTAAAATCTGTAAGTGTTTTACACCTCAGATTTTGTAATAGTGTACGAATATGTTCACTATTATCAGAATATCTGCCAGTAAAATGTTCTATAATATTAATAATCAAAGTATAAACAGCATTTTCAACAGAAACATTATTCTCTTGTTTTATATTGTTGAGAATATAATCTCTATTTTCTTGGGTCAAATAATGATCCCACCAACCTTTAAGTTGGCCAGTAAAACCTGCAATAATCATTTTTGCAATATTTTTATCGGTATTACCATTATTCTTACAAACTGTAGAATACATAAGAATTCTATGAACAGTATTATAAATCTGTTTTTCAGTATAACCATCAATATTCCATTCATAAATATTTCTTCCACTATAGCTATTATTCAAAATATATTCTTGTTCTTCATTAAGAACATCCATAGGAGTTGGTCTCCTATAATAATAAAATCGTTGATTAGGATTATCAGCCCATTTTTCAATTTTGTTGATCTGGTCATTAATAATCTGTTTATAATCAGATCTATTTTCAAAATCTTTTTGAAAATCATTTCCTAAAGTATTTAAAGATAATTTTGAAAATTTTTCTTCTAATAATTTTTCTAACTCTGTCAAAGATTCTAATTTAAAATCTTTTATCTCTGGTGGAAGTTGTATACTAGGAGTAGCAATCAATTCTTTTTCAAAATCAATTTTTGAAATTATTTTTTCCTTTTTATTATTTATTAAAGAAATAACATTATCAACTTTATTATGAAGTGAAAGTATGTGCTCTCCTAAAACATTGATAAATAAATTCATATAATTATTTTGTTTAATTAATAAATTTATATGACTACAAGTTACTTGTAAAACATCATTTTCAAATAATTTTGAAAAAGCAAGAAAATTACATATATTATTATCTTTTTCTATTTGAAAGGGTTCTTGAGGAGGAAAACCATTATTAATGATTTGTCCATTCATTAGTCTATAATTTCTTTCTAAAACAGAAATATATTGATGTACATAGGTAGACATGAACCATGGAACAAATAAAATCAAAGTATTTGTTTCTTCACATTTGTTATAAAAATTTTCTTGTATAATTTGTTTTTCCATTTTATTGAAATTTTCAAAAAACCAAGTTCTAAATGGTTCCCATTTAGGAAGTCTGAATTCTTCACTAATAATTTTTCTGGCTTCTGAACCAGGGCTAAAATCAATTTTTTGAGCTTTAAAATCCATAAATCAAGGAAAACTCATTTCAGACATTGTCTCCATGTGTCTACTATTGACACTTTTAACAATATTATCTTTGCCAATATGCAATTCATTTATTCTATCTTCTTCAGATATAACATCATCATTATTTCTCAAATTCTCTTTTATTAGAGAGGTAGAAGCTCTTGAAGGAGTTTCCACAGTATAATCAATAGGAGAAATATAAGATCTCATAGAAGAAGATTTTAAAGATCTTTCTTTTATAAAATTATCAAACTGTATATTAACAGTTCCTTCAGAAGTTTGAAAAACATTCAATAATTTTGAAGAAATAGTTGGCTGTGGTTTTACAGCTTTTTCAATAATCCAGTTTTCTGGAAACACAATTTCTTCCCATTTAATAGATCTTCTTGTCATAATATTAGATCTATTGAAATTTGTCTCAATCAAAATTGTTTCATTAACAGGCTTATCCTTTATTTTACAATGAGGATTCAAAGTAAACAAGGGTTTATAATATATTCGGTAACATATACATATAACTTCAGAACCTAAAGAATAATCATAACCATGAATTTTAACATTTAATGTCAAAGCATCAAGAATATTTATATCAGTTAAAGATAATTGTAAATTTGGATAGACATCAAAATAAACTGGACCATGAGCCAGACTAGATTGGATTATTCCCATTAAAGATTTTTTCCAATTTAAATTTCTACCATCTCTTAAAGCTGCAATAAAGCTTTCTGGTAGTCCTTCTAAGGTTAAAGGTTTAAAAGCAATTTGCACTAAACCAATATGTAAAAATTTATATTCTTTTTTATAAGGTAAAATATCTTTTTCTGAAAGTAATTTTATAATTACTTCTTCATTATTAATAGAAATAGATTCTTCAGTTGTTTTAACAACTTGTTTAAAACCAAGTTTTTCAAAAGTTCCTAATTTATAAATTACTTTAGGATCAATTTTTGGAATTGTCCATTTGTTTAATAACTCAAGATTTTGAGGTGTATCATACTCCATATTTAAACTATTTTTTATAGAATTATTTTGTCGAAACATTTTTGTATCAAGGTGTTAAATTATATCATCCCCAGCTAAAATCACCGATTCCATGGCTCTGATACCATAAGAGGCTCGGATCGTATTGTTAGGGTGTAGTTCAGATCGTGTTGTCAGGATGTATTCCCAAATCGTGTTGTTGGGAAAAATTACAAATCCGTATGAGGAGCAAATTACAAGTTGAAGATCCGTCAACTATAATAAATGCTCAGAAAATCAAAAGGCACCCCAAAAGCCCTAAACACCTCAACATGGGTAAAAGCGGGCAAACATGGGTCCAAACAGATTTCTGATTATTTATTATAGGCCAGAAAATCAACCAACCTCATGGATCCTACCCAACTTATTGATTCAGGAGTTCCATTCTAACGTGTTGATCGAAGAATTACACCTTCACGTGTTGATTCCAAACTTATCATGATATGAGATCATAGAATCAACAATTTTATCTGGTTCAGATATAATTTAACACAAAGGATTTAGCCTATAAGGCTCATCCTTATAATAAAATTTAGATAAACAAAAGAAAAGAAAGAAAAACTTACAAGTTTTGAAGACACCCCAGTACAGAAATGATTTTTATTTCTCTGAAATATATTACAATAGAGAAGATCACAAGGGAGAGAGAGAGAGAAGGCTGGACTGTCTGACGCCTCCTCCCTTATTTACAAATGAGGTCTTTATATAGACCTTTCAAACCGACATATGAACAGTAAAAAGTATAAAAACTATTGGTGAACAGTAAATTACTGTTAAAAACGCGGAAAGGGAATAGTAATTTACTATTCCAAATAGTAAAAATACTATTTAAACAGTACTACCAATTTTGTCTTTATTTCGAGGAAGATTCTTCTCTGGAATTTGATGCAGAATTCTTCATCGTTTGAATCCATTTTTCCATTTGAGTGTCTGTAATATCATCCTCATATGGATCTTGAGCATCATGCATACTGACAGATTTGTCTTTTGAGGAATTATCACTTTGTAGAGAAGCCATTTCTTCTTCTTCTTCTTCACCCAAGTCTTCTAGCAGTTCTTTCTTCATTTGGGTAAGATATAATTCAATCATCTCTTCTTTGGATAAATCATCCACATTTTTGAATAATTTTTTAGAGATATTATCTCTGGTGGCTGTTTCCTTATTTTTCTTCCTTGCTTGGATATAGGTCTTTATCTTTTGTTGGATATTATCCAAAGTATCGACTCCAAACATTTTATTTGTACTGGGATCAATTTTTATCATTTTATCCCAGAATCTTGTAAAAAAGATTCTTTTAAGGCAAGGAATTTTGTGAGTATAACTCACTTTAATATCCCATTTGAAAATCCATGGGATGGAAAATTCAATGAAAAAATGTAGCGGGGATTCCCAAAGACAGAATTTATTTTCTTCATATACCTTTCCCAATATGGGACTTGAATATTTCCATTTCTGGAATTCTGATTTTAATATTTCTGGAAGAATTTCTTCCTTTGGGCCAAAAAGTCGCCACCATTTTCGGAACCAATTTGGTATTTCAAAGTTATAAACTTTATTACATACCTTGATTAACCAGGTATGTTTCTTTTTATCATTATTATAATAGAAAACCTTTTCAAAGGCTTGGATATAATCCCAATAATTGTATTTCACAGTAATATTATTTATGCAGAGAGATTTCTCTTTTGATGGAGATATTCCCCATTCTTCAATAGGAATTAATTGCTTAATGATAATTTTCGAGAAGTTATAAACTTCTGGATTTCCACTTGTCATGTGAGTAATTTCACATTCATTACTTATGAGTATATTTTCATAATATTTTCGAGATTTATAAACCTCATAGGGAAATCCTTGATTAGATAGATATCTATCAAAGATTTTCCATGGATCATCTTCCCATTTTAGATCAGTATTACTGATTAGGAAAATCATTTTTTCTTTATCATTTTTTATGAAATCCTTATTGGGATCCTTTTCTTCCGTATTCACAATATTAGCATATGATGCTTGAGAAGTACTATTAGTACTTTCTTCGTTTTGGGAAGCCTTATTATTCTTCCATTGGAGATACTCCTGATATGATGCATTTTGTGAGATATTTGTAATATTGGCTGCCACCAATTTTTGTCTGCCATGTTGGGCCAAAATATTTGGTCCCCTGCCACCTCTTCCCCTATAAGGGAAAGTTCCGCGACCTCGGAAACTCATACCTGGAAAACAAAAATGTTAGAGATTCTTAAATTCATAATTATGAATTTGAAAAGCCCAACTTCTTAAAATGTCATTGTATGTAGCAATTCTGGTTTCTAATTTTTGCTTGTCTTCTTTAGAAAGAAAATTTTTTGTAGCATTATATTCTCTTTCTAAAGCAATTACCTTTTCATTATTTATTTTTTGTAACCTGTACATTTTATAGCGATCTTTAGAATTCATTTAAATATTCTCTAGTTAGGAAATCAGGAAGATTATTATCTTCACCTTTTTTATATATTATTTCAAAATCAAAAGGTGCTAAATGAGCTTGCCACCTAGCGAACATTTGCTTAGAAACATCATGTTTAAAGTCTTTATTAAACATAAATTTAGCAGCTTTGCAATCAGTTTTAATAATAAATTTTTGATTAGGGTTTAGGGTTTAGGGTTTAGGCTTTGTTTAAAGTCGCGACCTTATATATATATATGTATGTATATTTTGAAACCAGAATTCTTCACTTTTAAAGAAAGTTATATTTTTATTAGAGTTGCACTTGCCATTTATTAATTTTTTTCATTTAATTCGAGTCACAATTGTCGTTTAATAATTTTTTTCTTTTTTAAGACGTCTCGAGCATAGCCGGTATTTAAATTATTTTACGATTAAAAATTCAATATTTTAGTTAATCATAAATACTTAAAACATAAAGTAGTTTGTACCAAAATATAACATTAACTTGAAAAAAGTTCTAATACTCATGGCTAGTTCCACAGCGAGTTTTTTTCCTATTTCGTTTAGCTCTCTCTCTTTGTTCCTCAATATTGACATTTGATTCAGTGTCTTGGGTGTATTGTGTTTGACCATCATCTGGTATGTTGATATTCAAACTAAATGTTGGCCGACTAAATGAAGATGATGTTTGACCTGAATATAGGATCGGAGACGTATTGAACTGTCCTCAATGACCTACCAAATTTGGTTGGTGAGGCAAAATTGGATTAGTTGTTATGTAGTGGCCGAACTCCAAGAGCAGTGAAGGACTGATCAAATTGCAATGAATCACGATGAAGAGTGACAAAATCTTGTTCGTTCACCATTGGAGGCACATAGTAACCTAATTACATGTCCACACCAGGACGCTCATGAACTGTAGAATGTGAAGGCCCTGGGAGATCGCTTGACACAGATATAAATGGATGGGTGTTACGCGAGGTAGTAGCACCAACTCGCTGTCTGAAGTTAGTACGTGTGGACGTACTATGCCTCCTCCTCCCCTGTTGGTTTACGTCATATGGCATTGACACCCCATCAGCTTGGTGTTGCGCGTGTGGCTGCGGTTGATGGTAGGCTGGAAGCTGCTCATGAAAATGATGCCTCGCTTCCTGATATAACTCCTCAAAATATCTTCTGGTCGGCTCCCTCATATAGTCCATCTCCCTGACTGCTAGTTGACGCATTCTCTCAACAATCCTTTCCTAAAAATAATGGTTGTAAATAAACAAACATATATGAGTTTGAATGGTAAACGTTTTTTTATTTATTTATATGTATAGTCAATAGGAAGTTGTTTATCCACCAAATTTTCGATAGATGCATTAGTCGTCGGCTGAGATTCCTCTTGCACACCTAATCCAGGAGTTATCAATCGACGTGTAATCTCTTGATACCATCCCATGTATCCAATGTCCACTTCATCACCTTGTCCTCCGATCTGAGGGGCGGTAACAAGATATTAATTTCTGGAATTCCATTGCTCCACATACTGAGCGTGTGTTCCAGCCCAGTTTTGATTACAATGCCCATGTCGATCTGTCCTATTATGTAAACTCCTATGTACGGCTAAAACCAACTGAGGAATAGACTGTCGCATACCGAACTATCGAAATGCCCGATCGGGATAATATAGCTCAACGATAGAGTGTTGAATAAGTGGGCATTTCGATATCCATGTGAATGTAACAGTAATAATTTTGTCATTACTATATGATTGAATTGTTGGTGGGATTAGCTCATAAAGTCTCCAAACAAACTGCAAATTAAAGCAAATTAATATTTATGTACCTTAATTTTATTTTAGCAATGACTAAGGGAAAAATAAAAGTTATACCTCCTCCGGTGTTTGTCTATCGAGGTATTTCTTGATAGTTTTCACGTTGCTATTGAGTTTGTGCGTAACAATGTGATATTGCAATGTGATATTGCATTCATTCAACGGCGCTAAAAACTTGACAGGACTATTTTCAACCCCTAAATTACCGCAAGTGTACGGGTGTAGGTGTAGTAATGGCAGTCAAGGTCGATCCCACAAGGAATATGTTAAGTAGTTCGATACCCCGATTTTCTAGGATTCCTAACTAGATACTAAAGTTTCAAGATTGAGTTTATAACAAATTAAAGACTTAGACTAATGAATTACTTAACTATGAATTATCAAACAAAAGAGATTTCAATTAACGAGAATGTATCCAGGGATTCGATTTCAGGACTTATTTCAATGATGAATAATGCTCAACTTATAGACCTTTAAACTAGATTCTAGTGTTTATTAAGCGGCGCTCCAATAACCTAACCCTTCTCTCGAAGCGACTAGATCGTAGATTAATTAAGATAATTACTCTCTCGAGTCAATTAATCCTAATAACTCCCAAAAGCTCATAAACCAATGCATACATAGTCATAGACAACTGCACTCTATGTCGTACGTCTAATAACAATTCCCTCCTCTCGAAGCGGAATTGTTAAACGAGATAACTAAATATAAGTGATCAAACTAAATTCAGTTGGAAAAACAACATAGAGATAAACACATAAAACGGAGCCTATAAATCAAAACATAATTCAAAACATTGTCGTAAAAATTCCTACTTTCTAAACCCTAGGACACGAATAGCTTAGCTACTCATGCCTAGCGGAAATTCAATATAATATTCCATGCAAAACATCATCAAGAATAAAACTAGAAATAATTACTAAACTCAAATGAATCGTCTTGTCGATCTTCGTCTTCTCGCTCTCACGCTTCCACTCCGACGTAAAAGCAGGGCCGGATCAAGAAACTTTGGGGCCTGAGGCGAGATGAGATTATACTTAAGTAGAATTCATTTCATTTTTCTTACTTTTTCAACTGCAAAATTGCTTATTAATATTTTATAATCAAGATGCTCTAGCATACTACTTTCGATGGACAATATACTTAATCCATTCAATCTCTCTTGGGACATAGTTGATCGTAAATAAGATTTTAATAATTTTAATTTTGAAAAACTTCTTTCGGCTGAAGCAACGGTTATAGGTACTGTTAATAATATTCTATAAGCAATACAAGTATTTGGAAATGAATCTAATCTTTTTACATAATTTAATATCTCAATCGGTGTATTAGTTTTTATGTCCAAAATTTCTTTTAACACTTTTAGTTCTGAAAATAAATCAAGTCCATCAATATCTGAATGTTCATTAAAAGTTAAATAAGTCTCAAGATTAAGACAAGACTTTTTTAGTTCATCATCTTTCAAAGTTTTGAGAATGTTCAAATCAAATAGAAAGCCAAAAATAGTTTCATATTCTTTAAATTACTCAAATCTAGTTTCAACAGAAGTAATAGCATGATCCATTATGTATATAAAATACTCAGTTTCAAAAGATCTTTTAGCTGAATGAGTAATCTCTTCACTATTACCTTCATCAAATTATTTTTTCCGATAGACTGTACGTTTTTCACGAAATTCAGCTACTATATTCAATTCTTTAGCAATTTCTAAAGTTGAATTTATAGCCAACTCAAATCCATTTTCTCTATATTTCTTTAAATAAGATATAAGACCTTTTAATTGGTTAATAGCAACATCAATTTGCATGTCTTTGGATTGTAATGTTTTACTAACAGAATTGACAGCAAATAATATGTCATACCAGATATTCATAGCAACTAAGAATTCAAAATTTTCAATCTCATAATTTACTAAACACATAGCTTCACTTTTTGTTTTGCCATCTTCACTAGATTTTGCTAATTGAGCTAGAGCATTTCTTATATTTTGAGTTTGAAACTTAATAGCTTAAACACTTTCAATTCTACTTTCCCACCGAGTTTGAGATAAGGATTTTACAGAAAATTTACATCCATTATCTTGTAAAATTTTCCATCTCTTAGTAGACGAAGCAAATATAGAATATATGCGTTGCAATACTCCAAAAAATGAGATAGCTCTATGACAAGAATTAGCCATATCACATAAAACTAGATTCAAATTATGACATCCACATGGTGTATAAAATGCTCTAGGATTTATGTCTAACAACCTCTTTTGCACTCCTTGGTGTTTACCTTTCATATTTGATCCGTTATCATACCCTTGTCCTCTTATATCATTAACATTAAGTTCATATTTTTCTAATACATTTATAAGTTCATCAAACAGGCCTTTTCCCGAAGTATCATCTACTTTTAGGAACTCCAAAAAATATTCTTCAACTTTACCAGGGCAACTAGAAGTGTCAATGCATCGCAAAATAATAGTCATTTGTTCTTGGTGGCTTACGTCAGGGGTACAATCAAGAATAACGGAAAAATATTTCGCCTCTTTAACGTTTTTTATTATCATTTCTTTCACTTTGAAAGCTAACAATTCTATTAATTCATTTTGTATCACATGACTTAAATAATGACATTGAAGTTGACCATGTTGAATACGTCTAACATGTTCTTGCATGGTGTCATCAAATTCAGCAATCATTTCAATCAGACCTAATAAGTTACCATTACTTTTCTCATATATCTTTTCATTTTTGCCTCGAAATGCAAGATTATTTTTAGCAAGGTATTTCACAACAGAAATAATTCTTACCAAAACTTTTTTCCAACGCTCCTTTTTCAAGTTGATTTGTTCTTGTACATGTTTATCAATAGTCTTGTTCTTTCGCAATCTAATCTCTAAATCAATCCACTTACTCATATTAGTAATATGTTCATGACTTGTTTCATGAGCTTTTATTTGGCGGCCTAAATTTTTCCAATCTCTACTTCCTTCATTTACTAATTGGCTTGTAGTAGACTTTGAATAAAATAATTTACAACAAAAGCAATAAACTTTATCTAAATCTTTTGAATATACCAACCATCGTCTATCATGTTTTTCTCCATTTGATAATATTTGTGTGTAGAATATTATTGAGAAGCGTCTATTATTTTCGTCAGTAGGGAAATCTAATTCATTATATCTAATTGGGCCTTTTTCTACTATAAGATCTCTAAAGTTTATATCGATATCTTTCCATTGCCCAGGATCATATATGTTTATAGATACTGAATTGGATATTTCTACTGAAGTTGAAGTATTTTCTACAACAACTTTAGGTTTATTTTGTTCATCACTAGAAGGTTGATAGACATGTGGTTCTTTTTTACTATTGTCAACTACATTGTACTCATCGTCTCTTTCTAGTTCAGTTTCATCTACCTCATGATCTTCAACTAAATTTGATGAATCTTGTTTTTCTAGTTTTAGTGACAAATCTATCTAGTGCCCCTTGCTGAGATTTAACTAACATTTCAGCCTTTCTCTTTTTCAATGTTTTCTCCCATCCACTTGCACATTTTTTATTAGACATGATATTTTATAAATTTAGACTATAACAAAATCAAAATGTAAAGATAACAAACAAATCAGTAAATATAATAACAAAATACAAATTAACAAATGACCAATTGTCAAATAAATCAATCAAAACATAAAATTGATAACAAATTCAAATAAAAATATAATATGTAAAGTTGAGAGATGAAAATATAACACCTGATTAAAAGAAAAGAATAGGAGAACAGCCTGAGGTTGAGTGCAGAAAAATCGCAACAGCAAAATGTGAGAATGAACGCGGCAGCAGATGAGTAGAAGCAGAATGTAGATGAAACGCAGTAATTTTAGGTTTTTACTGATGAGTAACGGTAATATCCTTTCTTTTTTATATATATAAGCATGTGGGCCTGGACTAAGAATAAGCCCAGGCAATTGCTTGCAGGCTGCACAAAACAATTTTTTTAGGGTAATTCTAAACACAACCACCATTTTACTCTTCACAGCCACTATTTTAAATTAAGTAAATTAAATCATAAAAATTTTAAATTTTACATTTTCTTATTTACAACTCTTTATTCAAAATAACCTTCCAACTTTTCTTCTCCTCTTGGTAGCCACCGCTTTATGATTTTCAAGTCTTGACCGAACAAATATTAAACTTTCTCATGTTTGTAGATTGTTCAAGTTATACGAACGAGACGACAAAATAATTCTTACAGAAAATAAAAATTCTCAATTTAGGAAATTAGAACTTCGACGCAAATAAATTTACTAATACAAACCTCAAAAGAATCTAATCATAATTCATCAAAAGATTAAATTTTGTCTGCAAATACTAATAATATTTAACGTTTTGCAGACGTTAGATATTTTTAAGATTTATTCATAAAATTTTATTTTCGTCAACGCTAAACTAGGTATTTTGCAACCTAATTCCCTACGTTAGAGATTTTTATTTTCTATAATAATTCTTTTGTTATCTCGTTCATACATCTTGAACAACCTGCAAATCTAAATAAGTTTAATATTTGTTCGGTCAATGTTAGAAAATCATAAAGCGGTGGTTACAGATTGAAGAATAAAAATTGGAGGGTTATTTGGTATAAGGGGTTGTAAAAAGGAAAAGGATAAAATATAAAATTTATATGATTTAATTTTACTTAATTTAAAATAGTGGCTGTGAGTAGTAAAAGAGTGGTTGTGTTTAGAATTACCCTTTTTTTATATATATATATAAGCCTGTGGGCCTGGACTAAGATTGAGCCCAATTGGAATTGCTTGCATGCTGCGCAAAACAAAATTTGACACCAATAGGGCTCGAACTCAGGCTTATAAATTCAACACCTAACAGCCTAGCCGCTAGGACAACCTCCTGTTTATGACATTAATACAATGCATATATATGTATATATTTTAGGGCCTATAAAGATCTTGGGCCTGAGGCACCTGCCTTAGCTGCCTCAAGAGTCAACCGGCCCTGCGTAAAAATATGAGAAAATATGTTGTAATATGATTCTCTATGATAAAACTCGAACTTGGGGTCCTTTTTATAGATTTGGTGATGAGTCTTTGAGATTATAGGATCAAAATCCTACTAAAATTAGGAAATCTTCATAAAACAGGACAACTGACGCGACCGAGTCGTGCTTTGACGCGACTGCGTCGATATTCGGCCAGGCGAGTTTTCAGGTCTGACTTTTAAACCATTTTTGAGGGTCTTCCGGTCATTTTTGAGATTTTTCCCTTTCAGGAAAAGTTGTAGCCCTTTGAATCAGCTTTCTAACGTCACCAATTTCACCTCAATGGGAATTATAGATCTCAAGATATGGCCAAAATACTAGAGGTGTGTCAAGCTGACAGAAAACTCCACTTTTGGAGCACTTTCTGACGCGACCAAGTCAAGTATTGACGCGACCGCGTCACTTGCTACTGGTTTTTCCCTGTTCCCGATCACTTTTGACGCGACCGCGACCATAGACGCGGTCGTGGTCGACCCTTTTGCTCTTTTAACTCCCTTTTCGTCCGTTTTGACCCTATTTAACTTGTTTCTTCTTCGAATTTCGTCCAAATGAAATGAAATCACCTAATTAACTTCTAAAACAAGTCAAAACACGTTAAATAGTCTAATATATCAAATATGAATGATTCTCGACCAATTATACATGCAAATGTTACAAAATACATACGTAAATAGACCTAAATGTATGCATACGCAACGTGTATCAATGACGCAATAGGAAGTTCACCAGCTTCACATCGATTGGACCTGTATAGAATCGCCTCCTCACATTTCTAGACCTCAGAAATGTTATACGCGACCAGACCCAAATCTGAAAGAAAGTTAATAAATATATTTATTAATGAATTGTGATAAAAGGATGACGGTACACCTGAAGTAATTTCTTAGCTCCGCCAATGGATTTACGATTTCTACATGCTGCACCACATAATTGGTGGTACAAAAATCTCAATATGACACTACCCCAACTGTATTCGTAGCAATCAGAAATATCTTCCAATTCAGTCAAGTACAATAGTGATCCAAATCTTCCCAACTTGTCTGGGCACATATTGGACCCCAATAGAATCAATGCAATACTGCGTGCGTACTGCTCAACTTCTACATCTAGTGTGTCATCATCCACCGGGTTGTCCCTCAAATGTTTTCCGAGATTTGTCAGTGAGAATCTCGAACCACTTATATCACTTGGCTCTATTGTCCAACCTAGTACATCTTTACATCGATCTCTCCAATAGTCGAAGCTCGAATCTGTGTCCATGTTGATAATCGGCTTATCATCTACCCTCAATCCCCAAATCATGGCTATGTCATGTAATGTAAGAGTTACCTCTCCGACCCTAAAGTGGAATGTATGGGTCTCTGGCGTCTATTGGTCCACCAATGTAGTGATAATGACTTTATTAATTGGATAGTCACCGCATCAATAAACCCCATAAAACCTCATCTCATGTGGCAACGCTGTAACTCTATAATGCAATCTCTGATTAAGTTTGAGTTTTCCAGTGTTTTCATCATCATCGGCCTCATCAACATAGTCATCAATCCTCCAAAATATACCGCTCCCATGACGGCATTTCAAAGTACTATTAATGTCTCCCTCGAAAACATCTGCGGAACGGCGGGTTTTATGCTCAGTTAAGACCCTATTATCAATAGGTCCATATTGTCCAAGTTGGGCCATCCTACAAAAATAGAGTACATCAAAACTAAAATTAGAAACAACGATTTGAGCAAACAAATATGTTCATGCCAAGACACTAAATAGAGATAGATGTATCACAAAATATTAAAAATAACATAATAATAAGGTTTCAATTATACAATAATTCCTTGCATATGTAGCAAAGGATACTAAAATTACATATTTCTTACATTCCTCTACAAAATCACACACTTGCAAGTTATCATGACGCACTAAAAAAAAAAAAAACAAGGAAGACATGGGTGATGAATACTCGAAGTGGCTTGACTACTCGTGGAGTTCATTTTCTTTGGTCTGTTGAAGATCCCGACTGATCCCTAGAAGCCTCTTCTGCCTGATATTGCTGTCTTACGCGGACTTAAGGCTAATCCATTTCGTTTTGGTATCTTGTGGTCTTAGGTCTCCCACGACACCTTGCCTTCCGCAACTCCGGGTTGTGGCATAACGCAAATGATTGTTCATCCCAATAGTATTCATCTGGCGAGGGATTAAATCTACCGCTGTATGTATCGACGTAAAAGCTTGTGTTGTAGTATGATTGCATGTAAATGTCGGGGTCAACACCGTAATAACGACAAGTTAGCATTGCGTGAGAACAAGGGATCCCGTTTTTCTTCCACTTTCCGCATGTATATTCTCTAGCAGCCAATTTCACAACATGTGTGAATGTACTGTTCGATCCTGGTGAAAAAGTCTTAACAGACACTGATTGTTCTATAAGATTAACCCTGAACACGACTAGATGCAAGGCTTTCCTCTATCTCTGATCATATTGCTTAAATATCTCATCAGGCCATGGTTGGCTTCTTTGTTGCATTTGACGACCTAATGACAAGCGACCGAAGAAGTACTTAGTGGACTGATACAAAGTGACTTGCACAATTGCACAAATTGGGAGTCTTCTTGCACCCTTTAAGACTGCATTCATACACAAACTCTGACATTTTAGTGTTCAATAATAATAATAACGATGGTTGTTTTTTGTCTTCGTCACTATTTGTCAACCAATTTTTTACTTGGTTATTAATAAATAGCAATCTTAAAGTTATACTACTATTTTAATAAATCCAAATAAGCTCACCTAAAAAAATCCAAATGAACTAATCCAATTGAAAGGCCCCGAAATCAAACTACACTCCTGGATACTGTATTCAAAGTTATTTATCGAAGACGTTTCTTCTTCTTAACGGTGATTGAAAAGTCATATTTAAGCAAGTTGGTGTGTGAACAAGAGCAAGATCAAAGAAGAAAGTGGAGAAGGAAGACGATTGTTTTATCGTTGAATTTGATCCCTGCAAGAAAATAGATAATCGAAGCTTTGTTTATCCAATCGTTCTGATGAAGCTACTTCTTCTGGTATGTCGTGTGCGAAGACAGATGAAGACGAGTGTTTCATTCTAGAATTTAATCCATATGATGAGATTGATATCTCTAAGCTTTCATTATCCAAGACTTCCTGTGAATTAGTTGTAACTGGGGAGAAAGGGAAGGTGATTTCTGAAAATTAAAATGTTGTTCAGTGTTCAATATCGCTTTTGTTATCGTCATTTTTTCTGTATGAGAATCTTTTTTATTTTGTTGCTAATTGATAGCCTTGTTGTTGTTTTGAAGGTGGCATGTAGAGATTATCCCCATTCTAGGCACAACTATGCAAAATCCCCTTTCGACGAAACACCTCATGACAATCACTGCAACCTGGTTACTAACTAACTTGATTAATCAATACTAATTATTAGATAATGCTACAATTGATGAATGGTTTATATATGTCTCTGCAGTGCTTTTGTTGTGTTTGTGATTCGGATGCTCCTTGTCCAATGTGGCTTGGAGTTGGATCCTCATCTTCTGCTCATTACCATGAATTTAATGCTGATCCCACTCCTCCGAAGACATCTCCTCGGGCTTCTCCTTAAGGGGCTGGTGCAAATCCTTACCGTAGAGGTAATCTTCAATTTGCATCTTTCAAAAGCCATAATCAGTTCCATCAAACTTTTCCACCGAAATCTTTCCGTTGTTCATCATGAATACTCCCAGGAAACTAACCTGATGCTCTTGATACCAGTTGTTAGGAATTTAACCCACTCACAACCACGATACGACTAGATAATTGAAAGAAAGAAAGCAATAAACCACACACAATAACACATCAATTTGATTACCTAGTTCGTTACGATGTGTAACTACATCTGGGGGCGATACCAAGCCAGGATATGCACTAGTATGATGAATTTTCGGAATACATTAAGCAATGAAGGAAACAACTATTTATTATAGCTCCATGGGCCCCAAAATCGGATTCAGCTTGAAGCCCACGCATCATGTCCGCGCAACAGGCCACGGCTACGGCCGTGAATAATCTGCTATATAAAAGTATCTCGTCCGAGACTCTCCTCTCTCGGCCGCGCCTTCTTTCCAGCACCAATCCTTCGTGTGACTAGCCGCAGCCGCGAACTCCCTTCGCGCCCGTGAATCAAGACTCTGCCTCGGCCGAGACCTCCTGTCTCGGTCGAGATGACCTTCCAGCGTAAAACGCCTCATCTACGTCAATCTCGCCGCGGCCGCGGCCTCCTGCCTCGCCTGCGGTACTTCTAGACGTGTTTTGGGCTCCATACTCAACACTCAGCTATGAGTAATTAGGTTTAACTGTGTCATAAATCCATATGTTATTATTAACGTGGCATGGGACGTTATCATACTCAACTCTTTAATGATAAGTATTTACAAATTATTGATTGGTTCATTACTTCAGGAAAACGCAAGATTTATTGCGACGATTCTAATAAATCTTTGGTTAAACTCTTGAATTGTGTGAAATCTATTTGTGAGCCTATGAGCAATGATATAAATGGATGTCAGACCCTTGGATCATAGTTTTTCACATATTGTTAATTTCTTCTGTTTATTGAATCAATAATTTCTCAATTGCTTAATTAGGTTTCTAGAAATTAGAATAATACAAAATCAATCCTAAATTTCAGGCAAAAGTTGTCAGTGAGAAACAGAGGGTTAGGGAGGGGTAATTGCGCGTAAAGTAGTTGCATATGGTCTGCATCATTGCATTTTGCGTCATATATTCACATAGATTACATTTTAGGATCTCATTTAGTTTTCGCACGTTTACTTTACTGTTTAAAACAAAAAGAAAGGTAAAAGAACTTGCGATGATGAGAAGAGAGTTTTTTTTTCTTGTATTTAGTATTTTGTTGTGCTTGAGTAGAAGAAGTTATTTTGAATGATTAGATAAAATGGATTTTGGTTAAAATTGCTAAAGTTGGATACCCCCGAATTTTTCGGAAGGTTGATATTGTGTCTGAATTATATTTTTGATTGAGATTTGGTTTGTCAAGGGTGCATATAAAATTTATTGTTTGTTTCACTTTTTTTTTTTTTTTTTCTAAATAAACTAGGTTGAATTTTTTTTAAAGATGGAGTATTTATGGATACTGTCTCTCCTAAGGTTTGTGTTCAGGATAATAGAGTTTAATTGGAAGAAAAAAAGAACGAAAATAAGATGAGGGGTTGAACCGGCTGCCTACACGTAGGCGATCTAAGTGGTGAAAATCAATATTACAAATAAATAATAGTACGGGTCTAACCAATGAGTGATGTGGAGTCGCCGATCTCATTCAAAAACAAAAACAAAATAACAAACAAAAAAGAGGGAGAATAAAGGGGATGGTCCTCAATATGAAGTCTAATTTAATAGTCAACCTAGTTTCCGGTTTCATAGGTAAAAAATAATAATAAAAAGAAAAAGGAAAAAAAGAGAGAAAAAAAGAGAAAGAAAGAAACAAGCATGCTTGATGGGTGATTGATCATTTACGGGAAAGTTCGGATTGTAGTACCGTTCCGCTATTAAATATATGGGGAGAATTTTGATTTCAGTCCATGATTTGTATGTTTCTTGGGGAAAAGTTAAGTAAGATTGCACGTCTTTCTACCAAGCGATGAAGAAACCCATGTATGACTATTGAGGTGTCTAAGCAAGTAATCGACCTATTTATTCCTTCTTTGTTCTAGTTCTAAGTTGCAGAGGACAAGCCACAATTTAAGTTTGGGGGGATTTGACATATAGAAAAATGTGCATTGTTTTGATTGCTAGGAATGTGCTTTTATAACATTTTATTATCATGCACTATTAATTTTTCTACTTATCAGCACTTTCAATTCAAATACTCTAAGTACATGTTTGGTTGGGACTGGGGTTGGCTGGGAGAGTAAAAAAACGATGTTTATTTGGGTGATTGGGGTAGTGGTTATAGTGTAAGATATAATTTTTAACTCTAAAATATGATGTGATGTGTGTAAAAGTTTGTTAATAATGATTAATTTTATGATTAAAGTGGTATTGGAATTTGTGGTGGTTTGTAGTGATTGGGTCAACCTGTGTAAACAAATATAGGGAGGGGTTGGGCCAACCCATCAGGAGCTGAGCCAACCCCAACCAAACATACCCTAATTGTCGGTTTTTCATGTAAAAGCGATAGATTTGGAGTAATTTTGGACTTTATGAGTCTGGACTAAGAGATGAACAAGAGAAGGTATTTGGCCTCAAGAAGAGAAAATAAGCAACCATTAGATTTATGGGCGGACATTGGCCAAGAATAATTTTTGGTCCCGTAAGTATTTGCTTTTTCGATTTTAGTCCCATAAATATTTGCCTTTTCATTTTAGTCCCGTAAGTGCTTAAATTGTCCAATTTAAAGATAATTTTCGCTCAAAAACACCAAATTGACCGAAAATAGTCACGTGCAAGTCACGTGATGCTAATATATAGTCACGTGATGACCGAAAATAGTTGAGTTGGACTTTTTTCTATGTCAAATTTAAATTCAAAGTAAAATTATTATCCATGTCATTAGAGAGAAATATAATTATTTGTCATACTACACAAACACAATTGAACATTAAACATTATTTTTCAAATGAAAAGTCGTCATCTATTTTATTTGATGTTTAATACTTAATTGTGTTAGTGTAATATGGTTTACAAATAATTTTATTTTTCTCTAATGACATGAATAATAATTTTATTTTGAATTTAAATTTGACAAAAAAAATTCAACTCAGATAATTTTTGCCATATCACTACAAGTCGCCGGATTTTACTAATTATTTAGGTCACGTGAGTATTTTCGGCCGTTTTGGTATTTTTGGGCGAAAATTGTCCTTAAATTGGATAATTTTAGCACTTACAGGACTAAATTGAAAAAATAGATACTTATGGGACTAAAATCGAAAAAGAAAATATTTGCGGGACCAAAAATAATTTTTGGCCGGCCGACATTAGGTGATTCAATGTCGATCCAAAAGCCCAACATCTTACAAAGCCCGTAGAAGACTGGTCAGGCATGCCCAAAAACTTATTGGGGGGCCAATGCGTTAACTTAGTGATAGGCACATTTATTTTGATTGGAGGGCCTATTTTCAAGCACTATATATAAGAGAAGAATTAAAGCCGTCGAAAATAGAAGAGAGTCCAAGAAGAGGGAATACATTCAAGAGAAACAACGGCGGCCCTGGAACTTGGTTTTATTTTTCATTCTTGGTTTCGAATTTTAAGATGCGATTCGGGCTGACAGAGCTAGTTGTCAATCTAGGGACAAAGTGTTGCGAGATAGATTGAGAGATGAATTTAATTATTTAGAAAGGATTAAGAATAAAGGGTACTGAATTGAGAATGATGCCTTCTTTTTTTGATTATCTTTAAAGTTTATTTGTTTTAGCATTTCGAATATTTGTTTGATAGTTGATTAGTTTAATTAGATATAAATCTAACCAATGTGCCCCCCTCTAATTTACTTTTGTTTAATAATTAATACTTGAAACTTAATTAATTAGTCCGCTCCCTATGAGGTCAACCCTTACTTGCCGCTGCTACTAGTGAATAGAGGTAGATAAGATATATTAATTTTACGTGTCCCGACAGCAAGGTTACATACACACCCATCAATGCACACTCATCGATACACACCAACCAATACACACATATCTATATACACCCATGAATACATATCCATTGATACAAAGCCATAAAAGAGCGTGCATTGATCCCCATCGATACACACACATCAATATACTCCCATGAATACACACTCATCAATATACACCCATGAATACACACTTATCGATAGACACACATCAATACACACCCATCGACACACACTCATAAAAGAGTGTGTATTGATCCCCATTGATACAAACTTGTATCAATTCAAGCATGTATCAATACAATCGATTCAAACATGTATAGGTACATGTTTGCATCGATACAAGTTTGTATCGATACATGTTCGCATTCCCCAGAGGTGATCGATCAATAACAGAGTCGGCAGTTATCGACTGCGGTGGCGGTTGCCGACGGATGGTGGTAGGTGTGTATCGAAAGGGCATGAGGCTGTTAATTAAAATGTTAATTTATAATTTTCTTACTAATTAGTGCTAAAATGGTTAAAAAAATATGTAGCCACAAAAGAAGGTGGCTAAAAACATGTAGGAACTAGAAGTTTGGATAAAAGAACTATTTTATCTTAATTTTTTTTATTTGTAGTAAATCAAATAATAAAATTCAAAGTTACAAATTTATGATATTTTTCAATATTTATCAACCTTGATATTTTTTTTATATAATTTTACGATATTAAAATAATATTTCCTAACTACTTATCAATACTTATTAGATGTTTCATTGACTCACGACCATTTTAACATGTAATCGAACCATTTAAGTGATATTAATTGATAGGTGCCGGCTAATGCCACCGCATAATTCTCTTTGTACACTACGTTTACTTAGTTCACCACATCTATGAAAATAATTACCCCATATTTTCTTTAAACACCATATCAACTTCCTAATTTATCCTTACGCATAAATGCATATATTTTCTAGAAAAAAAAAAAAGAAAAGCAAATCAGCTTCACTATTCATTTGCAATTGTCATTTATGTGCCTCTTCGTCAGAACTAAAAAAAATTGAATGTGATTTCAGAGTAATCAGGGTTGCTTCGTTGTCTGAAATATCGCTATTGAATTGCGAATGCCAAAAAAAAAAGAAAAAAAAAAGAAGAAGAAACCCACCTAATTAACATTTTGATGTAATTGAGGGAAGGAAAAAAGATGTTGAATAGAATTGAAACTCTTTCTTGAGATTCTTGAGATTTTATGATTTCGATACTTACCAACAATCAAACTAAAAATTGATATATTAGAAAATATGTAATTCAACATTTATGACCCACAAAAAATCTTAATCCTTCAAGACCCAAAAGAAAAACTTATTGATTGGATCATCATGTACCCCTAAGGATAGATAGAGGATGCGGTGATTTTTTTGGCACATAGCAGATGTTTAGCTAAGTCCCCAGAAAAGTCATTGTACTACCACTCATAGAACCAGAGGTAGGAGAAGAGAAAGGGTAATCAAGGATAGGAGTACTAGGAACAGAGGTAGCCGATGGTGGGGCCTGCAAATATATATTTTTTTTATTGAAATCGGACAATTTAGTCATTTAACTTAAAGGTTAGCGGTGCCCTAAGGGTATACTTGTTTTGGGTTGGATTCATCTGAATGGGGGATAGCCCAGCCAAAAACAATGCTTGGACAGAAATGTAAAAATAGAATGACCCATCCCTTCCTCATCCACCCTTAATTCCCACCTGACACCCCTCCCCCCTCTCTCTCTCTCTCTCTCTCTCTCTCTCTCTCTCTCTCTCCCTCCATCACAAATGTTGTCTTTCACTTTCTCTCTCTCCTCTCTCATCGCAGTAATGTGGAACCGTCTCTCTCTCTCTCCTGTTTTAAGAGGAATTGTGCTCCCCCCTTTCGTCTTTCCTTTAATTTTTTTACACGATGGTACGTGCCATCCATCATCTAGCTCTAGCAACACAGTTGTTAACACTGCCGCTGAAATTTTTGATGGTGGATTATAGAAATGGATCAGAAGAGGAACCGAATTCGGGTACCGAATTGGACCTGGATTAGCCATGAGGACAGATCGGAAGGATTGACGTTGTATCCCTAGACGGAAAAGAGTTCATCGAAGTTGTCGTCTTTAGCTTCATATGAAATTGCCTGGCTGAGATTGTTCTTGTTGATTCCAACACCCAAATTTGTGTATAATTTGAAATTCTTTTTCGTGCTCAATTTTCTTTACTCTGCGACCATTCACTACCATATGGGGGAGAGGTCGTCGTAATAGGATGAACGGTGGTGGGTTTGCAGTAAGGTGTGATGACGGAGGAGGGGAGATGGGGCAGGACAGTGATGGTCTTGGTGATGAAGAAAAATGAAAAATTTTAGAATTCGCTTAACTATGTGATAAATCTTTCGTTTATTTTCTTTTATTTTTCTCTCTTTTCATTATCTGGAAATGGAGGATGGCTACCAAGCTGAATCCCATATTAAAACATGAAAATATATATATATATATATATATATATATATATATTGTTAATTTTTTAAGAGTAACTTGTTAAGCTTTACTATGCATCATATATATTCTAAAATGTCATATATAATAATGATATAACAAAAAATACAACAATTTATAAGAATAGAAAAATAAAAACTAATGAAATGTTATTATTTATAAATCAGGCGTATTTTTTGTACAAAATAAGTTAAAAGCAGATAGTTTTAAGTAATAAAAATTAAATAATTATATTATATATGTATATATAATTTATATATTATAAATTAATGAATTATTATTTTCCAAAATTCTAAACACCTTTTTTTAAATTATCCAATCAATCAATTATTATACATCATATTTTTTAATATAATAATATAAAATTTCATCCCACTAACCTATTGATTTGACCGCTACATTATCCATTCTACCTAACTACATCCCTCCGTCACCCATGTTGTCTTTCACTTTCTCTCTCTCTCTCTCTCCTTTCTAATGATGAACCGTCTATCTCTCCTCTTTCAAGAGGAATTTATGCTCCCCCCTCTTGTCCCTCCTTCAATTTTTTTACACGATGGTACATGTCATCCATCATCTGGCCCTGGCGGCACAGTTGTTAACGCTGCCGTTGAAATTTTCGACTGTGGAATATTCTAGAAACGGATCAGAAGAGGAACCAAATTCGGGTACCGAATTGGACCTAGATTAGCCATGAGGAGAGATCGGAAGGGTTGACATTGTATCCCTAGACGACAAAGAGTTCATCAGCTGTTGTCTTCAATTTCATATGAAATTGCCTGGTTGAGATTGTTCTTGTTGATTCCAACACCCATACTTGTGTATAATTTGAAATTCTTTTTCGTGCTCATTTTTTTATTCGGCGAACATTCACTACAATATGGGGAGAAGTCGCCGTAATAGGATGAACGGTGATGGGTTTGCAGTAAGGTGTGATGACGGAGGAGGGGAGATAGGGCAGGGCAGTGATTCTCTTGGTGATGGAGAAAAATGAGAAATTTTAGAATTCGCTTGACTATATGATAAATCTTTTGTTTATTTTCCTTATTTTTCTTTCTTTTCATTTTCTGTAAATGGAGGACGGCCATCAAGCTGAATCTCATATTAAAAAATAAAAATTGTTAATTTTTTAGAGTAAATTTTTAAACTTTATTATGCATACATATCTTTTTTAAAATGTCATATATAATAATGATATAACAAAAAAATACAACAATTTTATAAGAATAGAAAAAGAAAAACTATTTAAATGTTATTATTTCTAAATCAGGCGTACTTTTTGTACAAAATCCTCCTTTACTATTAAAGAAGAATCGCAGGTACGTGTCTTTCTTTCCTCTCTTTAAACTCCTTGAATTTCGCTTCTTATTTTTTTGACGCGTGCTCATCTGCCAAACCGCCGGCACCCAACCTTCCCCCTGCCGCAACTCTCCGTAGCCGGCGCCGGCCAAAGAGGGTGAAATTGACCATGAGAACAAAACAAATGCATCTAATTTAGAGCCGAGGGAGAAGTCCTCCAGTGGAATGAGCGGCAGACAGAAGGCCGGCGTAGCAATCGGACTATCATCAGCGTTCGTGTAGTAGATGCCGGCGCGCTGGTGTACAAGAGCGACATCAGATTATCCAGACCTTAAACCTTCCCCCTGCCGCAAGTTAAAAGCAAGGGTTTGATGGTTAACCTTATCTTTACATTCTTTGCCGTATATGATTTTCTTAAATCTTCCCCCTGCCGCAAGTTAAAAGCAAAGGGTTTGATGGTTAACCTTATCTTTACATTATTTACCGTAACATTCAAAGTTTCACAAATCTACGAAATAGAAAATATCAATAGCAAGACAGGTGAGCGTAGAAGATCGCAAACCTTAGATTTCAAATGAGTCTTCTAAGGTTCATCATCAGAAATTTATTATTTTCATTCTTCATCAGCGGAATCCCAATGTCAATCTCAATTTGTAAATTCTGGAGCAAAAAACACTCTCAATTCTATTTTTTCTTCCAAGTTTAAGTTAACATCAGAGTTTCATTTTCTGCAAAAAAAAAAAAATCAGAAGAGCTGGTGGGTTTATTATTTGATTGATTCTTTTATATGTTCATCATCAAAATCAACAGGTTACAATGCTGCCTTTTTTTATTGATTCTTTTATATGTTCACTTAATCTGTTGATGGTAGATCATGGTTGGATCTATTAGAATTGAGGATTATTATTATTACTATTACTTTTTTGTTGAAGAAGAAAGAAAGAAGCAATTGATGCATTAATTCTTCTGATTTCAGGATTTTCCGATTTTTAACTTCTGTATATTTATGTTATTCTTAGATGAGACTACATATATGAAAATGAAGAGGGAGAGATGGGAGAGATGTGATTGATGAAGATTTGGTTTTGTTTCTGCAGATCTTTCAGTTCTCTTGGCCACCCTTCACACGATAGTGAATGCCATCATACAAATTGGTATATGATGAACTACTACAGAGTAGGAGTTCAAGAAAGATACAAACATCTACCAAAACATAAAGGACTTGCAGGTTGCAAGGATTTTTATGGATCAAGCCATAAGAGATGGTGGGTTGATTTTGTTGCTGATTATTTAATCGAATAATTTCATCTTTTTAACTATTCAATTTTGTAACAACTTTTCAATGGATGAATATGACGAGCAATAATATATCAATGGTTTAAATCATTAATATTTCTCATTACTACTTCATAATTGTAATATAATTCATGTAACATTCTTATTTGTTTTATTTGATTATTTGTATACATTCAGCTACTGCACAAAAGTAGAATTGTGAAAATTGTTTCCACCAAGTTTGTCAGTGAAGTTTAAAATTTTATTTGGGAATCACCATCCAAAATTGTAGTACAATAAGATTTATAGGGTGTTACAGTTTTTGTTCAACTATATCATCTTATGAGTTAATTCCCCATTCAATCGTAAGGTTGTCTATCTTCATGAAAGAGATGGAGAGTAAGAGGGAAATATAACCTCAGAAATTGGAGTGGTGGAAGAAGACTGTCTTTTCTGGAAGGTTGGTCATGATATTTGCATTTTTTTTAGAAATTAATTCTCACTCCTTTAATGTGATTGAAGATTTTCATATGTGGTCAGGATATTGAACATTGTAATTCAACTATGTATATGGTGTATAGGTATTTTAGAACTTTTAGTTTGCAAATTTGTTCAGAAATTTAGTCATTTGTATTATGTACATATTCATTTATAGCATGATCTCTTCTTTGTTATGCTATTATGAGTTTTTAAGATGTTTTCCCCATGGATTTCATAGTTCTTTATGTAGTAGTGCAGTACATTTTATTTTTTCTATTACACTGCACTTTGTCATGATCATCCAATATTGTAGAGTGATATTACAAAATTAATGTTTAGATCATATATTGATTATTCAAAGAAAATCGTTACCCCGTGCATCGCACGGGTGGATAACTAGTAAGTTAAAAGCAGATATTTTTAAGCTAATAAAAATTAAATAATTATATTATGTATGTATATATAATTTATCTATTATAAATTAATAAATTATTATTTTCCAAAAATCCTAAACATCTTTTTTAAAATTATTCAATCAACCAATTATTATACACATCACATGACGATATAAAATTCCATTTCACTAACCTATTGATTTGACCGCTGCAGTACCCCATCTACCCAACTATATCCCTAAACAAACATTACTTCACACTATTCACCCAGATGTATACATCCGGATTTGCTACATGTTGCTACATCAAAATACAAATATACCCTAATTGATAGCATATCTGAAACCAATATAGAGAAATATCCGGCAGAAAAATTATTTTTGGTCTCATAAATATTTACTTTTTCGATTTTAGTCGCATAAGTATTTGTTTTCAATTTAGTCTCGTAAGTGTTAAAATTGTCCAATTTAAGGACAATTTTCGCCTGGAAACATTAAATCGGTCGGAAATAATCAGGTGCAAGTCACGTGACCCAAATAATTAGTAAAATTCGGTGACTCGTAGTGACGTGACAAAAATTAGCCGAGTTTGACTTTTTTTGTCAAATTAAATACAAAATAAAATTATTATCCATTCATTAGAGAAAAATCAAATTATTTGTAAAATAATATTATACTATCCCAATCAAACATCATATAAGATAGAGGACGATTTTCATCTTTCAATACACACAATCACATTTTTTCTATTTTGGAGGCCTCTATTTTAATTTTGAATGAGATAGAAGATGATGATAAAACACCTCTCAATTGGGTTAATGTAAAATTATTTTATAAATAACGCGATTGGGCCTCTATTTTAATTGGGAATGAGATAGAAGATGATGATAAAACATCATTCAATTGGATTAGTGTAACATTTTTGTTTTTAATAAATAATACAATTGGGTGAGCGTAAAAATGTGATTGTGTGTATTGCCGGATGAAAATTCGTCATCTATTTTATCTGATGTTTAATTGGGTTAGGGTAATATTGTTCTACAAATAATTCTATTTTCTCTAATGGCATGTATAATAGTTTTATTTTGAATTGAAATTCGACAAAAAATAGTTAAACTCAACTAATTTTTGCCAAGTCATTACAAGTCGCCAGATTTTACTAGGATCACGTGACTTGTACATGATTATTTTCGACTAATTTAGTATTTTCAGATAAAAAACAGTCTTAAATTGAATAATTTTACTACTTACCAAATTAAATTTAAAAAAATAAATGCTTATGGGACCAAATACATATGGGACAGATATGATTTTCGAGTTGTTTAAAGCTCAGGCCCTCTCAAAGGTCTCTACTGAAAATGGCACTTGCACTTACAATTATACTGATTTTGTTATCGTCGTCGCTGGAAATCAGCAAATCTGCTTTTGGATGCTTCGAATCCATTGTTAGCTTTGGCGATTCGCTTGCAGACACCGGCAACTTGATTAGGCTCTGCCCCGCCGACAAGCTGCCGCGCTCTGCTCATCGCCCTTATGGCCGGAATTACTTCCACCATCCTACTGGAAGATTCTCAGACGGCCGTCTTGTCATTGATTTCATCGGTATATATATGTTATATTACAATATAATTAAGGGGATGCAATTAATTCTATATATGTAATGACTGTTAACTGTGTTTTAGCTGAGAGCCTGGGGATGCCGTTAGTGCCGCCGTATATTGGCGGAGAAAAGGCCGGTCGGAGCTTCAGTAAAGGAGTGAATTTTGCGGTGGCTGGAGCTACGTCGCTTGATTATGAGTTTTACGAGAAGAAGGGAATCCATAATAAGTATACCAATGTGTCTCTAGGAATTGAATTGGATTGGTTCAAACAATTTCTGGCCACAATTCCAGGTAAGATAACGGACAACCCATTTTATCGAAAACAGTATTAATTTTCCCTTATTGTTTTCCCCATATTCTCATATTTGTTTTATTATCGACATATATGCTGCTTGGATTCTAATCAAAGATAGCCAAAGATTTCTCCAAAAATCGTTGTTTTTAATGGGAGAGATAGGAGGCAACGATTACAATCATGCACTGGAGCAAAGGAATATCAGCAGTGAAGAGATTAAATCTTTCGTTCCATTAGTGGTTGACTACATTGGGCTCACAGTTGAAGTAAGTAAATAATACATTCAAATTGTAAATAACCAAAACAGAGAAGTTGGATAAATAAGATTTTATGTACAAACAGGAAGTGATTAAACTTGGTGGGCAAACACTGTTAGTCCCAGGGAACCTACCAATAGGTTGCAATCCTGCTTATCTAACACAATTCTACACAACCGCCGCCAAAGAAGATTACGAACCCGAAACAGGATGCCTCAAGTCGTTGAACGAGTTTGCAAGGTACCATAATGAGTTGCTCAAGAAGGAGTTGAACCGCTTACAACAACTTTATCCTCATGCCTCCATAATCTACGCGGATTATTACAATGCTGCAATCCGATTCTTTGTCTCCCCCAACGAATTCGGTACCTTTCCAAACAGCTTGCACTTAAAAATTAGTTCTATTTTGAGGGTATATGTTAAAGGATTACAAAAAAAATTGCAGGATTTAGTTGGGGTGAAATTCTTAGAGCTTGTTGTGGAGCGGGAGGGCCGTATAATGTGAATGAAACAGCATTGTGCGGGAGTAGGCAGGCAACATGTTGTGAGGATCCATCTTCGTTTGTAAGCTGGGATGGAATACACTTGACAGAGGCAGCCTATAGATTTATTGCCCAAGCTTTGCTTCCTCAGATAAATTCTGTTTGTCCTTTACATATTCAAGGAAGCTCAAGTTTATGAGAATATATGTATCAGTTTCTTTTAACCATCAAGTCCAGTTCACGCAATCAATGTTGGATTTTATCTTCTATTTTTGCATTTTAAATGTTATAATTGGTTACTACATGAAGCCTAAACTAGATATCTCATACTTATATCCAAAGTATGGGTATATCTGTCTTTTCTTATGCTGCGTCCTAATTATTTCTTTTACTATCTTTTTCCTAGTTTAAGAAAATGGAAACCAGTCCTTCCACTATAACTCAAATTCATAATTTCAAGTTAGTAACACACAAAATTTATATTAGAAAATAACAGGATAATAGAGATTGAATTGTATGGACATTTTCTGTCATTTTTCTAAATCAAAGTTGGTGGTGGAACTCTTAGTTAACTATATGAAAATAATGTGTTCACTAATCAATTAATTTTTATAATATCATGGCATCATTTTATTAAAATTTATAAACGTCATGACTTGATGGCTTGAATTACTTATGTTAGTTCAAACCGCGCATCGCACGGGCACTATATTAGTTATACTACAAGCTAAGAAAATGTAAGTGTTAATTTTCTCCAATCAATAATTATTATCAAAATTTATCGGCCAAAAAATAAAGGTCCATAGATACCAGGTGCGAAAAGATGAGAAAAAGGGGATTAAAGTGTTAGATTGCTAGTGATGGAAAATTGACATGGAAATGCGGAATCCAAAGCAAGCAGCAGTAAACACAGTATACATTTCGACACTTTTCTTTATCTTTCCGCTTTAGAATCTCACTTTCAATCAGCTAAAACAAAAGTGAATCCTAAGATAGATAAACTTTTCATCACCATTGATATCATATTTACACACCATATTTATCAAAAAGACATGCCATGAAATAGAAAAAGAAATAAGCAGAAGATTATTAATAAATTTTCAGAAACTAAACTGACATTAAGGCAGTGAACTCTAGTTGTCATCAGACTGAAGTAGAACACAGTGTGCCTTGTTTGGTATGACCAAATGACAAAACAGCCACACAATTTACATTGAACCTATACCTCCCTGAAACCCAAGTTCCTACTTTCCACCTTAACCTGCCTGTTACCTTGAGATCTAAATCCGATTTTCGATCATGTCGAATTTGGTAAGCTAGAGACTGGTCGACAGGTTGCTGACTTCCGAGAAGCGATGCAGTGAGAACGTTTGTTTCTTGGTGGTCTTGGTAGAAGGGTAGAATCGGAGTTTGGGAGGTGATGATTTGGCCGTCGTAAGAAGCGTAGAGTAGTAATTGGTCGTAGTAAATGCCGAGCTTGTTGTTTGGATTGGTGGATAGGAGAGTGAGGTGAATTGAGGAGTTGAGGGAGGATGGGCCTGTAATGTTGAGGTGATTGACGTTTGCTTGTTTGAGGGAAAAGTGGGGATTTTTTGGATGAAGGGTGAACCAAACAAGGAGTATGAGGGAGAGGATTGTTAGGAAGAGTGTGGATGAGTAAAACAAGAGCTTTTTGTTGAACTTGTGGAGGCTGATTGCATGCTTGTTAGCGCAGTGTTTTGGAGATTTCTCAGTGATTATAGACATTGTGGTGTACTAGAGGCAGAGAGAGAGAGCAATCTGCAATGGTGGTGTTAATAAATAAAGAAGCATGCAATGTAAAGCAGAAAAGCAGACGAGTATTGTTATAGCTGCTTTTGACTGGTAATTTAAATTGTTGGAGGTCACCGTAGAAATTTTTTCACCTTTGACTTCTGCATTTTTGACTTAGTTGAAAAAAAGAACATAGTCAGGGTACTGTTTAGTATGTCGATTGACTTGGAGCCATAAAAATTCCTCAGTTCTAGGGACGCAATTTTTGTAGGGAACTGCTAATTGGCCACAATGTGGCCAGCCACAAAGTTAAAAAAAAAAAAAAAAAACAATTACAAATTATAATATTTTTCCTAAATTACCCCTCAGTTTTCGTTTCCAATTTTTTTTTTAACAATTCCCCTTTTTGACCCATTTTCTTTTGACCTTTTTCTTTTTGACCCAATTTTTTTCTTCTTTTCTTTTAGCTTAATTTTCAACGCACTAAATAGTTTAACCTCATCAAACAAACTTTTCTATATATATTTGCATGAATGGCCATTTTTAAGCAAGAAGGATATGGAGCCACTCCTAATTTAAGTTCAATTTTCTGTAAAAAAAATTTGCCCACGTTTCCTCAAAATTTTTTTTTTTTCGTTTATAGATGGACCTTCCTAGTGATTGGGAACGAGAGTTATTTGGTTCGAACGACACCAATCAAAGTTTGGATGAGAACGATGTTGGAGAAGAAGCAATTTCATCGTCATTTAACTCGACGGAAATACTTGAGGATGGCATACATCAACAAACCTCGGCCGTCGGTGTGGTTCCTCCTTCCACGTCCCTGTCGGGTTCTGACGACAGGAGTCGTGGTGAGGTGTGTCCTCAACCAGGTACGCTTTTTGCAAATGAAGAATCGCTATTTAGAGCATATCAAGATCATGCGAAGTATAAAGGATTTTGTGTCACCAAGCGCGTCTCTCGGTATCTTACACCGAATGGGTACAAGTATTCCGTTTGGCAATGTGATCGTGGTCGTAAATCTTCGGCGCAGAAGACATCGAAAAGGGTCGACTGTAAGGCGCATGTGAACGGGATCCGGCAAGATGACGGGAGTTGGAAGGTAGGCAAGGTTGTCGAAGACCACAACCACGAGCTCTGCCCGACCATGTCAATACTCATGCCCGCTCACAGGAGCTTGACTGTTAATCTTAAGCGTCAATTAGAGGCTAACGATATTGCTGGGATTAGGGTGTGCAAAAATGTAAGGTTAGCTGAGGTTCAAGCAGGTGGTCCACAGAATATGGGTTGTCTTCCGAAGGACTGTCGGAATTATGTTGATGCTAGGCGGAGGCTGAGACTAGGGGAAGGAGACGCCGAGGCGATGCGACGTTTGTTTTTGAGACTACACGAGAAAGAACGTGATTTTTTCCATATTATGGATATTGGTGATGACTCGCTGCTACGCAATGTGTTGTGGATACATCCGCGCAGCAAGGCCGCGTACGAAGACTTTCACGATGTCGTAAGTTTTGACACAACGTATTTGGTGAACAGGTATAAGATGCCTTTTGCCACTGTTGTGGGTGTCAATCACCATGGTCAGTCAATATTACTGGGTTGTGCTTTGGTGACTCACGAAGATGCCGATTCATTCAAGTGGATATTTGCAAACTGGCTTGAAGCTATGAACGGGATACAACCAACATGTATCATTACCGATCAGTGCGAGAGTATTAAGATAGCCATTAGGGATCTTATGCCTAACACGATCCACCGGTACTGTTTGTGGCATATATTGTGCAAGCTTCCTGTGAAGTTTAAGGGTATTCATAACTACCACTCGGCAATTAAGGAATTTAAGGAGTTGATTTATGAAAGTCGTTCGATTCAAATATTTGAGTCAAGGTGGGCAGAATTCATAGCTAAGTATGGGCTTGAAGCCAACGAGTGGATGAGGAACATGTATGGAGAGAGAGAAAGTTGGGTCCCGGTGTTTCTCAATCATCATTTTGGGCTGGCATGACCTCTACCCAAAGAAGCGAAGGGATGCATGCTTTCTTTGACGGATATATAAATTCTCGATGCACCCTCAAGCAATTTGTAGAGCAATACGAGATTCCCATAGTTGATAAGATCCACAGAGAATTTCTCTCTGATTTTGACTCTAAGTACAAAGTCATGAACTGTATCACAGAGTATTCTTGGGAGATTCAATTTCGTGAAGTGTATACAAATAAAATTTTTGGGAAGTTGCAAGATCAAATTAGGAGGGGTTTTTATTGTCACACTGTGGAGGAGGTTGTGGAATCATACGATCATTCTGTCAACGCTAAAAAATTCAAGGTTATTGAATCAATTTTTCGAAAAGGGCACTATGTTAAAGACTTAACCTATTGCGTCGACTACAGGGTAGATGGCCAGTATCTAAACTGTGATTGCAGGAGCTTCGAGTTTAGGGGGATTATTTGTTGTCATATATTAAAGGTAATGTGTAGGGAAAATATTCAACACGCTAATACAAGGTATGTTCTGCATCGTTGGAGGAAGGATGTGTATCGCCGCCACTCCGGAATTTTTTTTGCAGGTGGTTATCCACACATGACCTCGGAGTACAAAAAATATCAAGAAATTGAACGTTGTTTCCAAGAATGCACTGATGCAGCTATGGGAAGTGATGCTAAAATGGAATTGATAAGACAGCGGTTAGGTGAATTGAAGGATGATTTGAGTTCTATGGAGCATCCGGGCACTCAAAATCAGAATGATTCTCAACGCAACGCCACAGTGGAATCACCCATCGCAGGTAATCCGATACGCAACCCTGAAGTTACCCGTACGTGCGGAAGGCCTAAGGGTACACGTATTCCTTCCCGCCACGAGGTTCGTGGGGGGACAAGAGGTATTAGAGGACGTCGTGGTCGTAGTAGTGGCCGAAGGGGTAGGCACACCAATGGCGTTGGGTCTAACATTCCAGATTTGAATGATACATTTGAAATGTCATTTGGTAGCCTGAATTTTTAACCGGTATTACTATTGTAACGGTTATATGATCTATTAAATCTTGTCTACCTAATCTCCATCTTCATTAGTTCTCGAGATAGTCAAACCGATGATCGTTGACGCTCAAATTTTATTCTCTTTGATTAATTAATTTATTGACAATATGGGTTCTTTTAAATACAATTCTAACATTATCAATCTTAAGCCCGGATAGTTTTAAGTTGCCTAATTTAAAAAAAAAAAAAAATTGATTTCCTCAATAAGCGCAGAATACCCATGCATATTTAGTACTAACATTTTTCTTATTACTTTACTAGTTAGTTAATGTTAACATTGATTTAGTATACTATAGCTGTGTTTTGTTATACACCTTCAACACACAAAATATGCTGCTTTCAATTAGCTATGCGAAACAAAACTTAAAGAATTAAGAGCCTTAAGACCAACTGAAAACGGTGGTAAATTCATTCTACGTAACCTCAACACCGGAGTAACGAGCCTGTTAACGGACCCTTAGTTTTGGAGAACTAATAGTGGTAACACCCTTGTTCAGTAAAACACAGATAGTTTATCATCCAAACATGATTTTATTGAAGAATAACAAGAGGAAAAAAACCACAAAAAGATGAACAAACTTAAAATAAACATTTTCTTTTGGTACTTCCCCCTAATTGCTTGCCTAAATCCATTCACCATCGTCAATCTTGATGCTTGCCTCATGCCGTTGAACCCACACATGAAACCTAATCGGGTCACCATGGCACTTCTTAAACTCGACTCGAATGCGGAGTCGAACCATTTCTTTATGAGATATTCGACCCGATTACTTGAAATATGCATGCGACGAGTCGAAACCTAAGGACAAGATGCATACCGAGTCGGTTCGACCCGAATACTAGTCCCTACACCGATCGCATACGAACTATTGGACCCGATGTATGTAAAAGTGCGTTGGACATAAGATATTCGGCAATTCTACTACTACCGGACCGATTCGACTCGATTCTCGACTCGAATGCGGAGTCGAACCATTTCATTATGAGATATTCGACCCGATTACTTGAAATATGCATGCGACGAGTCGAAACCTAAGGACAAGATGCATACCGAGTCGGTTCGACCCGAATACTAGTCCCTACACCGATCGCATACGAACTATTGGACCCGATGTATGTAAAAGTGCGTTGGACATGTAGAGATCGGCCCTATAAGTTAAAACCGAATCGGTCCGAATCACATTTCGACACGAGTGGTATACCGGGAACCGATCGAGTAGGAGATAGTCGACCCGTTTACTCGAGAAGTGCTTTTCTCATAAGATATTCGGCAATTCTACTACTACCGGACCGATTCGACTCGATCCTCTACTCGAATGCGGAGTCGAACCATTTCATTATGAGATATTCGACCCGATTACGTGAAATATGCATGCGACGAGTCGAAACCTAAGGACAAGACGCATACCGAGTCGGTTCGACCCGAATACTAGTCCCTACACCGATCGCATACGAACTATTGGACCCGATGTATCTAAAAGTGTGTTGGACATGTAGAGATCGGCCCTATAAGTTAAAACCGAATCGGTCCGAATCAAAATTCGACACGAGTGGTATACCGGGAATCGATCGAGTAGGAGATAGTCGACCCGATTACTCGAGAAGTGCATTTCTCATAAGATATTCGACAATTCTACTACTACCCGACCGATTCTACTCGATCCTCGACTCGAATGCGGAGTCGAACCATTTCTTTATGAGATATTCGACCCGATTACTTGAAATATGCATGCGACGAGTCGAAACCTAAGGACAAGATGCATACCGAGTCGGTTCGACCCGAATACTAGTCCCTACACCGATCGCATACGAACTATTGGACCCGATGTATGTAAAAGTGCGTTGGACATGTAGAGATCGGCCCTATAACTAAACTAAACCGAATCGGTCCGAATCACATTTCGACACGAGTGGTATACCGGCAATTTAAATCCTACCGAACCGATTCGACTTGATTCTTGACTACATATTCGGCAAAATAACATCTAACGAAACGGTTCCTTTCACTATTCGACTACATTTTCGCATTTAAATTTACCATCAAGCAAATTACAGTTTGGTGTAACCTAAACATTTGTTAATTAACTTTTTAATTTGAGGTTAGTTGCTTCCCAAAGTTGGCCTATAAAAGGAGAACTCAATGTTGTGTGAGCCAACACAACTTTGAACCTAAACTTTACACACTCTCAACATACTTTCTAAATGGCTTCCACTCCACCACGCAGTAACGTCCCTCAAGAATGGCTCACTCCACCTTCCCCTCGAAGCCTGGAGGTGTTATATCTAAGGACCCGCAAGGAGAATGATGAACTAAAGCTTGAGCTCGGAAACCTCATCAAAAGGATTGTTGATGCATGCCACGAAGATGAGCTACGCGGTTTGATCTTGCAAGAGGAACCGTTGGTCAAAGTTTACAATATGTTCCTCAAAACTGTGCGGGAAAAAAAATGAGGGAAGTGCCGGTGGTGGTCATCCCAGACTCGAGCTCGTCCGATGTTTAGTTGCCTATGTTTATGGTCTGCATGTTAGCATAGCATGTTTGGGGTAGAACTACTTTTACGTAATGTCTATTTTTAAGTACTGGTTAATTATGTTGCGTTTAGCTGCATCTATCCTATGTTTGTACTTTTTTCCGTCCTCCCCTCGTGTTGTAATAACTTCGAATATTGGCAGACCTTTTCAGACTAAATGGATTTTATGGACTACTTATTATTATAAACAATTTTAATGCACAAACACTAAATTTTAATATCTAAATGAAAGAACCAGCTAATTTAATTATAAAACAATTAGTCCAATACATTAATCCAGTTCACGCAAAAAAAAATAAAAACGAGATTGGGATGCACCAAATAGAGTTTGAATTTGGAACTACCAAGCCATATTGAGTTTCCACTACAGAAACTTCTAGTACCTTTAGTACATTGACCAAAGTGGTCAAATTTCCATACAATGAAAGGCACATGCAGCAAAACACGTCACTTTTATGTGGACAACCAAAATTGTGTGGAACTTTTTGAAACAATGGAAAAACCAACGTGGACATGAGAACCGGTCAACAACTTTAATACTCATCTACAAAGCCTTTTCATACTACTGCATCTTGGGTAGAAAAAACACCTCTCCAAACCCTTCATATGCAAGAGCAGCATTGTTGAAGAGGCCCATCTTTAAGGGTCTAACAAGGAATCAAGTTGCGGTTCAATCATCCTTCCTTCTACGTCGGTAAGACATGTCTTACTCGAACACATCGCCAACAGACTTCTTGGTATGCGACTGCGGTTTAAGGGCTGTAATCCAAACCTCCAAGAAAGCAGAAAGTTTTGGCAAGAGATTTTATGGGTGTCGTCACTGGAAGGTGAGATCGTTTCAAATGTAGTAGACAATATAAATATGTTTGCAATACATGAAACGTAAGCTTGTTTATTATTGTGTATGTTAGTTTGATTGGAGTTTCGTATTGTTGTCATATGCGGTAAAAAAATTTCATGCAGCGAGGTGGGTGCAATTTTTTCGGATGGCTCGACCCTCCGGACACTGGTGGGTCTAATTCAACGGTTGCCGGTCTGCACGCCGACTTGATGGAAATGTCGGCTAGATTAGATGCTATGCAGCATAAACTGGACAGGATTGGAAAAAAAATTAAGCTTGTAAAGCTTATTTCGACGGTCACCTGGGTTCTTATCTTGGCCCTACTTGTCAATTTGTGGAAAAATAGATGAAGATTTCGGAAAATGCCTAAGCTGTCATGTTTCTCCTAATTAAGTTGTTGATTTGGGCACTTTTGTGTTACATTTACGTCCTATTTTCTATCCTATTAGGAGTGTAATGAAATTGCTATGTGTTTTATTTTTTGGGCCTATTAATAGATTTGCTAATTAATGGATGATGCCTGTTAGCTTTTACAGTAGTACTCCTTTCTTCATTATTTCTTAAGGCATGATAATCTGAAGTTAATTCAAATAGATCATAGGACCAATACATTGGTAAAATAAAACATATTAAACAGAGAGATAGAGGTTAAAAAATTTATAATCTAATTTTTTTTATAATTTTACTGTAAACACAGAAAAGGCGACTCAATAATTTAAGTTACTGAATATTTTATAATTTTGCTATATAAATATTAAAATTTACAAAATTATATATATTCTTAAATATTGAAAGCGTGAAAAATATCTAAAACGACACTTAATTTGAAAATAAATTAACGAGTAAAAGCGTCGCTTATAGAAAAAAGACGGGAATACACTTTCACTTTTCTCTATCATTCTAAAACGTCGATATTTTGAAACGAAGAGAGTGAGATTTTATTAAAAATATATTACATTACACAAGTAACACTACAAAGACACTATATTATGCTTTCTTTATCATCCAATGACATTACTGAAAATAATACCTGTATTACAGACCACCTATTAAAAATAGGATATTTTTTCCCAACCGAAGATCACTAATGGGTTGGTACATTGTGGATATACAGAAAATGAGAATCTCCAAAATTGTATGCAAGTTGGAAAATTTCAGAGACAAGAATTTGTATTGTAGTGGAAAATAATGTGTTAGTGTGTGTGTTTTAAATTGGAAAGTGTAGGGAAGAGGTTTTGGGGGAATTTAGAAAGTCAAAGTTGAAAGAAAATTTCGTTGACCCCGGTGGATCAACAAAATCAGGAAGAAAATTCACAATCCACATTTGCAGGGGCATAATGGACAATTACAAATAATTAAAAAAATTTACATTAATTTTTTTAAATTGTGGCTGGCCACAATGTGGCCAAGTATCATTTTCCATTTTTTTATATACTAGTTGGAAACACATGCAACTTACGTGGTTCATAAAATTTATAAAAATAAAACAACTAAGTATTCTAAATAAGTAAACATAGAAATTGAATGGCATTTTATTAAATAAAATAATTAACGGTACATAGTATGTAATTGATTTAAGTATAGATTTTAATACATCTGAGTTTTTATGAACTGTTTGTATTTTCTTTATTAAGAAAAATATTTTAGTACTTTAAGTTTTCGATAACTATGAAATATTATTCGCCTATACTTTAGTAATCTAGTGACAGTGTGTCACCATAGTCTTACACAGTTTAGGAGTTTAATCCCCATTACATCAAAGAACCCCAAAACTTTTTAACAAGTATAAATACAAATTATTAGTTATATATATGAAAAAAAACAACCCAATTAAAAAGAATTATCTATATATCAAAATAATTTGATGCACAATCAGTAATCTCAATATATTTTTCTTATTTGTTAGATTGATAAACAATGTTTTTCATTTTTTAAGATAAATTAGTTACATATTAAACCTACTTCTAGAATCTAGATGTCCTCAAAACGTTAGATGAGATAAATGTCTAACGTTGAAGGCTAAATCAATCAATACATGAATATAAATGGACGAAAAATAGATTATTAACATCTCTAACTCTAATTTAAATATTTTATATAATGTTTGTTTGATATGTATTTATATGTAACTCTAAAATTCCTATAGTTGTAATATTTATTTATATTTTCTTTATTGCAAACATTACAGTTGCATATAAATATTTGTTTGTATAAATAAAAATTTATTTAAATAAATATCAAAAAAGGAATGTTTAAAAAGAATTTATTAATCATGACATTTTTTTCTTAATCTCAACAAATTAGTAGGAAACTTATCATAAATCTCAAAATAATACTCCCTCCGTTTCATAAAGAATGTCATTTTAGACACTCTAAAAAATTTCACAATAAATGTCACTTTACCAAAAAAACTACAAATTTTCCAATATTATCTTAAATAACCTACTTAATTTAGTTGATTATTTCCTTATTTCACAAAACATACCAAATAAATACCAATCCTTAATTTCTCCAAAAATAGCTAAAATAACATTCTTTATGAAACGGAGGGAATATCATTTATTTTCTTTTTACTATTATCTCATTTTATTTACCAATGAAAATTATTATTTTTATGTTTGATATCTAATATATTTTTACGTAAAATTTGCAGTAAAAATTATATTGTTAGATAAGATTACGAAAATTATAATAAACATAATCTTGTTAAATAACTTATTTTGAGTGACTTACCTTATCTAGTATGACTTTTTTTATATATGCTCATCGCATATCATTTACAAGCTTTTTAAATTTATTTTAATAGAACCTAATTTTCGCGCACAATTCAAATATTCAAAAGTTTAAAAGTTGAGAAATTAAAGTATGTTGTATTTTTATGAAGAGTTATATATATAGAGTGAGTCTTGTGTGTGAACGGTCACACGTGTGACGGAATACATTTTTACAGAAAATATTGATACTTTTACAGGAAAAAATGATACTTTTACAGGAAAAAGTGATACTTTTACAGATAAAGGTGATACTTTTACTACAAAAAGTGATATTTTTTTTTGTTCAAAAGAGGTGATACTTTTACAGATAAACGTGATACTTTTACCACAAAAAATAAATTTTTTTTCCGTCACACCGTGTGACGGCTGTGTGACGGTCACATACGAGGTTTTGCCATATATATAAAGGGTACTTTATTAAGAGTTATTTATATAAAAGATATTTTTATCTTTATATTTAATAAGTGAAAAATAAATAAATTGTGAATTGATTAACTATCTATAAATAGTTAATAATTATTTGTACTTTATTATTAGAATAATTGAGGTTATATTATAAATGTAATCATTCTAAATTTCTATAATGCTAATTATGTTCCATTTGATAAGATATTGAATTCAACAACTATGTGATTTTCTATTAACTTCATTATATATGATTATTGAAACTTCAAACATACATTTTCACTTTTAGGATTTAATCTTATTTTACTATGTCAAATTTATTCTAAGCAAATACATTACTTAGCGTACCTTGCATTTGTGAGTAAAATTTCATGATAAATGCGGAAGAAATTAAAAATAACTGAGAATTTTGTACAAAAGTTCATCGCACTTGTATGCCTCAAGTTCACGTAATTCTAATTTACGTACCACACCACAAAACTTTTATAATTATTAAATTATTATTATTTCCGATCAAAGTCTATGTTCTTAAATCTTTAGAGATTGTTCTGTAATTTCAAGGATTAAAGATTTAGTTGATTTTTTTAACCTAAATAATTTAAAACAAAATTTAGCAAAAAGTAATTATTTTGGATATTCATTTGCACCATCTTTTCTTTAAGATAATTTTTTGAAGTTACAAGTTGATCACTAAAATTATGAGTTATGATTAGCAATTTACTTTTATGCTCTTCAATTATAGTTATATGTAGAGGGTTATTTATGTCTACACATTAATTTGTAAGAAATACCCATACTTTTATAGGTCCCTGATCACAAAGTTGGACAGTAAAAATATAAAATTTGTGTTGCTCCCGATCAGATTTTCTTATATATGTATCAGCATATATATATATACACACCAGCAATACGAACGTGCATTGCACGTGATCATTATTTTTTATTATTATCTACTCAAAAAAATTAATGTGAACATAAAATAATTGTACTTAGTGTGGTGATATTGGATGATCATTTTAATAAAACTCAATGTAGTTATTAATCATGGTAATATACACAACTTCTTAGATTATTTAGTAGAAAAATATGAAAAATTTAACCGATTAAGCAAATACAATCCAAAATCAAATAAAAATTAAAAATAATCATAAAAAGGAAAAAAGAGGTTAAATAATCTTAGTTTAGCAAAATACGATATAATAATATTAAAAGGTTCATAAAATCGACATCTCATGATATAATGTATTATTCTTACAAAATTATATATATAAAGTTTGATATATTCTAATCATTGTTTACTTCTCAATATAGATTGACTCCGACATCATTAATATATTAGAAATCAAGTTATACGATTACTGAAAAACTGTATTGTTAGAAATAACGCATGTAAAACACATAATCACGTATATAGGGAATCGATATACCTTAATTATACTGCAGCGGAAATGTATTTGATCGATTCACTAGACGATGGATCTACTTGATTCGTCTACAAGTCCGTCCAGACGAACACTACCAGAGCGTCCGCCGTTTACTACACACCTTAGACTCTTGGAGGACTTCGGTGATACTCCAAGAAGAAGAATAGAGAGAAAATCGGGAGAAACGTATTTTGTGGTCTGTTAATTCTGTATCCTACGAATATCAGATATATTCGTAAAAATACTGGTATGGGAGAGATCTCTCTCCTATTATGGATAAGATCTCCATTCCTATCGGAAATATATCTGATAAGATATCAGATATCTAGTCAGATATATATTCCAACTATATTGGGATCCATCAGATATGGATGCAACCAACATGTATAATAATGAAGATTTCCATTGAACAAAAGATACAAAGTCATTTGTCTTATTACATCATCAACTGACATCCATAAGTTCAGAATTTGTTATATACACACACGAATATCAGGCCTAACATATTTTCTCTATAATTTCTTAATTGATAATTCTGATCTGAACATACATTTGCAAATAAAATCATTTGCATATTTTAATGTGAGGAAAAACTTTCAACAACTTGTATCATAGTCCAAAATGCAGCTTCTGTTATGAAACTTTTTTTTTTAATTTTTTTATTATTAGGAAGATAACTTCTTTTAGTATAATTTACTTATTGATTTACGGTTGCTTATTTCAATTTCGTCTAATTATTTCTTCAATTCTACATTGAAGTTTGAAAATTATGTGTGATTTAAAATGAAATCCTAGTATAGTTATTTATAAGATAAATAATGTTTTTTTATAGAGGGTTGACTATATACATAGTGTCTCATAAACTTCAATCAAGATACATGCTACAATCTATATGTTAATATAATATATTTTTTTCAACATTTCAACTATTTTTATGAATTTACTTCCTTGTTTAGTTTTAGTGAAATAATACTCCCAATTTTTCACACACTACACATTCCTTTAAAATTCTTATATATACATGTATTTGAACCATTCTGATTTTGTTTCTCCCATTTTATTTTTTATTTGGACTATACCACACTTTATTTCAGTATTGTTATTATTTATATTTATCTAATCTATGCTCGTAAGCTAATATTAACATTCATATTTTACCATCTTTATTTTTCTGCATGTTTTAATTTAATCATCTGATACTGATTAACATAGTACAACTTTTTTAACCATTCACATAGTACAACTTAGTTTATTATTTCTTTATAGTTCTTATTTGTTTTTTTATTGTACCTTATAATTTTATTTAACGTAATAAATACATTTCACCAGTTATTATATATGCTGAAAATATTTTTTTTTTATATTTTTATCGATTTAATAATTTTCTTGAATGTTAGATTTTAAATATTTAAAATAATTAGGTGTAATTATTCATGTTCGCTAATTTTCATGTTTGCCCTTAACTACTTCTATTATTATTACAATAAAACTTTAATCTAAAACAAATTTCATCTTAGAGAATTCTTATATATAGCAGATTAAAAAAACTATTGAAGCCTATATATGTAACATTCTCGACTTTTACAAATGTGTGAGTGCAAATTTTGGCTCCCTCGCGCCGCAACAAAGCATTTTTCAGGGTGACCCGCTATTCCCTATTTGTGCTGAAGTTTTTTCTTGCTTTTTACAATACTTACATATTTGTCAGCGCATCCATGGGATTAAAATCTCCCGAACTGCACCCATTATCTCTCATCTCTTTTTGTGCAACATCTTAATTCTTTTTAGACCTACACAAGCTCAGATTTCTCATTCAATCTGCCAATTGTATGGAGTTGCTGAAGTGGCTTCGCATGGTAAATATTCGGGACTCCTTTCTATTGTTGGTCGGAATAAATAAGAGATTTTTGCAGGCATTAAAGAATGGGTTGATAAGCACATCAATGGTTGGAAAGAAAAGCAAATAAGCAAAGCGAGTAAAGAAGTGCTCATTAAATCTATTATATAAACAATATCCGCGTACACAATGTCATGCTTCCAATTGTCGGACCATGTTCTTATTAATCTGGAGAATTTTGTAAAATCTTATTGGTGGGGGTGGGGGGGATAGCTCGTCCACGAGGAATATTCGGTGGAAGTCTTGGGATGTCCTCAAGCAACGAAAATCTCAAGATGGCCTAGGCTTTTGCAATTTGAAAGCATTTAACCTTGCCATGTTATCTAAGGAAGCATAGGATCCTTTTGTTTCTCCATCCAGCCTCTTTGCCCGAATCATGCAGTCCAAGGACTACCTTCCACGTCTGTGTTATATGCTACTCTTGGTTCTCATCTCAGGTTTACATGGCACCATATTATGGCTAGTCATCGTGTTATTCTTCTTGGTTGTCAAAGGCTCATAGGCAATGACCACAAAATAACCCTCTTCCATGAAAGATGGGTTCCTTTGCCTCCCTATTTTCCTGAGCCAGCTCCATTATTGATTCAGATCTTGGACTTTGCATTGGGTTGTTAATTCAAACCAATTTTGACCTATTGAATACTAATGTAATTCTCGCTATTCCTCTGAAAAATTACCATTCTTCGGACCGTTGGATGTGACATTATTTCCATTATGGTGACTTTTTGGTCCAATCGCGTATCATTGTATTATGGGTTCTTCCAAATATTTTATTGGCACCTACTCCTTCCCGGTTAGTAGCTATGGCTCGAACCTCATTTGGAGGAGAATTTGAAAGCTTAAATTATTAGCCAGTATCTTGCATTCTCTTTGAAGATGCTACCCTAATTCTTGCCATCGTCCAATGACTTAGCTCGTCGTCGTCTTCATCATGAATCCCGTTGTTATTTATGTTCACCACTTGATCACTCTTTAGTGTATCTCTTCTTCACGGGACCCCTGTTCTCATCAATTTAGCAAGCAGCTGGAATTTATAAAACTATCTTCCGATTCTGACAGCATATACGCGACTTGTAGTTTCAAGAGATTTTACTCCTCGATGACTTAAATATAGCATAATATTTTATTTTCCTTACCCACTTAATCTGGTTTCAACAAAATAATTTTGTCTTCCCTAATGTCCATACATACTCAGAAGTATTGCTTGCAACAACAACCCAGACCTCGCAGATTTTCGCGATGCTAATTCCTTCCCTCAAACATCGCATCCCCATCCTTTTATCCCTTGCTTGTTCTTCCACGAAATGTCATTGTTCATATATTTATTATGGGGGTACAACATCTGACCGTATTCAATGAAAGATGTTATGAGCCCTGTATTTTTTAAAAAAAAATTGGTATATTATTGGCAAAGATATTATTAATTTTGTTTTGCACATGCTTACTCATAATTCTTTTAGTCCTTCTGTAAGTAACACTTACATTGTTCTTATTTCGAAAATTATAAAACCAAATCTTATTACCCAATTTTGCCCGATTAGTTTGTGGAATGTCATTTATAAGTTATCTTCTAAAGTACTCTCTAATTCGGTATGGCCCAACATCCTTTTATAATCTTTGAATCTCAATTATTGTTCATCCTAGATCGGTTAATTACGAATAATTAATATGTTCATCGCTTATGAATTACACCATTGTATGAAGTTTAGGAACTCCGGGAAAGAGGGACTTGTGTCTATTAAGTTGGATATGAGTAAAGCCTTTCACTGAGTGAGTGGTTTGTCGTCTACCGTATGCTTCTTGCTTGAGGCTTTCCTACGAGCTTTTCTGACATTGTTTTGTCTTGCTTGTCATTTTTGCAATTTAGCTTCCTTCATTAATGTATTAATTTTTGCTCACTCACGCTACATCGAGGAATTCTTTAGGGGGATCCCCACCTCCCTATTTGTGCTAAAGTTTTTCCTTGCATTTTACTAAGTTCGCTATCAATCTCCACAAGAGTGTTTCAGGATAATGTATTAATTTTGAGAAATCGGGGATTCTTTTTAGGCGTCACTCAAACTACCAACTATTTGGAATTGCTAAAGTGGCTTCACATGGCAGATATCTCGACTCCTTTCTATAGTTGGCCTGAATAAAGAATAGAGTTTTGCAGGCATTAAAGAATAAAGTTTTACAGGCATTAATGGTTGTTAAGAGAAGCAATTAAGAAAACTGGGTAAGGAAGTGCACATTATATCTATTATATAAGTAATATCCACGTACACAATGTATTATTTCTAATTGTCGAACCATGTTCTAGTAATCTGGAGAATTCGGCAAAATCTTATTGATGGGGTGTTAGGGGGGAGGGATAGCTCGTCCACAAAGAAAATTTGGTGGAAGTCTTGGGACGCCCTTTAGTTTCTACATCCAGCCTCTTTTCCCGAATCATTCAGTCCTAGTACAATGTCTGTGTTACATGCTGCTCTTGGTTCTTTGCCCAGCTTTACATGGCACAGTATTATGACAATCATCATGTTATTCTTTTTGGTTGTCGCAGGCTCACGAGCAATGACGAGACAACAACACTCTTCCATGACATATGAGTTCCTTTGCCTCCACATTTTACCATCAGATCAACTACATCAGGCCTCCCGTAAGACGCCCAAGTCAGCTCCATCATTGATTAAGATCTTTGACTCTGGAATAAGCTGTTAGTTTGGGCCAATTTTGACCTATTAAATGCTGATGTGATTCTCGCTATTCCTCTGAAAAATCACCATTCTCTAGACCGTTGGATGTTAGATTATTCCCATTGTAGTAACTTTTCGATCTGATCTGCATATCATTTTATTATGGGTTCTTCCGAAGACCTTACTGGCACCCACTTCTTCCCGGTTAGTAGTTATGGCCCGAACCCCATTTGGAGGAGAATTTGAAAACTTATCAGCCTGTATCTTGTATTTTCTTTGGAGATGTTGCTCTAATTCTTGTCATTGTCCAACAACTTAGCAAGCCGTCATCTTCATTATGAGCCCCGATGTTCTTTATGCTCACCACTTGATCACTCTTTAATGCATCTCTTCCTCACATGCCTTGTTTCCTCATTAATTTGGCAAGCAACTGAAATTTATGAAATTATCTTCCGATTCTGATAGCATCTACGCGACTTGTAGTTTCAAGATATTGTGTTCCTCGATGACTTAAATATAGCAGAATACTTTGTTATCCTTGCCCATTTAATCTGGTTTCAACGAAATAAAATTGTCTTATGCGATGTTCGTACATACTTATAAGTATTGCTTGCAACAGCAACCCATACCTTCCAAGATTTTCGGGATGCTAATTCATTCCCTTAAACATCACAGCTGCTCTTGATTCATTGTTTGTTCTTCCCCAAATGCCATTATTCATATATACTTTGATGGGGGTACATCATTTTCTTGTAACTCCTCATTTGCTGGGATTTATGCTTGCTCCAAGGATGCCCAATTTATAAATATCAATGATCTAAAGTATGCTAAAGTTCTTGTTCTTCGTGAGGTGGTTCGACTTACCACTGATACTGGAGTTCCCAAGTTTTGTATTCTTGGGGATTCTAACACTACTATATTTGCATCGATAGGTGATGCGGACTGTGTCTATGCATGTATGCCTTTGCTATCTGATATTAGACACCTACTCTCTTCCTTCCACGGACGAAAATTGTATTGGATATGACGTAAAATAAAACTTATAGCGCCAAAAGAATTGTTTGTCCCATACACCACCCTTTTTATGCCAATCAATGTTAACCGATTCAAGCAACCATTAGTGGAATTACTTTATGTTTAAAAAAAATACAACAACTTGATAATTACAAATTATAGTGAAGTAGCATGAGTATTCAAATATAGATTTTTTAATTATATTTAATGTTTATGCATGATAAGATTTATCACAACAAATTTGCTCACTATTTCCTTTTCTTTGTTCAAATATTTTAGACTTTGCATTTTTGCAATATGACCTTATAACTTAAATTAATAGTGTTAAGAAAAGACAATATTTTTATTTGTGTATCTAGACAACTTTTTCCTCTTCTTATTCTATAAAAATAATTTAATATGTAATCACATTATATGTAAGTATAAGAGCTTAAATTATGTTAGTTGTTAAACTCAATTACATGAATTTGATATGTAGAAAAATCATAGTATATATTAAATATAAATAATAAAAATGAAAAATATGTATTTTAAAAGTTTTAAGATTATTCTATAAAGTTTACTACCTCCGTCCCAAGCTAATTGTCCTACTTTGACTTGGCACGGAGACTAAGAAAAAGCAGATTTTGTGGAATCTTTGACTTTTTCAAAGGTGGAGATTGAATGTAGATATTTTGATGGTGGAGATTGTGGGAAAATTTGCCATTTATGGGGTAGGACAATTAGCTTGGGACAAACAAATAAGGCAAGTAGGACAATTAGGCCGGGACAGAGGGAGTATTATTTAAAAAAAATTGACAGTATGAATAGTAAAAATATGATAGTTATAAATAAGATTGAAAAAAATCAATAAATTCAAAATTTTATTTATTCCATACCTTAAATAATTATATAATTTAGTACAATTATTTAAAATATATGCAAATAACATATCACTGGAAAGCTCTGTAAATCTGCTTTAATCCAAAATTGATTTCATTTCAAAATTCAAAGTAGTGAAAGTGTAGAAGAAGGATAATTTAAACATGTAGTTTTTTAGGAGGAGTTTCTAATATAAAAAGACTCTTACTTTTTATAATCAAGTTAGGAAAAATAAATTATTTTAAATTACTTAACTACCTTAAATTTAATTCTTAATAAGGATATTTTACTTTTTATGATCAAGTAAAGAAATCATAATTTATTTTAAATTACTTAACTACCCTTAAATTTAATACTTAGTAAGGATATTATAAGCATCACAAGAAAAGACGAAATCAAAAAATGACGAAACAATTCATACTTTTATATTAGTAATAGATATGTGTAAGTGTCATGTAATAGTGTAATTGTAATAAGAGATGTAACATAACTTATAGTAGGAAAATTTTCATTTTTAATCCTAAAACTTATGGTAAATCCAAAACAAGTCATGTATGTTAATAAATTTCAATTGAGGAAAAATAGTTTGGCCCTATAGAATAGGGTGCGGTCTATTTTTTTACCCATGAGATCATCTGTAACACTTTAGTGTTACTTCTTGTATTACACTACATTCACTAATCGATACGTGTATGATATGATGTCATAAATTAATATGTGTCACATAATGAATTGAGTGTAATAGAGAATGAAAAACCTACTGTAACAGAGAATCCAATTTGATTTTTTTACCTTGTTGTAGGGTCTTTTGGCAAAAAGAATTGTACTTTTGGTTCCACAAACACGTGGTGGTTTCATATTGGTCCCAAAGTTTTCACTTTTAACCCTAGAAATAAAAAATCGAGCACTTTTGGTCCTACCGTCACATTTCCACTAACCGTTTGAGCGCTTCTGGGCCCCACCCATAAAAGCACTAGGAGGGAAAAACCTATTTTTCGGGGGGACAGGGGGAACTATTTTTGGAGCCAAAACCTGTAAACCCTATCTACTACAACATATACATATAACAAACATAAATTTTTCATCCACTCACTTCCAAACAAATTAAAATACAAGGCACAATATGCCTACTTCATCCTCCACAAGACAATGGCGGCCACACCCCCACCCAACTCAGCACTATATGTCATTGTGAAAAGAGTACTCACACGTATATTTTTTAGCATACAACAAGCAGATGTCGTTTGTTCTACACCTGCCCCCAATTCAGTTATCGAGGAGTGTGATTTTTTTGTATTGGCTGATGTAGTAGAAGCTGAAAAGGGAGAAAAGGTTGGAACACTACAAAATAGGATTAATGATATGTCCAAAGAAATGAAGAAGATGACAAGAAAAATGGTTGACCTAAGAATGCTACGGAAACTCATTTTAAACTTGCTAGTGTTGTTCTAGTCACCTACTATTTTGAAATTTCTAGGTAAATGGAAAAAATGATGTGTTATTCTAGTAGGATCCTATTTGATGTTTTTTTGTTTTCTTTAGGTTGCCCATTTTTATTTATGTAATGGGCATGATGATCTCTCCAAACAAGCCTAAGCTTTATTGCCAAATGTCTCATCTATTACGAAAACCGCCTATGTTCATGGAAACGTTATTTACTTTAATCAATGAGGTGTACATCATTATCTATCAGAATACCAGCCTCAACATAATACGATAAGTAGTGCATTCTAAATAAAAAAATCTATTACTTAAGTACACCCAAAATCAGGATAGTTCAACAATACAAACACTAACGTAATATCATGTCACCAAGACACACTACAAGAAAAATGATCTTTTGAGACCATAAAAAAGTGGTTTCAAAGAACAAGTATTTGTCACAACTTAAGTGAAGTGGTCTCAAATAATGAGGCGTATTTTGGAAAACTTTATTATCGTCTCAATAACTCGGACGCAAATAATATATTTGTGACCACAAAAGTGGTCTCAAATGCGTCTCAAATATTTTTTACAACTAGTTGTCTCTAAAAGTAGTCTTAAAATGGTCTCAAATAATTTGTAGGGAGATTTGTGACAAAAAGTGGTCACAAATAACTTATTATTAGTGATCATAATTGTGGTGTTAAAAAATATTATACAAATGACCTCTTTTATTGTAGTGATAGACATACATTCACTTAAACTTGTTGCCTTGTGGTGTGGCATCAACTTAAAGTACAACTGTGGAACATAACAGCTTCTCCTTCAGAATGTCTACATAATCCTACAGTTTTGAGTATTGATCAGTACTATCAGCCTCAATCATGCATCTTCAATGCCTTTTATTTTGCTCTATATGTGGTCGCTTTATTTTCTACCAGTTTAATCATAATTGTACAGTGTAGTAGTAGCTTAGTGGCTAGAAAAGTCGTATCCTACAAAGACTAGTGAAGATGACCTAATCGAACTACTACAATGTTCCTTATACTCAAATATCTAGGGGGAACGAATTACGATTTTGTTTGGCAACTGTCCTAATTAATATAAGAGCCTAAAATTATACCATCCATACAATAATTGACAAGTAAATAATAAACTCAAATAAAAACTCTTTATATGCAGTAATAAGAAAGCTATCTTAAGATGTTCATTTCACAATTAATTACAATACAAATATAGACAATTACACATGCATAGAACAAACCGAACCCTCAGTTAAACCCGGGTATAAGGCTCCTAACAGTACCTAAGAATTACCTCCAAAATTTACCCCCACACTTTCCATTTATCGGCTAAATTATGTGGTGTGTTGTTTGAGCATCAATTCCTTAGCTCTCGGTATCTTGGTATTGATTCATTTGTGTTAGACTAGATGATCGGTTCATGGCGGTGGGAGTCTGAGTGGTGCGATTTGAAGATATTCAACTCATAATAATTCTTCAATATTGTTTGGAGCAGGTGTATTGGTGTTAATGGTTGTGGTGTATTGGGGAAGAAGGAGAAAGTGGTATTGATTTTAAGGTCCAAGAAGGCACCAGTGGTGGTGTTCCACCGGAGCTAGATGGTGATGGTGGGAGCTAATGGTGGTTGATGTATTGGGGACAAGAAGAAAAAGGAAAGCCAAAAACTTGGGCGTATCAAGTGCACAATAAGCCTTATTGTACATTTGGAGATTTTTAGGGGTTTTTAGAGGTTTTTAGGGGTTTTTAGGATTTTTTAGGGTCTAGGGTTTAGGGTTTTCGGGGATTTTCGGATTTTTAGGATTTTTTATTGTTTTAGGATTTACGATTTTAGGATTTTTCTGAAATTTTTTAAACTTTTTTTTAGGATTTTAGGGTTTATGCACAATAAACAAGTAGAAAAAACACAAGAGAGAATGGAAAAGAAGCAAAATTAATCAATTAATATTTGTTTCTTTAAATATGCATCTTTAATTCTATGTGTGTATATATAATGGATTTTATTTGTTGACCTGTAAATTCATAAACAATTTTAGATTAATTCACTAAACTTTTTTTTAATAACTGCTTCCTTGTTAATTTCTGGACTTTTTATAAAAACAGATCCAGATTTTTATAAAATATAAATGTCTCTTTATTTTTTTATAATGAAATTCTGGAAAAAAAGATTATATTCTCTAGAGATTATTTAAACACTTAATATTTTTTTTTTACTTGAATTTTTAAAAAGAATTATTTTTTATTTCAAATAATTTCTTAATTATATATTTCTTTATAAAATTAATATAAAATTGACGTGACAAATGATGTGGTGGGCGATGTAGAAGATTATTGGTTAAAACATAGTCAAAGACTATCTAACCTCGTCTAAATCAACATCCAAATGCGTTTCAACATAAACGCCAAAAAATCCGAATTTGCGAGTCACGCGTATTTCGGTGTGATGAGGCTCTAGCCCTCAATAAAGAAAATTCTTTATGAATAAATTATAACTAGATAACTCCAAACCTAAAGATCTACAATAGACAAGGGTACATTATTTTATCAATGAAACCAGGGAGAGAACTAGCCTTTCAATAAAATAGTACCGGAAACGATATAAATTACAACATTATGGTATAAAAAAGGATAATTCTTCAAGTTGTTCCTTCTCCCATGGCCCTTTCATTGATTATCTGCAAAACTAGTCCCCCGGTGGATAATTCGGTGGAGGACCCTCCGAAGATTAAGTCAGGAACCATAGGCGATTTAATCAATAATGCAGCAAGTAGTTTTTTTTCTCTTTTCTTACTCAGTTAGCGTATATCTATTTTGAAAGGAGAACATATATATCTAATACCCCATTGGGTAAGGGTAAAAAAGGAAGTTTAGCAGGGCTTTATTGAATCCTACTATATTGGGCTCGTACCTCAGAGGCCCAATAAGGCCCTTTTCACCTCAGGATTAATCCTCAGGCTACAGCTCTGGCATCCTAGTCCCTTACCGAGCGGCCTATTCTCCGCTCGGCCTCCTTTCGGTATTGTGGCAGCTCATTCTCATCTCTCTGGAATTCCGATGTACCTGTCTAGACCACTCTGACATCGTCCCCTCCGGACGCCTGGAGCGGGTCCCCTTATCTCTCACGTTCACATCTGTTGTTCAGAGTCGTCTCATTTTAGGGCGGTACCTAACTACTGCATCACGGTGAGTTGAGTGATGTTTAGCAAATAATATCCACAAATTAGGCAATCTGGTGGAAACCAAGACTGAAATTAAAATTTCTAACATATAAATTTTCTTTACTCAACCTAACTTATAAAAGTAAAAATGAATTTCTTTTATTTATAGTATAAAATCTAACCTGGCGTCGCTCGGCAGTTATGTATGCTAAATTCTTGTGTTCGAGTCTTGGTGGCATCACTACTGTTTTTTCCCCCTTTGTTCTTACTCTATGTGCTTTTATATGTTTAAATCCCTTTTTTATTTTGTATCTCTAGTTTTGTTTCTCCTCCTCACCTGAACTACATACACTTTCTTGGCCCTATTTTCAGTTTCATTCTTACTTTTTCACCTTTAATTTTTTTTTTTTTTTACCAACTATATAGTTTGATTTTAAGATATTATTTTACTATATATTGTTTACTCTTTCATATTCATTAACCACCCATATTATTTTCACATCTTTACAATCTTCACATATACAATTAATTTATTTATATTCATAATTTTTTAAATTAAAATTAAATTTTCTTGAAAAAATAATTGTTTATAAAAAAAATTAATGATTTTTTTCTAAATTTTGTAATAACAAAAAAAAATTGATTAAATATGAATGCTCAATTGAAATATAACTAATTGGCTAATTTGGTTTCAAACATACAATCTTATTTATTAAAACTATTAAATAAGAATGGTCAATTGAAACAAAATTTGGGCAAATTTAATTAAGTACGGCACTGTTCATCGCATAATTAAAAATATAAGCACTTTTTTTTTTTTTTTTAATTTACAGAATTAAGTGAACTCGCCTGTGCCACAGGCGAGTTCACAAATTCTGACAATACACTATTTGATGTCGCCCCTGCCAGGGGCGACTTCTGTTTAATTTTTTTTTTTTTTTTTTATTATGGAAAACGCCTCTCGCAGAGGCGATATACGGTATACCGTATATATATCATCACCAATACTAAAAGTCGCCCCTGCGCAATCATTATTTTTTTTTTCTTTTTCTCCCATTAATTTGTTATTGCTTATTTGTGTGTGTATATATATATACTGGGATGTAGTGGCATGTACCACGTTCGATGTAGCACATCCATGGACGGGACATTCAAAAAGGTATTTTAGTTTAAGGGTATAGTAGGGTAGGTTCATCCCATAATTTAGGATGTCCCCATCCGGATGTGGCATGGGACATCCTCAACGTATTTCATTTTACACTGGATGGCCCATCCCTCCACATGCGCACCCTATTACCTACCTCACATTTTACAATTTCCAACACACCTTTTACAATTTTCAGTACACCTTTTATAATTTCCAATACACATCCTACCCTACTATACCCTTAAACTAAAATACATTTTTGAATGTTCCGTCCGTGGATGTGCTCCATCGAACGTGGTACATGCCACTACATCCCAGTCCAATTATCCCTAAGATAGATATATATATATATATATATATACAAATAAGCAATAACAAAATAGGAGAAAAAGAAAAAAAAAAAAAGTTAATGATTGTCGCCCCTGCGAGGAGCGACTTTTAGTATTGCTGATGCTATATATACGGTATACCGTATATCGCCTCTGCGAGAGGCGTTTTCCACAATAAAAAAATTAAAAAAAAAAATTTAAACAAAACTCGCCCCTGGCAGGGGCGACATCAAATAGTGTATTGTCAGAATTTGTGAACTCGCCTGTGGCACAAGCAAGTTCACTTAATTCTGTAAATTAAAAAAAAAAAAAAAAAAGCGCTTATACTTTTAATTATGCGATGAACAGTGTCGTACTTAATTAAATTTGCCCAAAATTTGTACCCGCTCGCTGTTGATGCCCTATGGGTAAAACCTGGACAATTGTAAAGCCTAGTCTTGTATTTAATTAATGTTATTGATAATTTGATTTACCAGCTCTTTTGCGTTGATTGCTCGGAACTTTTTATTAGAATTTCATTTTTTTAGGATTAATTAGTTGTTGCAAACAAATTTACCAACTTTAACTGAATTTACAATTATAAGAGGAACTTTAAAATGTAATAGAAAATTTATCAATTTCAATTTTTTAAAATACAATATCTATCATATGTTTTGATATATAATTGCGCGTGATCACTATCATTAGATTCATTTTGACGAGATCATTCTCTATTGATCTATCACATAAGTATCTTATAATTTGTTGTTATCAAACCACCATAAATTGACAGTGTGGGACAAACCGTAATGTCAACGCTTTATTCATTACAATTATAACAATTTATAATAAAGATGCGGTGAAAATAGAATGACTTTACCAAAATGGGCCGGTCTAATCATGATGGTAAGAAAATGTCAATGATAAAAGTTAGGAGATTTTCTTGATACCTTTAAAAAGTCATTTTCCAACTAAAAATTAACCTAAAATTAGTTTTAGTTTTGTTTTTTTGTTTTTGTTTTTTTTGTTTTATTTACAATTAACCTTATTTTTATTCTATATATGCTGTAAACTGGTATTAGTGAACATGTGCTTATGGAGAATTCACTTACATATATATGTTGAGTATCTTGAAGAATAACCATTTTCCATGACTTAGAGATCCTATCTTGATAGGAATAAGAATGTGAAAGAATCCCTGCTTAATACTAAAGCGAAAATGCAATTATTCAGGTTCTGATAAGTGTCATGTTGAGGTGTTGCTTTCTCTTATTTATTGGCGTTTTTTCCAATCAAGTTTTTTTTTTTTTTTTTCTTTTTGTCTTTTTCCCTTTAAAATTTAAAGGTCTTATAATTTTTTCGTCTCAACTAGATTTTTTATGAAAAATATACCAAATTAATACTTTTTCCACGATCTTCGATTTAAAATTCATGATGTATATATATAATTAAAATATTACTTCTTAAATGTAGGGAAGGAGCTAGGGTTTCATAATGAGGAGGACGAACTATTTTTTATTGGGGATATTTATTAAAAAATTTAGAATTTGAGGGGCGTGAAGTCCAATATTTAACTATAGTTACACTGTATGTGTATATATACACAATAATTTCACCGAAAATTTTGGAGAGAGTGGGAGGGGGGCGGCGGCCCCTACTGGCTCTGTCTCTGCGTAAGTGTAAAATAGTTTTTTAGGATGATTATGATATATTTTGATTTTTAAAAATTATTTATAAAATAAAAATATGATATAGTTTCAAAAATAATATTTCTTAACATTATAAAATTATTACTTTCTTTAAGAAGATTAAAATTACTTAGTTTAATTTTATCTTTTTAATCTTAATATTTTTTAATAATTTGCACTATTTTGTTTAGAATATTGATAAAAAAATATAAATTAGAAAAATGTCAGATATATTTGTTAAATTGATTGTTGATTGAACTAGTTTGCTCTTAATCTTTTTCTGTTTCGTGAAAATAGCCATGTTAACTACAAAATTTGTTAGTCGCTTGTTTTTTTATATGAATATGACATGATAGCCTATCATATATATCCTTAAATAAATAATATGTTTATGGTTTCTTATATTAATATTATATAATATATGTGGCTTTTAATATATAATTATTCAAAATATTTGACATTGTGTTGTCCTTATATGAAAATGTAATTATATTAATATATCAATACAAATATTACAACCCATGTAGTGCACTGGTGAAATAATAGGGAGCGAATTTCAAAATTGTGTTTAATATTTTATTTAAAACATTCAGCCTCGTCAAATCCTTCATTCAAATAATTGAATTAAAGAAATCTATGAAAAATTAATTGGTAGTTCTAATTTATGATAACGAAATGTATTAAATTTAGAAACATAAAAAATTGAATAAAAAAATTTATTGAAATTTAATTAACAGTTTCAATTTGTGACAATAAAATGTATTAAAGGTAAAAATAAAGACATGTAGAAAATTATATAGGAGGAAAAAAAGTAATCGGACAATGAAATACAAACTCTCCATTTTGTATTCTCAAATAATATATAGGTGAATAATTTCATTACATATTATTATAATATAGAAAATATTCATCATGTGCATCTTACGAATGCACAACTAGTAATAATAATATTTCACCAGTCCCTTAAAAACAAAATCATATGATAGATAATCTTTGTTCCAATAAAACAAGTCCCAATTAAAAAAGTCATAATTAGGTATTAGTTCAAATTTAAATAGTACGTTTATAATAATAATATATTGAGCCCACTCGTATTTTGAGGCTAAAATAAGTGGTCTTAAATAATGAGTATTTATCACAACTCTGTTATTAGAGACAACATGTCGTTACTAATTAGTTATCTCAATAACTCGGACACAAATATATATTTGCGATTGCAAAAGTGATCTCAGATGTGCCTCAAATATCTTTTGCAATAATTATTTGTCTCAAAAAATAGTCTTAAAAATAATATCAAATAATTTACAAAGAGTTTGTAACAACAAGTGATCATAAATTACTTATTATTAATGACCACGATTGTGATATCAAATAATATTATATATAAAAAAAAAAAAAGTTATTATGTTGCAGTGGTCAATTGTTATTTAAAAATTTGACTAATGAATAAATAGATTGATACAGTATAAATTGACAGCTTATGGCAAATTGTACTTTTTAGTTTATTTATACGGAAAAAAAAAAAAAGACGAAAAAAAGGAACATCCTTAATTTACTCTATTTTTTGGATGTAGAGATTACTTGGATTATTGGGAAGAAAAGTTGGACTTTTTTAAAGCGCTGGCCAATTAATTGCCTTTACCATCAATTAAAGTGAAATATTTGTGCAACTATGAAAGGATGTTTCTTCAATTATTAACCCTAGCTAGACTGTAGTATTAGGAGTCATGTCCTCTTGTCCTAACGGTGATAGAGGTTAGTCGAGCGTTAAACTAGACGAAGTTAAGCGAAATTTAGAAAACATAGGTGATTGATCATGTCAGATTTAGATGGGGTCTATTCAGATCTACTCCTAAACTTTTGAGTCATAATAAAAATCTTAGATTGTGTTTGGATTTGACGGATTTCAAATGAATGGATTTAGAATCAATGGTTTTAGAATCAATGAATTTTAAATCTACACAACATAGAGGGGATTTAGAATTCATCCAAATCCTTCAAAAAATAGTTTAAAATAAAATCATGGATTTCTAAATCCATAGTAATCCAAACAACAACAATGAATTTGAAACTATGAATTGCAAATTCATCGTCGAATCCTTTCACCCGAATACAACCTTAGACTATTAACAGACGAACAGACATACATATATGAGTAACATTATATACATAGGATCGTCTTCAGGATAGGAACATTTTACTACATTTTAATCTACACATGACATACGTATATGATGGCATCACAATACATCATAAATGATTATCTAGAATGATTAATGTAATGTGCGGTATAAGATGTTATATCAAATGTGGTAGAAATCCAAACCGATATGGAAGACGGGATATTTTTAATAAAAAAAAAAAAAAGAGCTTATTTTTATATAAAAATATTACTTTTACCATAAAAGGAAAAAAAAAACGTTTTTATCTCTTGTATAGTCCAATTAAACAATTTTGTAGCAATGATAATTCTAAACAATACAAACTATAGGATAAATGTCAATAATTAGTTTAATGTTTATAAACTAGCTCAAGATCAATGAACTAGCTCTCAAGTTAATGGACCGAACACTGTAAAAATTGAGTTTAATTTGATTACTTGAACAAGCAACATTAAACAAAGTTCAAACGAGCTACCATCAGAAGGCACCCTCAAATAGCCCAGAAGCGGCATTACAACCATACCCAAATTATAAAGTACTACCTTCGTCCCGCTCTAATTCTTTTACTTTCTTTTTCGGTTTGTCCCAACTTAACTTTTCAGTTTATAAATGACAAATTTCTCTAATAATCTCCACCTTCAAAATTTCCACCCTGAATCTTCACTTTTAAAAAGATCAAAGATCCCAAAAAAAATTATTTTTTCTTAACCTTCGTGCTTGATCGAAAAGTTAAATCGAAACGGAAAGAGTATGCTCTTATCATAAAAGCTACCACAACTACTCAAGTAAAAGAATCTTTATGAGTTAATATGTCTGGTTGACCCTTTACTTGCGTGTTAAGAAAAGGGTTTGGGGATCATAAAATATGCCATGAGAAGGTGAAATTAATTTCCAAAAAAATATCTAAACTTTCCCTCCTAAAAGCTGGGAAAATACATAATTCAATTTGTAAGTATTTGGCCCATGACGTCACATATGATAGTTATTTTATAGGCGATATACATTTTAAGATTCTTAAAGTATTAATGTTTGTTTTAAATAGTTTTTAAATTATTATTTTATTTTAATTGATCCTGAAGGTTTTCAATTATGTTTCAACTGATCCTTGAAGTAATTTTTTTTTCAACTAGTCCCTATTGTATAAAGTTATTTCAATTAGTCCTTGAACTATTATAAAATTTATCTTAATACCCCTAGAAGAAAAAATACATAAAATAACTTTTATATCTTTTATTAAAAAAAAATTACATAAAATATCTAAAACCACTGATTTACTTCAAAATGATACAATAATATATCTTTTATTAATTAAAGAAATATTTTTTAATATTTCATTATGATACTATTCCCCTAAACAAATGTAAGTTAGACGACGAGAATATGGATCTGAAGAAAAGATCAAGATGAGAAATTTTAGGAAATTCATCTATGCTTGAAAAATACTTTGAGTTAATTTTAGTTGGAAACATTGATTTAGTTATTTTGGATTACGTCTATTTTGAGATTTAAAGTAAAACCGAATATTATCCACGAAAGGACTTTAAGATATTATTTTGCAATACTTTAAGGACCTTCAAACATAAGTGATTTGAAAACAAAAACTAACACTTCAAGGACCTTTTGAAACAAAATAATACTTTAAGGGATTTTTAAAATAAAACTTTATACTTCAAGAACCAAAATATGCATTTTGCCTATTTTGTATCCTAACTAGATATCCGAATGTGCGATGTACGAAATATAATTGATAATTTGTGATTAAGTCTAATATTGTTATAAAATACTAGATGTTCGTCCGTGTGATGCACGGGACATAATATTCTATTGCATTAGTTAATAATGAGTAATGAAGTTATAATATTGCTACTATAAAACGTATATAACTCATTATATATACGTGTGTGTATATTTTACTATATTTCATGTATTAAAATTAAGTAAATATTAACATTTGTTTTTTTTTATATGTAGGCAATATGAAATTTAAACCTAATTTCACAGAAAATTGAATTAAATAATTGGTATTATGCACCAATTAAATATATTGGAAAAAAATACCCATATTCTTTTCTAACATAATTTCTTTATACAATTGACCATTGTAAATCCAACAAATTTATTATATGCAATGTGGCTGTTTAATTGAAGATCGTAAAACAATAATTTGATATATTTTTCATCAAGAATGAATTTGAGATGTGATAGGTATGGCCCAATCTCCCCGGGTCGGTCTAGCCCGCCAGACGGGTCAATTGGGCTCAAGAGCGCAAGCCCAACGCAGCCAAGCCCATACGTGCAGCCAAGCCCATACGCGGCGTCTTTGGCAAGTTGGGAAAAGATCCCCAAGATCTTTTCCAACGGCCATGCAGATATGATTGGCGGATTTGTAGGGATTTTGTTAGGGTTGTTATGGCATAGTATAAATAGGAAAATCGTTGTTTAGTTTAGGGTTCGAATTCTAATTTCCTGACTTGCTCCTTGAAAGATTGTACTCCGGTATTCAAAGAAAAATAGTGAAACATCCAGGAAGGTGATTGCCTTCATCCGTGGACGTATATCTCCGGATCGAACCACGTAAATTCTTGTGTTGCTTATAATCTTACATGTTTGATCATTGTGGATAGATGTCTTGATTGTGATTCGTTTGATATTCGGACACCGGCATTATCAATTGGCGCCGTCTGTGGAAAACGAACGACGAGAAGCAAACCCTAGCATCATCCATAGCCGAATTGCGTCAGTCATGGTGAATACTCGCTAGTCAGCTAATCCAACTCGATCCCGTCAGAATCCTCCGTCGATTGAAATCCCCCGTTGCCACATCAACAAGTCCAGGATCCACCCGTGGGGCAAACAGATGCACAACATTTCGCGCCAGCCAATGCACCAGCGCAGGTTGGCCCTCAACCAACCCCTGAACTATTGCAAGCGCAACAAGCGTTCCTACGGGAACACGCTGCCTTATTCCAAGAATGAAATCATCGGCGTGCCGACTCCGGTATGCACGCTGACAACGGTGCCAATCAGGTGGCAGGACATTCCCGCCAAGACCGATCTCGCGCATTCAATGAAGATCCGCCTCACAGAGCCAGACACGATCGCCGTCGTCACCGGTCAGTGTCACCCGAGGAGGATCGAAGTTCTAATGGCTCAAGGCCACGCTGTGCTGACCAAGCCGCCGCTGACCGGCGCCGACCGGCGCCGACCAGTTGATTTGACGAAGTGGGCCCGCCTGGAGAAATCTTGTTTACTTGACCCCGTGGAACAGGAACATGCTCAATTTGATGCCGAGCTTGACAAGGTGTTAGGCCTCGACGCTGATGGGGAAATAATCACCCCTTTCTCCCCGGAGATCCTCGACACACCACTCCCTGAGGGGTTTAAACTTCACCAATACCCGTCCACAACGGCACCGGGGACCCAAGTAATTTCCTGAGTGCCTTCAAATATGCCATGTTCAATCGGAGCTGCACACCGCATCACTTGTGTAAAGTGTTCCCCGAATACCTTTAAGACAAAGCCAGAATTTGGTTTGATTCTTTGCCACGCGGCAGCGTTATTTCTTTCCGGGATCTTGCCGAGCAGTTCTGGGCTCGTTTTCATACACGAACAGCCTATGGCCACCTTGGCCGATCTCATGAACTTGGAGCAACGAGATGGGGAGACAGTCTCTCAGTTTCTTGAACGCTTCACTGCGGAAAGCCTAAAAGTAGGTAGTCGGTCCGATGATGTTATCATCACCGCTTTCATGAACGGCCTCCGAGCCGGACTGCTTTACACTGAGCTCGCGCGACATCCTCCGACCACTACCCAAGCTCTATTTGGCACTGTAAGCAGGTTTGCCAAAGCTAAAGAGCAAACCCGGCGCAAGCGGAAAAAGTACACTACCAAGAAATAGCCAGACAGCGTGCAGGCCGGGGCTAATACTCGGACTAGCGCTTTTAGTCGATTGGGTAAAGGTAGGTTGGAGCCTCGCAATGGTCCTCCTCAATTCACACCCCTTACGCGGTCGAAAACAGAAATATTTTTTGTTCATAAAAATGACTTGCGACCATGTCCGTGAATGACTGCTCCGGCAGAGAAGCGCAATCTTGAAAAGTGGTGTGCGTATCACCACGATCATGGACACGACACCGAGGAGTGCCGAGAACTTTGTAAGGAGATCGAGGATTGTTTGAAACGTGGTCTTCTCCGGCAGTATGACGCCTGGATTGAGGACAAGTCTCAGCCCAACCAAAGTGGAGGTGCACAACCAGATCGAGGGGGTTACAATGGCCGAGGCCCAAGACAGAGAAGACCCCAATGGCAAAATAACAGGTCGGGGTACAATAATTACCCAAGGCAAGACCAAGGTAATCGCCAACAGTATCAACCTCAACAACCTCAATTGTTGCCACCTCCACCACCTCATGGACGTCTTGGGGACAATCCACCGAACCATGTTGTCCAGGGAATAATAAATGTGATCTATGGCATCGTACCAGCAGGGACTTCCCGAAGTGCCCTCAAAGCCGAAGCACGCAGGCTTCCTCCCGAGGAACCACGACACAAGCGCCTCCATAAATCTGAAACAATGAGTATTACCGAGGACGATCCTGTTGCCGAGCTAACCCCTCACACTGATGCCATTGTCATTGACATGGCCGTGGCCAATGTCACTATTAAACAAGTTTTTGTTGACAATGGCGCCGTAGTAAGTGTTATATTCTCTGATTGCTTCCAAAAGATGGGCATACCCTGCGAGTAGCTCCGACCTGCGCCCGGGCCTCTACAGACTTTCACTTAGGGAGAGGTCCAACCAGAGGGAATTATCAACCTCCCTGTGTCGCTTGGTACGTATCCAGCGATAAAAACTATTTTTGTAGATTTCTATGTGGTATCTTCTTCGTCACCATACAACATGATTCTTGGTCGAGACTGGCTCACCCCAGCCAAGGCCATTTGTTCCACATATCACTTAGCATTGAAGTTTCCTACACCCCACAGAGAGGTCGCCATCCGTGGCAACCAGAGAATTTCCAAAGAGTGCATGTATGTTGCACTCAAGAAAACAACCAAGGCTCCACCTCGGCCTCAATTTCAAATAGCCATCCCGGAACCCACTCAGGGTGTTTCCGAGTCATTTGGAAGTGACACTGTCGAGGTGCCACTTGATCCTGCTAAACCGGAACAAACTGTTAAAATAAGCGCAGTGGGCATGCCTTTGTTGCACAATGCCATCATTCAGACATTAAGGGAGTACCCCGAAGTCTTCACTTGGTTCCCCCTGGATATGCCGGGAGTCTCCCCCGACCTCATCACTCACAAGCTAAACATTGTCCCTAATGTGAAGCCAATACAACAGAAGCGACGGCAATTTGCCCCGGAGCGAAATGCAGCTATCCGAACTGAGGTTCAACAGCTTGTGGATGCCGAAATCCTATTCGAAGTTCACTATCCATCCTCGCTCTCTAATCCAGTAATAGTGACGAAGTCCAGTGGGGCTTGGAGGAGGTGTGTTGATTTTTCTGATCTCAACAAGCACTACCCAAAAGACTGCTATCCTTTACTGCCGAGACGCTGTCAAAACAACATTCATCACTGATTTTGGATGCTTCGCTTTCAAGAAAAGGCCCTTCGGACTCAAAAATGCCGGGGCCACCTATCAGCGTCTTATGGACCACGTCTTCCGGGACCAGATAGGTCGCAATGTCGAGGTATATGTCGATAACCTCGTTATTAAGAGTCATTCTTCCACATCGTGTGTACAGGACATCACCGAGACATTAATCACACTGCGGCGCCATAATCTTCGACTCAATCCGGCTAAATGTACCTTCGGCGTCGGATCGGGAAAATTCCTTGGGTACATGGTATCTCAGCACGGTCTCCAGGCCAACCCAACGAAAATCAGGGATGTGCTGGATCTTCAGACGCCGAAGACCGTGAAAGATGCTCAACGTTTGACTGGAGGCCTCACTGCCCTGAATCGCTTTTTATCCAAGGCAGCGAAGCGCTAGCTTCCCTTTTTTAAAATTTCGCGCTAGGCAAAGAAATTCGAGTGGACTTCGCAGTGTGACGAGGCCTTTGAGGCTCTGAAAAAACATATCAGCCAATTACCCACTAAGTCAGCGCCTCTCCCCGGAGAACCCCTCTATATGTACTTGGCCTCTGCCGATGAAGCCATTAGTGCGGCCCTCGTGCGCGAGGACCACGGCGTTCAACAACCCGTGTACTTTGTTAGCCGAGCCCTCCAGGGGGCAGAAACTCGCTACTCCGTGGCGGAAAAAACAGTTTTGGTTCTAGCCATGGCGGCATGCCGCCTACGTCCCTACTTTCAGGGGCATGCTATCCGGGTTCTCACCAATCAACCTATTCGCCAGGTTCTTATCAAGCCCGACGTATCGGGACATTTGGCTAAGTGGGCAATTGAGCTCGGGGAACACGACATACAGTTTTTACCTCGCCGAGCAATCAAGGGTCAAGCCCTCGCGGATTTTCTTGTCGAGGTACCGTTCAACAACCCTGAAGCGACAACAAGTACCGAGGCAGCACCCCACCTCGACTCCGATGCTGAAGACCACAGGTGACATGTATATGTGGACGGCGCTTCTGCTACCCGAGGCAGTGGTGCTGGGGTCCTTCTCACCGGTCCCAATGATATCGAAGTCAAATATGTCCTGCGCTTCAAGATTAAAGTGACGAACAACGAGACTAAATACGAGGCCGTCATTGCTGGGCTCCGGCTCGCTCAAACCTTTGGGGCTTCGCATATCCGGTTGTACACTGATTCTGAAGTGGTCTCTAGTCAAATCAAGGGCACATATGCGGCAAAAGATGATACATTGAAAAGGTATCTGGCTTTAACTCATAAACTTTTGTTAACTTTTACCAAGATTGATGTCCAACAGATCTCCCGCAAAGACAATACTAAGGCCGATACTCTCAGTAAAATGGCCTCCGCGGTCCCGTTAAATGTGTCTCCGGACATAGTTGTCGAAGAAGCTACCCACCCTTCAATCGATGAACAGGTGGTCTCTGCGTTGACTGATGCAGGTCCCAATTGGATGACTCCAATCCTTCAATATCTCCGAGATGGCACTCTGCCAGAAAATAAACTGCTTGCTTGGCAATAATTCTAAAAGCACCGAAGTACACGCTTCATGACGGGGTCTTATACCATCAATCATATTTGCAGCCGAGCCTCCGTTGTATCGGCCTGGACCAAGCTGACTATGTCCTTCGGGACCTTCACGAAGGATCATGCGCAAGTCACATTGGGTCGCGTACGTTGGCCAAGAAAGTGCTTCGGTGGGGATACTATTGGCCCACCTTGTTTAATGATGCCCACAATTTACTGTCGAAGTGCGATAAATGTCAGCGGCACTCCCGAGTGAAGCACCTGCCACAAGCCGAACTCATCGGAATAAAAAGCGCCTGGCCGTTCATACAGTGGGGTATCAACATTGTAGGTCCATTCCCTGTTGCTCCGGGAGGACTTAAATTTCTTGTGGTCGCCGTGGATTATTTCACTAAATAGGTTAAAGCCGAGCCACTAACTGCCATTACTGGCCAGAATATTCAAAAATTTGTTTGGCGTAACATTATATGCCGCTTTGGCATTCCAAGTACAATCATATCCGACAATGGCAAACAGTTTGCCAATGACCCCTTTCGATCCTAGTGCGAAGAGCTCCACATCGGACAAGCTTTTACCTTGGTATCTCACCCCCAAGCTAATGGCCAGGTCGAAGTCACGAACCGCACTTCAGTCGACGGCCTAGAGAAGCGATTGGATCAGGCCAAGGGTCTTTGGGCTGAGAATCTTCCGCACGTTCTCTGGGCTTATCGCACAACGCCACATTCCTCCACCGGGGAAACTCCTTATAGCCTAACCTACGGCTCCGAGGCTGTCATTCCTGCCGAGGTGGGAGTACCGAGCCCCAGGCTTTTGCACCTTGACCCCCGAGAAAACGAGGAAGCAATCCGGACCAACCTTGACGAGCTAGAACATCGACGTGATCAATCCTTCATTCGACAAGCTAAGTGCAAACAACAAGCGGCCCGGTATCACAACAACCGGGTCCGAGGTACACAATTCCAGGTGGACGACCTAGTGCTCCGGCTAAACTCTGCCAGCAAAGCTGCCCCCGAGGACAAATTGCACACTACTTGGGAAGGGCCTTATCGCGTCGCTGCTGCTCATGCCTCCGGGAGCTATCAGTTAGAACAGTTGGATGGAACCCCGATGCCCCGCACTTGGCACGTCAGCAATCTGCGGTGTTTTTATCTATAATTTTCCATTTCAAGTACTTATTCTTCCTTTAAATTTTCTGTACATACTTTTACTTCCCCACCGTGGTACTTTATTTTTCAATGGTTACTCTTGTATTTTTCAATTGTTCCGACAATAACTATGACTAAAAGTTTTTACTTCCAACGCATACACTGCTTCTCTTCTACACCGCGGGGACGCCCCGGGCTAGGCTACACGAATATTTATTGCGTCAATCGATAACTGTCTCTAGACACATTGGTCTCTCGCCTGATCCGTCCGGAGAGGCCATAAACTTTGTCCCCAGACATGAATCCCCTCTCGCCTGATCCTTCCGGAGAGGTAATCAACTTTGTCATCATACAAATGTTGACTCTCGCCTGATCCGTCCGGGGAGATTTTATGACTTGTTTCCGGACAAGGGCTTATCTACATCCTGTACTCCCGAGTTCTAGCTAATATATTACTTGCATTACATCGTATTAGTACAATTAAAAAGAGCATCGCATCATGCTACACATACATCACTAATCTATTATTTGCAAAAGAACTTGTTACATACATGATCATTTTTCAAATACATTTTATTTACAAAAATGCATTACATTTATAAAACAACTTGTCTACCTATCACTTCCTAACCAATACCCAGCACTTCGACGCTGAGGCCCACCTCGGGAGCTCCTCCGCATCCTTCGGGATCTGGAAATACCTCGAGATTGGACTCCGGTCCCCTCACTCCTTCGGTCTCCTCGCCGTCGGGGACTTGGTTGCCGAGCTGGCCCGGAAGTGTTAGCCCATCCCACAGGGTCCCACTCTGCGGGGGCCATCACTTCAATCTCCTCGGCAAGTCTTTGGACTTCCTCCTCCGCGACTACAACCGGGCTCGGCTCTCGGATCACAACTCCGGTTGGTTTTTTCACCGCGCCCTTTGGCCTCCTCCGAGGAGCTTTCGAGGAGTTCCCCCGGCTAGAGCTGGCAATATTCTCCCCCGCAGCACGCTGCCACCTCCTACGGCCTTTTACGTCTTCGTACATGCTGAGGAGTATCTCTAGCACTTCCCGCTTCCTAACCAGCTCGGCGGAGTCAGTGTGTCCGGCCTCTATCAATACTTCTATCTCCTTCTGAATCTCGGCAGTTTGCTCCTCGAGCTCCTCGAAGGTTAATAGGCCGAACTTCGACAAGATCCGCTCGTACTCCCTTTGATGGACAAAGAGCTGCTCCACCTCGGCGCATTTTGATAAGTACTTCAGCTGGTGATCCAAGGCTTTTTCTGCAGCCTCGGTTCTTGCCTTCTCGGCCTCGGTTACCTTCTTCTCTGCAACGACAAGTCTTTTTTCCAACTTCGGGACCACCGACATCCTCAGATTATCTCTCTCCCTCTGCAGCCAGTTCATTGACTGCATCAACTTTTGAATGACCTCGTGAAGGTCCTTGGTGTTCTGCTGCACATGTGATATATAGAGCACAATTATAACATCACCAATACACAACACATATTTTATTCTAGCTCAGGGCATAATTTTGGCATTCGCATCAAACAGACATCGACAAGTCATCATTTATAAATCGACAAAGCCGCAAGTACAGGATAGTTTTTGTTACAGTTACACATTTTCAAAAAATACAAAGAAAATGCGCTCCTACACAACGTCTTCGCGTGAGTTAGGAGTGGCACTGACCTCCCTTGGGGTCGAGGTGGTGGCACCTGGCTCTACGACTGGGTTAGCTGCTAGCTGTAAAGCACCACTCTCCTCGATAGCTGGTTCCAGCATCTCGGGCTCGATTCTCGGAGGAGGGCCGGGCACATGCACGCCCATTCGGTATCCCAGGAACTCCTCATCCTGGTCTACCGTGCAGCTTGACACATCCTACGCCGTCAAAATGGTCCCTTTCTGGGCCAATGCCTCCACTAGTGGCCACTCCGGCATCTGCGACAGGGTGTTGTAGTAGGCGGCGTCAACGTTGCCTACGGCTGCGTAGTCGTACCCAAACTCCTTTTTGTACACATCCACCTCCGGGTACGACTCCTTCACCACCTCCAGCACCTCGGAGCGCGTGGCTACGTCGCCCACCGCCACGAAGTTCGTCAAAATATTCACAAATGTTTCCGTCTGTGACAACTTCTCGACGAACGCCCTCAGCATTGCTCCCTGGCCCTCGGCTTTCTTCTTCAGCTCCTCCCGAGCTGCGGCCAACTCTCCTCGCACAAGGGCCATCTCTGCGACTTTGCCTCGAAGACGGGCGACTTCCTTCTCAGCCTCGAGCGCTCTGCCCCGAGCTGTCACTTGGCCACTCTTGGCCTCAGCCGCCTCGGCGTGGAGCTTGTCGCACTCCCCGCGCAGCTTCCTCAGCTCTTCGGCCAACTCCTCCGTCTCCTCCTTCTGCAGGCGACGCTCGAACCCAATGAGCCCTTGGCTCAAGGTCCATACCTCCTCCATCTCGGACACCTCGTGGCCCGCTACTCTTGTCTGGCCCTGCAGGAATTTTATAAGGCATGGCACGTCAATTGGAAACTTAACGCATGATAAAACATACCTCCGATGAGGGATCCGTGCGCATCCTCTTTGAAACAGAGGGCGGCGCCAGCATAGGCCCCGTCCTCTTCTTCGCCCTCGGAGTCGTGTTCGATCGCGCGGCAACCTCTTCGGCCTCCTCCCCGAGGCGTTCTCCACCTCGGGAGTCGTGCTCTTTGGGGTGCAGCTTTCTCTAGAACAGGGGTCTGCTGCGCACTCCCCGTGGCCTTCTTCTGAAGACTAGTTTTAAAGCGCCCTACTGCAAGAAACGGTTAATATGTTAGCCGTCAATATTGTCAGCTACACAATCAATTATAAAAAAGAATTCCTACCCTCTACTTCAGCCTCAGCTGAAGAGCCCTCACTCTGGGGCAGCGACGTCCTCGCCTCTGGCCCCTTCGTATAATACAGGGACAATCCGGCCTCCTCCAACTCCTCCTCAGTAAACACTTGCTTCAACATCCCCCCTACTCAAACACCTCAACTGACTCCGGTACTCCCTTTGGTACCCTGTCTCCAACTTCTTCCCGCCTCCACCTCGGGATCGGTTTGGACTCCTTTACATACAAAAACTTAACCTTCCAGTTTTCTATCTTGCTCAGGTTCTGCACCTTGAACCCTTTTTGCGGCTTCGGGTTCAGCGAGCACCAACCTTTACCCTTCCCAATTGATTTCAACTGATAGAAATACCTAAATAACTCTACAGAGGCGTCTACCCCCGCAGTCTTACATACTACCATAAAGCCTACTATCTGCCTCATGGCATTCAGCACTAACTGCCCTAAGGCGATACCGTAATACCTTAACAACTCAACCACAAAATCCCACAATGGGAATCTTAAACCTACCGTAAACTGATCTATATACACTGCGATGAACCCCCGCGATGGACAACAAGCCCTATCATGGGGTCTGGGTATTATGTATTCTAAGTCTATGGGGAAATAGAACGACGGGATCATCGCCTCAATTTGAGCCTCCGTAACTCGAGGCACCACCGAAGCAACCTCCATATTCGCCTTCTCCTCTAAACAAGTGGGAAATTTGACTACACGGGACCAGATATCCCTTAGATCGGCCCTATACGCTTTCCTAGTTTCGCTTCTCTCTGGGAAGATAACTCGCAGAGGTACAGCGTCAAACGGGCTCTCCTCTGTTCCCACCACCCTAACGCTAGAAGATTCTGAGGTAGAAGACATACTTACTTGATATTTGGAAGAAGAAGAATGCCAAAAGTTGAAGCAATTACCAGAAATTGTTGAATTCTTTCTCGTCTTCCCGTTGGATTTTTTTTATCGCAAATTCGCAAATGAAAAGTAAAGTGAAACTGTCACTTCCATTTCCCTCTAATACAGAGAATCAACGGCCCAGATCGCAATTGTTCAAATTCAGTGGCTCACATTGGCGCGTGTTTTACACGCGTCCTTGGGTTGAGCACCCGCGTGTGTCACACGCGCCACGCACATGCTGATCACGTGCCCCATCCACTCACATTAATTACTTCCCCAGGAAGCTTTGTATTCGACTCCGGTTGACCCTTTCACCCCGGGGGTAACTTAGTTCGACTCCGTTTGACTCTTTCACCCCGGGGATAACTCAATTCGACTGCGGTTGACTCTTTCACCCCGGGGGTAACTCAGTTCAACTCCGGTTCACTCTATCACCCCGGTGGTCACTCAGTTCGACTCAAGTTGATTATTTGGGAGTTTCCCAGCCTGGCCCCGGTGGGCTCTTTCGCACCGAAGATTTCTCGGTTCGGTTCCGATTGCTCCTTCATTCCGGGCAGATTTCCAGTTCGCCCCCACCCCGTGTATAGTGTAATCTTGCCACTTCACAGGACTCCGCTACAACTTCGGCTACAGCACTTACACCTCGACCAACAAACGCATTTTTTAAACCGAAGCTCCTACCTCGCTCCGGCTGGTGGGGGGGCATCTGATAGGTATGGCCCAATCTCCCCGGGTCGGTCTAGCCCGCCAGACGGGTCAATTGGGCTCAAGAGCGCAAGCCCAACGCAGCCAAACCCATACGCGGCGTCTTTGGGAAGTTGGGAAAAGATCCCCATGATCTTTTTCAACGGCCATGCAGATATGATTGGCGGATTTGTAGGAATTTTGTTAGGGTTGTTATGGCATAGTATAAATAGGAGAATCATTATTTAGTTTAGGGTTCAAATTCTAATTTCCTGACTTGCTCCTTGAAAGATTGTACTCCGGTATTCAAAGAAAAATAGTGAAACATCCAGGAAAGTGATTGCCTTCATCCGTGGACGTAGATCTCCGGATCGAACTACGTAAATTCTCGTGTTGCTTATAATCTTGCATGTTTGATCATTGTGGATAGCTGTATTGATTGTGATTCGTTTGATATCCGGGCACCGGCATTATCAAGATGAAAAGTTATAATTTTTTAAAATTTTAAGTTTAAAAAAAAAGAAGAATTGAAGGGAGATTATTTTTTTTGAATGGTATGTCCAATTCTTTTTGAAAATAAAAATATACTAGATGTTCACCCGTGCAATGCACGGGATAAAATATTCTATTACATTAATAATATGTGATTAAATTCTAATATTGCTACCATTCATTATAAAACATATATAAGTCATTATGCATTTTACTATATTTTATGTATTAAAATTAAGTAAATATTAACATTTATTTTTTTATGTAAGCAATATGAATTTTAAACCCAATTTCACAAAAAAAGTGAAATAAGTTATTTGAACTTTTGTAGTATACCATATTTTTCTTCTAATATGAAATAAATAATTGGAAACAAATACACATAGGGTGTGTTTGCTTAAGGTTGGGAAGTGTTGAGCCAAACTTGGCTGAGAGAGTTAATGAGTGTGCTTTATTGAAATTTGGTCTCCTAAATCTACTGAGAGAAATTATAAGCAAACATACCCATATTTTTTTTTTCTAACATACAGTTTTTGTACAATTCACCAATGTAAATCCAACAAATTTATTATATCTAATATGGATGTCTATTTGAATATCGTGAAATAATGATTAATTTGATATATTTTTCATCAAGAATTAAGTTGATATGAAAAGTTATAAACATTCAAAATTTTAAGTTAAAAAGAAAAAAGAATTGAAGAGAGAATTTTATTGATTGGTACGTCCAATTCTTTTTTTTTTTTTTTTTTTTGCCTTTTAAAAATAAAAATAAAAACAAACTCCTAGAGTCTGTATGATTGACACGTGTTTTTCCTGATAGAGGACTTATATAGATGACATGTGTGTTCCTCTTACTGTAATAGTAAAGGGGATTTTTTTTACAATTTTTGTTAATAATTTTTTTAATAGAAATAACCACATATTAAAAAATATTATAATGAAACAATCAATATTATAAATTTAAGAATCGGATTATTTTTTATTATAAAATTAAAATTTAAATACTTGTGGCTAAAACCCATAAAAATAATTTAATTATGTACATATTACAAAACTAAGCAAATAATTCAATACTACAAAAAATTATAGTTCATATTTTAGGTCTAATATTTTGTTCTTAAGTAATTGGTTTTTATATATTTAATATGAGTGTCAAACTAAAGATCCTAGCAAGAAGATTAATTTGCTATATTATTTGTCGAATATAGATTAGGAACGAAAAAGTTATGTGCAATTTAAATTATAGTTGGAAATTAAAAAAAAAAAAAAAAAGAAAGATGACAGAGGGACGTTGATTGGTTTTTTCTTAATATTTATTATTATTATTATTATTATTATTATTATTATTATTATTATTATTATTATTATTATTATTATTATTATTATTATTATTATTATTATTATTATTATTATTATTATTATTATTATTTTTGTTTAAAGCCTAGAATTAGTTTAGTTTAGTTTAGTTTAGTTAAGCCTAGAATTAAGGTGGTGAAGACACATCACCCTAAACTATCTTACTTTTATATTAAGTAGGGATTCCTAGAACCTGTATGACTGACACATGTGTTTAATGGTAGAGGGCTTATATAGATGACACATGTTTTCCTCTTGCTTTATTAGTAAAAGGGTTTCTTACAATTTTTTTGTTAATAAGCAAAATTTATGGAAATAACCACCTATTAAAAATATTGTAATGAAACAATATATAATATATAAGAATCTTGTAACATTTTATTATAAAAATTAATAATTTAAATACTTGTAGCTCAAACATATAAAAATAATTTAATTATGTATATATTACAAAACTAAGCAAATAATTAAATACTACGCAAAATTATAGTTCATATTTTAGGTCTAATATTTTGTTCTTAAGAAATCAACTTTTTTTTAATATATTTAATATGTGTGTCAAACTAAGATTCTATAAAGAAGATTAATTTGATATATTATTTCTGGAATATAGATTAGGAACAAATAAGTTATGTGTGATTAGAAATTATAGTTGGAAATTACAAAATAAAAAAATTAAAAGAAAAGAAAAAGATGAGAGAGAGATAGATTGAAAGTTTGGAAAATGCACTACATTACATTTTCAAATTCAAACAGCTAGTTCTTTTTTCCTTTTAATATTTTTTATTATTTTAAGCCTATAATTAATATGGTGAAGACGCATCCCCTTAAACTATCCTACTTTTAATTAAAAGTAAAGTGATAGGGATAGGGATAGAAATTCATTAAGTCCGGACGTGTGGAATTACAATATTACGTGTATCTACCTTAAAAATAAAAGAAATTTTTTTTTCTTGATGATGTATCTTTTAATGGTATTTTTGAATTATTTAAATTATAAATCATGATTTTTCCCTCACTTTACTATGCAATAAAAATGAGAAAGAATTGTTGGGTGATTGAAGTTCCGTACAAACGAGGGGAGTTATTTAAAAACAACAAATAAGATTTTCTTCTTTTTCTTTTGTTTTTTTTTTCCTCTTAATATTTAAAAGGCTTATAAGTTTTTCGTATCAATTCTATTTCTTATGAAAAATATACCGAATTAAACTTTTTTTCACGATCTTTGATTTGACATCCATTTTGCATATATATAATTAAAATATTGATTTTAAGTGTAAATTATTTTTTTCGATTATTATGGTGTATTTCGATTTTTAAATTTTTTGTATATAAAATAAAAATGTCAGAAATTTTCAAAATAATTTTTTTAGAAGATTATTTTTTAATTTTTTAATTTTTTCAGGTCTGACTTCCAAGCCGTTTGTGAGGGTCTTCCAGTCATCTTCTAGACTTGGCGCTTTCAAGCAAAGTTGTAGCCATTTGAATTAGCTTTGCAACGCCACAAATTTCACCTCAATTAGACTTTTACATCCCAAGATATGGCCAAAATACTATAGGTGTGTCAAGCTGACAGAAAAACTTCACTTTTTGGAGCACTTTTTACGCGGCTGCCTTATTGACCAGGTAATGTATTTTTTTGTTTCTAAGCCACTTTTTTCGTAGCCTCGTCCATGGACGAGGTTGAGTTCGACCTTTTTTCTCTTTTAACTCCCGTTTTGTGCCGTTTCCCCCCTATTTGACTTGTTTCTCCTCCCGGACCATATTCCAATAGATTTTTTGCCCTAAAACATACGATTTTCACTACAAAAAAAGTAAACGCGTTATTCAGCTCGATATAATCAAATATTACACAAAACCATCAAATTGATATGCAAAACACTACCAAAATACTCTTGTAAATCAACCTAAATGCATGTATACAGTACGTGTATCAATCACAATCCGCTACTGTATTCGTGGAGATCTGCCCATTTCTTGTCCTATACCGAAGCTTATGGACATTTCGCACCATGATTGGGAAATCGGTGCCATCTAAAGCTCTTAGGCAGCCCTAAACATATCAGAGGCATAAAAATCTTCAACATAAAAAGTAATTTCATTAAATTAATCTCTCAAGTTTGCACATTAGTAAATTAAAACATATTATTGACTCTCTCAAATGATAGACAAGGATGTAGTACCCTGAAACACTTCCATTAAGGGTCAGTGCAATCCTCGGGTATCTTGTCGGGTTTGACCAAGAAAATCCCATGTAATTTCAAGATGGCCTTTAAAACGGCATGAACGTAACAGGTGAATGTTTGACCAGACCACCATAATTCAAACTTCTAAATCCTTTTTTTTTTTTTTTTTTTTTTTTTTTGTGATGTGCCAAGAAACCTAAGAACACTGCTACTTGTTCTTCGACACTAACATATTTTCCATCAATAACTATCACAATAAGAAACATAGTCGACCAAAAGTGTTGCGATCAGTTCGCAGGTTCAAAATAAATCCTCGTCACTAACTCCTATCATTCTACGTAAATGCTTGACCTGATGTGGTATTCTCTCTAGAATTCAATACATCTCAACTACTTCACTATGCCTTCTTTTCCTAGTTGTAATTCTAGCTAGTAGGTCAATAATTATACATACATTAATTAGGGTATGATGCAAAAGATCCTCTACCAATAACATTACTATTGCATTTCTTTTGCTGAACTGAGACATTGCGTAAGTTCACTACAGGTTCACAATCGTATCTACAACATGTGCTGCAAAAGACAAGACAATAAGAGAATGTATCATAATAAGCGCACAATATATCAAAAAACACAAGCCAAAAAAATTAGGCCTTATTGGTCATAGAACGTAGATATTTCGTGGGCCATTTTCTCATACTTAACTCTAATATCAACAGTACGACCAATAATTGAAACAAATCCTATTAGAAGCAACATGGTTTGAGCGCTTGCACCACATAACTAAAGCCCTCAACGGTAGTAAACATCAATATCCATCGGAAAATAAACTATTCATTAAGGAACAAGAGGGAACCAGCCACATTCACATAATGGTGAGGCAAAATATACAAAAGAATTGGTTGGTAAAAGTAATATAGCATTTGTTTATAGATTATCTTCTAAAAATGAGTAGCGTGAACAAAAAAAATATCAGCATCCATCTAATTCAGTCCCACAATTGGAATCACGATTATATACATTTAAGCTTATACCCCAGTACGAGTATCTGGGTACTCATCAATAATTTTTTAAAAACCAAATACCAAGAATGTTCAATGTCTCTACTTCGAAATTGAACAGAGAAAGGTACAAACCCAGCTTGTACAAACAAATGCAGCTAATCCCTAATAAACTATTCTCACATGATTTTTTTTCAAAGATATGTCAAGTACAAGCATAAAAAATGTAAGATATTCCCATTATCTATAGATTCCTGATGCAGAAAAATAAACCTCAATAAAATTAAATTAATAATAATAATAATAATAATAATAATAATAATAATAATAATAATAATAATAATAATAATAATAATAATAATAATAATAATAATAATAATAATAATAATAATAATAATAATAATAATAATAATAATAATAATAATAATAATAATAATAATAATAATAATAATACCTCTTTTACAAATCTGGACTCTGATTTGCAGCAATGACAGACTCCCAAAAAACACCACAAAAAACTGTTGAAACCTTAAAATCTCATTCGCAAATTATATATAAAAAAAAAAGACGCATTAGAAAATTTCGAAGCACAAGACGTTATGAGGGTCAGATGAAATCGAAAGACTCAAAAGTTCTAAATTACACTTCCCGTGAATCAGATTAATTTGTCCGAAAATAAAAACATAGTCTGAGAACAAAATATTTTACCTTAGATCTGGTTTTCGCAAGTTGTGAATCCATGTTCTCTGTAAGTAAAGGCAACCAAGAATGGGCTAAGGAGAGAGAAAATATTGGACAACTTCTCGAATTTGGGTCGGAATTACTGGGGAAATTGAAATTTGATATTTTGGAATTCTTCAATCAGGCTAACTTGGTAATTTCAAGTTCACAATCGGTGGCATTGTTCAATCTCATGCTGGCAATTGTGGGTGTTTTGCGGGATGCATATGCTGAAGGGGAATGAAAATAGGAGGGGGTCTTGGCTAATGTCGGGCCAACCAGTTTATTAAACAAGGATACAAACAAGCATATAAGTCATGTTAAGTAAGCAATCTAGGCCTTATCAGGCCTACCAAATGTTCCCTATATGGAAAAGAACTATCTGGATGTGATTTTAGGGGTTTTTAATGAAGGGAGGTTTGATAGGTTTTATGTTTGCTTTGACGCTTTGAGGAGGCGGTTCGTAGGAGGTTTTAGGCCACTTCTGGGGATTGAAGGGTGCATTCGTAAGTGGTTGCATATGGGAAATGTGGATCCAGTGGCCACGATTCAAAGAGCAAGAAATATCCCAACAATCAACAAGAAGGTAATTAATGTCATGATGTACCAACGACTGAAGAAATTGGTGAGCATTAGGAGAAACTTTTGAATCACTATTTTTGTGTTATTAACTATTAATTTTGTATTATGATGTATGTAGGTTAATGTTGAAACAACTTACCATAGACAAGGAAGCACTTGTGATGTATAATTATATCAAACAAATTCGGTATCCTGGACATTGGCCTTTTTTTATTTTGTCTTGTTTTCAAATTCTGTTGTCTTATGTTAGACACTCTTGGCTGGTGTATTAATTTTGTTGATGTCAAATTAGGTTGGCTTCCATTAGCTTCTTTTGAATGGTGGAATATTTTATTGTTTTCAAATGTTGTTGGCTTCTGTTAGCTTAGTATGGGATTGATATGGCCCTCTTATCCAATTTTATAGCTGAATATGGGAGGTTTTTGCAACTTTTGGCTTCTTGTTATAACTTAATATAGGCACCTAATCTAAGGCTAATTTGAAACATATTTTGTCTTATATTCTGTTGGCTTATGTTGGGGATATTCCAAACATTTTTTGCAACATAATATGTTTTATATTATGTTGGCTTGTGTTGTGGAGTATGTTAAGAATCTAAGACTGACAATCTGTCTTTTTGCCACACAATTTGTCTTATGTTTAGGATTATGCTAAGTATGATAACTATATATATTTTGCATAGACTAACAAGTCATTCCATGCAAATGACAGAACTATTAAGGCAATGGATAATAAGCAAACTCCAAAGGTAAAGAAAATATTTTTTTGGGCATATTCTGGGCATTCTTTGCAAAATATTTTGTCTTATGTTGAGAATTATGTTAAGGCAAGAAAATATGTTACTACTGATCACGATATAGTTTTCTATAATCCACAGAGGTGAAGGAGGCCAAGAAAAGTAGTAGTTGCTACTCAAGTCCTAGCAAGATTGTAAGCCTGCAGTCTGTAATCTACACATAGAAGATATAAGCCCATCTCAAATACTGTTTTTTGTTGTTATTCAAATGAAGGTGAAACCTCCTCTGCAAATTCTTGAATGCATGAATGAGGTTGAAAAAAATGGTCCAACTATTCAACAAGATATCACAAAATAGTTGATTGAGTCCGAAATAGTCATTATGACACATACCAAGGTCTAATGATACCGGGACCATCAATATTTGAACAACTGCAGATGGGGTTGAGAAAGATAGCCTCTCAAACAGAAACAACTCCACCCCAATTTTGAGCTCTTAATACGGCACAAAATTTGAAGAAAAGGAGCATAAGTAGAAGAAAACAAAGAATAGCCAAAAAGGTATTTAAATCTACTTTACTAGAGTAGTAGTTTCTGAAAAATCTATTCTGTTGATATATTCTGATGCACCTATTTATATTTATAGGTTTCAAGTGCTAGACAAAGTTCACAGCATGGTGAATTAGAAGACCAAATTGGTGGGGATGATGAACTACACCCCTAATCCAACCCAAGAGACATTGGATGATTCAGCTGTTGCTCCATGCGTACAATCCCAATCAACCCCTCTCCAGTGGACACAAATCCAGCACCCCACAGTTCAGCTTCAGGCCCACCACTACATATCCCATCTCCAACTCAACATGTCTCAAGTCTACCTCAAGCCAGAATCTAAATTAGGGCCCCAGCACCATGGTTGGGTGGTGTACTTACAGGTGTTAGGATTATCTAACGAAGTCCCACATTGGGAATATAAGGGAGAGATCATGGGCATATAATGAAATAAGTATCTTCATTGGTATAAGATCTTTTGGGAGTTAGCCTAAGACAAAATCGTGCGGGCTTAGCCCAAAGCGAACAATATCATACCAATGTGGAGATGCAGGTCTAGCCAGGGCCTAACAAGTAGTATCAGAGGCATGGTCCCAGACTGAACTGATGTTGTGAAGATCCTCGGAGTGTAAATAAAGTCGCAGAGACGACAGGTCCGGCTCTACGGACCAAGTGAGGTGCACCTAGGTAGGGTTGGCTCCCCAGCAGAGACAACATGTCTGGCTCTATGGACCAACGGACTAAGGGGACCAAGTGGGGTCCGGCTCTATGGACCAACGGACCAGGGGGACCAGGTGCGATCCTACTCTAAGAACTAGGTGAGGTACACCTAGGTAAGGCTAGCAGGTTCCAATAGCAGTACGAAAGGTCCGATTCTACGCACCAGGTGCAAAGACCAAGTTAGGTGTATCTGGGTAGGCTGGCTCTGCGGCAGCAGTAAAAAGACCATAGAGTCCACATAAGGCGTGTGCCTAGATGCGGTGGAGATGGTTAGTCAACTGGATGGAGCAGAAATGGCTAATCGACTCGGTGGTTCGTTCGAGGGGAGGCTTGGTGGTTCGTTTGAAGAGAGGTTTTGTAGTCCTTTGTTTGAAAGGGAGATTGTTGGGATTGGCAACAAAGTCCAACATCATATATACATGGGAGGATCATGGGATTTAATAGGATTGAAGTATCTCTATTAGTATGAGGCCTTTTGGGAGTTAGCCCAAGAACATAACCGTGCGGGCTTAGCACAAAGCGAACAATATCATACCAATGTGAAGATGCGAGCCCAGTCAGGGCCCAACAAGTGGTATCAGAGCCATGGTCTCAAGCAAAGTCGATGTGGTGGAGAGCCTCATGTGCCAAATAAAGTAGAAGAGATGGCAATAGTCCCGGCTCTGCGGACCACTTGCAGACCAGATAAGGCGTACCTGGGTAGTGCTGGCTCCCCCAGCAGAGACGATAGGTCCGAAGGCCCGACTTTATGGACCAGGTACAGAGACCAGGTGAAATGCACCTGGTAGGGCTGGTTCCCCAGCAGAGACGACAGGTCTCGCTCTACGGACCAGGTGAGGTACACCTAGGTAGAGCCAAGCGAGTCGACTAGAGAGATGGTGATTGTCGTTTGAGGGGAGGTTCGGTGGTCCAGAGATGGTGATTATCGTTTCAGGGGAGGGTGACAATCCCAACAATAGAAAGGGTGAAGAAGGTTTTGTGGAAGATGGCTAGAAGTATCTTAAATTATCAGAGGAAGGGAGTTCAAGTTGGAAAAAATAGATTATAGTTTTTCATCCTAATAGATTATTGAATGTAAACTACTTTATGTTTTTATTTTTTTAGGGTGAAACATGTCAATTAGTGTTGGTGTAATAGATATAGCTACAAGCTACTCACATTTTGGTCAGAATACTTTTACTTTTGTGTAATAATGGTTCTTTTGCTACTTAATGATATGGTACCCACCTTTTGCACTAAGTTTGTCGTTACAGATTAGCTTATTCGAAAGCAATAACCAGAAAAAGTCCATTTAAGGTAAGGCCGATTCGACTTTCTTTAAGGGAAGCAGCGGGAATTTATGGACCGATAGCAATGGGATTTATTAATAACAGGCTTTTAACCCCTTTCCTAATAGAAAGACCTTCCTTCTAAACTAAAGCTGGCACAGCCATAAATCTACGAAAGAAAATGCGTATTCTATACCTTTGTGATGAAGCACCCTAAGTTCCTAGAGAATCTAGAGCTCTTGTTGTTTATGAGGTACTCAAACCATCTAATGATGGGAAAAAAGGGGGCACTTTTGACTCAAAAACTGCTCACCGAACCACATCATTGATATTTCGAGAGAGATAGGTTGGTAAAGTGTCCCGGATTTATGTTTCCTTTTTAGCATTACATGTTTGCCTGTTTTTTCAATTATGTTAGCATCACATATTGTTGCAGAATACATGTTACCAACATTACATATCATTTTTATTTAACAACTGGTCATGAGGAAAAGTGTACAAAAATTCGAAAACCAAATGAAATAAGCATAGTAATAAGCATAGAGATAAAGCACCAAATGAAATTAAGTATTGGGCAAAAGCCTCTTACATTGCATGTTAAGCCACAAAATGTTGAATAGAAAAGTACATTTCAATCCAAGGAACGCCTAACAATACAAGAAACCTAATACACAACACTTAGTGCCAAATTTTCAATGAAGCATCATCATACCCAAGGGTGAAGAATGCATGGAAAAGGGCAATAAGGCAAACCAAAAACATGGCCAGTGCCATCAAAATTCTCAACAGCTTCTTATTCTTCAGCTTCAAGTTCAACTTTTCTTATTTCAGGGACTTGGTTTCTTCCTTCAAAGACTTCATCTCCTTTCTTGTTTCTTTATAAAAGCCCTTTAAATCTTCAAAATCCGATTTCAATGTCTTATTCTCTTGATTGATTACCTCAAAACACACTCATTAACACCATTCACAACATCATCAACCCAAATAAAGCTAGTATACAAAATTAAAGTAAACGAAATACAAGGACATAGAAGTAGAAGATATGCTTACTTTGTAATTCGGGCATCCATAAAATTCTCCGCCATAATTTTCTGGAGTCTCGGAGACACGGATGACTGCACGGAGGTTGTAATGGCACGATGTGCATCGCACACAGTAGCAGTCTGACCTATAATACGACTGCGAGGCGTGGAATTCTTAGACATCTGGGCAAATTCGGGAGATGGGGTTGCGTTTTTGCTATTTCAAAATTGAGGATGAAAGTATGGTGTTGATTTCCCCCTTTAAGCAGTTTTATTTCCTCCATGAAGTGGTGCCAAGATGTAATTTAGTTGTGATGTGGCAATATTTTTATTTTTATTTTTTAAAATTAAGGGGTTAATTACTTGGATATCCACCTGGACAGAAAAATGTCATGTAGGGTTGTTTGCCGGAAATCCTTAATTTATTGGGTCACTTGCAGCACACGTAACTTATTCCAACTGAATTAGTGAACATCAGAGACGAATATCCTTAAATTGGACAACTTTAAGAACATATTGGACTAAAATTAAAATTTTCCTATGCATTTTCACGGTATTGAAAGAAGAAAATGCTTTGTTCCATGACAAAGCATAAAAAAGATAACTTGGAAAAGAAAATAGGAGTTGTGTCTTACAAGTGAAACATCACATCACTCAAACCAAGGGCATGTCGTCTATGGAAATCTCAAACCAAGTCGCACAAGTAGAACCAAATACGGATCTTCAAAGCCTAAAAGTAGTGGTTTGTTTACAATAGAGAGTACTGGTGTTTCCCTAAGGAACATTGGGTAACCAATTAAGGGCAAAGAGAAGAATATTTTGGACAATTCTGGATAATTTAGTCATTTTATCGTTATCAGAATGTTTCGGGCCATGAGGCTGCGAAAACCAAACCCATGATTAACAATATTAAAATTTGAATGTTGTACGGGATAACTATATGGACAACTTTATGCATATTGTTATGGTGGTACTATCATTACATCCTTGCTGAGTAGTTTTGGCAAATTTAATTAACTAGGGCACTGTTCATCCCATAACTAAAATAATAAGCGACTTTTTTTGTTATTTACAGATTTAAGTGAACTCGCCTGTGCCACAGGCGAGTTCACATTTTCTGACAAATAACTGTTTAAAGTCAGGGGCGACTTCTGTTTAAATTTGTTTTTTTTTTTTTTTTTTTATGGTGAAAACGCCTATGCGAGAGGCGTTATACGGTATGCCATATTTATACAATCACTAATACTAAAAGTCGCCCCTTGCAGGGGCGACAATCATTATTTTTTTTCTTTTACTCCAACTAATTTGTTATTACTTCTTTGTGTGTGTATATATATATATATATATATATATATATATATATATATATATATATATATATATTTCTATGGGATTATTGGATTGGATGTAGTGACATGTATCACGTTCGATGGAGCACATCCACGGACGGGACATTCAAAAAGATATTTTACTTTAAGGGTATAGTAGGGTAGGATGTCTATTGGAAATTATGAAAGGTGTATTGAAAATTGTTAAAGGTGTGTTGGAAATTGTAAAAGGTGAGGTAATGTATCCGGAGTGGGACATCCTAATCCAATTATCCCGTTAGATTGTTTATTTAAAGAACTTTCGTTTATTATTTTTCTTTAATTTGGGTCGTATTCATCGTTTTTTTCTTTTCGTTAATTTGAGTGGAATTCATCATTTTTTTTATTATTAGTTTGTATTAGAACCGAGTATAGTCGATTTTTTAATCCTGTTACGCCAAAAATAAAATATTTAGATTAGTCAAAAATACTTAAAATATGAAGTTCTTTTTATCTAATTATTACAACTAAGTTGAAAAAAATAAAATGTCTAATATTCATGACCAGTCCCACATCGTGTTTTTTTCCTGTTCCGTTTGGCTCTCCCTCTCTGTTCCTCGATTGGTGCATCGAATTCCGTTTCTTGAGCGTGTTGTGATTGACCATCATCTGGTGTGCCGATATTCAAACTAAACGTGGGGCGACCTGATGAAGATGATGTTTGACCCAAATACGGAATCGGGGACATATTGAACTGTCTTGGATGACCCGCCAAATTCGGCGAGTGAGGATAAATTCCGGCGGTTGTTGTGTAGTTGCCGACTTCCAGGAGAGAGGTGAATGACTGATCAAACCGCATTGAATCCCGATGAGGAGTGAAAAAATCATTTTCATTCACCATCAGAGGCACGTAGTAGCTTGACTGCATTTCAACACTAGGGTGCTCTTGAACTGTAGAATGTGAAGGCCCGGGTTGATCGCCAGACACAGACCTAGATGGATGGGTGTTACGCGAGGTAGTACCACCAGGTCTTTGTCCGAAGTTAGTACGTGTGGACGTACTACGTCTCCGCCCTTGCTGGGGTGCGTCACGTGGCATGGGCATCTCAGCTGCTTGGTGTTGTGTGTCTGGCTGTGGGTGATGGTAGGATGCACGTTGATCTTGAAAATTTTATTGTGCTGCTTGATAAAACTCCTCAATCGACCTTCTCGCCGGCTCTCTAATATAGTCACTCTCTCCGACAATTACTCGATGCATTCCCTCAACGATTCTTTCCTAAAAGTAAAAATTGTAAATAAACATACGTGAGAATGATTTTTATGCGGATTGGTACTATTTATGTGTATTCCATAGGAAGTTGTTTACCCACCAAATTTTTGAGATATGCATAACTTGACGGCTGAGATCCCTCTTGTACACCTATACCAGGAGTTATTAACCTTCGTGTGACCTCTTGATACCAACCCATGTAACCAACGTCCACTTCATCACCTTGGTTTTCGATCTGAGGTGCAGTCACAATGTACTGATTTCGAGTGTTCCATTGCTCCACATATTGCGCGTGGGTTACAAGCCAGTTTTGATTGGAACGTCCACGTCGATCTGTTCTACCATGCAAATTTCTGTGTTCAGCTGCAATCGACGGAGGGATGGACTGTCGCATACCGAATTGCCGGAACACTCGATCAGGATAATATAGCTCAACGATTGAGTGATGGATCAGTGGACATTTTGATATCCATGTGTACGTAACATTAATGATGTTGTCATCAAGATATGATTGGACTGCTGGAGGGATTGGCTCATACGGTCTCCAAACAAACTGCAAAGTAAAAACCATCTAAAAGTTATTCGTTACATTAAAGTTTGTATTAGAAAGGGTTTAGGGAAGAATGAAGGTTTTGTACCTCATCTGGGGTTTGTCTATCCAGGTACTCCCGGATAGTCTTCACGTTGATGTTGAGGCTATGCGTGAAAGTGTGGTATTGCAGCCATTCAGCTCCGTATGGCGCAATTGGTAGTTCACCGGCATCTCCATCGATCGTTCCTAGATCGAATCGCCTTCCCACATGTCTAGGCCGCATAAATGTTATGCGCGTCCAGGCCCATATCTGAAAGAAAGTTCAAAACATAGATCTATTGTTATTGTGCAATGAATTGGATAGAACAAGCTAAAATAAATGCTAAGTATTACGGTGTACCTGAAGTAACTGCATAGCCCCGCCAATAGACTTTTTTTCTCTTCGGGCTGCACAACATAATTGATGGTACAAAAATCCCAGCACCGCACTTCCCCAGCTGTATTCAGAGCATTCATATACATCTTCCATTTCAGTCAAGTACAGCAGTGATCCGAGGTTTCCCGACGTGTCTGGGCGCATAATCGATCCCAGCAGAATCAACGCAACTCCGCGCGAGTACTGCTCTACTTCGACGGCTTCTGTTTCGTCATCCACCGGGTTATCCCTTAGATGCTTTCCGAGTGCTGTCAATGAGAATCTCGAACCAAGAATCTCACCTGCGTCTGGAGTCCAACCTAACAAGGCTTCGCACCTACATCTCCAGTACTCAGACGAGGCTTCAGTAACTCCGTTTATCACCGGCCTTCCATCAACTTTCAAGCCCCAATGAAGGCTACATCCTGTAGTATGACAGTGGCCTCACCGACTCTAAAGTGGAATGTAAGTGTCTCTGGTCTCCAGCGTTCCACCAATGCAGTGATGATGGCTCTGTTAATAGCGTAGTCACCGTAGCGATAAACCCCGTAGAACCCCATCTAATGGAACATCGCTATAACTCTGTAATGCAAACGCTGATTACGTTTTAGTTTTCCACTATCTTCATCATCATCATACTCGTCAGCATAGTCATCGATTCGCCAAAAAATTCCACTACCGTGTCGGCATTTCAAAGTCCTACTAATGTCTCCCTCGAATACCTCCGCGGATCGGTGTGTTTCTTGCTCGGTTAACACTCTGTTATCAATGGGGCCATATTGTCCGAGATGGTCCATGCTACAAAAATAGAGTACATTTGCAATCAGATTAGAAATAACGATTAGACAATCACACAGACATGTTCTTGGCAAGTTAATGTTCAGATTTGAAAGGTAACCGAATATATAGAAAAGAACAAACTATTAAGGTTACATGATGTGTTTAATATTAATAACTAAAAAATTAAAAAAATTGGACATAAATGTTTAGTTCAAAATGAGGAATAAATTTGCCACATGTGATAATTCTAACTGTTCCACTCTATCGTGTTTAACGTCTTCGGCCTGTTGATGATTCAGGCTGAGTCCTAGAACCTTCGTCTGCTTGGTATTGTTGTCTAGCCCGAACTTGTGGCCAGTCCATTTCATTTTGGTATCTTGTGGACCTTGGCCGTCCACGCCGTCTTGATTTCCGTAACTTCGGATTGTGGCATAACTCAAACGAGGGCTCATCCCAATAGTATTCGTCTGGCAAAGGGTTAAATCTGCCACTATATGTCTGGACATAGAAGCTTGTGTTGTAGTAGGATCTCATGTAAATGCCTGGGTCAACACCGTAATGACGACAGGTTTGCATTGCATGTGAACAGGGGATCCCATTCTGTTTCCACTTCCCACATGTACATTCCCTGGTTGATAATTTTACCACATGTGTAAATGTATCGTTCGAGCCGGGTGAAAAGGTCTTGACAGACGCTGATTGTTCAGACATATCAACTTGGAAGACCACGTGATGCAGTGCCTTCCTCTGTCTTTGATCATATTGCTTGAATATCTCGTCAAGCCATGGTTGACATCTTGCTTGCATTTGACGACCCATAGACAAGCGGTCAAAGAAGTATTTCGTAGAACGATAGAAAGTTATCTGAACAATAGCACAGATCGGTAGTTTTCGTGCCCCTTTCAGAACTCCGTTGATGCATTCTGATAGGTTAGTTGTTAATATTCCACACCTCCATCCTCCGTCATGTGAAATGGTCCATTGCGCTGCCTCAATAGCATTCAAGTACGCGTAGCCACTTTCACTTATGGATCTAATCTTTGCCATTGCATTCTCGAAATGGCGCACTGTATAGGCTGAACCGGCCTCCCAGCACAAATCCTTCAGTTTAACATTTTTCACCAAGGTGTTAAAGTTGGAGCAAACATGTCGTAGACAGAAATGGTGTACCCCACCAGGGGCCGAAAATTGCGGGAATCGCTTAGCAGCCTCGATTAAACCGGGGCATCGATCAGATACCAGACAGAGCCCCTCAATTCCCCTGACAACATACTTCGTTAACCTTTTCAGAAACCACTTCCAAGCGGCAAACGTTTCCTCATCGACTATAGCATAGGCTAAAGGCAGAACTTGTTGGTTGGCATCTACTCCGACAGTAATCAGCATTTTATGCTTGTACTTGGTGTACAGATGTGTTCCATCAACACTGATGACTTTCCGACACTGTTGGAACCCGTCAATGCACGGTTTAAAAGCCCAGAAAACGTACTTCAACATCTTAACCCCAGGAGCTCTTTTGTCCACGTGACGCCACTTCACCACTGTTCCAAGGTTCCATTTTTGAATTGCTCTAAAAAACTTCGGTAATTTCACTACTGAGCTTTCCCACGTACCGTACACATTCTCCCTTGCCCGTTTCAAACTGTGCCATGCCTTGTGATATTAGATTTCGTATTAGTACCTATCTTTAACTTGCTGCTGGACCAACTTCACCTCGTATCCTGGGTCAACCTGAACCATCCCTGTAAGCAACATAGCGATCATGTTTTTACACAGATTTTGATGGTCGACGGAGACAGCATTCATTAAACATGAATGAGGGCCTGACATCTTTGTAATCTGCCACATATTGAATTTGTTCTTGAGGACTGCCCTCAGACCCCACTCACAACTAATGTTCCCTTGGTTGTTCTTGCACTTGACCTTCCATAACTGCGGCGTACTTTCGACCACCAAATATTCACGACGTGCAATGCGTACGGAAAAATCCTTGACGGCCGATTGGAGATTCTTCTTATCAGTGAATACCATGCCCATGGCCAGTTTGCCCTCGTTAGCATCATACAGCCTAACCTTCTTTGTCCTGTCATACGAATCAACAAATATTTCTGGGCAGGATGTGTTGAAAAAGCTGACTCCCTCTTGCATTGCATTGCTTGTTTGAGCGTCTGGAATCACATTTTGTCGCCCACCTGAATCTTCGTTGGCATGTCGATGGTACAGACCCTGCAGATCCTCGACCGTCACGTCGTCTGTTTCATCTTCACTGTTTGATTCACTATCACTCGTCTCAGAATCTTCAACCTCGTTTGGACCGAAGCTGTCTACCATCGGATCAACCTCCTGATCACCAACTAGACCCGCCCCATACTCACATGTGGAATCGTTTTGAGTTTCATAGTTAATCTCGATAGGAGTACGGGTTGGGACTCCAACGAAACTATTATTACAGGTGCCCTGTGTATCGAACACAAGATCCATCGGACCGTCGCCGCTAAGAAATGCCGCGTATTGGTGGTAGACATCCGTCAAAGGTACATTTTGTTCGGTCGCCGTCTGGACCACTACACTCTCAACGTGGAGATGAACGTAACGATTTTCAGCATCCGGATCAAAGAAGAACCACAGATCTTCGTCACTATTAATCGGTATTAGTTGTAAAATATCATCTTCGCAGAACGTCGCTGATACTTTCAAAGTATATCGATCGCTATCGATATTCAACATTTGATATAATAGAGAAAGCAGTCCAGAATGGCCAATCAAACGAGGCACCCTACGACCGCCAATGGGTGGCCCTTCGGTACCACTTCCACGGTGCACGATAATTCCAACCTTTTCCGACGGCGCCATTATCTTCAAATTTAAGTATTTTAGCGTATATTAAACTATTCTATGTCTAAACATCTAACAATAATAATAATAATAATAATAATAATAATAATAATAATAATAATAATAATAATAATAATAATAATAATAATAATAATAATAATAATAACAATAATAAAAAAAAATAATAATAAAAATAATAAAAATAATAATAATAATAATAATAATAATAATAATAATAAATATAATATAATACGTAATCCAAAAAATAGCAATATTATGAGTAGATCTTAATAATGCTAATATTAATAATAAAGATAACAATAATAATAATAGCAATAATAATAATAATCATAATAGTCATATTAAACGTAATAAAAAAAAACACAACAATAATATTATTAAAAATCATAATAATATTAATAATAATAATAATAATGATAAATAAACGTGGTAAAATTACGAAAAACGAATATATATATATATATATATATATATATATATATATATATATATATAAAAATATGAGTAACCATAAAAATAATAATACTAGTAATACTAATACTAGTAATAATCATAATAATAATAAAATAATATCAAGAGTGGTATTAATAATAATAATCATGACAATAATAATAATAATACTAATAATAATAATACTAATAATAATAATAATAATAATAATAATAATAATATTAATAATAATAATAATAATAATAATAATAATAATAATAATAATAATAATAATAATAATAATAATAATAATAATAATAATAATAATAATAATAATAATAATAATAATAATAATAATAATAATAATAATAATAATAGTAAAAATAAACATAGTAAAATTATGAAAAAACAAATATATATATTAATATCGGTAACTTTAAAAATAATAAGATTATTAGTACTAATACTAATAATACTGTTAATAATAATAAAATAACAATAGTATTAACAATTATAATAATGACAGTAACAACACATGGCCATAATAATAATAATAATAATAATAATAATAATAATAATAACTAAATTTTCATAAACATCCACACTAAAAAGGCAACTACTAGGCACAGTTGAGCCAATCACATTATGGACTATAATAGCAAATCTAAGAGGCACGGTAAAATATCTTTTTTTTTTTTACAGTGCACATACATAACAGTTTTTTTTGTTCAATTCTTTACAATTTACATTCATTGAAAATAAAATAAACTAAAATTACATATAAAATCTTGATACCTTAATGAAGATGCGATGTAGATGTATTTATAAGCCTTCTTCTAGTCCAAACGAGAACCAGCAATGTGTCCACTAACTTTTGGTCGAAGGAGCTTCAAAAACCTTCAAAATAATTAGAAGATAATTACATAATATTTATCACTAGTATAACATACGAAATTTATTATATAAATTATGAAAAATGTGTAAATATAAACAAATTATAACCTTAGCAAATACCTCTTCAATTTTAGCTAAATCGCCTACAGAATATAATGCCCCAACACTCTTGTATAGTAAGACGAGAGATAAAAGAAAAGATTACAAGAGAATGAAGAAGGAGAGAAAATGAGACTGTAAGGTGGGTTGAAGATGATAAAAATATGAGTTTGTGTATCGCTGGATGCTGCATATATAACACATCCGGTCAAAAAAATTCAACCGGATGTGACAACTCTCTTCTACTTTAACTGCAACACACCACCGCCTCCCCCACCAACCACTGCACCCCTGCACCCCTACCCACTGCCACCTCTACCCTGCCCCAACCCCATACCCACTGCCACCTCTACTCTGCCCCAACCCCATTGGATGACGGAAAAGGCCAAAAAAAAAAAATGTCAGATGTCTCGACTTTAAGTATTGTACACACTATACCGTATATCGCCTCTCCTAGAGGCGTTTTCAAAAAAAAAAAAAAAAAAAAATTAATTAGATGTCGCCCCTGGGAGGGGCGACTTTCAGTATTTGGATCGTATACATACCGTATAACGCCTCTCGCATAGGCGTTTTCACCATATAAAAAAAAAAAAAAAAAAAAAAAAAAAAAATATTATTTTAAACAGAAGTCGCCCCTGGCAGGGGCGACTTTAAACAGTTGTTTGTCAAAAAATGTGAACTCGCCTGTGGCACAGGCGAGTTCACTTAAATCTGTAAATAAAAAAAAAAGTCGCTTATTATTTTAATTATGGGATGAACAATGCCTTAGTTAATTAAATTTGCCAGTAGTTTTCATTTTCTGACGTTGCTTTCATTGTTTGTAAAATAAGAAAGCAAACTTTTAAGACATTAACTCTCATATTTTGACAATTTTCTAGAAATTGGGTTAGATAAGACTCGGCCAATATGTTCCCGGTCTAATCGATCATTTGGACACAATTCCATCTTGGTGGTGCTAGGCTGGATATGATAATTCCAGAATCTAGATGGTTATTTTAGTCTTTAATTTGTGATTACGCTTTTAAATTGCTTGGTTAGTTACATTTAAATGTATTATCGATCTTTATATGATGAATTGATCCAAACACACGGTTAATAACCTAGTAGCGGCACACCTAATAAAGCCCCTCTTATTAATTTTACTAATTAGTAATTAGAGAAGGCTGTCTTAGACTATAAGCACTAAATAATTTTGAACCCTATACATTAATCAAGGTTTGTGATATTGCTTCATATCATAGCACTCCATTGTCCAAATTTGATCTCTTATTACAAATTGTCCTACGAATCTTCAACTGTTACTTTGACATGGAAATATTACTTTTCTTTCTCTTTTTTCTTTTTTAAAGGGAAAGGTAACATAGTCTTCTAAGATAGCCAAACAACATTAAAAAACCAGCACATTCGTAAACAGCTCTAGAAACATCCTTTTCTTGGTCGAAAACGGGAAAAAACAGGTGAAGGTGGAAAGAAGAACGTGCAGAAAACTACTACTCCTCCACCCAACACAATGATGTCAGCTTCAGTACAACTGGAAATTCGATATAATTTTATAGAAATGGTGCTGGATACAAAATATACAGATGAAAGAAGCAATTTCTACAATAAGAATCATCGTCACCATATCTACATGAAGAGAACGAAAAGGACATGACCCTCCTTGTGAGTAACGCTGGCTGCCTACTTTTACAATAATTACATGTTATAATCCAGTCATTCTAAAAGTCGAAATCATTTTCACTACTTCGTGCCTATGTTCAGTGCTAGCTAAATGATACAGGGCAATTACAACTCAATGAATCACTAATTATTTCCGCAAAATTTGAGGAGCATTAAGCAGCTAGCCTGCTGAAGAGCTCCCAGGTTGAGGATCATTAGATTGCTGGCGAACAAACTGTCCTTTCACGCGTGGCCTTTGTTCAGCCAATTTTTTTCTGCTTTCGTACCGCACCTGTCAACAAATTCCAATCTTCATTGAGAAAAACACCAACAGAATGTTATATATGTACTCAATTTCTTCAATGTTAAATGTTATATAATCATAATTCCTGTGCCTAGGTAATGGTAATTCAAATAATCAACTAACCTTCTTCTCAAAGCATCTGTCTTTCCTCTTCATTCTGAATTTATTTAGAGCCGCTTTTCTTTGCATGGAGCGACAAGAGGTTCCATCATGAACATAGAAGCCCTCTTCACCAGCAGTGTCTGAAATGGCCGTGCCAACTGAGACTGAATTGATATTTCCACTGTAGAAACCATTATTACCACTCTGATCATTTGCAGCAATATCATGCTCCCTCTCCTCCAACATTTCCAGTTTCTGAGCTTGTTTGTTATCACTAGGATCAGTGTTACTACTAAATCTCTGATCAAGAATGTTACCAAATTGATGACAACTTGAGGTTTGATTGTCTGAATGATAGAAAGGATTCAAATGAGCGAAAGAAGGTGAGTGGCTAGTTGTGCCTGGGGTAGGCGAAGGCATCGGGCCAGACTGTGCACAATATATATGAGGTATCACAGTACCAACACCAAATCCATTGATTACATTTTCGAATTTTACATTTCTAAGAGGAATAGGTTGAGATATCGCTCTTTGTAGAGGGTAAGGAAATTGAGTTTCGGCCGGTCCCAGTTGAATCCCAGCCATTGAAACATATTTATGAGAGCTTATTTTTGAACCATGTACATTGAAATTGTACTCGGGGGTAGGATTGGATTGTTGTCTCTCGGTATAGGTTTCGTGGTCTTTCTGTTGATTGCAGGTGCTCGTAGAAATGGAGTTTCTAGGCTGCAATGGCTTGTTGATATACCTAAACAAAGAGGAGTATAACAAATTAAGGTGGTGTTTAAATGTTTCAGCTTTCAGACCAGATGATTCCAAGGACCATAGAGAATTTGATGTTTCTATGAAACTTAGGATAGAGTGACAAATATTTAAGCTAAAGCAAAACTCACCGAGAAAAGGCTGATGCATCAGAGTGGTTTAGCCGACGGGTTTCATCATTTATTTGATTCACAGAGCTACTAGGATGTGATCTTCTCAAAGACAGATCTAACAGGGTCAAAGTGTCAAGCTTGTTCATGCTTGCGTTCGAGGCAGGGCTATCAAAATTCCCTTTAGGGTAGCTATCAAAAGCTGCAATAAGGTCAATGGCCTGTCTTGAAGAATCTACAGGCATCTGTTTCTTTTTTTCCTGTCCTTGTGTTGCTCCACAATTAGAATCAGTTTTAATCTCATTCTGCAAACCTAATTTCCAAGGAAAAGGAAAATCGGTAACATTAAGCTTTACGTGGAGCTGAAATGATAATCAAGTGACACGAAAGGCCATGACAACATTACCTCCTGCATCAGTATCACGTGCTCCCGTCTCTCCATTTTCTCCATGGCATTCATAACGTTCGTAGGAATTCACATCACTTGATAGTAATTTAGCAGTTTCTGGCGGTGAGAGGCAAAGAACATGTTCAGCATCTGCTCCTTCTGTTTCCATCTCTGGTTTTGTGCATGAACTCTACATATTTAACATTGGCACATTTATGTTAAGTCTTGAATAAGAGGATTAAAGAGAAATGTGGAAAGAATTGATTGAAAGTACCTGTGCATCGCTTCCTTTCTCAATACACTCCCGATTTTTCTGGATGCAAGCCATATAATCACTTGAATTATTACTTGTAGCATTGTTCTCAGCTGTAGCTTCGACCTTCTGTTGAGCTGTGCTTTCATCTGGAGGTCCAGGGCCAGCAGCGCTCGACTGCTTCATAATTGAAAAAAGAAGAAAAGGATCAGATCCGATGAACATAATAAGGAACTGTTTTCAAGGAAAAAAAAAGTGAATTATTGGAGAAAGGCTGGTGTGGGCTTACAGCTTGTCTCCTCCAGACATGCTGCCACAAGTTCCTAAGCTCGTTTTTCCTGACGGGCTTGACAAGAAAATCAGCTGCACCTCTCAACATGCATTTATAAACTGTACTCACCGAGTCATGTGATGACATCACTGCAGTTTTACCAAGGAATGGTCTTTGAATAAACACGTTGCAGGAAACAGTTAGAAGTTACCAAACAAAGCACACACATAAACTCACTTATTACTGGAATATTTTTGCAAATATCATGCTCCCTGATTAAGGTGAGAAGAGCGTAACCGGATATTGATGGCAATTCGACTTCCGTCAAAATAAGGTCAATGTTTTGGGATCTGGCTTTCAACACCTCCCATGCTTTTAAACCATCAGAAACGGCAGCAACTGCATTGAAAAAAGAAAGGGCATTGAGATCCCATGTAGATAAATCAATCATAAATGTTAATTTGTTCATATGGTGAATAAAAGAAACAAATATGGTCTAGCTGAATAATCAATTTGTCAATCCAGCCACAAACTACAAATTTAAGAAACTACAGAAACACCTCCCTTATCCAAAATATAAGAATAACATGGGAGTTTTCTAATCTCTGATATTTTACATTATTTAGTGAGTAACTCTAGGATTAATGGAGATTACAATCGGAGCCATGATAGAGGATTACCAAACTGCTTATAGAGCCATAGATGTGAATTTTTTTACCACGCTCGTATATCGATCTGATATTGAAAGGTCACCAACTATGGCCCCTCCCAGCTAGCCTAAACACATATATTTCAAGGTCGAAGGCTGTTCATCTGAGTTCAAGGTCAATTCATTGGTTACTTCATCTGTTTGACCTGGTTTCTGGAGTTAAAAATTAAGGCAAGAGCCTCCTTGCCTTAGCAAGAGCTCTCGAATTTGAAGCATAGGACAAATATCCTGCTAATTACGTTTTCTAAATTCAATTAATATAGTAAATCCCAAATATCCACAAAAAAATTCGATTCCATGTACCTCTAGTGATAAAATCAATCTTATATCTCTTCTAGAGATAAATAGAAGATCAACAAGCATCCATACAATTTGACAGCCAGAAAAAGAACATTAAAACATCATAAAAGATAAAACACGTAAACATCTTAACAACCTATGCTGGAATTCAATTTTTTAAGCTAACGATTATGCAAATATCACAAAATCTTAAACTGGAAGCAACCTTTGTAGCTACATTTCCTGAGAAGAGCGGCAATTATCTGCCTAGTGGAATCATCAGCTTCTACCAACAGCACTCTCACCGCCAATTTTGGCAGAAACCGTTCCCACCTAACTACAGAAGAAGTGTCCTCCGCCGCCGCGCTTCCGCCGCCGTCTGCGGTATTGTTCTTTTCCTGGTTCATGTTTTCAGCTAGTTGTGCTATCTCTGTTTCTAGAACTTGTAATTCCATCATACGTTCATTGCTCACCGCAACGTCGCTCATTTTTTTGGAGATTATTGCTGCTTTCAGAGAATTAGCATTAGCATATAAAGTAATAACTGTAGCGGTTTGACAAGAGTTCTAAGAAATTCGGTTTTTTTCATCAGTTTAGTAGGTTAGCACCATTTTCAACCCAAAAATATCTAATATCTGAAAATGGAGACCCCATTTCCTAAAATTCTATCTTGTGGTGGCCTTTTACAGTCCACTTTAACCGCCTCCCATTTGATGGTCAGTATTTTTTGTAATAATTAAAGATGCGACCTTTTCAATTAAACCCTTACAAGAATTGAAAATAATGCTTTTGACCCCTAAATTGATATGTCGTAGATCGATTCCATTCCTTTTTACTTGGAATGATCGGAACGTTGCATTAGAATATTTTGTAAGTTATTCCGTTTCGATTAACATATTAATTTTTCCTATTCAAAACAATCGAAACGGCGCTAAAATAACCGAAATTTCAGAGATGTCCGAAATGGCTTAATAAATATTTATTTTGTGTTATTTATTTATTTTTCACATGCATACTTTTATATTAAAAAAATGGTTCAAAATATTATAATAGACGATACATAACTAATCTTTTGGATAATTTGACCGATTTTCTTTCTATTGAATTTTATATAGTCTAAACTTCAGTAACCCAAAATTCAAATCGAACAAATTACATATAATCTAAAAATATTTATAAGATATATTTTTTTTTTTTTTTACAATGAGATAATCTTATAAATCAAGCATAATCCCGAATTACAAGATTCTCTAACCAATCAGGTATATCAGAACCAACCCAAACAGACGGAGTGGCTGATAAAAAAGAAAAATATGCTAATTTATGGGCAATAGAATTACATCGACGACTCACATAAGCAATGCTCGCAATGTGATCCCAACGACACAACTCCCTAACTTCCTCCACTATAGTCCTTGTATAATCCAAATAATCCTCCTACCACGTGACTGCATGCACTGCAAGCAGAGGATCCGAATAAATCAAAATATTCTCGTAACCACACTCCCTACAAAAATGCACACCACTAGCAATCGCCTCCAGTTCAGCACATAAACACAAAAAAAGGTTTCTTTATGTTATGTGCCCGAGCAGCCACAAAATGGCCCAAATCATCACGCAACACAAAGCCAACCCCAAAATACCTCTTTTATTTCATCAAACGTTGCATCAACATCCAATCGCAAACATCCAAGCGGCGGCTTCACCCATTTCAGTGGCACCTAATTTGTCCTTCGACCTCTTTCCCTATCGTCCAAAACCATATCCCCTAAGATGGATTGATAATGGCCCACGAAGGCCTCCACTTCGCCCCAAGTAGGGAGCCTAAAATCTTTCTTCCCACCATAATTAAAATCACAAAATGAACTCCATATCATCCATGAAGCTATAACAAAGATCAGAAACAACTCTTTTCCAAACAAGTCAACAATTTTAGCACCACACTCTTGAAACGACACATGATTCATACATCTCAATGAAAAACCCAGAAGCAACTCTTCTTCCAAAAACCACGCACCAAAGAGCAAAAATACAATCCATGCATCGTCGTAGCGCACAAAGAAGGACAAAATTTACACATAGGGGACATAGGCACATAATGTTTAACAAATTGCACGGAAAAGCAAGAAAATCATTAGATGCTTGCCACAAGAAAATCTTTACCTTCGGAGGTAAAGATAATGCCCAAAGCAACTTCCACCAATCCTCATCCTTGCTCGAAGAAGCTGGATGCGAAATATAACCCCTCATAGCCACTATGTACCCACTCTTAATAGACTACCTACCGTTTTTATCAAAACTCCAAAATCGTACATCTAGCTTAATATCATTATATATAGGAATATTAAGAATAGCACTAACATCATATGGCAAGAAAACTGCTGCCAATCGATCTTCATCCCAATCACTCGACGGTGCAATAAAATGTGACATTGTACAATTTGAAACAAACAGTCACGAAGTGATACGGCCTGATGCCAAATCCGGAACCCACCTATCCTTAAAAGGAAGAATAGATGATCCATCTCCCACTCTCCACATTAGCCCCTGATTAAGCAGCTCCATACTCCAACATAAAGACCGCCATATATAATACGGATTCGATCCCACATCCGCTTCCATAATATCCCTATACCTGAAATATTGACCCTTAAATAATCTAGCCACCAACGAACTTGCGTCCTGGATCATCCGCCACACTTGCTTAGCCAACAACGCTTTATTAAATGCAACGAAATAGCTAAAACCCATCCCCCAAGCTGTCTTCGGCCGACACAAGCTATCCCAAGATCCCCAATGCATACCTTTACCATCCGATTGTGACTCCCATCAAAACTTCGCACAACATTGCTCCATCTGTTTACAAATAGCTGACGACCCTAAAAAACAGGACATCACGTAGGTAGATATCGCTTGCAACACCGCCTTAATCATCACTTCCTTACCACCTCAGGAGAAAAGCTTACTGGACCATCCATCAATCTTACGCATCAACCTCTCACGCAAAAATCTGAAATGCATCGTCTTCTTTCTCAGCGTAAAAGTAGGCAATCCTAGATATAAACCATGCTCTTGAACCACCGAAATCTCTAACAACCCCTTGATTTGTTCAATAACCACCTCCTTAACCGCTGGACTGAAAGTAATTGCTGACTTATCATAGTTGATAAACTGCCCCCGATACAATTTTCGTACAATCTCAGACACTCCTTTACTTGTGTTGCGTCACTTGGATTAACCCGAAAGAAAAGAAGACTAACATCAGCAAAAGATAAATGAGAGATAGTGGGACAAGAAATTTGAACGCCCCCGGAACAGACCCTGGTCTTGAGACGCATGTAGTAACGCAGAAAGCCCGTGCACGCAAAGAGTAAACAACAGAGGGGATAGAGGGTCCCCCTGTCTCAGGCCTCTTGACGGACTAACACCCCCAACCACTCCACCATTCAAAATATTATAAGATATTTAATTAATATATTATGTTCTGAAATACTTGGTAAACTCGAGTTTGGAGTGATTCTTCCTTTATTTTTATCCCTGTATATGAGTATATTTTTTTAAAAATGCAATAGTTTTATTATCATAAATACGAAAGTAGCTTGTAATTGAAAAGATTTAAAAATTAATATTTTATGTTATTTTTCTTAGCTCTTTTAATGCTTTACTGCTAAAGTTACAATGATTAAACCTTCATTGGACCCTCCATACATAGGATTGGATAGATTAATTAAGTGTAATGTAAGCACCAAGGATTCTAGATTATCTGGATTCAATATGAATTTTGGTTACAAGCCATGATTATATATTAGGATCGTGTCAATATTGCATTTCAAGTGAAATTGAAGGAGCTTTTATTATCCATGAAACTAATGGTTCCTTGTCGCTTTGAAATTACGAGTTAATGTGGTTTCGGATGGTCAATTAATGATATACAGTTGGTAAAACAAGTTAGTTATGCTCTAGTGAGATGATTTTTTAGTCAAAACTCTTTAATATAAAGCCAAAATTAAGGTTGCGGAGATATATATAAAAAAAAAACCAACAGTAAAGAAAGATGTTAAAGTCATTGTTACTATCAAACTTAAGAGTGATTCTTGTGGGTGACGGTCTCACATATGACGAAATACACTTTTACAGGAAAAAATGATACTTTTACAGATAAAAGTGATATTTTTGTTAAAAAAAAATTGTAACTTTTTTTTTTTCACACGATGTGACGATCTCACATAATTTTTTATCTAAATTTATTGTTGATCCTATGCTAATAAACCGCTCCTCCTCAATCAACCAAATGTTAGAATTTGGGGTTGGGGCTCAAACAAAAGCACATGGAATAATGTTCTGTTTTTTCCTTTTTTATTAGTTTAGATACTATCGAAGGATAGGATGAATTTTTCATCATTTCATCCATAAATAAAAAAAAAAAAAAAAATTCTTAGCATTTTAAATCTGAGAGGCAGCACAATAGGCTCCTGGTAATTGAGAGTTGATCTACCCAAATCATCTGTTAGACTAAAGGTGGCAGCAATAAATAGGTCTGCGCCAACTTTTGAGATCCAAAATGCAATATGAACAAATTTAAGGTATGATTTCTGCAAATATAAGAAATTAAATGGGACAAGTTGATGCTTCTTTTCAAGATATAAAAGGTAAAGTAACTAAAAATATCTGTAAGACTCCCACGTATGGCCCAAATTTGCCACGTCCCCAATTTCTCCAAACAAAAAGTAAAGGAGCATTAGATTTTTCTGATATTTGGTCACATTTTTCTACTTAAATAATAATTCAACATCCAATTAGGCTAAACTTTAAGTAATTATATTTGTTTTGTGGGGCCCACGACAAGATATTTTGTCTCTCACGGATAGGAGCTCGACATGTGGCTACAAACACTTAAGATCTTTAAATTTGTGGTGTTGGTTTTGTCAACTTATTATTATCATTAATAGCTGACTATGATTCCCCACGCTTCGTCATTCGTAAATTTCGCCCAGTTTTATTAACGGACGTGGCACAATTTCATACGTTATCCTTTTATTTTTACTTTTTATTTTAAAAGTTTTAGGATATAATTTGTGACTCTTTTCACGATTCTACTGTTTAGTAGGTGTAAATTGTACTGCTAATAAACTAGTGGTGGATGATGAGAGAGCCAGATCGTGACAAATACTTTTCTCTTTTTTTTTGGGCTCTTTACATATAATATTCTTTATCTGGGGAAGATATTTTTAGATATTTTTTGTTTGACATTGCAACTTGTACACTATCAAACTTTAACAACGGAAAACAATATATATAATACATCATTTTCTATTGTTTTCAATTTTGCATTGTTCTCAAAAATTATACATGTACTACAATAAAGAAGATTTTTTTATGCTTATTATTTGAAACTACAATTGCAATCTCTAATAATAAATATATACGATGACTTGTCATCACAAAACGTTTTACAATTTATTTAAGGTTATTTTTAACTTCTTTTGGAGACAAAAAATTGTTTTAAGAAAAATGATTTGCATGTGAGACGATGAAATATATGCGTCTGGATTTTTTAGACGACTAAATGATGTTGTCTCTAATGATGTAGCCATGATAAAACTCATTATTTGAGACCAAAAAATATTTTTTCTTGTAGCATGTAGAGTTTCATATTGTATTCCAAAATACTTATAACACGTCGTTTGTATCTAATGACATCATTAAGTAACACATGACATGTATAAAAGCAATAGAAATAGAAGATGAAACAGTACCACATGGACAAAATATTATCACCTGTAATTGAGCCCCTTATAATATAAATATGTGGTTAAGGATCGATTGCCACCTCTCACTTTCCCTATTAGGATTTGTACTCAAACAATACATATACCAATTTAAAAAGTGAAGATTTTGAGTTTGAGATGAATAAATCATCATATTATTAGAGTAATTCCATGAACCCATGTGGATAGTGTATGTACTCCATTAAATATGTGGCCAACTGTTTTTAACATTTTCAAAATATATCACACATATAACGAAGTACAGACTCGACCTCGTGGATAGCATTAAAATTTCTTGTTAATGGTAAACGTAAAATGGTTAAATCCTTTACTTTTACCCAATAAACGTATTAATGGAGTACTATAATTATGTGGCACTCGCGGGTTATAATACACTTGAAATTTTACCTGTAATTATGGATATTGCCTTCATTTTCTTAGTTGTTTTATCTTAAACTAAGGAGCAAGTAAAATGAATAATCAACTCGGTCCTGGGGTGGTCAATTCGGTGCCGCCGCACCAGGCCCCCAACCAACAAGGGCCTCAAATTTTTTCTATATATATATACACACACAACATAAAAAACTATATGTATAAAAGGTAATCGAGAATTTCTAATTAGGTGAGTTGCTTAAGTGGTATGTATGTGTTACGTGGGCTGAGTTATTTTTATATAATTAGCACAGAGTTTTTTTTCCCAATCAATTTTTTTTATATTTTTTTATAATTACTATATGACACGGGTTGAGTTTTTTTTCTTTTATCTAATTAGCAATGGTGATTTTATAACTATTATATTGTTTCATGGGACTGGTTTTTTCCTTTATATAATTAACGTATTTTCTGTTTTTTTTATAGAATTACTATATTACATGGGTTGTTTCTTTTCTTTTATACAATTAACATATTACATGGCCTAATTTTATAACTATATTAATTTTGTATTCGGTCGATGAAAATCATTTTCATGAAAATAATACTATATTTAATAATTTTATTTATATGGAGCAATTGACCCATTTTTTCTCTTCAAGCCTGTCCCCCTAAAATATTGCACTGACTCTGTGAATAACTAATTAAATCCTCAATTAATTTTCCTCAAATTCCTAAAACACATTACTTTTTCCTTTATATTATTATCTTTTTTCAATTATAAAAGTTAGTATTGCAAGAAATATGAAAAAAAAAAAAAATTAAAAATGTATTTATATATATCTCACAAAATCAAAAAATTTAATGTTCCATTTCTATTCCCACCTCGACATTCCATTGTAAAAAAATTGAAGAGAGGAGGTGGTAGATTTTACATTTTGTCTAGGTTGCATAAGTTAAGTAGAACCCTTTTATGAAATTTTGACCAATTAATATTTGAAAAAGTTGTTTTGGCATTAAACTTACATTTCTATAATAATTATCATTTGGACAATAACGACTTGATATTCTGAGATGACATATAGATCAAATAAGTCATGTATGCAAAATCTCAATTTATTTAAAAAGAAACAGAAATGGCTATAAAATATAAAAGGACAAAATAAAATGAAAGAATTTTGGCACTCTACTGCAAGATCCTGTGATGGGGCAAACCAGAGAACATATTTTCGGTAGTCAGAAGAGAACAATGAGACCATATATAACTTATTTTTATCTTATATTTATTTGTTTGATAATACTTTTATATGGTTAATTTCTTAGATTATATTTAACTATAATTGATGGTTATATGTTAAATCAGATTTTGAAATTATTAACCTATTTTACAGGTTACAAGTAAATAAAGAATTATAGTTAAAGATGCAAAATTACCAGTGCTGTAGGTGCAGCATACTATCAAGATTAGTATGGCAAAATTAAGTTACTTGAATTGTTTAAAGAAGAAATTAGAAATGGTTGTTGGATAAACAACTAATTTAATTTGCCGTACATAAAATATCTCACAAAATATCTCATCCTTTTTGCCTAATTTTCCACTGGAGATTTAACTATTGCCACCCTCTCTAGGTTTGTGTTCCCTATTCTAGGTCATTTAACTAATCTTATTAATGTCATGTTTGTATCTTGAATTAGTCAAAAATATTGACAACATAATATTAAAAGTATCATACAATTGTATCACGTTAGGGATATTTATTTTGAGATGTTCCCATTCAGATGCGGCATAATTCATCCGCAACATATTTCATTTTATAGTCGGATGGTTATTCCTTTCACATTCACACCCTATTACCTACATTATTTTTTATAATTTTCAACACCTTTTACAATTTCCAATATACATTGTACCCTACAAATCCCTTAAATAAAAATATATTTACACTATTTAAGTAGATGTACCATCCGAGGATGTGTCACAGCGAACATGACATATGCCACTACGTCCCAACACAAATATCCCTTAAAAAATGTTTATTTAAACATGACATTAAAGAAAAATATTTATTTTGTTTCCTCTCGCTCTCCATTCTCGCAATTTCCATTATTTATGAGAATTTAACAGTATTATTATGTAGAACATTCATTACAGTTAAGACCTAAATCTGAGTGGTCCATCACTGCCTAAAACATGTGCTAAGGTTCATGAGATTTTAAGTTTGAGGAATCATATTTTCAAAAAAAAGTTTGAGGAAATATCTAGTGTAAGCAATCCGTAATTGTCGCGTTTGATTTGATATCTCGAGGTCATATATGTTATTAAAATATTTAATTAATAATGCGTGGATATTGTTAAATATAGGTTTCCAAGTGTGGTTAATGATTCAATTTAAGGTAACTGATATATTGAAGATTCGATGTCGAGGGGATTATAAGTAAATTATACTCCCTCCGTTTCATAAAGAATGTCATTTTAGATAATTTGAAAAATTTCTGAATAAGTATTATTTTACCATAAAAACTACAACTCTTCCAATATTAACTTAAACAACCTACTTAATTTAGTTTATTATTTCCTTATTTCACAAAATATACCAATTAAATATCAATCCTTAATTCCTCAAAAAATAGCTAAAATGACATTCTTCATGAAATGGAGGGAGTAATAATTTGTACAAGTTCAATCTATTAGTTGATCATAAAACTACTTGAGTTTTTTAAAACAAAGTTAAAAATAAAGAACCAAGAATTGGCAGTACGTAACGAGAACTTTAAGTTCTAAAACCAAAATTGCAACCGCGAATGTAGCGGGTTCATTTCAGGAAATATCATCGATATACCCGAAATCGAAATATACGATATGTACTCTTATATCACAACGGAACCCATAACAAATATACCGGAAACCAAATTTATCGAAAAATCCTCAATATATCCATGACATGACAAAACGTTATTGATCCTTGATTTTGTTTTGGTAAGCCGGAAAAGTCGTAATTCTGGTGAAATATTGTTGTATTTGCATTTTCTCAAGATAATGTTGTAAATATGTAAATTTTGTATTCAATTAGAAGGCGTTACGTGTCAAAATTGGCATGTTTTATTAAATTAGATAATATTAATCACCAATTCTCATGTATTCCAAGTACATAGATTTTATATCTGTGTTGCAAGCGGATCTATGAAAATGTGTCATTATTTTTATTGTAATCTATTACTAGTTGGAACACTAAAATGTATTACTAGTTATGAGTAAATGTATTAATAATATTTTTACTCAGAACAAGTAATATCCTTCAGCATCAGCATTATACATTTTCAACATAATATCTCTCTTCAAATCGAGTAATACACTTCAACATAAACACTAATAGTTTTTCATAAAAAATGTTCACGACCCAAATTGCACGGATCTTGATGTACAAGAGAACTTCTTAATATTATTTTAGTAATTACCGAATGATAGTAGATATCAAATCATGACAGACTAATTAAAGGAAACAATGTGTTAATATATGTTGCATAAATTATCTAACTGCATATGATTAATTTGATTATTATCTCAAAAATGTTGTATGGATGTGAAACATGGATGAATCAAATTGCTACTTAATTCCAACTGCACTGGAAGCCTCTATCCCACAACTATAAATAGAGGTTTTATTTTCCACCAAATTCATACCACAAATAAGTAGGAAAATCCAAAAGAAAGAAGAAACCTCAACAACATTTGAGGTGTTCTTCAGCACCATTAAATGTGTTATTCATAGAAGTCCTCCAGAAACAGTATTTGATCGAAGATCAAGGTGCAACGTTCTTCAAGGACTCAAAGCGTTATACTCAGAGGCCCGACACAAATCGATATTTGATTTGAGCTCAAGGTGTGAAATCCCTTAGATAGGTGTTTTTTAAGTCACAAATCTATCAAATCATACAGTGGTTTTTTTACGATTGAAGTTCTCCCCATATTAAAGAGGTCCATCGCAGAGAGTCTCTAAAGCCGGCGTTAAATTCAAAGACAAGTTATCAAGCCTTTGAATTTACATTATTGAAGTCAAACCCAAATTCAGAGAAGATCTAGATATCAACTACTCAATTTCCTTTCAATAAATTATATTTGCGTAATATCATCTTGTTTGTTATTTTTTTAATTTCAAACACGAAATTTGTTGTTACAAGTTTCTTCAATATAAATTTGTATATCTTCATATTGAAAGATGTCTTTTGGTGTTAAACTCTTTCCCATCAAGGTCATATATGTTTTCTCTTTTTTCATATAAAAGCATTTTCAAGTCCATATTATTACAGAAAAGTATCAGTGGCATAATTCTTGGAGATAACCAACATATTGGGTCAACACATGTCATAAACAATGTGTATAATTGTCTTATGGTGGCCCAATTATAGTGATCTACTAAGGACTTAAGTTATGGGCCTTAATGGGTATGTGTAGATAGCATAAAGGATTTTCAATTTGTTAAGGGACCAAATTGAAAATAAAGGAAACTTATTATTATAAGTTAGGGTTATGGTCCCCAAACGTCGTTGTTCAATCCTATATTCTATATTCTCTCTGCATAAAGTAAAATAGGGTACCATTTTTTGCACAAGATCATATATAGCTTCAAGTACATTTTCGCTTTCTAGATTCTTGTTCTTCCTATCTCGGACTATCATAATAGAGGGCATATAAATTTTGCTCTTGATGGGCATGTTTATTTGGTTTAATTATGTTGTATCAATTGTTAAGCATGAAATTCGTGATCTATTATTCCAGCATGTGGTAGCAGAGCCACTTTACGGATGATTTTTTTACGGTTTGTGAAGAATTATGAAATTCTAAGTTTACTATTTGACGTGATTTATGTAGTTATCTTGTTATTGAAATCAGAGTTCTTGAAATTGGTGTTCAATTGTAAAGGAATTATGTTTACCATTAACGTGCATTGAATTAAGGATTATGGATTCAGGATATGGTTTCATAGTCATGGTTCCAATCATTACGTGAATTCGATTTATAATTTCGAGAGCACTACGTGATATTATTTAATTAATGGATTCATATTTTGGATTCAGTGCTATTAAAGTTTGTAGAATGGGATCTTCGATGGAAGTAAGCTTGGAATTTGTGAATAACATGGGTAGGGCTCCCTATGGGGAGACTTGAATCCTTGCGTGATATTAACAAGAATAAGGAAGAAGAGATGAGACCGGACACACATAAGTTTCTCCAGCCTTTGTCGGGCACTCAGTCGCTAGTCTGATTGGATGGGACTAAAGTGTAAACTGCTCCTTTTTTCTTTCCCGCGAGAGGCAAAAACAAAATGGCATGGCTCGAGCGGCTGACGGCAATGTTAGATGACCTAAATGTGGAAAGGAGCTCACAACCAACAAGATTTGGAAATCAATCAAGCCGATTTGACTATGTCAATTCGGTTATGAAATTATGGTATGTATGTTGTTTGGTTTGTGTGATATTCATTCCAATATAGTAAAAGGCAATTAGGATAGTTATGGTTTTAATAATTCAGACAAGTAATTATTATGGGGTACAATTCCTGTGGATATTATTGTGGCGATGGAAAACAAGTTCATGATTTATGACACATTAATTTTACATTCGGCATGCATCCAAAACTCGGCGATCATATTGAATTTGATGATTACTAATCAATTGGAACTTCCTTACATGAAATACAGTTATCATGTATATTATGGTTTGAGATTTTAGTCTCCCACTGTAATATTTAATTTTGGTATGTATGAATGTTGGATATAGTTAAAGATATATTTGGTGTTATTTTGGAACAGTCAGTAATAAAATATTTGCTTCCCACATTTTTCGGATTATTATAGTGTTAATATATGTATATATGTGCTTTTGCTTTCAATTTTCTAAGAGTTGAGTATTATAAAAAAAAAAAAAAAAAAAAAAAAAATCTCCTAATCTAAGAAAGAAAGAAAAAACCCTTCCCCTCCCCCCATGGTGACTCGAACCCAGGACCAAAGGCCTAGGTAGTAGATGCTCTGCCACTTGAGCTATCCAACTTTGTTTGAGAGTTGAGTATTATAAGGATATTATGCAAACACATAGTACAATTTGTTTGGGCATCTCATGTTCCCTTCAATTATTACTAATATTCAAGATGTTCTATTGAAGCTTGAAGTCGCCAAAGTGATCTCTGTTGTGGAAAATTTTCCATTGAGAATATTAGGACGGTTGAGTTTGTGTATTTTTATGCGGGTATTAACCGATCCAAAGGATTATTGATATCTAGCCCGAGATACACAAACACCTGTAATGGTAAATACATGACGATTAATATTTGGTTTTTCATGTGAGCGACAAGTCGGCCCAAAGGAAGGTTGTTGCTTGACATGATCTTATTGCCAGTGTTGGATTATTACAAAGAGATATGTACTTACAAATTAATATTATTATCCAAAGACTTGATATTAATGTTGTGCCCAGTGCCTTGAGATGGTTACCAACTTATTTGATTTAATAATTGATTATAAGAGGTTTCATGTAAGCATGACAGTTTGGTTATGTTCTCTGTTTAGTTATGATATCTTCTATTTATTTTTGTCGGTATCAACAATATAAGGAATATGGGCAATAAAGAAAATTTTGTTGAGAAAGAAGGTTTGGTCTGTTCTGAGGGTAATTTCGCTTTAGTGCCTAAGGACACTTAGTGGTTAGATCCTGGTGCTACCTCTCATATAAATCTTTCAATGCATGGTTTCCGGAGCTACCAAAATCCAAGTGATGGTGAAAGATACATTTATGTGGGGATGATAAGTCGGTAGAAGTTGAGGAAGTAGGGCATTTTAGATTGTTGCTAAGGACTGAATATTTTTGGATTTGAAAGATACTTTTGTTGTACCATCTTTATGCAGAATCTAGTTTTTATTTCCAATTTGACAAGTGTAAATTCAACTGTTCATTTGGACCAATTTAGCATTTCCAAAAATTCTAGTGTTGTATGCATTGGTTCCTTAAGTGCTTTTGACAATCTATATATGTTTGATATTGTACACTCATATTATGAGTCATTGCATGTTGAGTTAAGGGGTACTAAGGAAAATTAAGTAAACAAAATTCGGCTAAATTATGGCACAGGCATTTAGGTTATCTCAAGAACTGGAATTGAGAGGCTTGTGTCAGATGGTATTTTAGATACATTTGACTTTTCGGATCTTGATATATGTGTTTAGTGTATCAAAGATAAACAGATCAAACATAAATACATTAGATGCCAATAAAGCTAAGGACATCTCAAAATTGATACATATACAGATATATGTGGACAATTTCCTAAGGCTTCTTGGAATGATCAAAGTTATTTTGTATCATTCATAGATGATTACCCACGATATGGGTACCTATATATCTAGTTCATGAAAAGTCTGAGCCATGGGACATAGTCAAAGTATCTAAGGCTGAGGCTGAGAATTAACTCAACAAACAAATTAAAGAGTTAGGTCTGACTATGGTGGTGAGTACTGTGGTAGATATGACCATGATAGAAGATGACCTATCATTGTTCATCGAGCCATATAGGGTCCAAACTCTCAGAATTGGAATGATGTCATGAACGATGAATGTAAGTTAATGCAAGACAATCAAGTTTGTGATTTTGTCCCGTTACTAGAAGGTTCGAAACCTGATGGTTGTAAATGGATTTTTAAAACAAACGGAATTCAAAGGGGTAATATGGAAAGATATAAGACATGTCTTGTAGATAAATTCTTTACTCAAACAGAAGACACCGATGAAGATATTTTTCTCTAGTTTCTACTAAAGATTCTTAAGGAATATATTATGGCATTAGGGGCACATTTTGATATTGACCTTCATTAGATAGATGTAAAAACGACGTTTCTCAATGGTGACATTGATGAGACGATAATGGTACAACCAGAAAACTTTGTGTTTGGAGACTCAAAGACTACAATTTTCAAATTAAGAAATCCTTCTATGGGCTCAAGCAGGTTTCTCATCAGTGGAATCACAAAATTCATCAAGTTGTTGTCTCGTAAGGTTTTGAGACAAATCTTGTTGATGCTTGTGTGTATCACAAGTTCAGTCGGAGCAATATTTTGCCAATAGACACCCCTGTGGCTAATGGAGACGAATTTAATTTTATTCAAGGCTCTAAAATAGATATTGATGTTCAACAAATGGAAAAGATTTCATATGCTTCGGATATTGGAAGTTTGATGTATGTTCAAGTATGTACAAGACCTCTCATAGCTTTTGGTATTGATATGTTGGGCTGATACTTAAGTAACCTTGATATGGATCACTTTAAGGTAGCCTAGAGGGTTATGAGGTACCTATAGAGAACTAAAGATTACATGCTATAGAAGATCAAATCAATTGGAGATCCTTAGGTATTCTGATTCCGGTCTCACCGGATGCTAGAGTAACATGAGATCCACTTTGGGCTACAATTTTCTATTGTCTGGGGAGCAATTTCATAGAAAAGTGCTAAGCAGACACTAGTAGCACCTTCTAGCATGTCAACAAAATTTGTAGCATGTTATGAGGCATCCGATCATGAGATATGGCTGCGAAATTTTGTCACTAGGCTGCAAATTGTTGGAAGTATTAAATGACCATTAAAGTTGTACTGTGACAAAAATTCACCAGCATTATATTCCAGCAACAACAGGAGCTCTACCGAGTCAAAGTGTACTAATTTAAAGTTCCTATTTGTGAAAGAAAAGATACCGAATAGACAGGTTGATATTGAGCATATTGGGACAGACTCAATAATTGTGGATCTGCTAACTAAGAGATTACCACCCAAGGTTTTATGAGCACACCGCTCATATGAGTGTAATATTTTTTAGGATACTTTGATTTAGGGAGAGTCTGTGTAAGGTTTGTTTGCTCAATATATTGTGTTATGGATAATTTGGTTACTTTGGTTAACTTTGTACAAAAATATTTTTTTAGTTTCTCTATTATGTTATGTTTGGTTTGGTTGATCTCACTAAGGAATAAGGTGGGACCAGTTGAAAAATGACATGTTAGATCACGTTTCATGTCATTTCCATGCTACACTCCATAATTGATCTGTTAGTGGTTGTATTGATATATATGATTATTGTTGGGTTCAATAATGCTCAAAGTGAAGAAAGTCTCTTTGGTCCTATATCTTTATTTTCATTGACAAGATTGTTTAAGGAATACCTAAAGGTGACAGCAAGGTTTGAGCTCATTTTGACAATACACATTTCTTGGGGACATGTATAGCCCAAGTGGGAGATTGTTGAAAATTTCCAACATATTGAAGTAATACATGTCAAGTTTAATATGTATAGATATCTTATGGTGGCCCAATTAAAGTTATCTACTAAGGATTTAAGTTATGGGCCTTAAGGGTATTAAATAATCATAAGCTCTATGTGTAGATACCATAAGGAATTTTCAATTTGTTAAGGGACCAAAATTGAAATAAAAGAAAATTATTCTTATAAGTTTGGATTATGATCCCCCCAAATGTCGATTATTGAATCCTACATTCTGTATTCTCTCTGCAAAAGGTAAAAGATGGTGAAATTGATCGTTTGGAAGAAGTTCGCACAAGATCATATATGGTTTTATATACGCTTCCGCTTTCGAGATTATTATTCTTCCTATCTCGTAGTATCATTGTAGAGGGTATATAATTTTGTTCTTGATGGACATGCCTATTTGGTTTAACCATGGTGTATAAATTTAAGCATGTTATTCGTGATTTATTATTCCAGCAATAATAACAATAATTATAATCATCGTATGTTTATACTTTTTTATTCTTTTACGAGTACTTGTAAGTGTACGTGTAAACGCATATTGTTTGAAATTTCTTTAGAATGCAGTGAATCTAGAGTGGATGATATAACAATCATAATTTCAATCACCAGTTCATAAGAATTGTAGCAAAGGAAGACAAAACAATTGCAGTTCCAATCCTTGAATCATTAAAATTGTAGCAATGAGTACAAATATATGGTGGATGTAGAACCATTTTGTCAGTCTGTATCTATAATTGTCACATATTAGATATCCTAAAATATGATTAATGTTGTAATAAAGAAATTTCATAATGAACTAGTTGATAACAAACATTGATAATTGCTTAAAATTATGTTGCAAGGAAAATTGAACGAAAAATAGTAAATTTTTGTAATTAACCTTTAAACATGTTAAAATTCTTATTATTTTTTATTTTTCTTGTCCTGGCTTTTCATTTCTCAAACTGCAAATATATGTGTGTGGTGTGGGTTTTACCTATTTGTTTATTTAGCTACTTAAGTGTCCTTAATTTAGTACATTATTTAGGTGTTAATATTCTTTTGTGATTTTTATCTCCTTAATTTACAGGGGCGGTCTTGATTTTTCGAGTTTTCTTGGGCGGATGAAAAGAAAAAGTCCAAAAAAATTATTTAAAAAATGACCAAAATTCTTTTTGCAAAAACAATATTTTTACTTTTTTAAATGTGTTATAAATGAAAAATGTGTATTCTAAACAAATCCTATATATATTGTACCTTAAATATTAGTATATTAAGCTAGCTTAAAAAATACATATAAGAATATTAATACATGTTTATATATATATATATATATATATATATATATATTAAAAGCCAAAAAACCACCATGAAGTCAAAAAGGAAAGGCAAAATAAAGAAAAACAAAAAAAAAAAAAACAAAAAGTTGAAAATGCTAGAAGTAAAAGAATGCAGTCCAAAAGTAAAAAAGACAAAAAGTGGGTCAAACCCACAACACCCACAATACAAGATAGAATATATCCCTGGGGCTACAACTTTTGTTTTGATACAATTAAAGAACATATCCATCATACTACAATTATTATTTTGATGAAGTAAATACGCCTTTTATATATATACTAGCTATATGCACGTGCGTTGCACGTGATCGCTATATTTTTTACTATTATCTAATAAAAAAAATTAATGTGAACATAAAATAATTGTACTTTGTGTGGTGATATTGGTTGATCATTCTAATAAAACTCAATATAGTTATTAATCATGGAAATATATATACACAACTTCTTAGATTATTCGGTGCCAGAAAAAGATATGAAAGATTTAATCAATTGAGCAAACACAATCCAAAATCAAATAAAAATTTAAAGTAATCATAAAAGAGGAAAAAAAAGGTTAAAAAGTCTTAGTTTAGCAAAACACGTTATAATTATGTTAAAAATTTCATAAAAACGACATATCATGATATAATGTATTATTCTTACAAAATTTTCTACTATATATATAAAGTTGATATATTCTAATTATTGTTTACTTCTCAATATAGATAGACTCCTGCATCATTCATATATCAGAATATGATGGCTGAAAAACTGTATAATAATGAAGATACAGATTTCCTTTGAACAAAAGATACAAAGTCATTTATCTTATTACATCATTAACTGACATCCATAAGTTCAATATTTGTTAGATACACACATAAATATTAGGCCTAACCTACTTTCTCTATAATTTCTTTAATTAATAATTTTGATCTGAACATACATTTACAGATAAGTTCATTTGCACATTCTCATGAGAGGAAAAATTTCCAACAACTTGCATCATAGTCTAACAGCCGACTTCTGTTATGACATATTTTTTTTATTATTAGTAAGTATAACTTCTTTTAGTATAATTTACTTATTGATTTACGATTACTTATTTCAATATCGCTTAATTATTTCTTCAATTCTACATTAAAGTTTGAAAATTATGTGTGATTTAAAATGAAAATCCTACTATAGTATATTTGTAAGATAAACAATGTTTTTATGGAGGCTTGACTATATACATAGAGTCTCATAATCCTCAATCGAGATATATGCTCCAATTTTTATGTTAATATAATATAGTTTTTTCAACGTTTCAACTATTTTTATGAATTTACCTCCCTGTTTAGTTTTTAGTGAAATACTCTAAAAAAATTTTGCACATTGCACATTCATTTAAAAATCTTATATATACATGTACTTAAACCATTGTGATTTTGTTTTTTCCATTTTATTTTTTAGTTGGACTATATCGCACTTTATTCTAGTGTAGTTATTATCTATTTTAATCTGATCTATTCTCGTAAAGTTAATATTAACATTCACATTTTACTATCTTTATTTTTCTACATATTTTAATTTAATCATTTGATACTGATTCACATAGTACAATCTTTTCAACCATTCTCATAGTACAACTTAGTTTATTATTTCTTTTTACTTCTTTTTTTGTTTCTTTATTTTACCATATAATTTTATATAGCGTAATAAATACATTTCACTAGTAATTATATATGCTTAAAATTATTTATGATATTTCTATCGATTTAATAATTTCTTAAAATATTTAAAATAATTAGGTGTAATTATTCATGTTCACTGATTTTCACGTTTGCCCTTTAACTATTTCTATTATTATTACAATAAAACTTTACCATAAAATAAGTTTCATCTTAGAAAACTCTTAAATATAGGAGATTAAGAAAACTATTGAAATCTACGTAACATTGTTGACTGTCACATATGTGTGAGTGTAAATTTTGGCTCCCTCATGCTGCAGCGGAGCAACTTTCAGGGTGACCCCCTCTACTCTATTTGTGCTGAAGTTTTTTCTTGCATTTTACAATATTTACAGATTTGTTGGCTCATTCATGAGATTTAAATTTCCCGAACTGCACCTGTTATCTCTCATCTCTTTTTGTGCAGATGACACACTTTTATTTGGTGCTGCAACTATATAGAAGATCCAACATCTTAAGTTTGCTATCAATCTCTACAAGTGTATTTCAGGGCAGTGTATTAATTTTGAGAAATCAGGGATTCTTTTTAGGCCTAATACACAAGCTCAGATTCCTCATTCAATCTGCCAATTGTTTGGAGTTGTTGAAGTGGCTTCGCATGGTAAATATCTCATACTATTTTCTATTGTTGGCCGGAATAAACAAGAGATTTTTGCAGGCATTAAAGAACAATTAGTAAGGGCATCAATGGTAGGCAAGAAAAATAATTAAGCAAAGCGAGTAAAGAAGTGCTCATTAAATTGATTATATAAGCAATATCCATGTACACAATGTATTGCTTCCAGTTGCCGGACCATGTTCTTATTAATTTGGAGAATTTGGCAAAATCTTATTGGTGTGGGGGTGGGGAGAGGGGATAACTCCTTCGCGAGGAATATTCGCTGGAAAGTCTTGAATGTCCTCAAGCAACGAAAATCTCATGGTGGCCTAGGCTTTTGCAATTTGAAAACATTTAACCTTGCCATGTTGTTTAAGCAAGCATAAGACCCTTTAGTTTCTCCATCCAGCCTCTTTGCCCGAATCATGCAGTCCAAGTGCTACCCTTCCATGTATGCATTATATACTGCTCTTGGTTCTAGTGACAGGTTTACATGGCACCGTATTATGGCTGGTAATCATGTTATTCTTCTTGGTTTTCGAAGGCTCATGGGCAATGGCGAGACAACAACCTTCTTCCATGACATATTGGTGTCTTTGCCTCCCCATTTTCCCATCAGATCAGCTACATCAGGCCTTCTGCAAGATGCCTGAGTTAGGTCCATCATTAATCAGATCTTGGAGTCTGTAATGAGCTGTTAATTCGAGTCAATTTTGACTTATTGAATGCTAATGTGATTCTCGCTATTCCTCTAAACAAATCACCATTCTTCGGACCGTTGGATGTGACACTATTTCCATTCTGGTAACTTTTCGGTCCGATCGCATATCATTTCATTATGGTTTTTTCCGAATATATTATTGCACCTACTCCTTCCCAGTTAGTAGTTATTGCCCGAACCTCATTTGGAGGAGAATTAAGAAGCTTAAATTATCAGCTCGTATCTTGCATTTTCTTTGGAGATGCTGCTCTAATTCTTGCCATCGTCCAATGTCTTAGCTCGTCGTCATCTTCATCATGAACCGCGCTGTTCTTTATGCTCACCACCTAAACACTCTTTAGTGCATCTCTTCTTCACGAGGCCCGTTTCCTCATCAATTTGGCAAGCAGCTAGAATTTATGAAATTATCATCCGATTCTGACAACATCTACGTGACTTGTAGTCTCAAGAGATTTTGCTCCTCGATGACTACAATATAGCATAAAACTTTATTTTCCTTGCCCACTTAATCTGGTTTCAACAAAATAAAATTGTCTTCTCCGATGTTCGTACATACTCACGAGTATTGCTTGCAACAACAACCCAGACCTTGCAAGATTTTCGGGATGCTAATTCCTTCCCTCAAACGTCAAAACCCCACCCTTTATCCCTTGTTGTTCTTCCCGCGAATACCACTGTTCATATATACTTTGATGGGGGTACATCATCTGCTCGTAATTCAACGAAAGATGTTATGACCTCTGTATTTTTAAAAGAAATAATTGGCATATTGTTTGCAAAATATTATTAATTTTATTTTGCACATGTTTACTCATAATTCTTTGAGTCTTTCGATTAGTAACACTTACATTGTGCTTATTTTGAAAATTAGAAAACCAAGAGCTTATTACCCAATTTTATTTGTCGAATATCATTTATAAGTTGCTTCTAAAGTGCTCTCGAATTGGGTCCGGCCCTGCATCCCTTATATAATCTTTAAATCTTAGTCAGCCTTCATCCGGGTTGGTTAATTATGGATAATATTCTTATCGCTTATGAATTACACCATTGTATGAAAATTACAAAATCCAGGAAACAGGAACTCATGTCTATGAAGTTGGATATGAATGAAGCGTTTCACTGCGTTGAGTGGTCTTTCATCTACCTTATGCTTCTTGCTTGAGGCTTTCCTAAGAGTTTTTATGACATTGTTTTGTCTTGCTTGTCATTTTTGCACTTTAGCTTCCTTCATTAAGGTATTAATTTTAGCTAACTCACGCTACAACGAGGAATTCGTTAGGGGGATCCCCTCTCCTCTATTTGTGTTGAAGTTTTCTCTTGCACTTTACTAAGCTCGCTATCAATCTCTACAAGTGTGTTTTAGGGCAATGTATTAATTTTGAAGAAATCAAAGATTCTTTTAAGGCCTAATACACAAGCTCAGATTCGTTACTTAGTCTGCCAATTGTTGGAATTCCTAAAGTGGCTTCGCATGGTAGATATCTCAGCTCCTTTCTATTTTTGGCCGAAATAAACAAGATATTTTGCAGGCATTAAAGAACATATTAGTAAGCACTTTAATGGTTGGTAAGAGAAGCAATTACGCAAAGCGGGTAAGAAGTGCACATTATATATATTGTATAAGCAATATCCACGTCATAATGTATTGTTTCCAGTTGCAAAACTATGTTCTTAGTAATCTGGATAATTCGGCATGAGGTGGGGGGGAGGAGGATAGCTCGTCCACGAGAAAAATCGGTGGAAGTCTTGGGACGTCCTTAAGCAACAAAAATCTGAAGGTGGCCTGGGGTTTTGCAATTTAAAAAATTTAACCTTACCATGTTGCCTAAGCTAGCATGGCGCTCTTTAGTTTCTACATCCAGCCTCTTTGTCCGAATCATGCAGTCCTAGTACAAAGTCTGCATTATTATGGCGATCATCGCGTTATTCTTTTTGGTTGTCACATGCACATGGGTAATGGCGAGACAAAAATTCTCTTTCATGATAGATGAGTTCCTTTGCCTCTCCATTTTACCATCAGATCAGCTACATCAGGCCTCCCGCAAGATGCCCGAGTAAGTTGCATCATTGATTCAGGTCATGGACTCTAGAATGAGCTTTTAGTTTGGCCAATTTTGACCTATTGAAGGCTGATGTGATTCTCGCTATTCCTCTGAAAAATCACCATTCTTCAGACCGTTGATGTTAGATTATTCTCATTGTAGTAACTTTTCGGTCCAATCTGCATATCATTTTATTATCGGTTCTTTCGAATACCTTATTGGCACCCACTCCTTCCTGGTTTGTAGCTATGGCCCGAACCCCATTTGGTGGAGAATTTGAAAGCTTACCAGCCCGCATCTTGCATTTTCTTTGGAGATACTGCTATAATTCCTGCTACCGTCCAACAACTTAGCTCGCCGTCATCTTCATTATGAGCCTCGTTGTTCTTTATGCTCATCACTTGATCACTCTTTAGTGCGTCTTGTCTTCATGTTCCTCGTTTCCTCATTAATTTGGCAAGCAACTGAAATTTATAAAATTATCTTTCGATTCTGATAGCATCTACACGAATTGTATTTTCAAGAGATTGTGCTCCTCGATGACTTAAATATAGCATAATACTTTGTTGTCCTTGCCCACTTAATCTAGTTTCAATGAAATAAAATTATCTTCTTCGATGTTCGTACATACTCACAAGTATTTCTTGCAACAACCACCCAACCCTTCCAATACTTTCGGGATGCTAATTTCTTCCCTTAAACATCACAATTGGCACCCTCGATTCCTTGCTTGTTCTTCCCCCAAATACCATTGTTCATATATACTTTGATTGGCGCGGGGAGGGGGGGGGGGGGTGTGGGGGGGGGGGTGTGGAGGGGGGGGGGGGGGTACATCATCTACTCGTAACTCCTCATTTGCTATTTATTTTTGCTCCAAGGATGGCTAATTTATAAGTATCAACGATCTAAAGTATGCTAAAGTTCTTGCTCTTTGTGAGGCGGTTTGACTTACCAGTGATATTAGACTGCCCAAGTTTTGTATTCTTGGGGATTCTAGTATTATTATATTTGCGTCAATAGGTGATGCGGACAGTGCCTATGCATGTATGACTTTGCTATCTGATATTAAACATCTGCTCTCTTCCTTCCATGGACGAAAATTGTATTGGATATGACGTAAAATAAAATTTATATTGCCAAAATAATTGTTTGTCCCACCACCTTTTTTATGTTAATCAATGTTGGCCGATTCAAGCAACCAAATAGTGTTAAGATAAGACAATATTTTTATTTGTCTACCTATTCAACTTTGTCCTCTTTCTTATTCTAGTAAAATAATTTTAGTGTATAATCACATTATATGGAAGCATAAGAGCTTAAATTATGTTAGTTGCTAGGCTCAATTACATGAATTTGAACTGTAAAAAAATCATAGTATAAATTAAATATGAATACTAAAAATTAAAAGTATGTATTATAAAAGTTTTAAGATTATTCCATAAAATTTATTATTTAAAAAAATTGTCACTGTGAATGTAAAAATATTATAAAAGTTTTAAGATTATTTCATAAATTTATTATTAAAAAAAATTGTCAATGTGAATAGTAAAGATATGATAGTTATAGATAAGATTGAAAAAACGTAATAAATCTAATTTTTTTTTCTTTATTCCATACCTTAAGTAATTGGACTTATTTTGTACAATTGTTTAAAAATATGCAAATAACATATCACTGGAAAACTATTTAAATCTACTTTAATACGAAATTGATTTCATTTCAAAATTCAAGCTATTGAAAGTGTAGAAGAAGAATAATTTAAGCATGTAGTTTTTTAGGAGGAGTTTTTAATATAAAAGGACTCTTACTTTTTATAATCAAGTAAGAAAAACATAAATTATTTTAAATTGCTTAACAACACTTAAATTTAATTCTTAGTAAGGATATTTTACTTTTTATAATCAAGGAAGGAAAACATAAATTATTTGAAATTACTTAACTACCCTTAAATTTAATACTTAGTAAGAATATTATAGGCATCGCAAGAGAAGACGAAAAAAAAAAAAAACAGGACGAAACAGTTCATACTTATATATATATATATATATATATATATATATATATATATATATTATAAATTTACGTATTATGGGGCTCCAAAAAATTAAAAATTCCCTTGCGCGATACCCCTTCGGGCCCATGCTCAAGACACCCTTGTTAATATATAATGTGGAGTCTTTCTACTATACAATTATTGTTGACAAAAACTTGTATGTGGCGGTCACACGGATCTCATTCCATGTGATAGGTCAACTAAGTATAGTAAAAAGAAAAACTGGTACATGGGGATTCACCTTCTTCTCCTCGGTTTGGGTAAATAAAATTCACCACATGTAATGAATCCGTGTGACCGCCACACGCAAAACTCACCCGCTGTTGTTTTTAATACATTTAAACATATCAACCATTAGATGTATTTCCTTTAAATGTTAACCATCCATTTCAAATTTATCCTTTTCCCTGTCAATTATTTACCATTGTAAAATCTTAACTTGCTACATATTTTCCCTGTCAATAAACATATCACAATATGATTTTTATTTTTTCTTTTTTGTTATAAATAATAAATTATCTTTATTGGATGTTCTAGTTGTTCCTCATGTCACCAAGAACTTGCTATCTGGGTCCATACCCTCAGGACGATCCTTACGCACGATACTGCATAATAGAAACTCAAAACTGTTTATGGCCTACCTCGCCATAAATTTTGAGCAACCATCATGGTGATATCAAACACTTTTGGTTATCAGGATCATCGTACGAACTATAGGGACCGTGGATATGCCAGGTTCATCTAAGATATGTTTCTGATGTGTAGGATCCTCTTATGAAAGAGGCAAGTACAAAGCATACTTTATATCATATAATCAAGAAATAGAGAATATGATGAGCCATAATCTGGCCCAGCTTTCATACGAAAAGAACTTAGCTGCTCATTGATGTTATGCACAAATGGTGTTTATTGATTTGAGCTTGAGGTCTTCCCCATCTCCATGCCTCTATTTATAGAGATATAGAAGGTCAAATGGGAAGATTCTCGGATAAACATGATACAAAGGATAAGACTTGACAGCCCATTAACTCCTAACAAGACGAATAGGGCTGCCATCTTCACGTGAACCTATTTATTAGGGAGTGGTCCTTACATGCAAACCATAACCCTTTCTTAATCAAACAAACGGGCACCTATTCTATAACCTATTATAGGACTCTTTGTGACAGTACATAAAACAATCTTATTTGTTAAGGGGTGGTCTTCATATGCAGACAATGCCCTTTCCTAGTAAAACAAACGAGCACCTATTTCTAAACTAATTACATGATGTTTGTTGTAGTACAGAAAGGGGCAGCTTGACAAGCTATCATGTGATCCATTAATGTTGGTGCCGACGATCATAAGTGTTGGTAATAATGATGTCGGCACTGATGATCAAAAGTGTTGGCAATGATATTATTATTTTACTTTTTTTAAAGTCTAGTTAGCATCTTGGCTACATTCGGGAAAGATGTCAAATTCTTTGTCTTCTTGGTCTTCTCTTGTAGCTGAGTCTTTGTCTTTGACGACTAGGGATGTGTACACCAGATGTTCAATAGGTTCTTCTTGCTGGCTTTTGATGGCGAAGCAAACATGGACATAGAGCTCACGATTTTCTTTAGCATTGTACTTGATCGATCCTTGGATGGTCTTCCATTTGTAGTGCAGGGAAATTAGATAAGGCTTTTCATTTAGTGTTGTGGAATATGGCCTGTGACATAGTAGTAAAAGATGGGGGTTTTCAATTTTTCCTTTATTCTGGTATTCTTCTAAGAGTAACATAACCCATTCTTTAGCTGTAGCAAACCATGTAAAAAAAGGTCCATAATAGTGTAGTACATTTTCAGTGTCTTGAAAGAAGATGAGCATACCCTCGATGGGTATCTCAATAACAAAAAAGTAAAGGACTGATAGATACCAAAGATACCATAATCCATTGAGTGTGAGGGTGACATTGAGGTCTATGTATATGATGACGAGGAAATGTTTTTGGTGGTTATAGCAGGCTTGGGTATCAGGAAGGTTTTATTCTGAAAGGTAGCGGAGGAGACATCGGAATAGGTTTTTGTTGGCATGTTCTCGTATTTTTCCAAGGATTTTGAATGGTTCTTTTCTGGGGGAAAATGAAAAATTTGGGTTTGCAAGATGTATGGGAGGTTTTTTCCAATTGACAAGTTTTGAGGGTTTTTCTTTTCTTTTTTTTTTTTTTCGTTTCTTATCATGAGGATGACTGAAAGGATTTTGGTGGAAGATATTGTAAGTTTTAAACACGTATACATAATCGCAATAATAAGATTAAACATGGATCTTGAAATTCATGATTTTCACATTCGATTAACATATAAAATTAGGGCACTAACATTGAGACGCCATCGATTGATTTTTCTTTATGGAAGAAATAGATTTCTTTCTCCTAGCCCCTTATTTATAACAGAGCACTTCTATTAAATTAGGTGATAGAAATAATGTAACTCTGTTATCCTTTTATAGGCGGAGAGATGACCAATTCCTAATAGGATTAGGATTATAATGCAATTAAGATTGCTATCCATTCATGGTCTATCAACATGAAAATAATATCTTATCAGATATATCCTGACCAAATATTATCTTGGAGATTATTTATTTAAACCATTAAGATATTTAAAATATCTTTATAAACTTAATTTGATGGCACGTGGGCCACAATAATCTTACATTCTCTCACTTGGCCAAAGTGACAGAACTAAGCTTTCATGGTTTAAATAATAACGTAATTTGCGCAACATAACGATAATTTTTAAGTTCATTGGTCAGATTATTATGTCAATATCAAATATAGACTAACACGGGTCATGAAGGTTCTACATCATTTTACTCGACATAATTCCTTCCATGTACCACAATATTAGTTTTCTACTTAATATCACTCATTATTTCAATAAAAGTCCACATTAATGTCTCGATTGGAGACAAAAACCTATCATACTTTATGTCAACATTCATGTATACATCAACGACAAAACAGGATATCAATCAGTTCATAAACAATACATAAAAGAGCTCAAAATGTCAATTACACATCATAAGTTCGTTAAGACCTTTCAATAATGCCCATACTTTCGACATGTCCAATAAATGTCTTTGGAGGCAATCCTTTGGTCAACGGATCCGCGATCATGAGATTGGTGCTAATATGCTCAATTGACATCTTTTGTTTTCGAACTTCTTTTTAACGGCAAGATACTTTAATTCCATATGTTTGGCACCTTTGGAATACTTGTCGTTTTTAGAGAAGAATATTGCTGCAGAATTATCACAATAAATTTTTAGCGGCTTGGCAATACTATCGACAATTCCAAGTCATGAAATAAAGTTCCGTAGCCAATTTCCTTGAACTTTGGCCTCAAAGCATGCCACAAATTCAGCTTCCATAGTGGATGCAGCAATTACAGACTGTTTCGCACTCTTCCATGAGATTGCCCCTCCAGCTAATAGGAACAAGTAGCCGAATGTTGACTTTTGAGTATCAACACATCCGGCATAATCTGAATCTGAATATCCAATCACCTCTAAATGATCAGATTTTCGATAAGTAAGCATGTGATCCTTCGTTCCTTGCAAGTACTTCAATACTTTATTTGCAGCTTTCCAGTGGTCCATTCTTTAATTACTTTGGTAACGGCCAAGCATTCCAACAACAAAACTAATGTTTGGCCTTGTACAAGTTTGTGCATACATCAAGTTACCAACAATCGATGCATAAGGAATATCTTTCATTTTTTCACGTTCCAATTCATTCTTTGGACATTGCATAAGGCTGAACTTATCTCCCTTCTGGATTGGAACAGGGCTTGATGAGTACTTTTCCATCCTAAACCTCTCTAGAACTTTATTGATATATTCTTTCTGAGACAACCCTAACACTCCTTGTGATCTATCACGAAATATTTCTATTACAATCACAAAAGTTGCCTCACCTATATCTTTCTTTTCAAAGTTCTTAAAAGAGAAATTTCTTAGTTTCAAATAACAAACCAAGATCATTCGTTACAAGCAAAATGTCATCAACATACAAGATAAAAAAAATAAGCTTACTCCCACTGACTTTCAGATAATACACCAGTCCACAATGTTTTCCTTAAATCCAAAAGACGTAACGGTATCATTGAACTTAAGATACCATTGACGAGAAGCTTGCTTAAGCCCGTATATTGATTTCTTGAGTTTACACACCATATGTTCTTTTCCTTCAATGAAGAAGCCTTCAGGTTGATCCATATAGACTTCTTCCACTAAATCCCCATTCAGAAAAGCAGTTTTAACATCCATTTGATGTAACTCTAAATCATAATGAGCCACCAAAGCCATAATAATTCGTAAGGATTCTTCCCGACATACTGGCGAAAAAGTCTCTTTGTAGTCAATACCATTTTTCCGAGTATAACCTTTGGCAACTAGTCTAGCTTTATGTCCTTCGATATTTCCATTCGAGTCGCGTTTGGTCTTGAAGACCCATTTATAGCCAACTCTTTTACATCCTTCTAGCAATTCTACAAGATCCCAAACTTCATTATGGGCCATCAATTTCAACTCTTCTTCATAGCATCCAACCACTTCGTAGAATTATTACTTTTTATGGCTTGTGAACAGGAAACTGGATTATCATCAATTCTAATGTCAAATTCTAACTCTTGTAGATAAACCACATAATCATCAGAAATAGCAGATCGTCTTGACTTTATAGACCTTCTCATTATTTGTTGTTGTGGTTCATCTATTGCAGGTTCATCAATAATAGGTTCATTATTGGGATTTTCTACATTTATATGTTGTTCTTGTAAGTTGTTCAGCGGTTCAACAACTGTAGGAACAGCAACTTGAGATGAAGACTTAGGTAAAGGATTTTCCACCTTTACTTCTTCAATATCCACTTTTTGTGGTTCAACACTCCCACTAATTTCACCATTTTCAATGAACCTAGCATTTCCAGTTTCAACAATTCTCGTACTTAGACTTTTCTGGATAACCAATGAAGAATCCACTGATTGTTCGTAAGTCCAGTTTCTTTTCTTGTGGATTATAAATTCTAATCTCTCCCGGGCAACCCCAAACATGCAGGTGCCTTAAACTAGGTTTCCTACCTGTCCACAATTCAAATGGTGTTTTAGGAACTGCTTTGCTAGGAACCCTGTTTAATAAATACATGGCAGTTTTTAGTGCATACATCCACAATGAGGTGGGTAAAGAGGAATTACTTAACATACTCCGAACCATATCCATAAGAGTACGATTTCACCTTTCTGCTACACCATTTTGTTGTGGTGTACCCGGCATAGTGTCCTGGGCACAAATGCCACGCTTTTCTAGGAATTTAGCGAATGGGCCTGGGCATTGCCCTGTTTCATCATATTTTCCATAATATTCACCACCTCTACCAGATCTAATGATTTTTACTTTCTATCTAATTGTCTCTCAACCTCATTAATAAACACTTCTAATGCGTTTACAGAATGAGGCTTTTCTTCCAATAGATAGATATAAGCAAAACGTGAATAATCGTCAATAAAGGTGATAAAATATCTTTCTTTTCCAAAAGAAGGAACATCAAAAGAACCACGAATATTGGTGTGTATTATTTCAAGAAGCTGGGTGCTTCTCATGGATCCTTTCTTTGTGTGTTTTGTTTGTTTTCCTTTAATACAATCCACACAAATACCAAGATCAGTAAAATCCAAATCATGAAGGATTTCATTCTTTACCAACCTTTGTAATCTTTCTTTGGAGATGTGCCCCAAACGTTTATGCCACAAGTAAGCAGAACTTTCATTGACTAAACCACGTTTAGTTCCAATAGTATGATGCAGGGTTAAAAGAGTCTCAACAAAAATATGATCAAGTTCAAACCTATATAAGCCATCATTTAGGATACCAGAACCTATAAGAAGATTTTGTTTGAATAAACTAAAACATCCATTACCAAATTTAAAACAATATCCAACAGAATCAAGTTTGGACAAGGAAACAAAATTACGAGAAATGGAAGGTACATAAAGAGTTTCAAACAAATCTAAACAATGTCCGGTATCTAGAATTAAACGACAAGTTCCAATGGCTTCAATAGGAGCTTTGATTCGATTTCCCATGTACACGAAGTTTTCATTTGGATTTGTGATTCGGGCCATAAAGAATCCCTGCATCGTATTAGAAACATGAGTGGTACAGCCATTATCAAGCCACCAAGTATTATAAGGAACATTAACTAAGTTTGATTCAAAACATACTACAATATTCAGTGTACCTTTCTTTTCGAACCATTACGTTTCTGACAATCCTTCTGAAAATGTCAAGGTTTCTTGCAAAACCTACACTTAGGACTATCTTGTTCCTTTTTCTGGATTTGGGCAGATGACTCATTCACTTTATGGAGTCCTTGCTTGCCCTTTCCCTTCTTTCCAGCTTTCTTTTTAGCTCCTTGATTCATTGTGAGATGAACAAAATGAGACCCCTGATTCTTAAGCATTGTTTCCTCCTGAACTAACATTCCGTGAAGTTCATTCACATTCCATATGTCTTTCATGGTATTATAATTCATTTGGAAATGTCCATACTCAGGAGGGAGTGAGTTTATGATAAATTGCATAAGAAAATTATCATCCACTTTCATCACCAATGACTTAAGTTTCGCTGCAATGTTCGTCATCTCAATGACATGCTCGTGCATGCTACGAGAACCATCAAACTTCATGGTGGTTAAAGTAGCCATTAGTGTCCCAACGAGAGACTTATCAGCAGTTTGTGAACGTTCTTTCACAAGGTTCATAAGTTCCTTAGCACTTTCAGTTTGAGATATAGTGGACTTGATATTGTCTGCTACACTCATTCGCATAAACATTAGGCTTAATCTGTTCGATCTAACCCAGCCATCATGGTTAGCTATTTCGACATAACTGATTTGTCAGCAATAGCAGATTTGTCGAATTGGAGTGCATAATCAAGATCCAAAACACCGAGATGAAATTGAATTTGTTCACTCCAGTCAGAATAGTTTAGTCCATTAAATTTTTGAACAGATGTAGCAAGCGAATGAAGAGCAACAGGAATAGGCACTGCAAGGATACATATAATTATTCACATTAATGCTTTGAGTTACATAAACACAGATTCAGGATCAATAATCAATAAATGTACATTGATGTTCTCCTTTGGGCGATACAATCATAATCATAATGATTCTTGTAAAATTTACATAATTTGATAATTGAATACACCTACTGAACTATTTTGTCATCTTTGGATGTACAAAACGGTCAACATAATATATCAATTATCACGTTATATTCATTGATTATAAGAACTAATGATCCACCTTTGGGTGATATCTAATGTCTTATAATTATGAATTTTGATTATCCATAAATTTAAAGATTAGTTAAATATCAAGCATCACATTATTATGGATAGTCAAATATTTTATATGATTTGAAATTTATTAAAGTTTCTAGTCAGACCACTTTGGTGATTAACAGACCAACATCAGATAAATTCAAATTATATAATACTAACCACTTAATTAAGGCTAAATTTTACAATTGTAGCCTAATACATAAATAATTAGATAATTAAATATTCCTTATGTGATTTAAAATTTATTAGACTTTTTGGTTAGATCACTTTGGTCATTAACAGACCAAACATCATACAAATTTAAATCATATAAATAATAATAATCATCAATTAAGGCATGAGATTTTGTATCGTAATTTTGATTTGGATCAAAGGTAATAAAACAATATCATACATATTTCAAGTTGATATTAATTCTTGACCATGCAACATATATCAAATTATATCACTTGCAGTCAATATACACATTATTTATAAATTAACACATATGGAGAGGATCATATTCAACAAAATATGTATCTCTTAATGGTGTGATATTCAACATGTATGCATTAGTGGCATAATAATGTGACAACATATATGCAGTAATTGCGTGATAATGTGATGATATAGTGATATGATCATATAGACAATAACGTCGTCGATTTTATTATTAATACAACATTAAGGCCAACTTTAATCATTTATCCAACAAATATTTCCCACTCAATTAAACTGCCATGATCAATTCGGCAGTATATAAACAATTTGGTTGATTCTTGCGATTGCGATATTATTTAACGGCAGCGGAACAAAAATAATTCAAGTAAAAACTAAATGCATAAATTGGGTCTATATCATTGCAGAACGAAAAATCAGCAATCCTATAGCCATGCTTTGATACCACATGTAAGTTTTAATCACTTATACATAATCGCAATAATAAGATTAAACATGGATCTTGGAATTCATGATTTTCACATTCGATTGACATATTAAATTAGGGCACTAACCTTGAGACGCCATCGATTGATTTTTCTTTATGGAAGAAATTGATTTCTCTCTCCTAGCCCCTTCTTTATAACACAACACTTCTGATTAAATTAGTTGATATAAATAATGTAACTTTGTTATCCTTTTATAGGCGGAGAGAGGACCAATTCCTGATAGAATTAGGATTATAATGCAATTAAGATTGCTATCCATTCATGGTCTACCAACATGAAAATAATATCTTATCAGATATATCATGACCAAATATTATCGGGGAGATTATTTATTTAAACTATTAAGATATTTAAAATATCTTATAAACTTAATTTGATGGCACGTGGGCCACAATAATCTTACAGATATGAGCGTAGCTGTGGTTTTCTTGAGAGATAATCTGGAACAGTATTTTCTTTACCTTTTATGTGTTAAACTTTGACCTGATATTTAGAGAACCAGTCTTTGAGGCGGAGAAGTTTCTTTTCTGGTACATCTTTGTTTTTTAGTTCCATGATGGCTGGAAATGATGTGTTGTCGAGCTGGATGATGAAATGATGACCGATTAGATGAAACTCGAACTTTTGGATTCCGTTTTTTACTACTAGTATCTCCTTTTAGATGGCGTAATAGTGTGCTTCCGTGCCTTTAAATTGTCCACTTGCATGCCCGCAGTAATAAAGCTTTCCATCTTCCTTCTCAAGTAGTACTGCTCCCCAATATTCGTCGTTGGCATCTATTTGTAGGATTCTTTGGCCGGTTCCCGGGATTCTCAGTGGTGGAAGTTTTTGGCAGATCTCCTTCAGGTGTTTTACGGCTATGGTTTGGTCTTCTCCCCAAGCTGGTGGATTCTTCTTGAGGAGCTTTGAGAGTTTCCTAGTGTAGATTGAGAAATGTGGAATAAACTCCTTCAGATAGTTCAGTATTCCCAAAAATTGTTAACAAATTAACGATTGATTTACCAATTAATGTTTTATTCTCTAATCAGTCATTTGTTATTCAGACTTGGGCGACAAAGGACATACTATCGAAGGGCCGATGTAGAGACAATCTATATGTTTTGGAACATGGAACTTCCACTTTGATTGCTACTTTGTATTCTAAAGCTTTAAAGTCATCATTCGAGTTATGGCACTCTCGTTCGGGACATGTTCCCATTTTTGTTATTCAATTTCTTAATAAGTTCGGTCATTTAGTTGTTACCTCCATTTTATCTATTAGGAATTAACCCACACATGATAACGAAAGAAAGAAAGACGATAAAAACACAATAATTTAGTTACCTAGTTTGTTACGATGTGTAACTACGTCTGGGGGCGATGCCAAGCCAGGGATTTCACTATTTCCTGTCAACACCAATTACAATGAGAGAACAATTATTTATAATAGCTAATGGGTCAAAATCCGACCTCAAAATTGCGGCCCAAGAAAACTGTCGCGCCAAACCTTCGCGCCCGCTCAACATGCTTGTCGCGGCCGCGTTACGTTAAGCTTACCGTTAACTTAACCACGCACAATTTTCCGTGTTAGGTTTAAGAACACTTTCTACACACACAACAAGAATTCAACCCAGAAGTGAACGAACTACAAACTGAAAATCGACCACTCAAAACCGAACGCAAAACCAGAAACAAAATAAAGAACACAAAGCTTTTACGTGGTTCGATCAATGTGATCTACATCCACGGAGGCTCTATACACCTCAATTCACTCAACTAAATAATCAATTACAAGAAACAACTCAGAAAACTAGAAGCCCCAATTCACACTCCGAATTGAGCTCAAGAACCCTAGCTTTCAAATTCTAATGATTGTGTAGTGTTTACAGAGGGAAAACTACGTGTATCAACTCGTCTCCATGAGTAGAACAAACGTATAGAGAGAGCTAAGCTCGAATCAAGAAACTCTAGAAGCTGGAATCAAATTCAGTTTCAACTGCTTTTAAAACTGGTTCGCGTCTTCAACAACGGTTTTCCATGCAACAGTCCAAAACCGTTGCACATTTCTGTTATAACCGTCACAAGCCCGGTTCTTCAATAACTTCCAAAACTGATCTGATATAAACCCGACTCTCCGGTCCGGTTCTGCCCAACCCAAACCCGGTTCCTGATCCTACTCAACCACTACTACATGACATACTCACTTGAAGATATTGAACTGACACCTACATTCCGCGGCCGCGCCCAAGGGTTGTCGTGGTCGTGTTGCTCCCACAATGTCATAACATAAACTAGAGCACTTATGACGTGGCCGCGACAGGCTTCTTCGAAGCTTCAAAACATTATTCCAGCAAGGATTTGGCCTTGGTCGTGGCCGCGTCACTTATCGTAGATCAGACTCCACCACAACAAACTCCCACTTAGAGATTGATCACTCTTAAATTATCATGTCTTCTTCTTCTCCTCTTTCCCAGTATCTGCTTAGTATCGCCTAGCCTCTTCTTCAAGTTCCAAGGCCAATTGAAGTTATGCTTAACTTCAATTTTTCTAGGTCACCACCTTAGTAAACATGTCAGCCGGATTCTCACTCCCCAAAATTTCCACAAGTTGCAAGGTTCTCTTCTCCAACAGGTGCCTTATGTAATGATATTTCAAATCAATATGCTTAGTCCTCGAATGAAAGACCGGATTGCTAGCCAAGAAAATTGCACTTTGACTATCGCTATAGAGAACACTATTTTCATGCTTCCTCCCAAGTTCATCCAAAAAAATTTGCAACCACATAATCTCTTTGCTCGACTTCGTCACAGCTATATACTCGACCTCTATGATGGATAGAGCTACAACCTTCTGTAACCTCGATGTCCAAGAAATTCATGTACCACAATAAGTAAAGACAAACCCGGTAGTACTCCTTCTGACATCAAGATCATTTGATGTCAAGTCTGCATCAACATAACCAACCAACTTGGAATTTCTCCCATCAAAGCACAATGTTTTATCTGTGGTACCTCTCAAGTATCGCAGTATCCACTTCACTACCTCCCAATGTTGTTTCCCTATATCTCTCATGAACCGGCTCACTACTCTCACTGCATGCGCAATATCTGGCCTTGTACAAACCATATCATACATTATACTGCCAATTGCCAGAGCATACGGGACATTCTTCATTTGGGCACATTCATCCTTAGTACTCAGCGACTGCTTCTTCGACAGCTTGAAGTGACTTCCCAACGGAGCACTCACAGACTTCGAATACTCCATGTTGAATCTTTCCAGAACCTTCTGGATGTAATCCGCCTGCAAAAGATAGATACAGTATCCCTTTCGCTCTATTTCTCTCGATTGTCATACCCAAAATCTTCTTAGCTTCTCCCAAATCTTTCATGGAATACCGCTCAGACAACTGCTTCTTCAACTTAGCCAACTCTTTCGGATCAGCTCCTGCGATCAACATGTCATCAACATATCATAGAAGGATAAGAAAGCCTTTGTCAAACCTCTTATAGTAACAACATTGATCGGCGTGGCACTTATGATAACCAATCTCTTCCATGAAGCTGTCAAACTTATTGTACCACTGCTTCGGAGCTTGCGTCAACCCATAAAAGCTCTTCCTCAACTTGCACACAAGTTCTTCCTTTCCCTTGGCCACGAATCCCTCCGGTTGAACCATATAAAATTCCTCCACTAGATCACCATGAAGGAATGTCGTCTTTACATCCATCTGATGTAATAACAAGTTCTCTGCAGCAACCATACTCAATAACATGCGAATTGTCGTCAGTTTCACAACAGGAGTAAATACATCAGTATAGTCAATACCAAATCGTTGCTCAAACCCTTTCACAACCAGCCTAGCTTTGTAGCGCTTGCTACCATCTGTTTCATCCTTGATTATGTAGACCCACTTGCTGTGTAATGCCTTCATACCCTTGGGAAGCTCACTCAATTCCCAAGTGTCATTCACACGAAGTGATGCCGTTTCATCCTCCATGGCAGCTCTCCACTTTCGTCTATCAACGACCTGTTCTGCTTCTGCAAAGTTCATAGGTTCATCATCATCAGTAAGTAACAAGTAATAGTTAGAGGGCGAATACCTATCAGGTACATGCTCTCTAGCCGGTTTGTACAGCGGAACAACCTCCTGAGGTGGTGGAGTTCTTGGCTCATCCTCAAAAACCTCATCTTCAGCCTGACCTTCCTTACTCCCACTCAAGTTTGAGATGTATAACTCGACTACTTTGGGATTTAAGCTGTCAAAGCTCGATGCCTTTAATTTGTCCTTGTACATCACTTGTTCATTAAACACTACATCTCTATTGCGAATCACCTTTCGATTCTGCTCATCTCAGAGCGTATAACCAAACTCATCGCCACCATAACCAACGAATGTACATTTAACAGACTTAGCATCTAGTTTACTTCTCTCAAAAAAACTAACATGGGCATAAGCTACACAATAAAAAATACGTAGAAAGGACATGTTTACCTCCTTTCTCATCCATACCTCCTCCGGTATCCGATTCTCTAGTGGAACTTATGGACCTTTGTTGATAAAAACGCAACTGTGATAACAGCCTCACCCCGAAACATCTTTGGCATCCCACTTTTTAGCCTCATGCATCTAGCTCGCTCATTCAACATTTTGTTCATTCGTTCTGCTACTCCATTCTGCTAGGGAGTTCCACGCACTGTCTTTTCCATGCGAATCCCATTATCAGCACAGTAGTCTTTGAACTCCTTGAGGTCATATTCACCTCCATTATCAAACCTCAGACACTTCACCTTCAACTCTATTTCGGTTTCAACCATGACTTTCCACCTCCTGAAAGTATCGAACGCATTAGATTTACTTTTTAGAAAATAAACCCATACCTTTCACGTGGAATCATCGATGAAGGTCATGTAGTATAGTTCCGGGAGTTTCCACAGGTGCCGGTCCCCATAGATCACTATGGACCAGCTTCAACTTCTTAGTCTTCAAGGCTCTGTCGACTCTCGAGAAACTCACGCGCCTCTATTTCCCAAACACACAATCTTTACATTGGCCAACTTCCACAAATTTCAGGCCAAACAATCTACCTTTTGAGCACACCAGTTTCATCCCCTTCTCACTCATGTCGCCTAACCGATAGTGCCACAAATTCACATCACCTGCTGCGTCTGCAAGATCAATGTGATATTTGGAATTCGTTGTCATGTACAACGTACCTTCCTTCTTACCCCGAGCCACTATCATAGCTCCTCTAGTAATCTTCCAATTGTTGCAGCCGAATGTTACAATGTAACTCTCCTTATCTAGCTGCCTAAGTGAAAGCAGATTTCTCTTCAGTCCAGGAATGAATCGGACTTCTTTCAGCACCAAAGTGGATCTGCTCGAGGTCGCAACTATACGCTTCCCTTTCTCACGATTTTCAGGGCTTCATCATCTGCAAGATATACCTGTTCAATATCGCCAGAAACGTAACCATTCATAATATCAACATTCCCACGTGAATGATACGATGCTCCAAAATCCAACACCCAAGACTCCATGGGGCTAGACACACTCAAGACCAACACATCACAATCATCCTCCTCTGTGGTTGTGTTTGCTATCCCCTTGTCTGCTTGACCCTTCTTGTTCTTCTTTGGCGCCTTGCACTGATTTCTAACGTGACCGAACTCGTCACAATTCCAGCACTTAATTGAGCTTGTATCCTTCCTGGATTGGCTCTTTCCCTTCGATTTGGACCTTTCTCGATACCGCTGTCTTCCCGACTGTCTGCCTCTGTTCTCGGTGTTCAGTGCTGACCTTGAAGTAGATCCTGATTCTTTCCTGCGAATCTCCTCGCTAATCATCAGATCCCTTACTTTGTCAAATTTCAACTTAGCTTTCGCGGCGCTAACTGCTATCACTGTACCTGCCCAACTGTCTGGCAGAGATGATAGCATAATCAAGGCTTGTAGTTCATCGTCAAATTTAATCTCCACTGAGCTCAACTGTGAGGTAATCATGTTGAACTCATTCAGGTGTTGGTGCACCGGTGTACCCTCTGACATCCTTAGGTTGAACTGTCTCCTAATCAGATGTACCTTGTTCGCCGTTGATGGTTTCTGATACATCTCCTCCAAAATAGCAAGCATCTCCCTCGTGGACTTTGCTGCAGTCGTGTGATAAGCGATCTCCTTGGATAGCGATAAACGTATCGCGCTCATCGCTTTTCTATCCAATAATGCCTACTCCGCCGCCTCCATCTTCTCGGGCTTCTCGTTTAAAGCAAGTGCAAATCTTCACCGTAGAGGTAATCTTCCATCTGCATATTCCATAATCCAAAGTCAGAACCATCAAACTTCTTGATCGATACCTTTTCTTCCACCGTGATGCTCCCTTCGAACCCGGAGCTCTTGATACTAGCTGTTAGGAATTCACCAACACACGATGCCAAGCCAGAGATTTCACTATTTTCTGTCAACATCAATTACAATGAGAGAACAACTATTTATAATAGTTAATGGGCCAAAATCCAACCTCAAACTTGAGGCCCAAGAAAACTGTCGCGTCAAATCTTCGAGGCCGCGCAACATGCTTATCCCGACCGCGTTACGTTAAGCTTACCGTTAGCTTAACCACGCACAATTTGTCGCGGCTGCAACCAAGGGCTGTCGCGGCCGTGTTGCTCTCACAGTGTCGAAACATAAACTAGAGCAGTTATGGTGAGGCCGCGATCAAAGCTTGTCGCGGCCGCATTGACTTTGCAACTTCAAAACATTATTCTAGCAAGGATTTGGCGCGACTGCGACCAAGGCTTGTCGCGGCAGCGTCACTTCTCATAGATCAAGCTCCACCACAACATTATCTAAACCAACTGTATGCCTGTCTCGTCAACTGGCTAAAAGCAAGAGATTATCTTTTTTGTTAAATGACAAGTGTGCTTTACGTGTTTTAGATTTAGTTCATTGTGATCTATAGGGACCTGGTCCTGTTGAATCATCTGATGGTTTAAATATTATGTTGTGTTTGTTGATGATTATTTTCACGCTTTTCTTGGTTATATCACCAAATCTAATTTTTTCGATGTGCTTCAACGACTCACTGCTCTTGTCTACAATTAGTTTAACTCTAATCCCCGACCTATAAAAGTGTGTGTGTTTCTTACAAAATAATTTATGGACAAAAATATCCCTACATCTATAACTATAAGTTAAGGTTAAATAAGTAAATTATTATATAATTAAGTTACACTAATTAATTCCAATTTCAAGATAATAATGGTGGAAAGATAACCTATATCAATTACTATTGTAAAACTCTCATAAAAACAAAAACAAAAACAAAAACAAAAGGATTACCTATTTATTTATATTTAAGTTTTAAGTTACATGCCGTAATATGATATATTTATATTTATTAGTATTAGTTTAATTTGATTTTTATAAATGAGTAAGTGGGTGGAATTTTATTTAATTTAAGTTTATTCGGTTGTTTCCTAGATTACGTTTATAAAGTAGTACCTTTCAATTTTTTGAAATTATTTTTCAAATCATTGATGCAGGTATTGTAATTTTCATGACCAATAACTTTTACACTTCAAATATGTTTGAATCATGCAACCTTCTCTTAATTAATTAAATGAGAAATGTGATATTTCACCACTAAACTGGATGGTTAAGATGCCTATCATAACAATCCTAAATAAGAATCAAATATATTAAGAAAGGTAAACAAGAGTTCAATAATTTTGATTTACAACTTAAATATTTTTCAAAATTTAAATAACGTCAATTCATATTAAATTATATCATAAGAGCTTGTTAACCGTATATAAATCATAAGCGTATACTTAGTTGTTGTGATTTATTTTTATTATTTTAAGCCAAGGATTATGAAGAATTTAACATTTTTACCTTTTCAATTTTAACAATACAAGTAAAAATTATACTTCCTCCGTCCCAAGCTAATTGTCCTACCTTGGCCTGACACAGAGACTAAGAAAAAGCAGATTTTGTGGAATCTTTGACTTTTTCAAAGGTGGAGATTGAATGTGAAGATTTTGATGGTGGAGATTGTGGGAGAATTTGCCAATTATGGGGTAGGACAATTAGCTTGGGACAAACAAATAAGGCAAGTAGGACAATTAGGCCAGGACGGAGGAAGTATCATTTTAGAGAAAATTAAGAATAAGTTTATTGATTAATCTTCAAGCTAATAAAGTGAGTTACAATAACAGAGGTGGTTAGAAATATTTGTAGTAATAATTTATTTTATTTGTGCCATATGTTTTAGATGAAAAGTTTAAAAGGGTTCTCATAAGCACTTATATTTATTTGATATTATTTTCATTATTTTTAAGTTAAGGATTATCGACATTTCATATATATATATATATATATCCCCTTTTTAATTAACTATGGATGTAAAATATATTTCAATTCTCTTGGGAAGAGAAGGAAAATTATAGACTAATGAGGAGATTTTATAATTAAATTTATTTAATATTGGTGGTTAATAAAACTATAAGCAAACTTGACAAATATTTTAATGTACTAAATTATTGTTTTCCTTTTTTTGTTGGATGATTTAATTTAATTACTTAGTTGTGTCATCTCTTATTATGGAAAGTTTAATAAGAGTTTTATGTGATGGAAAAAAAGTAAAAGAAACATTGTCTCTGATTTTAAATAAATCTAGATAAAAGAAATATATATATATACATATTTATATATATATTGATAAAATAGCTTAAACTTTAATTGATAAAATGAAGTAGGGAGAAGATTGTAAGTGCACAAGGATAAGTGAGGGCAAAATAGTGAAATCAGGGACTATAGCTAGGAAGTTACAGCTGAGGGTTTCATCTCTCATTCCTCACATTTAACTGAATCCGGAGGGCATTAAATGGAGTGAGAAGAGAGATAACAGAAGCGGTTTTTCAGTTGCAACAAAAACAGTTTTATTCCATTCTCTTCATTCACGTTTTTCCTGATCTTTTCTGGAGGAGAAAACTGTGGTGTGCATGGAAACAATTAAGGCCTGAAGATTGCAAGACTACAGACGGAAAACTCAGAAGATAATCAGAGGAGAATGAGTTCAGCTGGTGTGTTAACAGAAGGAATCGTATATCATTCATGTGTAAGATTTCTTTGTGCTAGTGTTGATAATTCATCTTGTAACTCTGAATTCATGTGTTTGTGATCAGTAATGGAGATCATGATGTTGGCCCGTGGATGTAGGATTATTACAATCCGAACCACGTAAATCGGCTCTTGTTCTTATTGTTTTCATTTTATCTTTCTTAATCTGTTTGATTGAATGCTACTGGTGAATGTCTAGTAGTGTGGCATTGTTGGTTTGATTGAGTCTAGGATTAGTCGCTGGGATTGTGAGCCATAATCGTAAGAACAACGCAACATATATGATGAAAAATTCACTTCAACAACAAATTTCATATTTGCAAAGAAAGAGGAAGGAGAAACAACAAAAAAAAATTGTTATTAGTCAAAGAAAAAGTGAAAAAAATCACAATAGAAATAAGTAGGTTTATAATTAGGTCACCAAGAACCATTCAAGGATTTTAGAAGGTCTTTAGTTTGAGTAAACAAAATTAATCACTTAAAATTATTACATAAATATGTATCTTTGCTTTGATATCTAAAATTACGGTCATTCTGGAGCGCACCTAAACTATTCTCACTTGCTTTCCAAGTTACAGGTTTAGTTTATCTAAATAGATGTTTATTCCATTTTTAATGATATTATCCACCAAAAACGAAGTTGGATAGCTCAAGTGGCAGAGCATCTACTACCTAGATCTTTGGTTTTGGGTTCGAGTCACCGTGGGAGGAGTGGAGGGTTTTTCTTTGTTCTTAGATTAGGAGAAAAAAAATTAATGATATTATCCACCAAATCACCATTTTTCTATAATTAGACGCTCCTTTATATTAATTTAATGTTTGTTTGCTTGTCATTTTGTGATATATTATAATATGAATTGTATATATTTATATTTACAATAATTAATATTGTTCTAAAAATTAATTTGGATAAAGTTGTATAAAAATTTGGCAATTCATCATTTTTATAATAATTTTTTTTTAAAGCCAAGTCGATATTACCAATCTATTTTATAGTTCAAAAAAATATTCTTTTAAAGAAATTAGTTTTAGAGTAGATTTATTTTCACCAAAATATTTCTCCCTAACCATTATAACCTAGATTCTTATTATTGCCAAGGTTGCAGAAGTCCGAAATTGGTAGGCGGGTTTACATATCCAAGTCTTTGACATATGAAATATCAAATATAAACTTATGATATAATTAAAATCACATTTAATTTGGTGATTATGATGTTCAATTACAAAATCAATTAGAAACGGCGTCGTTTTGAAGAATTAAAAAAATTAAATTAAAAATAAAAAACACTTAGCATTGATTTGGCAGCCGCAATGGCAATTAATTGCGAAACGTTCTCTTAATGTCGATTTACCTAAAATCGAGTGGGTTGAACGCCTAAACCGATTTTTGCATCATTGATATTTCTCTCAAAAATCTATAAATCTATAAATCGGATTACATTTCTTCTATTTGCAGCCCCAACTCCCTCCCCTCCAATTATTACAGCCACCACCCTACATTTCAAAAATATAACTTTCTTCAAAACAGAACTCTTTGGGAGAGGTTTGCTAATAATTTTGATGGTTGAAATCGAGGTTGCCGAAATCAAAATATTAAATTCTAAACTCTTTTTTTTTTTTTTCTCTCAAAATATCAAACCTTGCTTTCTATTATCTTTGTTTCTTTGAAGTTTCGTTGGACTGGACGTGTATATTCTTTTAGCCTGTTATATAATGGGGTCATATCTAAGGTTATTGTGTTTGTAAAGAGCAAGAGAAAAACATTCAGGAAAACAACTTTAAAGATGGTTAATCAAAAGTCATGTCCGCAAATAAATTTGATATGGAAAATGTAATTGGAGTTATATTTATTTTAGTGAGACGATAACCGGTAGAATAGGTGACCCATCTAAAGTGAGAGAAATCTTCTTGATCTAACGGTTTACATTAAATATAGTATGATCCAATGGTTTCATATTATTCAGGTGTACTAATAATCCAGGTGCACCCAAGTAGTACTCCTAAAATTAATGGCGGAAACTCAAAATATAGTCCTCTAACTATAAAGTCCATTAACTTTTTTTGTTACGTGCATTTCACTATTTTTATAGCAAACATTAACTATCCACCTACAATGAAATTGAAAAAAAAAATTATATATATATATATATATATATATATATATATCGAAGAAAGCATAAATAAGTGCTTACACATATAGAGTGATGATAAATCATGCAAAGAACTATTTTTGTTGATGGAAAAAAAAGGGTACCGAAAGTATTCTAAGTATATTTAATCATCTAAGTAATTCTTTAGCCATGGAACTCAATGGATTTTTCTAGCCTATTTAATTAAATTATTTAAAAAAATTAATTTTGAAATTCATGTGTACAATGGATAACAAAGTGAACATAGAAAACTACAAGTCTAAGAAAAAACAAAAATAAAAGAGAAGAAAAAAAGTCATGCATACACAAAAATAAGACCATTTACACTGCATGGTCATATATCAAGGAAAAAATTCTTTAGTTTTGATGTTTTTTAAAAGAAAATGTCCCTAATTATAAATCAATCTAAACTAAAGAAATATACTCTCTTCATTCATAAATAAGTGTCATTTTAGGACGAAGTTGGATAGCTCAAGTGGCAGAGCATCTACTACCTAGGTCTTTGGTCCTGGGTTCGAGTCACTGTGGGGGGTGGGGAGGATTTTTTCTTTGTTCTTAGATTAGGAGAAAAAAATTTAAAATAAGTGTCATTTTAGACTTTCAAGTGGAATTTAAGAAATTATGGGATAGACAACACCCCTCCAATTTTCTCTCCGTCATTTTCTTTATTACCATAAATTTCTCCAAACTTTCTTTATTTAATACTCCCTCCGTTTCATAAAGCATGTCATTTTAGCTATTTTTTGAGAAATTAAGGATTGGTGTTTAATTGGTATGTTTTGTGAAATAAGGAAATAATTAACTGAATTAAGTAGGTTATTTAAGATAATATTGGAAGAATTGTAGTTTTTTTGGTAAAGTGACATTTATTGTGAAATTTTTCAGAGTGTCTAAAATGACATTCTTTATGAAACGGAGGGAGTATTATAAATATTTGTATGGAAATTTCCTTAGATTTAGCTAAGGACAATATTGGAATAAATATGCAAAAAATTATAGAATGACAATCTTATGGAAAAATGGCTTTTCCTGTAATGACACTTATTTGTGAATGAAGAGAGTATATATATATATACTCAAAATAGGTATGATAATGAAGATATAATAAATTAAAGGAGCTTCATGTAACATTAAGTATAATTAATTTAAAAGATAAAGGGCTATTGGAAACAAAAATTATTTTGATTATAAATTATGGTTTTCAACATATATCTTTAGGATAAAAAGTATATTTAAAAAATTGTTTTTAAATTTGCAAAGAAAGAGGAAGAAGAACAATAAAAATTAATTTTTTATTACTCTAAAGAAAAGTAAAAATTTTCAAAATAGAAATAAGTAGATTTATAAGTACGTCTCCAAGAATCATTCATAGATATTAGAACGTCCTTAGTTGAAATAAATAAAAAATAATCACGTAGGAGATAAATATGTATATATATTTGTGGCTTATTAGCTCCGACATCTAAAATTATTTGGTGAAATTCAAAATTTAGTCCTCTAACAATAAAGCTCAGTAACTTTTTGATTATGTACATTAATCATTTTTACTAGAAATCATGACAACATATACATAAAATGAACATTTAAAAAAAAATGAAAATCCAAAATAACATAAAATAAGAGCTTATATATATAATGCAATAATAGATCAAACAAAATTAACCTCTTTTGTATTGATACGAAAAAATAGAATTGAAAGTATGCTAAGTATATTTAATCATCTAATTAAATCCTTTAGTCATAGAACACCAGAGTTGTTCTAGAAAGTTCTAAAAATATAATTATGAAAGTTCATGTATACCATATGCAACATAATGAACTTTACAACCTAGAAGTCTAAATTAAAAACAAAAATAAAAAGAATAAAATTTATAATAATCCATGCAAACACAATTATAAGACCTTACATGTTGCACGATCGTAAATCAAGCAAAAAAATTTTTAAGTGTTTATATTTTTTTCTATAATATATATATATATATATATATATATATATATTAATTCTTAGTTTATTTAATCATCTAACTATTTCTTTTTCTATGGTGCACCTTAATTCTTTTAGCCAATTCAATTTAATTAGACTATTATATATTTGTTTTTATAAATTCACGTGTACCACATGCAACGCATGTGAGACTTTACTAGTACAAAAGAATCCCAAAGTGATGGTGGCACAAAATTTACGAATACTCGGGTCCGTGATTTCTTTGCCTCCCGTGGTGTCTTGCATCGATTTTCTGGTCCATACACACCACAACGAAATGGACGGGCTTAACACAAGCACATGAACATAACATAAATAGGGCTTTCACTCTTATTTCATGCTCATGCTCTTGCCTAGTACTGGGTTGATGTTTTTTCTACTGCGTATACATAATTAATCGGTTTCCCACACATTTTCTGGAAAACAAATCCCCTTTGAGTTGCTATTTGGTTATGTTCCCAATTATGCCAAATTCAAAGTATTTAGCTATCGGGCATTCCCCTACATTCGTGATTATGCACCTCCTAAATTGGCTCATCGCAATGCACCTTGCATTTTTCTTGGTTACAACAGTATTCACAAGGGTTTTTGGTGTTGCTATCCTATCGCTTCCCTTGTTTACATCACTCGTCATGCACAATTTGATGAGCCTATTTTTCCCTTTTCTGGGACTAAAACTGGCCTCTCTACTCCGGATTTGGATATTTCTGAATTTTTCGAACCACAGGTTACCGCCTCCACTAGCTCTAGATCGGATCCACACCATGTTCCACCTCGCAGGCCCGATCTGCTTGTGCCATCGGCGCCTTGCTCACTTTGTCCATAGCCCAATGACTTGCCATCTATTCCGCTTAATGCAAACCCACCGCATGCCAAGCTCGTGCATCCTGCTCCGCATGTCCTGCATATTCAGCCGAACCCACCAACACAAAAGGTGCAGCCTGATCAGCCAATTGAACCTCCTTAGCCTACTCAGCCGCTCTCACAATCCACTACTCGCCCAGTCCATCAAATTCAGACTCGTGCAAAAACAGGGATTCTTACACCAAAGTATTTCGTGGATATTGCTTCTACTGCTTTACTCTCTGCATTATTCGACTCCGCTGAACCCAAGGGCTTCAAATTTGCATTAAAATTTACTCACTGGTTGGCTGCAATGCGAGAGGAGATGGATGCTCTTTCCTCAAATAACACTTGGGAGCTTGTTCCACGCCCTTCCAATGAAAATATTGTTGGGTCGAAGTGGGTCTTTCACACTAAATACAAATGTGATAGCTCTATTGACCATGACAAGACGTGTTTGGTGGCTCAGGAATTTACACAACTTCCTGGCTTTGACTTCTCTCACACATTCAGTACGGTGGTTCGAGCGGCCACTATTCGCGTGGTTCTTTCTCTTGCAGTGCACCGCTAATGGCCATACACCAACTTGATGTCAAGAATCCTTCTTACATGGTGTTCTTGATAAGCCTGTTCATATGACTCAGCCCCGAGGGTTTATTGATCCCAAATATCCTGATTATGTCTGTAAGCTCAAGAAGTCGCTATATGGTCTTCGACAGATGCTTCGTGCTTGGTGTGATCTATTTAGCACTTTCCTATTCGCTTTAGGATTTGTTCGTGGCAGGGCGGACACTTCTATTTTCTTTCTCTATCGGGATGATTGCACGATCTTTCTATTACTATATCTCAACGATATTACCGTAACCGGCAGCAACGTTTTCATTTTACAAAAATTCATTGCTCGAGTGAACAAGGAGTTCGTCGTCACAGATCTGGGCAAACTTAGTTATTTTCTTGGTCTTGAAATTACACATATTGATTCCGGCCTTTTCTTGAGACAAGCAAAGTATGCCCATCACATTCTCACTCGGGCTAGCTTACTTGATCCCAAACTTGTCTCAACCCCTTTAGCTGTCGGGGAATCACTTATTAGCACGGTGACTCGTTTCAAGATCCTACTTTGTACCGCTCTCAGGTGGGTGCCTTGCAGTATCTCATCATTACTCGTCCTTACATTTCTTATGTTGTCAATCATGTTAGCCAGTTCCTGCATTCACCTACCATTGATCATGGCTATGAAAACGCATCTTACTCTACGTTAGAGGAACTCTTCATTTTGGGCTCACATTTTCACCATCTTTAGACTATTCTATTCTGGGTTATTCAAACGCTGATTGGGCTCATTGTATTGAGACTCATCGTTCCACTTATGGTTACTCCATATTCCTAGCTGAAAATTTAGTCTTTTGGCGTGAAAAGAAACAACCAACTATTACCCGTTCAAGTTGTGAGTTTGAGTACCGCGGACTTGCCACCACCACCGAAGAAATGGTTTGGTTAACTCAATTACTTCGGGGGCTTCGGGCTCTCCCTTCCTCCCGGCCGATTTTGTTACGCGACAACAAAAGTACCCTATTTCTTAGCCAAAATCCCATCGCTCACAAACGTGCAAAGCATATTGGCATAAATTATCATTTATCTGAGAGTTTGTCACTAGTCGACGTTTGAATACTCGGTTTGTCCCTTCCAACTTGCAGCTGGCAGATATATTCACAAAAAAATCTTCCTCGTCCACTGTTCAAATTTATATGGTCCAAACTTCGTGTTGATCTTAATCCCACACTACACTTGCGGAGAGGGGGATAGCAAGGAATATTCCAGAAGTATCAATTTAGAGGATTGACCATATATTTCCATATCTTTATAAATATTGTAAAGATTATTTTTTATTATATTTTTCTTGTAAAGCTGTTGTAACAGCACCAATATATAGTGGAAATTTCTCATATATATTATTCACGGATCTTAGATTTGCGTAATTCAAATCATGGGCAGTTTTAGTGAAATTGTATTAATGTTTATGATATAAAAAAAAAAAAAATTCAGAAAATGTAATAGTGTTTTATGTTGAAATATATTAATTGTTTTAAAAAATATATTATGTCGAAAGGTAAAACATTTATTTAGACCAAGTAATGTCTTTTAGTATAAACAGTAATATATTTTCATTAATCCGTCATTTGCTTTTGATTCAATCCATGCACCTAATGTACACGAAAATCGGTATATTATATACTGCCCCCGTCTCGCTCTAATTGAACTACCTTCTGTTTTTGTTTGTCCCAATCTAATTGATCAGGCAAAAAATGATAATTTCTCACATAATCTCCCCCTTTAAAAAAGTTAAAGATTTCACAAAATTTATTTTTCCTTAATTTCCGTGTCCGATCAACTAGGTCAATTAGGTCGAGACGGAAAGAACATATAGTATATATGTATTAAAACCAAATCTTATCCCTGGCCTAATATATTGACTGGATCATACTACATTACTCTAAACTTCAAGTACTGTCCTTTTCATTTACTATTTTACTTGCGGATAAATTTGATAATCCCAAATACAGACTTATTCTATTTTACCCGTGTCCCCACTAGGATGATCCACCTTTACAGTGCGAACTGGCCTAGCGGACTGTGTTGTTTGACAGCTCAACTCCAAGTGTCCTGATTCCTGATCTTGAGGAGTAAGCAAACAAGAGAAACCAGTTTGAAGAAAATGGCGAAGCTACTTGCCACCCCTTGTACGAATACGACCTTCCATCAGCATCAGCATCATGTTTCTTGCTACAATTGTTCGGGGTTGCAGTCATCCATGTTTGCCCTTTCACTTTCTTCCCAAAATTCTTGTTTCCTCAGAAAAGGGAGCCAATCATCTTCTGGAGCTACAATGTCATGGAATGCTCCTCTATCTTCTGTCAAACTAATACTTCAAGCCAAAAATTTAGAGGTATACCACCCCTTTCTTCTTTCCCCCTAATGCCCTAGTTTTTGAATGACGGCTGCTGAATGTGATCACCATTGAATTTCTTCATCTTTTTTTGTTGCTAAATATCACGACTTAAATCATTTAAGTGGACTAAATTGCTCTTCTTCTTTGCTAGTGCTCATGGAAAACACCTCACATGTCCCCATTGTTTCATCCTTTCGTTTCCCCCATTATATACCAGTAAAAGAAGAGAAAAATCCTGCTAGATCAGACTTGTCCTGTGAAGGAAATGTTGATCAAGGTGTTGTCTTATTCTCATATGTTGGGCCTCGATTGAGGCTGGACCTCTGCATCTCTGAACCTCACGGTTTGTTTTTGTGCTTCTTCTCAGAAGGCTTCATCCCAACATAAATTCTGTCTGTTCTTATATACGCTACGTACGCATGATCCTTCCCTCGTATATTCAATGTGGAATTTGTTTAACTATCCCTACATCATACATCATCACTAATGTGAATTCTACAATTTACTGGTTATATTGTTCTTAATTGTTCGAGATCATGAATTTCTCGTTTTTATGAATGTACAGTTGTCTCCTACGGTGAAGAGCCATATAGAAGAGAAGTTGGGCAGGGCAGTTGATAAACACAGCCACTTAGTTAGGGAAGTGGATGTTTGGGTGTCTGTGCGTGGTGGAGAGCTTGGAAGGGGTCAGAGATTACGAAGATGCGAGGTCTGTCTCTGTGATCAGTAATTCCAAATTTGTAGCATAGTATGTTACCGTTAATGAATTATTACTGAAACTTTAGGTCACTTTGTTCACAAAACAACATGGGGTCTTTCGAGCAGAAGTTGATGCTGAGTTTCTGTATAGTAGTATTGATCTAGCATCATCGGTTATCAAAAGAAAGTTGAGGAAGATTAAGGAGAAGTACTCAGACCATGGTCGTCATATGAAGGGTTTTAACAGGCTCAAAGTTCGTGAACCAGGTCCACTGACAGTTGCAAAGGGTATAGATGAACTTCCTATTGATGAAGTGGAAGAAGAAGAAGACATCACAGATGAGGTCTTTTTCTTTACTTTATAAGCTGTCTCTTTTATCACTAATATTGACTTTGTAGTTGTTAGCTTTTCTGTTGATGTTTTATATATTGCTAATGCTTTGATTTTCTGTGATTATTCTTCAGTAAGCCTATGAGGATGATGAACCCTCCTATAATAGTTGAGTATCCAACCCTTTTGACAATAATGTGTAATTGGAAACTAATCATAATCTGACTTATTGCGTAAACAAAATGATTTAAATTAGTGGAGGACTCTGAATAGTTTATGATTCAACAGCTGGATTTCCGATAGTTGGTAATTTGTTAGTGCAGTCATCGAGCAAACTTGACCTTGTGCTCTTCTGGGCCGCTCTGAAATGGATCATTGTATGACCTTATAAACATGCTTTGTAGATTGTTCGCGCATAGTACTTTGAAATGCCCCCTCTCACTGCTAGTGAGGCAATTGAGACGCTGGAAAATGTGGACCATGACTGTTAGCGAGGCAAATGGCAATTATCAGCTAGAAAATGTGGATCATACTTTTGAGGAAGAGTCAATCTTGAGTGCAAAAGATCTTTTGTTTCTGTAGGAATGTGATGCAGCAGCAATTGAGGGGCGAATGCCTTGTACTGTGTCCAAGACTTAGAATCTGTATTAGGTCTCCAACTTTGTTACCAGAACTGCCAGTTTTTTGGTTTCTTCTCGTTATTGTCAATATATGTTTGTCTATTGATGCACTTCACGTTATTTACCAGCGCTGGATCTATTGAAATTCTATGGCCCTCTAGATTTTCTAACGGTGTGGTGTAGTGTACCCCTGATAAAAGCACTGAAACATGGTAAAGAATCATCTTTAACCATAAAAAACCGAATGTCTAGTTTTGGAAATAATCCTCACCAGTTTATTATTGGTTTACAACTTCTCTTCACTAGCATATAAACAATCGCCAATCTCCTAATTTCAAACTTATTACAACACTACCAAACCCATATCAGAATACAAATATCGTAAGTAGGTTACAGGTTACTCTCTGCAGAAGGCACAGCTTAATTGATTACCAGTTATCTCATCTCAATTTTATCTCTGAATATTCAAAACACCACAAGAATCCTGATCATCAGTAATCACTTTCGAGCATCTATTTCAAACTCGTTTCTCATGGCTTCTCCGAACCAGTTTACCCGGATATACAACATAGTCATCAATCCTCTCATTTACCTTCACTCTCACCCAGATCATGAATTGTGCTAGCAGGTGGCTTCTTCTTATTCTTGGTTGAAAATGTTTTCACAGAAACACTCAATAGTTTGTTGATGGACATCCCTTCGCCCAAAATCTTCCTCCTCTCTTCATACCTATGTTTAATACGACCATCAAGCTTGTAGCCAAGAAACGCGGGGAAAGACAAGAGCTCCCCAACTTCACGACCCATTTCCTCAATCAAGTAATCCAACTTCTCCTCTAAAGATTCATGATTGTACTGCAATACTTGGGGGTGTTTCTTGCTCATATCCAGAATGTCCTCACAGGTCAAGCCATAACTCAACAACACTCCAACCACCTCCTGTAGATTCTTACAGCTGCACCTAGTAACTGCCCCCATCGCCATGGCCAATTCCTTCGTTCTGTTCTGATACCCAATCTTCACCAAGAAAACCAATTTATTCGCCAGATTCTCCTCAAACGACAGGCTGAGGAACAGAGGCGCTTTGATCAGAAACCTAAATATGTCATTTGAACTCAACCCACATTGCTTCAAAAAATCGATTCTTGGATGCAACTTCCTCTTTCTGCTGGCACTAAACAAACCTGGATAAACAAGAACAACCCTGAAAATCTCTTCATGGCTCAAACCAGCATACGAATTCAAGAACTCTACATGGTCTTTCAAATGATCCACAGTATATGCCAAAACAAATGGGAATTTATGCAAAACCGTACCAGTTGCATCCTCATCGCCTCCACTCAACTCCAAAATATACCCAATTCTTGGGATCAAATGAGTGTCTAGATCATAGTTAAGAACGGCAGGTCTACGAAGGATCAAGTCTACACCTCCAAAACGGTTCAGAAAAGCAAGCATTCTCTCCATCTCTTCCAAAGGTTTAAGACAAAATGCCTTGGTCAGATTAACAGTGTTAAGCACACGAACGAGCTTTTCTTTGGTAAGACCATATTGAATCAATAGCCTCACTTTCGTCTCAAATCCTAAAAGAAATCTAGGGTCTGTTGCATTTAACAGCCGCTCAATCTGATTCGGCTCGATTTTCCCTTTCAATTCTAAATTAGTGTCGTTGGCTATAAAGCTCAATAGTTCGCCAATTTCTTCGGCTGTTAGTACATCTGGCCGTTTAGCAATCAATTTTGAAAGAGCAAGACCGTTTAATCCTGCAGACTGCAATAATCGAATTCTACTACGGACAGATTCAAAGGGCGAAAATCTAACAGCTGCATTTTTACCCAGAATTGCTGCAGTTTCTTTGTCACTGAATCCCATTTCATGAAATAACGGAAATAGCACTATACCTAAAAATGAGTAGAAATCGAAAGAGAAAAAATAATGAGGTTCAGTAAACCCATCTCAGATTAAGCAAAGGATCGTAATACGACAACTAGAGAGATTTATTTTGACATACCGGAGTCGGTGAGCATAGGTGTGGCAGTGATAGTGAGAGCGGCGCAGCGGCAGCTGAGAAATAGATGAGTGGTGACGATTTTTTGGCGGAGAGAAGAAGAATAGAAGTTAGTGAGGGGGAAATGGGTAAAGGCAGAAGTTGTGAAGTAAAACGAGGGTGTTCGAACTCGAGAATTGAGGAGCAGAGCAGAGGGATTGGCAGCCATTGATGATTGGAAGATGGATAGGCTCAGCCGCTCAGGCTCCCCTCTATAGCATTGTGGCTTCGTGTTCTTTTCTATTTATTTAATTTTAGTATTAAGGATAACTAGTAATTCCTCATACCCATCCTAATTTGCACATTTTTTTATTGATACCTTTCACATTAATTTATACTTTTAAAATAAAATTATTTTCTCACAATCTCCATCCTTAATTTTCAACTTTGAAAAAATTAACTAAAAAAATTAATATACGTGTCCCTTCATATGTACAAAAATAAGATGGGACGGTGGGAATAGTATTTTGCCCATGCATAGCACAATTTGTAATATAGCTACTAATAATATTAAAGTTTTGTTATGATAACAAAATAAATTTCCTCTCCTTTATAAAAAAGGAGTCTTGTTTTAAAAGTATTTTTTTCTCTCAAAATAAAAGTCATGTCCAAGAAGTGAAGGTCTCCTATTATTAATCAAATTCAAAAAGTAAAAGTTTTGATAATAATTCACATGTTATTTGTTAAGTTAAACGAATAAAAGATTTTAAAGCATAGGTAAACTTTTACAATTTTTAAAACGTTATACTTTCTTCTAATTCATCAAATCTTATCATCTAGGAATATATTTGGAAAAAAAAATGAATTTTTAAATCTTTCACGTTTTTTAAAAGATCAATTAAATTGAAACGGAGGGAGTAATTTATTTTGATCCATAACCCAAATTACACGAATCTTAGAATCTAAAATTCTTCCAGCTGATGCACAAGAAACATCCCTTATTTATAAGTAAAACACTAATAATACATATATAATTTTTTACTTTTTAAGCGAAAAAATATTCAATTAAAACACAAACCCCCCATTTCTTTCCACAGACTCGACCAAACTCATAATTGGAGAATCTCAACTTATGTGTGGTGTCAGACTCTTCGGACATTTTATACTTTTGAAAGTTGTACTTGGATGGAAGAATTTGAGAATATATTTGAGATGGTCTTAAATTTATTGTTGTTGTTCGGATCATTATGAGTTTAGAAATTCATCATTTTTATTTTGAGCTAATTTCTTGAAGAATTTGAGTGAATTTCAAATCTCTTCTATCTTGAGATTGAGACTCATTAATTATAAATCCTTACATTTTAAATTCCTCCCTCCAAACATCTGAGAAAATATCATTTATTCTTCTGGTTATGTCTATTTGGTGTCTTCGTCTTTGAGAAATGAAAGAAAAATCATTTAGGTTTCATATATTGAAGCGTATGTCACAAAATATATTCAAGTTTGAAGAAAAAGTTATGTCAATTGAAAGGTTAAAGTTGTGACTAGAGTTGTTAGTCCAAATAGTTAATTAGTACCTTGTTGTTAAAGTGGTATACTTGTAACTATTTCAATAAGATAATTACAAAGTTTTGCAGAAAAATCAATTTCTGTTTATATTTTGTTGTATTTTAAAATATCCATTTTACATTTGGAGTGGAAAATTACTCATCTCAATTGCTTTAGTATTCATATTGAAACAATATGCAGGAATATGCTTGTAAAAATAGTTTGTATAAGTATCCCTGTAGGTTTTTTTTTTTTTTTTTTTTTTTTTCCTTAATGTGTATGTTTGAAATAGTATGGGGACCTCTATAAGAGAAACTGATAGAATCTGATATGGACAGAACGCGAAGTGTTGCAGCAAGTACTGCAACACATTTGGGTTCGTATGTGCAGAAAACAGCAGAACAAATGAACATCAGTGTAATTAAACAAAGACAACAAAAATAGAAAGAAAGAACAAACACAATAAGTCTAAAACTCAAGCAAATCAAAAGCTTGAGCAAACTTCATTACTGAACAAACAAAGTACATCGCCGATACATATCAAATTGACATAAACCAAGATGAAAAGAAAATCACTACTGATCTAATCTTTCTCTTGTTTGATTTTTGTAGGTTTTGTACATTAAAGTGAAAAAGGGGGAAATTGTAAGAACCTGTGTGCTCCAAGGTGTTGCAACACCTTAGGACACACACTGGTGGTTCTTCCTTTAAATAATTTCACTTTATTGGAATATTAGCTAATTCTTATTTTTATATTTTAGATGCTTTATATTTTTATTTATTTACAGTTGGAGTTAAGGGAAAATCGAATTTGGTGGATAAGGTCAAATCTTAAGTCAAACTTATCCATTCAACCAAATTCTATCCATATCTAACCAACTAGCTTCTTCTAAAAGTTTCTCATGTGTCTATTAGTTTTGAATTAACTGTTTTGTAGGTTGGATGCAGTATAAATGCAGGAGATCGAGATCAAGTCATTTTTCGCTCTTGGAGCGAGAGAAAATCGAGTCACAAAAGAGTAATACAACACCATTCTATACACAAGTGCAAATAGCACACACACGCCCACTTTTCTTTGTGGGTTGTGAGATCCTTGTGTCGGAAATATTTTTTTTAATTTTTTTAATTTTTTGAATTAATTTTAATAACAAATACATAACAAGTAGACGTTGAATTCAATCAGAATGAAAATTTAAAAATAGTGTGAGTAATAAAAAACATAGAAACTATTTTGTAGATCAAGAAAAAAATGTTTGAAGTGACGAAGTTGGATAGCTCAAGTGGCAGAACATCTACTACCTAGGCATTTGGTCCTGGGTTCGAGTCATCGGGGGAAGATGAGAGTTTTTTCTTTCTTTGTTTTTAGATTAGGAGGAAAAAGATTTAAAAAAAACAAATGTTTGAAGTGTTCCACCACCTTGCACAACACTTTGATCAGAATTTTTTTTGATCATGTTTTGCAAGATGATACTCCATATCTAAAAATATCAGAAAGATGAGATTCACATAATCTTGGACCAATAGTCATCACCAAGAAAAATCTGACTGGAGAAAGAAAAAATCAGACAAAGGTGATGGCATAAAGAAAAGTCATAAGGTTAGTAAGGGGTTTCGAAAAAGTGAAAAAATCGAAAATCTACAAAATACCTAAAACTTTTAACATTATTTACCTTTTCTGAAGTGTCAAACTATACTAATGGATACAACAGTATAAGTCCATACATGTAGCAAAGCAGACTACCAGTAATCAAACTAATTAACAGTGGAGCCTAACTAAACTTACGAATGACCTCATGAACACCTCCATCCACGACCTCTGCCTAATTTTCCACAATGCTGAAATACACCTGCAATCGCTAATGGAAGAAATTAGTAGAATGAATGTTAGGGTTTGCAAAAGGGGATGCGAACCGAAGACCTGAGGCATGAGACAGTCGTCTTTATTGGCGATCTTATCATATGATTTGAACGCCATTACTTCGTTCAGAGCCGAGAAATCCATTGATTATCGAAGCGATTGTGGTTCTTCTTCAAAATAGTAGACAAATAAATGAAAGTTTGCTTACAAAAAGTCCAGAGAGATAGAAATCAAGAATTCTTCTTACCATCTAAATACCCGAGAGTAGTGATTCTTTGTCATCTTCTCGGTGAAGAACTGGCGATGTTCTTTGAAACAACCTATTGGTTAAAGATGAGAGTAAGATGACCACAAAATAGAAAGATAAGAGGGAGAGGGAGACGGGGAGGGAGATTTCATCACGTGAAAGGATGATAAAGAAGTCTGAAAAAATGAGTGAATTGTTGCCTGCTTGATCTAGTATTTAAATATTAAATTTATAGGTTTTGCTATCAATATTCCTATTTTTTATGTATATCAAATATATTCAGTTCTTAACATTAGATATGAATTGCTCTGTATAAACATAAACAAATTGATTCGTCAGATTTTGAATCGATTTTGTAAAACTTTCAAAATAGAGGGAATATCTCAACAATGGGATTTATAAAACTTTCAAGAAGATGCATCATTTAAATAGTTGGAATTAGGGTTTAGGTTGTTTTTTAAATCCTTAAAATCAGAGAACAAAATTATCTTCAAGATATGGTTTAATTTTGATTTATTTTAATACGTATATCTTTTTTTTTCAATTTTTTTACAAACAACTTTTTCCTTAATCTTTGGGGTCACATTTTTATCCTTAAAACTTTTAAATAGAAACGCGTTTTCAGTTTTTAATTCCTAAAAATATGGTGGGTGAAGGGGCCCACAATATTCGAATTAAAAAAAATTAAAAAATGGAATTTTCGCCAAAAAATGTTACCCATAATAGTATATGCAAATGGGAGGGGAGGGGGGGTGTGTATTGTTTCCAATTGTCGTATAAACTCATTTTGTTATTAGATATATATAGATATAGATATAATACGTATGCAACAAATTATTTGTATGTAGAACTTGAATAGGATATGTGTACCTCATTTGCACAGATTTTCTTAATTACATTGAATCGACCTCGGCCAATCGGATTTCAAATTTTTGCTCATGAAAAAACAAAATTATTTGCGTAAAAAACACGTTAAGTGATACTTACTTCAAGAAACATATTACTTTTTTGAAAAAAATATATAATATTTTTTGAAAAATTAATAATTCATGTGTCTCTTTTAAAATAAATTATAAGCTCTCTATTTATTACTAAAAATTTGTATTAAAACTATTATTTAGTTGAATTATTTTAAAAGTATTACTTTTGAAAAAGTTAATACGTTTTTCGAAAAAAGTATCGTGTTTCTGGTAAAAAATATATGTTACTTTTACTACCAATAGTAATCATATTTTTTCAATAAAACCTAATAAATTTTATAACACTTAATAAGTCTTGTGTTTCTTTTTCTATTCTTTTGTGTTCTTATCAAGTTTTATATATGTTTTTACTATCAAGTATATACAAGTACATCATTTATAATCCCCATATTTATATCACATCATCTACTTTTCTAGTTATACCTTTACAAAAGAAAAAGTAATACATTTTCTTAAAAAAAAGTATTAATCACAGAGATTTTATTTGGTGAGAGCGAAATGGATGCCAATTTTAATTTTTTTATTGAGCGCGTCTTTTTAAGTCCGTGTTGGTCTAATGAAGTAAAAGCGAATATATCCTTGTATAGTCTAATGTTTCTTTTTCCTAAATTCAAGTGATTTTTCTGAATTAGAAGTTAATAAATCATATAATTCTTTAAGAAACTTTAGTAGATCGGTAGGTCGAATTTTTTCCATTATCACAACAAAATATTGGAGTTTTATAGTCAAATCTTGCAACGCCATAAAATATCAATTCAAGCTTTGAGTTAAATAACACAATGAATTCTCCGAGCAGTCAAATTTATAAATTCTTGTTCCTAAAGAGTGTAAACTTCGCGATATATCAATTCAAGTTTGAGTGAAATAGCACTACGAATAATAATACACTATTTTTCTTGGTAAATTTACAGTGACCATCTATGTAGCACATTGTTTTGTTGTTATTATTATTATTATTATTATTATTATTATTATTATTATTATTATTATTATTATTATTATTATTATTATTATTATTATTATTATTATTATTATTATTATTATTATTATTATTATTATTACTACTACTACTACTACTACTACTACTACTACTACTACTACTATTATTATCATTATTATTATCATATTATTGTTGTTGTTGTTGTTGTTGTTGTTGTTGTTGTTGCTGTTGTTGCTGTTGTTGTTGCTGTTAACTCCGCTCATTAAATTATTATAACCAGCTAGACAGATAATGCTTGCACAATATCTACAGAGTTCTCCCACTTTAATACTCTAAAAAAAGATGATTTTTTTTGGAAGCGCTTCGAAACTCAATCATTCAGATCTTTAATTGAAATTGCAGCAAACTACTTCTCCGATGTTCTTATTTTGAAAGTTCATTCACACAACTCCCACACTTATTTAAATTATAAGGATTAGATTGAATATAAAGATAAATTACATCGTCAACCTTAAAATAATTAATTTTAAAAGATTAAAATAGTGCAGTAAAAAAATTATCTAAATTTAAGACACTTTTATATTAGTTTGTTTGTATAAACATATACACGTATAGTGAATGTACAAAAAGACCTCAAAATTCATCAAGACAAGAACAAATAAAAGCAATTAGGCAAAATTGTCTATACATCAATTCATGAGTTAACAGTCTATTTAAATTATTATAGCATGATGTTTGTTAGATGATAAAGTCTCATGTGCACCAGTTGCATGGTGCAATTCAGGGTGAGTATCACGATTTATGCTTAAAGGTATTATCTATTCTGGGTAAATGTATTATAATATCTTTAACCAGAACATGTGATATATTTAAACATAATTCGTGATATCTTTTAACCGTGATACATTTACCTAGATTATGTAATATATTTAAGCATAAATAGCAATACATTTTGATCCATGACTCGAATTACACTGATCTAAGATCTGTGCAACTGTTGCATAAGAGACCTCCCCTTGTTATATAGATGAAGCTTACTTTTGATTTTGTGCGAATACTTGATTCTCTTACTAAACCTACCATTAATAAAATTAGGATATAAAGGAAACTATATCACTAATATTAAACTAATTAATTTGAAAGGAATAAGATAGACCAAACAAAAATTGGCAGAAACTTAAGACATTTTATATATAAATATCAATATAATAATATATATACCCCTCCCCCCCCCCCCCCCACCCCCCCACACACATATATATAACCTAATAGAATTAGGATATTAAGAAAATTACATCACTAACCCTAAACTAATTAATTTAAAAGGGATAAAATAGACCAAACGAAAATTGGCTGAAACTTAAGGCACTTTTGACACTTTATTATATATAAATAATAATATATATACCCACACACACACACACACACACATATATATATATATATAACCTAATAGAATTAGGATATAAAAGAAATTACATCACTAACCCTAAACTAATTAATTTGGAAGAGATAAAATAGACTTAACGAAAATTGGCTTCTTATTAAACCTACCATTAATAAAATTAGGATATAAAGGAAATTATATCACTAATCTTAAACTAATTAATTTGGAAGGAATAAGATAGACCCAACAAAAATTGACTGAAACTTAAGACACTTTATATATAAATAATAATATAAAAACATATATACCCACACACACACATATATATAAAACCTAATAGAATTAGGATATAAAGGAAATTATATCACTAACCCTAAACTAATTAATTTGGAAGTGATAAAATAGACCAAACGAAAATTGGTTGAAACTTAAGGCAATTTTATATTAGTGTATAGATTACACAGTAAAAAAACTTATAATACCTGATATTTTAATATCTTATAAAATTTTAAAAGAGCTTATAATTTCAATTATTCAAATACTTTGACAAATTATAAGCTTTTGAGACAATATGGCTGTGTTTGTTTATGGCTGGAGAACGCTGACTCAAATCTGGCTGAGTGTGCTTTATTGAAATTTGATCCCCTAAATCTGTTGAGTCAAACCTTAAGCAAACACACCCTAAATGTCCCGTAATTTTACCGTATTTATGAAAATATCATTTAAGTTTGACAATTTTTAAAAATGCCTCATAACTTAAAATAAATTGGTAAAATACCCTACAACCGGGTATAGCCAGTGGTTCATCCGGTCACAGGCTGATCTGTCAAAAACACATTGATTTCAAGGTTGTCAAACTAGCAATTTTAAGTAGAATCGGTGGCGTGTCAGTAAAATCGGATCGTAAAATCGAATCGTAAAATCGTAAAATTTTACTACCTATACAAAATAATCATATATAGATTATTCTAAATATATCTTAATTACAACAAGTTTTGAATAGACACTTATAAAAATACACGTATTATATACACATTTAATCAAAGAGAAAAAAAAATACAATATGGAGAAATGTTTTAGGCATCATAGTTCATATATATATTTAGTAAAGCATTCTTAAATTGTAATTATGAATACTTTAATTTTAAGAAATTAACGAATAACTTTAGTGAATTTAAGTACTACATAAAAATTATAAGATATAATTTTTATGAAACTTAGATTTTAGTTTAGAACTTGATAGTTAGAAAGAAAAAAAAAAAATCAGCAAAAGTGGCTCTCTTTGTGTATAAATTGCTCTAGAAAAGTTTTAAAATCCCAATTGTAAGTTGGTATAAATTCTACAATTCATATTATATGTTTTTTAATTGATAAAATATAATAAAAATAGTATCTTATAAAATTGTTAAACTCGTACACAAAATCGTAAAATCGTAAAACTCGTAAAATCGCATGAGCAAACTCGAGAGTTTACTCCGATTTCATCAGATCTCGATTTTATCACGAGTTTACTCGTTTAGGAAAAAATAACTCGTAAACTCGTAGAAACATAAGAGTTAACTCGAGATTTTGACAACATTGGTTGATTTGGCACTTAAAATGCCACGTCGACTTCAGAATGTTAGGAATTTGATCATGTGCGACGCACATGACCAAATTAGAGACACATCATTTCACTTTAGCTGCTGAAACGCGATTTAGAAGAACAAATCTGTTTCAAAAGAGAACAAAACCCTAGTCTCAAAATTCTCTACGGCACATCTTTGAAATCCCTCAACTCCGACGATGGCAGCGGTGGTCAGAATCCAGCAGGAGGAGGTGCAAAGGTGGTTGGATGCCTAGGCAGTCAAGTGCAGAACGACAGTTTCTGTTCTCTTTTGTGTGTTCTAAAGTGTTTAGGTTCCCAAGTTTTCTCTCTCATAAATCATAATGAAGTGCTACCAATTTTTATGACTCCATCCACAAAAGAAAAAGAAAACGGAGAAAAAGAAAAAATCATTTTAGAATGAATATTCTTCCCCTAAATATTTGAGGTGGGAAAAAGGGCACAGATTAAAACTCTTGGCCACATCCAGAAAAACAAAAACCGTTTTTCAAAAAATAATCTACCACCATAAACAATCAGATTGACAAGCAACAATATAGAAAAGAGAGATTGTGCTAAAATTTAAATCATTTGTATGAAAGCAACGGTTTCCTGATCAATAGATAAAATCAATATCTCCGCCTGCAAATTATCCAACAAACTGAAACAGCCAGTTCTATGATCTTGTAATTTTAAATCATTAATGATATTCAGAATTATTTGTTCAACTGAAATGTGCACATCAAAATGAAGACCAAATTCAGTAGATTACGGAATCGAAAATTCAGTTCACAATGATATCTGCTGAAATGTGTCTCTAATTTGGTCATGTGCGACGCACATGATCAAATTCCCAACATTCTGAAGTCGACGTGGCATTTTAAGTGCCAAATCAGCGTGTTTTTTACAGATCGGCATGTGACCGGATGAGCCACTGACTATACCTGGTTGTAGGGCATTTTTACCAATTTTTTGTAAGTTATGAGGCATTTTTAAAAATTGTCAAACTTAAAGAATATTTTCATAAATACGATAAAATTACGGAACATTTTTACCAATTTTCCCTTTTAAAAATATTGACATACAATTGGGATTGATGTCGTGTCTGCATGTCCAAATATCTTTAACGATGGTCATGCTTAAATCATACTCATATTGTTCTTATTCCAAAAATCAAAACACCTGAGTCACCTAAAGAATTTCAGCTTATTAGTCTGTGTAACGTCATCTTTCGTATAATTACTAAAGTAGTTGCTAGTAGAATAAAAGTGGTGTTACCTCGTGTTATCTCTCCATACCAAAGTATCCCATGTAGACTAATTTCGGAAAATATAATGATATCTTTTGAGTCTTCACTATATGAAAAACAAGAAACAGGGGAGGAACGGGTGGTTAGCTTTGAAGCTAGATATGTCCAAAGCATATGATAGAGAGAAATGACCTTTCGTAAAGGTTGTTTTAGATAAAATGGGTTTTGCACGGCCATGGCTTGAGTTGGTCATCCGGTGTATCACTACACTGTCGTATTCACTCCTTGTTTATGGATCCCCTAGGGAAACCTTTTAACCGCAAAGAGGGTTCCATCAAGGGACCCATTATCACCTTACCTCTCTTTATGTTGCGGAGAAGGATTTTTATCTTTTCACAAGTAGCCGAATGAAACCGAGAAATCACCGGCTTACGAGTGGCAAGGAGGGTGCCTGCTATATCTCACACGTTCTTTGCTGAAGATAGCATCTTTTTTTCCGAGCCAAGAGGGAGGAATGTCAGAGAATAAAGGAGATCATTAAAACATATGAGGTGGCTTCCGGGCAACGGATCAATTTGGGAAAATCCAAATTGTTCTCTAACTCAAATATATCTTCTAATAGGCGTTGGGAGTTTGGAGAAGCACTCGGAGTAGCACCGATTGAGCAATACACAAAATCTTTGGGGCTTCTTACTTTGATTGGAAGATCCAAGAAAGAGGTTTTCTAGATCGTGGTGGAAAGGGTAGTGAATAAAATTAAACAATGGAAGGAGTAGACTCTTACGAAGATTGGTAGAAGGCGATGCTCAAATTGGTAATTCAAGTTATACCTACTTACGCTATGAGTTGTTTTATGTTGCCAGTGTCTACATTATATATGATTGTACGTGAGATAGCAAGGTTTTTCTGGGGGTCGACGCATGGACAATGAAAACAGTATTGGATAGACTGGGAAAAGATGATGCGGAAGAATAAGGTTAGTGGGATGGGTTTTCGCAAATTGTAATATTTTAATATTGTCATGGTTGGAAAGCAGATATGGATACTGGTTAATTCACCAAACTCACTTATTGTTGGAATCTTGAAAGCTAGATATCACCCTTGCATGGAAGGTTGGGAATGGGGAGAATATTAATTTCCGTTCAGACAGATGAATCCCGTTGGAGCGAATAACACGGCCTGCAATATGCCAAATTATGGGAGATGCAGAAGTAAATGTGGCTTCATTAATCTGTCTAGAAACTAATGAATGGAATGAAGAAGTCCGAAGAACTTTTGCAGAGGAAGAGGCTACATCAATTCTTAGAATACCATTGAGTGGGAGAAAACCACGGGACTAATGGTGTGGGGGTATACCAAGTTTGAGAAGTATAGTGTACGTACAATGTATCATGTGGCGGCAGCCAAGTTTTCTACGGTTGGGCAGAATATTACAGCCCGAAATAATGTATCATCTATGTGGCATATTAATACTCTCCTCAAAATTCGTCATTTTCTTTGGATAGCCTGCTGGGATGCGCTACTGACAAGAACTTGTGTTTATCAGCGGGGTATTGGTGATGTGCCTGTCTAGAAGAGGACAATTTAGCACATTTGATGTTACGATGCCACGTACTGCCATGGTATGGAAGTTGGTCCTGTTGCGTATTGAACCATATGTTGGAGAGGGTGGACTTTTCGCACTATGATGTGGACTCTGCTAGAACATATTCCAGCGGAGGAATGGAGTTAATGGCCCAAATTGCATGGCATATCTGGACACAAAGGTGCAAGTTTTATATGGAGGGGGTTCTTTTGTTGAAGCTGAGATAATGGAGCGGGTGTATACAGGCTGTCAAGAAGTTACGAAAGAGATGCAGTCGAGTAGCAGCAACGGCGAGACGTTGCGAACAGAACATCATCATGCCATCTGGACGAAAGCACAAGCGGGCACGCTTAAATAAAAATGTGGATGTAGCCTTGTATAAGTATGGTAGTGCAGGTTTCGGGTTCGTCGTAAGGTATTTGGATGGGGAGATAATAGTGGCTGGAGCAAAAAGGACCTGGGCGGCAGGAAACTCAACGGTGCTTGAAAGATTAGCTGAGATATGCTATGCAAACCACTATTGAAGTTGTGTTTGACTGTTTTGAGTTTGGGCTTGATCACGGTGATAAATGGCGTCGTGCCGGAGATATGTATGGCAGTATAATTATAGATGGTATTCAGAGTCTAGCCAATGCCTTGCATTGTTCTGTGTTCTCTTACATCCAGAAAGGTGCTAATATGGTTGCACATACCCTCACGCACTGTTGTCCTAAGGTAGAAAACAGAAAGGGTATGGTTATGTACTCAAAGATGTAGGGCTTTCGCCCAACTCTTAATTGAATGAACGTTTGTTCCCCAAAAAAAGTTCCTTAATTTCTTGAAACTTGGAAAGGTATAAATGTATACAGATTTAGAAGAATAAAGTTTGTCGAAATGAAATTCAGAAAGAAAGGATCTAGAAAATGTATTCAGATTTATTGTCCCTAGAACTACTTGAATATATATATCACAAAATCAAACAATGTCCTGAAAGCTAAGAACACAGCAAAAGATATTATTGTTTCCACGTAGTTTTGAACTTCCACTGGAAAACAGTGTTGTATGTTCTCATAAAAATCATAGCTTTTTAAAAAATAATTATCTTGTTCAATAACTATAAACTATGATAATTTGCTTTCGGAAAACATTATGATTAGAGCAATTTCTGGTGGAAAGATAGGGATAAAAAAATAAAAAAATTACACTTTAGTAGTTAGTTCGAAGTTTGGCACGTTAGAATTTCCTTGTACCCTATTCGGAATCAAAACTGCTGTCATTACCAATTCTCAATATGTATTAAAGGCTATATCTACATGTATCACGAAATCTATCAGATGTTACTTTAAGATTACCAACAATTGCAACATGATTAATGTCACGTTACCAACATTTGCATAGTTACAACGAATCTTATATGCACTAAACAATTTTAGTATTCCGAAAACCAACCCAGAAAAATGTAAATATTAAAAGCAAGCAAGTTTTAGCTGTCGAATACTCCTCGCTGACAATGTAGCACATTCATTTGTAGCTTAGACTACTTGTACCTTCTACTCCAGAATCAGCAAACAGCATCCTCATGTTTTCTTTTGTTTCAACTTCACACAGCTTTTGGAGACGGCTGTTCTGTTTTTCGTACTTGTATGTATGCTCTTAATAAGAATAACAGATGAGCTTCCATTTTCTAAGTTCCTGGAAAACCAAGAAATACAGCCATTGCAGAAAATGTTATATATGTATATGTGCTACAAATGAAAGGAAGTCCTGCAGAAAAAAGAAAAAGGAGAAAAAAAGGAAGAGAGGTGCATCTCTCTTACAAGTCTGATTGCTTCTTTTTTAGAGTTCCAACATCTTTGGTTGCGGCCTTATCATGAACTTCTGATGTGTTCGTCTGAAGATATACCTAAGGAAAATATAACAAGGCAGTTACAAATATCAAATGTATATTTCAGGTCACAGAAGTATCTACTATTTCCTTTGCAATACCATTGGGAAAAATTCATTTTTAATCCAGTATGTTAGGTCTTGTCCAGTAAAAATCCTGTATGTTAGAAAATTTCAATTTTAGTCCTGTATGTTCCAAAAGTTGTCCAATTTAAGGACACTAACCATCACCAACGACCAATTTAGCCGGAATTAGACTAATAAATTTAGGGTTTTTGAGTGCTAATGTTTCTATATCAAGTATTTATCTAGATAACATGTCAAATCATTAAATTACTTTAGTAGCTCGACCAAAAAAGAAAAGAAAAGGATAACCCCTAATTTTCATATGAGGTGCATTTCATTATATTTTTTATTTTATTTTTCTTTCTTTCTTCATCTTTTTCAAATTTATTAGTGACGTGTGTTGCACGTGATTAATTGTGGCCAAATTAGCCATTTCTGATGATCAGTGTCCTTAAATTGGACAACTTTGAAAAGATAAAGGACTAAAATTGAAATTTTTTGACATACAGGACTTTTACTGGACAAGACCTAACATACTGGATTAAAAACGAATTTTTTCCCAATAGGGATACCATGAAGGAATTACTCAATATTAACCAACATTTTTTTAAATGGATCATAACTCTAAATTATGAGATCTCAAGAATACAAAGGCATATAAAGCTGAAACAAGGCACTGTAAAGCGAAACAAATATACATAAAATAACACATACAGTGCCACCATAAAAATTTCCATCATGCAGTGCTTCACGGAAAAAATTACAAATATGACAAAATCCAACATGATTGATAAGAGGGGTAACTGGAGCTTCTTTTCTTTTCCTTTTTCAAGAGAGACAAATCAAATAATTGGAGTCTATTATACCACTGTTTGTTCTCGCTTCAAAATAATCCACGTATTTATCAATTGACCAGGGTGGAAACAAATAATAATAGGCAAACTAAACATGATATTCAACTTTGCAAGTTAAATGAAACACTTTTAAAAGTTAGGGAAACATACTGCAGTTTAGCCTAAAGTTTTTAAACTACTCGAAAAGGATCTTAAAGAAAAGTTTGTGGTTTCAAGAAAATGCTGGAGTTCCTGATAAAGAAGACATGATTAACAGCCAAGATAGATCAAGATTTTAGAAACAATATAATTAGAGACCACATAGATTGTCAGGTTTATTTGATATGTATCATACTGTGTGTTTGCTTATGGTTTGTCTCAGTGGATTGAGTGGACCAAATCCAAATAAAGCACACTCATTAACTCCCTCAGCCAAGTTTGGTTCAACACTCTTCAGCCTTAAGCAATCACACTCTTACTAATAACAAGCATACAACCTACACGGATCAAAATAAGGAAGGCACCTCGCCTCTGTTATTCCCCTTATCAAAATCAGCGAATATCCTTACAGAGTGATAGTGATATTCCTTCGTGATCCACACAATGTAAATGACTGCATATATGCCTAGACAACACATCATTAAACCAATACAATCCAATAAGTTAAGGTCACAACCTATAATCAAAATTAGCCACTCAACTTTACTTCATTCAATGGAAATAAAACAATCAATTCATTATCTCGAAACAACATATCACCAGGCAACTACAACTGAACTAAAAAATGATAATGAACTGCAATCAACAATAATTACTAAACTTACTTCATTCAATGGTACCCCAGCTTCCTCCGTATCGACCTTCAACTTCTTCCCTCCATGTTGATCCTCCTGCGTGACTCCAGTCATTTTCCTCTTCTTCTTACTCCCAACAAATGTACTCTTCCCCTTTTTATCTCTCACTTTCCAGACATTTTTCTTCCTGTACAACATTTTCTCGAATTTCCACGACTCGTAGCTCGTATCTATAACCATTACTTCTGTCCGCGAAAATCCCACCAAATTCCCATCCCTTGCAACGCCATCCCCTCCATTTTCCCATTTATCGGCCTCTTTCACTCCCTCCACTCCACTATTACTGTCGCCACGCCTCAGCAGTGTCACCTTCCCCAGAGCTGCATTATTGGAAAATGCACAAATCTTAGGGTTCGTCTGTTTGCGAGCGGATTTTTTTAATTTTGTTGAATTACTGCATCTATCCCCATAATTGAATAGTTCGTTGAGAACATTGCTCATTATATTGAACAATTGCCTATCCTCATTTTGAGTTGAATCTATTGAGACGGGATTGGGTTTCTGGTCTGGTATTTCAGGGGCCGGAGAAATAGGGTTCTGGAGGAATTGTTCGAGATCGGTGACGCTTTCCTCAGGGAAGCCTTTTGCGGTACGCAGCCGGTCCAGCCAGCTCGACCGGGATTTTCCGCATATCATCGCCGAAGGGATTATACAAGGAAGGGAGGAGGCCTTTGAGATAACAAATAGTTCAAAACTGAGCTGTCAAAACATTATTATTTCAAGGTGAAGGAGAATAAGTAGTCAAATTATCAAAGGATTATCTTATGGCCATGCCTTTTTTTTTGACTTCTGCTCTAAACATGACCCAACCCAAAAATTAAACTGGACTCTGTTGAGATTAAAAGAAAATTTGCCCACCTGATTTAGTCCGAGCAGTTGAATTTGGTCCAAAAAATTTGAGCTAACCCAACTATTTTTACCTCTAATGGCTTTTCTTTATTTGAAGTAGAAGACTTAAAACTCACTTCAACATTATTTATTAATTACGAATGTTACGGTGACATTTTTTAGAGGAAAAGTTCCTTCAATTTTTCTTTTGGATTGCATTTGATGGAGGAATTTGAGGATTTTAAAATCCACAATCAATTCCACCCAACTAATTTGACAATATAAGTTAAATAAAGAGATTATTTAAATTTCTCCTAAATTTCTAATTCATTATGAATGAATTTAAAATTATTCTCACAACCTAGTCATTTTAAAGTTCATCGTCTCTCCCTCCCGTATATGTGTAGCCACACTCTCATATGCATTTTACTCACTACACACAACACACACTACATGTGCACACTTTCACATGCTACCACCACACTTCACACACATTTCATACTTCACATGTACAAACGACACACACATTTCACACGCGCACACACACACTTTAAACATCACACGCACATTTCACATGTACAAAATTCACACATGCACACAGTACACATACACTTCACATGCACAAACTACACATATGACATACACACACTACAGAGGCACACAACAAACACTTCACACTCTACACACTACACACTTTACACACTATACACATTTACATACATTGAGTACCCCATACAAGACATACTACCCATAGACTTCACACACACATACACTATACATACATTATAGATATATTTCACACACACACACTATACATACATTATAGACATATTTCACACACACACTACACACATATTAAATAGAAGCACAACACATACTAAACACACTTCATACACAATACACACTTTCATTATTATAATCATTCCAAAAATTTGAAAAGAAAAGTTCAAATAATTCAAATCTACTCACTTGAATTCAAACATTCAAACAAGGGATTTGAATGAGTGGATTCCTAAATTGAAAGAAATTGTAATAAAATCTTTTGATTTCCAAATCCCTCTATCCAAATGTAACCTTGAAGATTTTAACTAGTATTTCACCCCGTGTGGTGCATGGAAATATATTTATCTTGTAGCAGTATTCATTAAATAATTATATTTTTGTTATATAGTAGAATTTAATATGTTAAAACTCTATAGGTCCATTTGGATGGAAGGATTTGAGGGTGGATTTAAAAATCCATCATCAAATCCACCCAACTTGTTTAGCAAAAAAAATCAAATCAAGGGATTTTAAATACCTCCTAAATTTCTAGTTCATTTTAGATTATTTTCAAATCCATCCAACAACCTAGTCATTTACAAATCCATCATATCTATCACATATGTATAGTTACCTTATCACACACTACACACACATTACATACCACACGCACAAACACTTCACACGCATTTCACACACTACACACATGCAAATGCACACACTTCATGCGCACACACACACACTACACACTTTCATTATCATCATCCTTTTAAAAATGTTAAGAAATAACTGAAAAATGAAAAAGTTTAAACAATTCAAATCCACTCATTTGAATTTAAACATCCAAATAAGGGATTTGAAATGAGTGGATTTCTAAATACAAAGAATTGAAAATCAAATCCTTTGTTTTTCAATTCCTTCCATCCAAACACAACCTATGATTATTTATAGGGTTAATTACCAAACAAATCACGACCTTTAGACCAATTTTCAATTGCAACACGACCTTTAAAACGTGACAATTTCTGTCACATACTTTTAATTTGTTTCAATTACAACATCGCCGCCCAACTCCGATCCCCAAATGCTAATATGGACGGCGGTGCTTCCAAAACGACGTCGTTTCGGCGGAAACCAGACTAGACGAAACGACGTCGTTTTGGGAGCACCGCCGTCCACGTCAGCAATCGTGGATCGGATTTGGGCGGCGATGTTGTAATTGAAACAAATTAAAAGTATGTGACAGAAATTGTCACGTTTTAAAGGTCGTGTTGCAATTGAAAATTGGTCTAAAAGTCGTGATTTGTTTGGTAATTACCCCTTATTTATATTTTAACTGTTTTGCTTAGTAAAATAAATCTTTAGAAATAATTGATTTAAAAATTAAAAACTTATAACTATATAAATCTTTTGTTATACCTTATAAAATATCTCATCTCCAAGTGTCAGCTCTAATGTAATATATATATATATATATATATATATATATATATATATATAATCTCAAATGTTAACTTCTTTTCAACCATCATTCTACCTTCCAAGTGTTTCATCTCGTATGTGCACAATGTATTCCACAAATAAATAATACAAAAAAAAATTCAATATTTGAACCTCAATTTTGAATCCTGAAGCCCCGTGATTTTGTTACACGTCAATATCATGCAATTTCTACATTTACGGACAACAAATGGTGACATCCACTACATTTTGATTGGTTGCTATTGGATTTACTAGTAATATTCTCTTGCGATGCACGAAAGTTTATTTAAAAAGTAAAACTTCTAATAAACCAAATATAATCTAATATTTAAATATGTGATCATTTTATCCTAATAAAATATTTTTTTAAAAGATTAGGATAAAACATAAATAAAATTATAAGTAATGTAAATATAAGTTTCACACACATTATATATGAATTTAATATCATTTACTTTATATATATATATATATATATATATATTTTATAGATTAACATTAAGATAAATGTTAAACATTTCATCTTTGAATTCCAAACATAAATTTTGATGCAGTGAGAAGTGTGGAAGAACAATGATACGCGGGGTCTAAATCCATTGATTCTAAGAATACCCGGAAAGAGACACAAACTAGGAATAACACTCGTTTTCTTATATCAATATATCAAATCAACTATCTAATTAAAAGAGAAGATCCTATTTATACTAATAGATTAACTTGGGCCTTAAGAAAATAATTTAATCTAAACTAAATAAGAAATAAATCAAAACAAATATTCTTAAAGATATATATACCAAATCTAATATTACTAGTAAATAATATATCTAATCAAATCTTCTAATCTTATCTCCATCATTCTCCTCTCCCTCAAAGCGATTCGTCCTCAAATCGTGTAGGTCGTGTATGCGCGAAGACGGGTCGGAACATCTTTATACTCATGCATCCAAGGAGTGTCGGAACATCTTTATACTCATGCATCCAAGGAGCAACAATAACATTTATGAAATTGTAGATCAAATGAGCAAAAATCTGAAAAATAAATGCAGCATCCACAACCATGGAAGTAATCGAAAGTGTTTTAGTCCTGAAGACGAATCCATCCAGAAAATGGATCGACGTATTCTTATTGGTTTTCTCATCATAAAAAATTCACGGTAGATCATAACCACCATGAACAATTTCAACACAAGTATTAACAATTTCTTCGCAAGAAATTGTATCATCAAACTTCTCATCTGATGCAATCTCCTCATCATAAATTGGTGGGTCATCATAGCCACCATCAGGGCCTAACACGAACATTCCGATAATTCTTGAGATTTTACTTTTACACAAATTCATAGTCTGGCAGATCAAAAGGAGAGTTATGAGTGAAGAAGGAGTAGCAGTGAGATATCTTGACGGAGCACGCCGCCTATGCTGACAATATATTTCGGTCAAAATTAGTATTTGTGATTTATTATTTAAACAATGTTTTATTTCATTATATGTGGTTTTTATTAAGGGTATATTTGTTCTACGAATGAAACAACCATTGTGGTAATGCCATCTATTGGACATGTTTGGACAATAGGATGTGGAGAGGGATCACACAATCCGTTACACTATCTCTCATTTAACTGACGTGACAATTCCAACTCTCTTTTCTTAAACTCTCCCATGTGTTTTCTTGGTTTTCTCCTCTTTCATACTCTCTCTCTCTCTCTCCTGTTATATATATATATATATATATATATATATATATATATATATATATTTTATGAGTTCAATAAAATGATATAACTTTCTTTAAAAAAAGAATCATATATAAATACTCAATTTAAAAATATTTAATTATTAAGAAAATGTGTTTAAAAATATTATAAATATTGTTCAAAATTTATTAATTATTTTAAAAAATAATTATTTTAAAAAAATAATTATTTGAAAACTAAAATAATATAATATTTTCAAGAATAATTATTACTAGGTTAAAATGTTTGAATAATTTTTAAGAATATAATTGGCGAAATAAAATATTTTAATATTTTTACAATTAATTGTTTGATAATTTATTGATAAAATGTATTTGTATAAATTAATATTTATTACTCCATCTGTTCCCAAATAAAAGTAAATTTAATTGAAGGAGAAATTAAGAAATCATAGAATGGACAAATATACCCCCATACAATCTAACTCAATTATCTTTAAAAAAAAAATTCGTTAAAAAAATTCTTTATTTACCATAATGTCAATTGAGAGAATAAAAAAATCTTTTTTTCCTCCACAAAAATATTTCTTTACCATAGTATTAGAGAATAATTAATTTAGGTTATGCTAAAATTAAGAGATCTTTAGGAAGATTTTTGGGAATATATTCAAGAATAACATTGGACGTTTCACTAGAATAATTTATTTTTGGATACAAAATGATTTTTCTAAAATGACTTTTATTTAGACTCAGAGAGAGTAATAAAATGTATGTGTGCATATATATATATACACACACACACATATATATATATTATAATATTTTAGTAATTAATCAGTCATCCACTCATTATACACGTCATTTTTCAAATATCATAACATAATATATACCTACCCAGTAAATCCTTATTGCTTTGGCATCAACAATACACAACATACCCGACTCCAACCCAAAACCAACACAACCACAACTAGAGGTGTGCTCGGGTCGGGTCGAGTACTTGATGTCTTCTATCTGACCGTGCGGGTGCCCGTTGGGTTAGGTCGAATTCTTTTTTTGCTAACAAGTTTTGTATAAAAGGAGAACCTGAAAATAAGTCGGACCAGGATTTTTTGTTAACAGATTTGTAAGAAATGGGAAACTACAAATTGTAAATCTTTTCTTATTTGGCTTACAATGTATCCGCACCGTTAGCTAGCACAGAGCTGATTAAAGCCTTATATTCTTAATCGTCTAATTTGGCAACACAAACCCATAAGTCGACAAAACTTGATAATAGTGAAATATAACAAGAAGAAGCTCTGATACCCGAACATAACACTTTGTCGTAAACTTGAGGGGGTATAGCGATGGCAATGACAGTGAATTGGATAGTGCAGAATTTTCGAATCGGGTGTTAAAACCAGACAAAGGTTTTATTCATTAGGTAAAATCAGTTTCTACAAGCTAGCTCCACGTGAAGTAGTGAGACGTGATACACAAAGAAATATGAATATGGCAACTTCCTAGCTGGACTTCCAACTTATTCTAGTTCTTCCAGCAGACTCTAGCATCTTCACATGCTTCCTTCAACTACATGTGACAACTATAGCCCCCATACACCAGCTCAGCTTTCCAACTCATACGTGTCGTATACATTCTCTTTATCCCCTCTCTCTCTTCCTCTCACTGCCCTTAAGTTGGATAATGAAGAATATCTTTCATACACAACTTGGCAATCGGTGATAAGTAGAAAAATATGCATTATTTAGATTGTTAAGAATGTAATTTCATTGCACTTTATTATCATCTATTTGTTATGATTTTATGTTCCTTGGTAGCAAATAGTGAATAAATCACTAGGGGTAACACGGATCTAGATTATGTAAATTGAGCTTGTGAATTTAGAGTCTAGTCTATCCTATCGTCTTGGTAATTAATGCGTTTAACAAATAAAATATAGAGAGCTTATTTTATGTTGTTTGATTAAATATGGCTAATTAAAGAGATTTTTTTAGTTAGTTAAAATTAAAAGACGATTCAGATTAATAGAGCCTGTTGTTAGTCTAGGGATAGGGATTTGAGAAAGAAGAGAGATGTTTTTTTGTTTTTTGTGGAAGTTTCGAATAAAAGGGGATACTGAACTGAGAACTGGCACCTTCCTTGAATTGGTTATATTTTATTTGCGTTTATTTGAATTAGTTTTTTCAATTATTATTTTTTAGACAATAAATTAGTTTAATTTGATTATAATCCAAACCAATGCCCCCTCTCTTCCCTCCCCCCCAATTTACTTTTGTTTTGTTTAGTAATTAACCGAGAACTTGGTTAGTTCATCTGCTCCCTGTGAGATCGACCCTTACTTGCCACTGCTACTAGTTAGTAGAGGTAGATAATGTAATCTAATTTTGCGTGCCTCGACAGCACGGTCAATCGACTTTTGAAAGGTAGCCCCACACAAGACCTTGTAAACAAATCAGCAATTTGTAACTGAGTAGGAATGTATTGAGGATGAACAAAACCATTTCTTGTACGGATCTCTAACAAGGTGGCAGTCAATCCCGAGGTGTTTAGTCCTCTCGTGGAAGACAGGGTTGACGGTGATATGCAAGGCAACTCTATTATCACACCAAAGCGGGAACTGTGTAGGTACGGATAAATAGAAATCTCCAGCAATATAACCTACCCATTACAATTCACACACAGATTTATTGAAGGCTCGATATTTAGCCTCAGCTGAAGACCAAGAAATAGTATGTTGTTTCTTGTTTTTCCAAGAAACCAAGTAGGAACCAAGAAATACACAATAACCGGTAATCAATCATCAAGTGTCCTTACATGTTGCCTAGTCAGCGTCACAATATGCTTCAACTAGCACCTATTATAGGGTAGAATAAACCAAGAGATGTGGTACCTTTGAGGTAGCGAAGAACATGCATTGCAGTGTCCCACTATGATGTAGTAGGGGTGCTGAGAATTAGCTAAGCGGATGTATAACATACATGACACCAAGCCTAATCAATGTGAGGTAAAGTTGCTTCCCAATAAACCTCCTATATGAATTTGGGCGATCCAAAATATTTCCATCGTGGAGAGTTAGTCTAATTCCTTAAGGAAGTGGTGTAGTAGTAGGTTTAGAACCTGTCATTCCTATTTAAGTCATCAAATCCTACACATACTTCATCTGGCACAAATGAATCCCACTGACACTCCTTGAGATTTCCGTCCCTAGGAAGAATTTTCCATAACCTAAATCTTTGATTTTGAACTTGTTGTGTAGAAACTCCTTCAGGTCGACAATATTAGCCTCATTAGAGCCTGTAATCATCACGTTGTCCACATGCACAAGCATGGCAAGGAAGGAACCACCTGAAGATTTAGTAAATAAGCAATGATCATGCTTGGACTTATATACGCCAAAGGAGAGAAGTGTTGCACATAGTTCATTATTCCATTCTCGTGAAGGTTGTTGGAGACTTGGAGCCCATACAAGCTTCTTACCAACTTACAAACATGGTCGGGACTGTCTTTGTTATAACCTTGGGGTGGCTTCATATACACCTCTTCATGAAGGTATCCATGGATAAACACATTGTTTACGTCAAGCTAGTGAACATGTTATTTCTGATTCGTAGCAATGGCGAAAAACATGTGAAAAATTACTAATTTAGCAACCTTAGAAAAGCTATCAAAATAGTCCACCCCCATGTAATTGGTTGTAGCCTTTAGCTACCAACCTAGCCTCTTTATAAGGAAATTTATGCTCAAAGAATAGGACATCTCTGGATGCAAGAGGTGTATTTCCTTCTATATCAGAAAGTTGATATCCTTTACTTCTAATAGTGTATCCTTAGAAAATGTATTTATGTGACGTAGGATTAAACTTTAACTTTAACTTAGAAATGTATATTGTTATTGGCAAAGACCAAGTAACCAGACGGTTGCAGGTTTTGATAATTCGGTTGTTTATCATCTAATAAGGCAAATGTGCTTAGAACATGAGTGCTCCACCTATTTCGAGGAGTTATCTCTCTTGACCACCCCATTTTTTGGGGGGTATAGACACAGCTTCGCTGATGTAAGCTACCAAAATTTATGACCAAACTCACATCCATTATCACTTCTAAGTATCTTAACCCGTTTATCAAACAGAGTTTTTTAGTTACCTAGTAAAGGCTCACGCGCGTTGCACGTGGTACAAGTGACTTTATAAAAAGCAAATATGTCATAATCTAATTAAATTAAATTGAATTGACTAAGGCGTACCATGAAAAAGAAAATTGTAAGATAATTAAATAAACTGAGAATCAATTTTTTTTTTTTTTTTACAAAAATACAAACCAATACTTAAGAAGCGTTTGCTTGGTCTATGATTGTATGCGTAAATGGTCTTATTATTGTGTATGTATGGATTACTATTTTTTTGTTCTTTTTGGTTTTATTTTTTATTTAGACTTCTAGTTCCAAAAGTTCATTGTGTTGCATATGGTATACATGAATTCTCACTATTATATTTTTTTTAATATTTTGATTAAATAGGCTAGAAAAAGGTGTTCTATGACTAAATAATTAATTAGATGATTAAATGTACTTGGAATACTTTCGATACTATTTTTTTCCCTATCAATACAAAAGAGATTTTGCTTGACTTAAATATTTCATCTTAGGTGGATATTGTTAATGGTTTCTAGTAAAAATGATCAACTGCTCATAACCACAAAAGTTAGTGGGTTTTATAGCTAGAAGACTAAATTTTAAATTTTCACCCAATAATTTTAGATATCAAAGCTAATAAGACACAAAAATACATATTTATGTAATAACTCCTAAGTGATTAGTTTTTGTTTATTTAAACAAAAGACTTTCTAAAATCTTTGAATGGTTCCTAGAGACTTACTTATAAGCTTTCTAAAATCTTTGAATGGTTCCTAGAGACTTACTTATAAGCCTACGTATTTTTGTTGTTAATCTTTCTCTTTTCTTGAGGTAATAACACAATTATTTTTACTATTTCTTCTTCCTCTTTCTTTGAAAATTTAGAAATTATTTTTAAAGTAAACTTTTCATCCTAAAAATATATGCTTAAAACTATAATTATAAATCAAAATGTATTTTGTTTCTTATATTGCTTTTTTTTTTTTTAAATTAATTATACTCAACGTTACATGAAGTTCCTTTAATTTATTTTATCTTCCTTCCCATTATTATTATTATTATTAATATTATTATTATTATTATTATTATTATTATTATTACAATTATTAATTTTTATTTTATTATTATTATTATTATATATATATATACATATTTTTTTCTTTTCTTTAGATTGATTTAAAATTAGGGTCACTCAACACAATTTTTTTTCGTGGTTTATGACCATGCTGCGTAATTGTCTTCTTTTTTCATATGCATGGTTTTTTTTTTTGTTCTCTTTTGTTTTGATTTTGTTTACTTCTAGTTCTTTATGTTCATTGTGTTGTACTTTGTACATATGAATTTCAAAATTATATTTTTTAATACTTTGATTAGATAGGCTAGTAATTTTTTTGGTGTTCTATGATTAAAGAATTAATTAGATAATTAAATATACGCAAGATACTTTCGGTACTGGTTTTCCTCAGCAACACAAAAGATTTTTTATGTGATTTATTATCATACTATATATGTAAGCTCTTATTTTATGTTTTCTTGGGTATTTCATTTTATTTTTCTAGAGAAATTTCATCTTAGGTGGATTGTCAATGGTTTCTAATAAAAATGACCTTGTAACACTAATAACACTAATAAAAATGCACATAACCACAAAAGTTAGTGGGATTTATGGTGAGAGGACTAAGTATTGAATTTTACTGATTAATTTTAGATGTAAAGTCAATAAGCCATAAAAATACATATTTATGTAATAATTTTAAATAATTTATTTTGTTTACACAAACTAAGAACCTTCTCAAATCCGTGAATGGTTCTTGCAGGCTTACTTATAAACCCTGCTTATTTCAATAGTGAATCTTTTCACTTTCTCTTTAAAGTATTTACAAAATTATTTTTATTGTTTCTCCTTCCTCTGTCTTTGCAGATTTGAGATTCGTTTTTGTACCGAAATTTTAATCCTAAAGACATATATATATATATATATATATATATATATCTTGTTTCATCTATTCCTTTTTTTTGGAAATGTTACACGAAGCACCTTTAACTTGTTTTGTTTTTATTTTCATAACTAGTTTGTCACCCGTGCGATGCACGGGCTAGAATTTTTTTGCTAAATTATTATTTAAATATAAAGATAAATATGTATAATAATGAAACTAAAAATAAGTAATGAATAAAATATATTACAAAGGACTTGTATGCAATGTTGTACTATAATAAGTAAAAATTTGATATAAAATATACTACCTCCGTCCCACCTTATTTTGCACACTTTCCCTTTTCGGTCGTCCCACCTTATTTTGCACACTCCAAAAAAGGAAACTTCTTCCACAATTTTCACCCTCAAAATCTCACCACTCAATCTCTACCTTTAAAAAAGTCAAAGAAAAAGTAAAATCTGCTTTTTCTTAACATCCGTGCCCGATCACCTATGCAAAATAAGCCGGGACGGAGGGAGTATAACATAACACGGGTGTATGCGATAATTGTATATTTGTAATATTTGAATAATATACTAATACAATTACATATTGGTATAGGGCGAAACGATGTCACATATATTATATTTCTATTTAGTAATGTTAGCATGAGATCTCACAATGATATTAGTTCATTAAGCAATGATGCTAGAGCATATTATTGTGACGTATTTAAAGCAAAAAAAAGCAAAAAATAATCAACCTATTACACTTGTAGTTAACATCATTTGTCTTTTCACAAAAGAAAAGAGACACTAATTCATTCAACAAATCATTTTAACTATTATATCTAAACTTTTAACCGTAAATTTTAACTTTAACGAATCGGCTCATCTTTTGATTAAATTTCTTTAGAACAATGATTCACAAAAAATATTATAAAAACGCAAACTAAAGTAAAAGAAATTAATCTTCTAAAAAAAAGTAAATAATTTTTCACATAAAATATTATTTTGATAATATTTAGCATTTTTATTTTATATACAAAAAAATTAAAATCGGAATATATCATAAAAAATAAATAACACTTAGAAATTAATATTTAATATATGCATAATGGATGTCAAATCGAAGATCGTGAAAAGAAGATGAATTCAGTATATTTTTCATAAAAAACGGAGTTGAACCAAAAAAGTTATACGACTTTTAAATATTAAGGGGAAAAGAAAAAAAAAAGCAAAAAAATGTGATTGGTTGGCTCTTAACCAACTCCCCTCATATTTCTCCCCTTTCTCTTTTTTTTCTAACGCACATATACACATAAATATTGATAGATGATTTTAAAAAAAATTCAAAAAAAGGAGAAAAAGACACATAAGCAGTTGACTTTTCAAAGATTTTACTTTTAAGAATAAGGTAGATAGCTCCGTTCTGTTGAAGGAAAAACACATTAGTGTGCATTCATCAAAAGTAATTGATAGAGGGGCAATTTAGGCGTTTCATTAAGTATACATAAAACTCTACAGTGTATACCTATATAAGAGACCTCCCTTGTGAAATAATAGACTACGATTTTCTATATATTTCTGTTTTCTTCTCATTCTCTTTATTCTACCCACTTTACTTTTATACGCTATCAGCACGAACGTGCTCTACGGATCTGCACTTCGAGGAACGACCAAGGACGGAATACCAATGCGAGAGGAACGACCAAGGAAAGAAAGTTGATCGGATTCAACTAATCTGTTACGGTACATATATTATCATGATTGATTTATAGGCGTCTTTATTATTCTATGTGATTTGGAAATATTTGTTAATTTTCAAATAAACCTGGAACCTGTTTCAACTAGTAACAATATTATTATTTAATGATTAATTATTTCATGAATGATGATTAATGGAACCTGGAACCTATTTCAACTGTCATGTCATATATTCTGCATGCCCTAAATTATTAGGTTTTATAATACTAGGTTCCGCGTTGTTTTTTGAATTGGTTGTGCGCCGCCTTATTCTTTATTATATTATTTACATCTATTTTTCCTTCGCTTCAAAACTGAATATGGGAATCAAACATTAAATTGAATATGAATTTATGACTAGCGAGAGTCCAGTACTTTCAGTAATGTTTGGATTAGTATGTTTGCTGAACATATGTGATTATTTGTTATAAATATGATTATACTTATAGGCCTTGATCATAATTATGATCTTATTATGATTTTTTTTGGATTACTATTTTTGCTGAATATATTAGCATGATATTCGGATTAGTATGTTCGACCGAGCTCTATTAATAATTGATGGTAGAATTGATATTTGTTATCATGATATATATAAAAATTGTTATATTATGATGAGGTCTTAATGCTCTAAATCGATTATGTGTATATTCTCATGATATGACATGCAATTTATTTGGTTTAAATCATTTACAATCATGAGATTATGATAAAATTTTGATTTTTTTTATATTTTGTTTGTGTTTATATTTCTCTTATTAAATACCTCCGTGATAAAGAAAATTCATGGACAATAAATATGAGTACACATTAATGAGATAAAGTATTTTCACAAAGCATCGAAAAAAAAAATGTGACCAATTTATCTCAAAATCTAACTCAACTCACATTCTTGAAAAAAAATTGTATATTGCTACGCTTGCATAATTAAAATATATTCCTTTTTGTTTACAGCAAATGGTTGAACCAACTCGACTTGAATTTAAAATTTTGGACTCAGAAGGAATTGAGTACCACCGGTAGATTTCTGATGTGAAGGATTATCTTTCCACCATCCAAGCATCCACTGACCCAACGGACGAAGAACCATCCGACAAGGTCAAAGCCAATGCCCAAATATTTCTTAGAAGACATGTCGATCCTAGTTTACACTGGGAGTACCTTCAATTGAAAACCCCCAAAGAACTGTGGGATGCCCTGAAGGAACGTTTTGAAAACATACATGACACTCTGCTTCCAGAACTAACAATCCAGTGGAATGAAATCCGCTTACTCGACCACAAAAGGGTCAATGATTTCAAAGAGGATATGTTACGCCTTAAAGCATGTATTACTTTATGCGGAAAGAAAATCACAGAAGATGACATGATACAAAAAACTCTTACCACATTTCCTACCTCAGCATTTATACTGGCAAACCAGTATAGACTTGAATATGATAGCAAAAGAATCACAACATTTAATAAGCTGATGAACATGCTGCAAGTAGCTGAAAGGCATGACCAAGTTCTTCTGAACAACAATGCCAGGCCTGCTGGGACAAAGAAAATTCCTGAGGTAAACTGTAATTAAGGGAACAGTGGAACGAACCCCCAAAGAAAGGGGGCAGGACGTGCTCATCCTTACCAACGTGGGAATAATGCACCATAGGGTAGGGGCCGTGGTGGCCCTCCTACTGGAGGGCGGCAATTAGGTATTGGCGCTCCTAGTGGCCATGGTGGTCGTGCAGCCAAGGTGCAAAAGGCACCTAAAAACCCTTTGAACAAAAAGAAACGAGTTGGCAATGAACCTTGCTATAGGTGTGGAGATACTGACCACTGGTATAGCAACTGTCGTGCAAACAACTATATAGCAGCCAACTATAAGAGGTATAAGGAATCTAAAGAACAAGAGACCCGCTACATGGAAGGCGAGGATCAACCCACAAATGTTAACCTCACGATTGCAGATTTTAATGGCAATAAAGATTTTGATCAGTCAATGGATACTCCCGATTTTGACTGAATTGCTTTATTATTTTATTTTTTTTTCAAGAATGTTGTTAAGGCACTATACCTTATTTTATTTGGACAATTATTTTTAGTCTTCAAGTTACTTAGACTGATTGTTTTTAGTTAGATTTTTGGTATGAGACTTACTTTTCTTGACGTTGGTTTATCAATAAATTTGAATTTTATTCTAAAGTATTGAATTTATTTGAATTTATTGTACATCAATATACATGGTTCGAAAATAGCACTATCCCGATGTAAAGTAATACATATGAGGAATAAAAGGATTGAATGAAAAGTAAATCATTCTATTAAAATTGAAATACAGAAGGAAATGAGATTATATTTCCAACTAAATTAATAACACAAATCATATTTGTAGGAATGTCTCGTGGAGAAATAGAGTGCTTAGCTGATAATGGGACTACCCACACAATTTTAAGGAATAGACAATTATTCATTGAACTTATTCCTTGCACTTCATTTGTAACTACAATGACTGGATCATCCAAATTAATAAAAAGGCGAGGTACTGCCAAATTCTTGATGCCTAACGACACAATTATTAAAATCAAAGAAGCTCTTTATGCACCAAGAGCTAATCGAACCTTGTTAAGTTTTAAAGATATTCGTGCCAACGACTATCATTTTGGAAACTCACAGTGAGAATGGAATTGAATTTATATATATTACCTCTAATGAATGTGGAAGAAAACGCATCTTAGAGAAACTAATGAGTCAATCTAGTAGGTTGTACATCACTACTATTCGAATTTTTTAATCCTATGCTGTCACCAATGATGAACTATGTGACACTAGTTTATATAGGCTTTGGCATGACCGTCTTGGACATCCCGGTCGTGATATGATGATCCGTATTTTGGAAAACTCACACGGACATCCTTTTTTTCGAGTGAAGCATAGAAAAGGAAAATCCGATATAATAGACGATATTGGTCATGTTGTTGCTCGATCGCAACCTGTGTTTTTTAAAGCACCAGATGCACTATCTACATCCCACAAATCTCAAAGGCACATCACTCATTTTGCAAAGCCTGTTCTTTAGCAAAAGTAACACCGAGACTGTCTTATGATAAAGATACCAAACAAAATATTCCATTCTTACACAGGATACAAGAAGATATTTGTGGACCTATTCATCCAATATGCGGACGATTTAAGTATTTTATGGTTTTAGTTGATGCTTCGACACGCTGGTCACATGTCGCTTTATTGTCTATAAGAAATTCTGCATTTGCAAAACTCTTAGCACAAATTATTCTTTTAAGGGCTCACCACCCTGATAACCCTATCAAGTCCATAAGACTTGATAATGCTGGAGAGTTCACATCAAAAGCATTCGACAATTACAGCATGTCTATCGGAATCGATGTAGAGTATCTCGTACCCCAAGTGCATACACAAAATGGTCTCGCAGAAGCCACCATCAAAAGACTATAAATGGTGGCTAGGGCTTTAGTTATGCGCACCAACATGCCTATCTCTACATGGGGTAATGAGCCTGACATTTCACACCTACGCATATTTGGTTGTGTAGTATATGTGCCTATTGCGCCCCCACAATGCACAACAATGGGTCCCGAGAGACGACTAGGTATATACGTTGGATATGAATCTCCAACAATTATCCGCTATTTAGAACCTCACAGACGACCTCTTTACCGCTAGATTTGCGGATTATCACTTTAATGAGATAGTCTTTCCGTCGTTAGGGAAAGATGAGAAAAAGAAATTTCTAAGGGAACGACAGGAATTATCGTGGTCTGTCCCCACTCTGTCTCATTTTGATCCCCGAACTTCACAATGTGAAAGTGAAGTAAGAAAAATAATTGATCTTCAGAACATAGCAGATTCGATGCCTGATGCGTTTGCTGATATTGCAAAACTAGGTCTCATATACCAGCTGCAAATGTGCCTACAAGGTTAGAAGTCCCCAATAAGGGGTATACCGCCGGATATAAAGGTGTTGCAATCACACCTGGTGGAGGTGTGGTTGAGGCCGTGGCTCCCAAAAGGAAAAGAGGGAGGCCACTTGGTTCGATTGACACCCACCCAATGAAGAAAAGGGTAAGTGTGGCACAACCCGATCCATTAATCCTCAATGTTGAGAATTCATCTCATGTGATTATCTCTGATTATAGTAATGTCCTAGAATCATTACTGGAGGACGCTCCGATGTTTGATATGATTCTAGAGAATAAATAAATCTCTATGGATTATGAGAGTGCATATGAGTTGATGGACAGACATTGCACACAAATTTATGATGTATTTGCTTATACTGTTGCTCAAGAAATTATAAAGCATGATGATATCGAACCACGCTCTGTTGCAGAACGCCAACAAAGAACAGATTGGCCTAAATGGAAAGAAGCAATCCAGGTAAAACTTGATTCTTTAACAAAGAGATAGGTATCCGGTCCGATAGTGCTAGACCCACCGAGTGTAAAGCCTGTAGGACATAAATGGGTCTTTATCAGAAAGCGTAATGAGAAAAAATGAGGTCTTGAGATATAAAACTCGCCTTGTAGCACAAGGCTTCTCACAACGCCCTAGAATTGACTATGAGGAGACGTACTCTCCCGTAATGGACGTCATAACGTTCCGCTACTTAGTTAGCTTGGTAGTTTCCGAAGGACTGGAAATGCAGCTGATGGATGTGGTTACTGCATATCTCTATTGGGATCTTGATTCAGATATATATATATATATATATATATATATATATATATATATATATATATATATATATATATATATATATATATATATATATCTGATGGCCTTCCCTTTGCCAAGTCAAGTGACTCTAAACTGCGGAGTGCGTTTGCAATCAAAATGAAATGGTCACTTTATGGATTGAAATAATCCGGACGGATGTGGTATACCCATCTAAGTGACTACGTGATTGAGAAAGGTTACAAGAACGATGAACAGTGCCCCTGCATATTTATAAAGAAAACTAGTTCGGGATTTGCGTTTGTAGCAGTTTATGTTGATAACATGAACATAATAGGTACTCTTAATGAAATAAGAGAAACCACGAGCTATTTGAAATCCGAGTTTGAGATGAAGGATCTTGGGAAAACTCGGTTTTGTCTAGGCATTGAACTAGAGCACCAAGCTTGTGAAATACTTATCCACCAGTCTGCATATGTCCAAAAGATGCTCAGGTGATTTAACATGGACAAAGTGCATCTTGTTAGCACTCTCATGATCGGTCGAAGTTTAGATTTAAAGAAAGATCCATTTCGTCCGAAGAAAGATGACGAAGAGCTATTGGGAGCTGAAATTCCCTATAAAAGTACAATAGGTGCATTATTGTACTTAGCTCAACGTACTCGACCAGACATTGCTTTCTCAGTGAACTTATTAGCTAGATTTAGTTCAGGACCAATGCAACGTCATTGGAATGGTGTCAAGAATATATTCCAATACCTAAAAGCAACCATTGACATGGGCTTGTTCTTTCCTTACAAAGAGAAAAAAGGGAACACAGATGAAATTGTAATCCCTAAAGCAAATATTGAAGCTACCCCTTACACTGATACACCAAATAATGTATTAGTTGGTTTTGGTGATGTTGGTTATCTTTCTGATCCACATAAAGGGCGTTCCCAAATTGGTTACGTATTTACCATTGGAAATACGGCGATATCTTGGAGATCAACTAAGAAAACCTTGTAGCTACCTCATCAAACCATTCGGAGATCATTGCCTTACGTAAAGCAGTTCGTGAGTCTATTTGGTTAAGATCGATCATCACACATATTCCGAGAAGTAGTGGCTTAAGTTCTACCACTGAAGAGTCTACATGTATATATAAAGACAATGATGCTTGCATCGAACAGATGAAACTAGAATATATCAAAGGCGAGAATATAAAGCATATATCACTGAAGTTCTTCTACAACTAGCAAAAAAAAGCTTTGCTCAAGATTCAAGTAACTCAAGTCAGCTCTGAAGAAAATGCAGCTGATCTGTTTACAAAATCACTGCCCAAGACAATCTTTGAAAAACATGTGAAAGGGATTGGGATGCATAGACTTTCTGAGCTCACTTGATAGATGTACAAATCAGGTGAGAGGTGTAGACTTCAGTGGGAGTCTCAACATAGGTGTGTTGTACTCTTTTTCCCTTCGACCAAGGTTTATTTTTCCCACTGGGTTTTGTTACTTGGCAAGGTTTTTAATGAGGCAACATTCATGCACCATTCACCCTTTTGATTTGGTACAAGGGGGAGTGTTGAAGGAAAAACACATTAGTGTGCCTTCATCAAAAGTAATTGATAGAGGGGCAATTTAGGCGTTTCATATATCCTGTATACATAAAACCCTACAATGTATACGTATATAAGAGACATCTCTTGGAAATAATAGACGTCATTTTTCTGTCTATTTCTGCTTTCTTCTCATTCTCTTTATTCTACCCAGTTTACTTTTACACTTTCATAATAATAATAATAATAATAATAATAATAATAATAATAATAATAATAATAATAATAATAATAATAATAATAATAATAATAATAATAATAATAATAATAATAATAATAATAATAATAATAATAATAATAATAATAATAATAATAAAAACCCATGCAGCCTAAAAAATCCAACCAAATCAGGCAAAACCATTGTGGTCAGGTCGGGTATGCGAACCTATCTTCAAGATGCCCACCCCTAACTACAACCATCATTAAAACACAGTTGTCGCATTCAATTATGTTCTGGAAGCCTACAAACACAACCTTGTAAAAAAATAGTTAAAGCAAATCGACTCTAGTAAGTGATCAATTCAAAACTACTAGTTACTCTAACCTTTTTAGCACGTACAGCTACCGGTACATCAATATCAATTATCAATACACTAGTCAGTGCACCATAAACTTTCCAAAGTATTGTACTAGTCTCACATACTAGAGTTATAAAACTAAATATGTAATTAGGTGAATGCTAAAATTCAAATTATGAGAAAGTTAAACTAGGACAATCGGACTTAAGGAAAACATCAAGTAAAGACACCAAGGTTCAATATCCAAAAAAATTCCATTAGTCAAATATTTATACCCTTGAGGAGGAGAATTTTATATTCTCTTTAATTTCCCCATTATTTTTTCTCAGAATTTTCTTCTTCTAATCGTTGGAGGTTTCTTTTGCGGTAGTAGACATATAATCCCCATCATACTGCTAGAAACCCCCAAAAATTGGGAATCTGTGGAAAGAAAGGTAAAATAATTGCTTAATATGTTGAGTTAAAAACACTATTGAAAGAACTACATGTGTAGGTATATGGATCATGTGCCATCACTCCGCGGATGGTATATAAACATGAATATGTTGAGTAAAATGACCTATACTCAACATTCCCAGTTCTTTTTACCCTCACCTACAAATGACGAAAAATTTATTAAATAAAATTTTAATATTCACGATCGCGAATACACAAAATAGTTAACCTATCGTAGCTGGTAAAGAAGAAGCAAACATGAGTGTGGAGAATATGGCCACAAGAGTACCACAAAACCTATGCCTGCCCTTGGTGTTGAGAAAAATTACAGATAAGAAAGCCCCCATATGAAATACAACACACGCGCAAACACAATATGTCATTAATTTCATCATCTCCCTCGGACGTGCAAGTATAATAAAAGTCCAAGTATAGACAAGTTGAAATGCTAGTCCAACATAACTAGCTACAACAAATTGACTATACACAGAGAATGTGGATGACATCAGTGGCAGAATGAACATGCATTAATAGTTAGCAAATAAATGAAAAACGATTAGAAAGTTCAATGAAATAAAAATGGTTTTGAGCAATATCTATGAACTAGTGGGCTCACAGACAAATTACCAGAGTGCAAGGGCACACTGGAGCATCCTAAACACAAATGGTACACCAGAGAACATTTTAGTTGATCTACCTCTTTGGAAGATGATCTTCACAAATGTTTCCCTTCAAATTTCACATAGATTAGAGTAAACAAATTAGTAAATATTATTGGTTAAAACATATGAAAATATAAACATTGAGTATATATATACTTACGACTGGAATAAGTACACGAGGCAACCAAAAAATTACACTGTCACCAAATAAAAGATAATGTTAGTGTTAACTCAATAATTTCATATTACTTCAATAATAGTAGTAAAAAAGACATACCATTAGTTGCGAACACCTTAAGTGCAGGTATTTCTTCACTCATATTTATTGAATTCGTTTTACCTAAAAACTATAAGATAATTAAGAAATGTGTAGTAAGGTAAATATGTAATATGATTGTTACAATCTAATCCAAACTACAGAACAAGAAACTAGATTGTGACGATCTCTCTCTCCACTTCCTTCATTACTCTGTCAATCTTATCAAAACTATTTAACAACTAACAAGATATATGTCAATGCTCAGCTGGGATTTGACTTGTAGGCTTTTTTTCATATGGTTCAATTAATATATTCCAATAATTAGAAACCTAACATTCACACAAGAAAAAAATTAATTCAGCGCACAAATCAAATGATAAAAACAAGCTAATGCATGGCAATACAACCACCCATAAAAATAAAAAATAAATAAATAAAACCAAGCACCTAAGCATGACCAACAATTTAAAGTTCGCCCATAATAGACGCCTTACAAAAGTAATATAACCAGTATGCCCGATTATTGGATGATTGCATTTCAACACGACATATTACACCATTTATGTGTCTTTTTTTCACGGTAAAAAAAGGTTATATTTTTGGAAAACTATCAACCCAAGTCCGGTTTTAAAAATGTTACCTTCTAGAGTCTTCTCTTTAAGTTGAAGCCCCGGGTAATGGTTATTCACCAAATTACCACCCAAGACAAATGCATGCGCGTCTTCTCTAACCTTTCCACCAAAAAACATAAATTTAATGATTGTTATAGTAGATAGTTCGTTTATATACATCAAAAGATAATATTTATATATCAGTTGGTGATATAAACATCAAATCTAAAGAAAAAAAATTAAATTGTTGTGGCCGAACAAAATGGACAGAATAAAGAGGATTTTTTCTTGCTACATCCGGAGAGATACACGAGTTACCAGGTGATTAGTCCAATCATTTAAATCATTCAACACACTGTATATATTGGTGTAGATCTACATTGTATAAGACATCTGGTGTAGTTTTTAGGTGTAACATCTAATAGACCAATAAAGAGGAATTAAATTAGCAGAAACTTGGCTTTTTTTTTCTTGTCAAAGCTGAAGAAAACTTAAACTTATTACCTTTGTTTTCCATTTCCTTCTGACCAAGTGGGATATAGATGAGTTTATATTTATCCATAGATGGTAAAAAACCCTAAACAAAATATCCTATAACCACTCGGCCATTTTTATTATTTTATGTCACAATAATAATAAATAGAAACAAAGATTAAGAAGAAGACCTTTTCTCTACTTATAAACCATTATCTTGTTGATAACATTAGATATTTTATGTGCTTCCGCTAATGGCAAGAGAGAAAGACTCCTACTTAATTTTCGGTGATTCAAATATTTAGAGTTCTTTTCGTTAATCAAGAGTTGAAGACTCCCTTTCACCAAGTATTAAAAACAAACTCCCTTGTATCCTTCTTTTTTCAATGACAAATAATGGGTGTTTGTTGTATTAGCAAGGTAGGAAAACTTGAGGATAACTGCTATATGGGTAGGGCACAACCCGAAATTTAGGATAATGTGTAGGTAAATGCTCGTACCTGTGAAATTATTTTGGGATTGTTATGTTTTTAGTGTGTAAACTTTTGAAGATTTGACAATTGAGTGCATAAACTTTTATTTATGACAATTAAATGTTGCAAATTTGTCAATGTTTTACAAATAAGTGTCATTTACCTATTGTTGTAGGTATTTACTGATGGGACATTTTCGTCTTAGTTTTTAGACAGGGCTCCCCGTGGAAAATAGACTAATGATAACTACAAAATAAATTACAATTTGCTAAATGAAATTAATTGTGCTAAATTAATAACCTTATATTGTTTTTATTCAACCCCCATCTCTCCTATCGTCACCACAAGTGCTCTTACTATTCTATTTATCTTTACTCTATGTTTTCCCATTATGTAACGTAGAAATTGCTCCTTATGGATGGATACAAAATCTCTATGCAACATTTGCTTCATCTACTTGCTTCTCTATTCAAGCATTTCATCATACACTGAGCAAACAATGAGGAACACCAGTTAATGGATAACTCTCCTTTTCCGAAACAGGGCTCATAATATTTCATTGATGGAGAGAACAAATTACACTACCTATCGACATTCAAATTACCTTAATAGCACATAATTGGCACTGGTACATATTTTCTTATACCCAAAATCCATTGCACGTGGATTCGAAGTTGAAGATGGTGACTGGAACAGGTTGTCGCAAGGATGTATCGCATGAGGGACTCGAAATCGGCACGGATGCAGGGATGAACTTGGTGAGAGACAAAAGTAAGGGAAATTTTCTCCATGTTTATTTGTAACATTTCATTTTCCATAGTTAACAATAAGGCAATAATCTAAGTACAGAAGAGAAAAACAAATGCACTCAAGTACAATTAGATCTGATAGAAATGCTGATATTCTTATTGGGAAAGAGGGAGAGAAATGAGTTGACGCTTTCGGGAGACCATGAAAAATTATGGTGGTGTAATTTGATGATGAAACCAAGATAGGATAAAGGAGAAAATATAAAGTTGATCTTTTAATTTTGGGGTTGATCCAGTAACTATTATTTATTTTGTACTTTTCAGCATCATATTAGCAATTAAGAAAAAATACAGAATATTCACATTATCAATTGCTAGAAATCAACATAAAGTCCAATAATAAACTACTTAATCAAGCTATGCTATTACAACTCGAACTAGATAAAACGATCACAATTAGAACTGGGATCGAAACAACGATAGGAAAGTCGAGGCGGATAGCACTCTTTTCACAAGATAAAAATGGTGCATATTAGTGCTCATGGTGCCGACTTGATATCTCCTAAGATACAATGACTTACGTCTTCGAGATAGTAGCATCTCTAAATTTCGAAGCTCTGGTGAACTAGAAAAACACTAGAACTAGATTCTTTGAGATATTAGCACTTCCAAATCTCGAAGTTTCGACGAACTAGAAGAAACACTGGAATTGGATACGGATGAACTTTTGTGTGAGTGTGAGTGTTGGATGCTAGTGTAGAGTGTATCCAAATGCATGACCCCTAGGACCTATTTATAGGTCTCCTCTCTTGCTGGGGAATGCACTTTGTTAGTAGCCTAATGAAGAGGTAGGTAACCTCCAACCACTACATCACTATCTCAGGTAGTGGAGTGCCTATTTGGAGGAACTTTCTAGGTGTTAATACACCTTTAAATTCCTACTTCTAAGTAGGCATAGTAGAAAATGAATGTAGACACAAGGTGATCCCAATTTGTCTTGGAAACCAATAGTTACAAGTTGGTTTTATGTAAACCATGTCGAATGCGACTTCACTAAGTCGAGTTGGACCATAAACATGCTAAAATGGGCCTGGACCTGACTTAGCCCAAGGCCCAGGTCGACACAAGCAGGCGCGCATGAGTATGTGGGTTTACACCGAAAGTCCATTTGTATATGATGCTTGTAACTAATACACTACTTAATTACATTTATAATGGTTTGGACAACATTAATTGATCAATGTGAGAGAGTTATAATCTTCCCACTTAACCGCTACCCATATTGTGGCTTTACAACTTCCAATATGGGTGTCTTCTACCATTAAGTGCTCACTTACCAAAAATTGGTTTTGAGAAATTCCAAATGCTACGTTTATCCTCGGAAAACGTAGTTTTAAAATTTACCATTTAATTATACTTGAATTATATTTATGCCACATATAAATTGGCACAAACATGGGTCAACATTCACATAATTAAACTAATTTTCTAACAATCCCCACATAAGTTCACACGAGACAATATTGCATCGGAAGAGGTAGTTTGTAGCTTTAAACCATCCTTAGTAAGATACCATTGGATATACTGGTAGCTTACTGAATGCAACGCCTTGAACTACCACATAGTGGTGTATACCAAATTCAAGGATATTTACACAATAATCATAGTTGTGTCCATTTTGACCATAGACCAATCTTAGATTCATAAGTGTTTCATTGAGAGGGCATTCCTCACACTAACATAGGTGATCTTCTATCTAAAGTACTCTACAAGAATCCCCGAGAATTTAGGTTAGAAACCACTAAAAGTCTTGTGGACTTAACACCCTACTCGCCGGTTACAACATTTGAGTTGCACTTTGTTTTAGGGATCATTTCAAATGCTCAATTGAACTCCCATAACTTTGTTTTACCATCGAACCAAAATCTCAGGATCTTTAGTCAACAAGGTTGGGTTATTATTATGTTGTTCTTTACTTTTGTGGTTTTTAACCTCATTCCCACTAGCGTTTACACATTTAATCTCGGTTTAACCCTTTTGTGAACGGATCCGCTAAATTATCCTTTGATTCACCAATAGATTATCCTTTGATTTCACATAGTCCATCAAGATAATCCCACTTGAGATTAATGTCTCATGGCAATATGTCTGCGACATATGTGTGTCAAGACTTATTATTATACATATTGCTCAGTGGCCAACCGATAGTTGCTTGGCTATCACAGTGAATCATCACAGTAAGCACTTGCTTGTTCCAACATAGAATGTCCTCATGGAAATTTCATAGCCACTCGGTTTCTTCTCTAGCCTTGTCAAAGGCAATAAATTTCAATTCCATGGTGGATCAGGCTATGTAGGTTTGTTTGATGGACTTCTATGGCACCGCTCCACCTTCAATCATGAACACTTAATCACTTGTGGAATATGAGTCTTTTATGTCCGAGATCCAATTCGCATCAATATATCCTTCCACCACTAAAGGATATTTGGAAACACATAGCACGTTACCCAGGGTGTACTTCAAGTACCTCAATACCTTAGTTAACATTTTCCAGTGTTCTTGGGCCGATCGACAATGAATTGGTGAATACAAATACCAGGTGGTCTAGGTTGCTTGATTCATTGTATCAGGAAAACCAGTCCATCATGAGAAAAAAGAAATAAAAGAGAGAGGAGAGGTAAACAATCTTCTTGAGAAGGGGAAACAATTAACTTGAGAAGAGACTATTGTCATCATTAAGAAAAAACAATGTAATCATACTTTTGTATTCATAGTTTTTTTATTTAATTTTATCACTATGCTTGTGATTGTTAAATTTGTTTTACAATAATTGTCAATTATTATTTGTAAGTGGAATGATAATTTGAAATCATGACTTAATTTGACATATTTGTATGTGCATTTGTCCAATTCTTTTATTAAAAGTCATAAAATAAATAAATAAATCATGGGTTGTTAATTTAATATTTTAACTTCAATTTATTTTTCTAATTATCATGTCTTCCAAATATAAGTTCAGATGTCAGAAAATAAAAAGAAAAGCAGAGATAGAAAAGTTAGTCCAAAGTCAAGCTGGAGATATCAATAAATATTTTCCTCCCAATAAAAAAATAGTGGCGGAAAGTTCAAGTACAAATGAAAAAACTTGGGAGAGAATGAAAATATTGAAGAAGTTCAAGAACCTATTATTGTGGATAAATTGAATGACAATGAGGAAATTCTGCTACCTATTAATGCGGATGAAGTTGATGAGAATGAGAAAAGGATGAGATTAATGTGGATGGCGTCAATGAGAATGAGAAAGAAGATGAGGTTAATGTAGTTGAAGTCAATGAGAATGAGAAAGAAGATGATATTAATGTGGATGAAGTCAATGAGAATGAAAATGAACTTGTGCAACATAAAACCTTGAATCAAGAGATATACTTCGATGATCCTAGGAAGTGGCACACCATTAATAATAATAATAATAATAATAATAATAATAATAATAATAATAATAATAATAATAATAATAATAATAATAATAATAATAATAATAATAATAATAATAAGGGATATTTTGGTGGAAAGAGGTCCAAAGAGAGATGTTGGTTATCTTGTTTCCTAAAGATAACTCCAAAAGACACTTTGATGCATCACACTATAATATAGTTCTACCGAATGGGGAGGAAAATGATAGAAGATGGTTGTCGTACTCTATCTCCTCAAACAGGATACTCCGTTTTTGCTATAAATTGTTAAAGAAAAGGACTGGACTTAGTCATCTTGCTAACGAAGGATACAATACTGGCACAACATGAGTCGTTCTTGTTCATGAATCAAGTAATGAGCATATGGAGTGTATGTGTGATTGACTTGAGTTGGAACCAAAATTAACTAAGAATATGACAATTGATGCAAGTTTTCAAGTACGACTCAACAAAGAAAAGGAACATTAGAAACAGGTGTTACAGAGGATAATTATTGTAGTGCAATGATTGGCAAAAAAATAATTTGGCATTTTGAGGAAGGTGTGAGAAGCTTTATGTGGAAAATAATAGTATCGTCCTACAAATTAAATGATTGCTCAGTTTGATCCGGTAATGAGAGAGCACCTTCGGCGAATAGAAGACCATGAGACTTATATTACATATCTCGGTCCAAAAATTCAAAATGAATTGATACAGATGTTGGCAAGTGAAGTAAGGAAAACAATACTTGCAAAAGTTAAATATGTCATGTATTTTCCAGTCATCCTAGATTGTACTCCAGATGTTAGTCACAAGGAGAAAATGTCTCTTATCATACGATGTTTAGATGATTCAGAAAGTTCAGCAAAAGCAGAAGAATATTGGATATAATTTTTAGAAGTTGATGATACTTCTAGACTTGTCTTCAAAATGCTTTAACTGAGCTCGAGCTTGATATTAACGATATTAGAGACCAAGGGTATGACAGTGGATCCAGTATGAAAGGGAGACGTAAAGGTGAACAAAACAGATTGTTTAAGTGAATCCCGGAGCTTTTTATACTCCTTGTGGTTGCCATAGTCTTAACTTGAAATTATGCGATATGGCGAACTCTTGCCCTAGAGCTATGTCTTTTCCAGAGTGATTCAATGCATTTACACATTGTTTTCATCCTCTACCAAAAGATGGAAGATTTTTAAAGACCATGTAAAAGGGTTTAATAGTTAAGACATTGTCACAAACACGTGAGAAAGTCATGTTGAAAGTGCGAAAGCAATAAAAAAAATAAAATTACACAAATAAGAGATGATCTACTTGCCTTGACAAACGATACTGAAGATCCCAAGACAAAGATTGAAGCTGAGTCCTTGGCATTATATGAATTTGAGAACTTTGAGTTCTTACTTGGTGTGGTAATTTGGTACAAGTTGTTACATGTGATCAATTATGTGAGTAAATTTCTTCAATCTGAAAACATTGATATTGATGTTGTTATCTCACTTTTACAAGATCTTAGTTCATTTTTTAAAGAATACATAGAATCTGGTTTTGATAAGGCTATGGGCGAAGCTAAAGTAATAGCAAGAGAGATAGGAATTAAAGCAATCTTTCGAGAAAACCATATTATTTGGAAAATAAGCTATTTGATGAAAGCAACTGCGAAGCTGTTGCACATTCAGCCGATGAATCTTTCAAAATTAACTATTTTCACTTTGTACTTGATAAAGCTCGTTCTTCCATAGATAGCCGATTTGAACAATTTTAAAATATGAGAAACTTTTGGGTTCTTGTTTAATTTGGAGAGACTGCGATGTGTTGATGACGAAAGCTTGTTGAAGTCTTGCAAAAATCTTCAAAATTCCCTAACACATAATGATCATTCTGATTGATGGAGATGGTCTATTTTCAGACTAACATTTTTTAAGTGTTCTTTGCCGATAGAAATAAAATTTGCGCTTGAAGTGGTGGATTATATAAAGAAAACGGATGGGTGTTTTCCGAGTGCTTTTATTGCTTATAAAATCTTGTTGATGATACCGGTTACAGTAACAAGTGCAGAAATAAGCTTCTGAAGGTTGAAGCTCATTAAAACTTTTTTTCCAATTAACGATGTCACAAGAAAGATTGAATGAATTAACTATGTTATCCATTGAGAAAGAAACTATAGAGGAATTAGATTATATGGATTTGATTAATACATTTGCCGCCAAAACTATGAGGCGAGTTGTATTTAGATAATCATTTTCAACCTGTTTATTTTTTATTTTCTAAGTTTCGATATAAACATATTTAGCAGTATAAATGCTTCAAAAAATTTCCGTATTTGGCTATAACTAGGTCCTCTTCTAATTCAATCCGTATAAAATTCAAGGATCCGTTGTTCTGCTGCAAAATTTAGGGTACCCAATGATTTCCCAACATTACCTTTTCTTGAAAAAAAAAAATTAATTTCAAACCTTTTTTTCCCGCAAATATCAATTTCTTTTATAGAAATCGAACAGGATAAAATATATTGACAGAAACAATCGTACTAAAGTCATTTAATACAAAATATCCGGCGTTGCTTAAATCCTATCCAGAAAAAAGGGGCGAATCATGTTCACATATAAATGCAACAAATCCAAACAGCAGAGCAGTCAACATTGAGACGCAACAGCTGGCACCCTAAATCGCCGTCGTCAATCCAAAACCACTGGTTGTTTGGCGGTGGATTTCGATTATGCCCCTTTCTTCTTTTGTTCTTTTCTCATTTCTATCTTTAGTTCTTTTCAATCTAACTTCATTGGAGGACAACTCCAACAAGAAATATAACGCTCAATCAATTTTCCCCACATAATTCACTGCCCAAGTTTCAACCTTTAATACTTCTTTCATTCTTATCTGATACTTGGTGCACGCCCTTCTATTAAAATCACCCTTTTCTCTTTCTTTCTTTTTTTCTTTTGCTTGATATTTCTGTTGATTATTCTTTGTAAGTTAAGTAGTGATGGCGTTGGTAGAGGCGTTTCTGGAGATTTTGAAGAGACCGACAACCTGGGCGATTATATTAGGGATGATACAGTTTCTGGGCCCTGTTTGGTTTGCTTTTCTTGTGGGGATGGTGGTGGGATGGGCTTGGAGACCTAGGTGGGCTCCCCTAGGGAATTGTAAATTTGATTTTTCAGCTCCTTCTTCACCTTCTGATGCTGCTGCTGCGGTTTCTGCCCCTGCTATTGCCTTTGCTTCTGATTCTTCCAAGGTTGGCACTTCAGGCTATGCTTCTTCTGCAATGGATAATCGATTGGAGAAGGAGCAGAAAGCGTTGACCTCCATTGACAATTCTGTTGGGAGGTAAATTTTGTGCTTCGTATTCCGCAATAATTTATTAATTTATTTTATTGGTTTAATTTTGATATTTCATTGCATATGTTGACCTTTTGTATTTGTGTCGTCATATTTGTATGATTCTTTTACCTGCTTGTGTTGCAAAGGTGTGCTCAATGTTTTAAATCTTTCATTTTGGGAGAAGTGAAAATTTGTGGTGCTGCATAGGAAGAAGGTTTATGATGTTGCCTTTTGGGGTTTGAATTTTTTTTTATGAGCAAGATTCAAGATAGATATGATGCCAGTTAACCAGTGCAGATTGTGAATGTTGTGGTTACATATCTCATTCTTGTATTCATATCACTTTGGGATGTTGATCAAGGAAGAATTTAAGTACCATTTTATCTGTTGCCGCCTGACTATTGTTTGCTCATGTATATCCACTCTGTAGTCAGTAGTTGAATAAGTGGCATGCAACGTTATACCCGAGCATTATTGAGAGTTAAGACGATGATTTACTCAAGAATTAAGTTCGTAGTCTAATTAGAGATCATCGTCGTTTTAAATGAGTTTCTATTGATAACCAAATTAATTTGCCATCATAATGTGCTCATCAAATGCATTATGTTCTTACAGTGCATCCAAATTAGTCAAAGAAGACAATGCACTTATTACTCATGAGGATTTGGAACACCTATGTAATCTGGTTGAGAGAAAGGATGGTGGGCCCCCTTGGAAGCATATGATGGATCGTTCAGCCCACAACATGAGCTACCAAGCATGGCAAAGAGATCTTGAGGTAAATACCCGAGGATCCATTGATATTTTCCTCTCATTTGTAAGATTCTGATGTATCTTCTTTGGTTCATGTGTTGTTGATTGATACTCTGATGGTGTGTCTATTAGGATGGGCCACCTCAGTATTGTAGCAGAACTGTTTACGAGGATGCGACTCCTGAATTATTGAGGGACTTCTTCTGGGATGATGATTTCCGATTGAAGTGGGATGATATGCTTCCTCATGCTTCAATTTTAGAAGAATGTCCGACCACAGGAACTATGGTGGTTCACTGGATACGCAAGGTTGAGAAATGAAATTCTTTCTAATACAGATTCTGTATGTCGATGTGTTGACTTTTTTTCCTTGTACTGAAGTCTGACCATTTTCTTGCAGTTCCCCTTTTTCTGCAGTGACAGAGAATACATAATTGCCCGTAGGATATGGGAGTCAGGAAGATCATATTACTGCGTGACTAAGGTAAGGCCAGGGATCCATCTTGGTTTATTTGTATCTTGTGTCAGATTTGGGAGTTGTAGGATGTTTCAATTGATTTAGGGGAACTTGGAATGATGTGATGTGTGTAAAGAAGTTTTATTCTTACTTATAGAAGGCATGTAGAGAGAGTATCTAAATTGCCAAAAAAAGAACAAGAAGTTGTTTTACTCAAATGAAATCCGGAATTTGATCCTATGAGTGAGTAACTCGGTAGAAGGACTTCCATCATGTAATACGTCTGGCTGGAAAGAGTACATAACTGAAGAAAGTATCTCTCTGATTGTGGTCAACCTAAAATGATCCATCTTTTAGAACAGCTCTTACCTTATGTTGCTTGCTTCAGTAAAATCGAGTGACAGACTGTTTTTATTGTGATTCAGGGAATTCCATGTTCTTCTGTTCCAAGGAAAGAGAAGCCAAGGCGTGTTGACCTATTCTACTCGAGTTGGTTTATTCAAGCAGGTAACAAGATCCCTTAACTTTTCTAATTAGTATGTAATGCTGTGACTTCAAATTTATTTATTTTTTGAGTTGGAACAGTGGAATCAAGAAAAGGAAATGGACAGTTGAGTGCATGTGAGGTGATACTCTTCCACCACGAAGACATGGGCATCCCATGGGAAATCGCAAAATTTGGGATTCGTCAAGGCATGTGGGGGGCAGTGAAAAATATCGAGCGTGGTTTTAGGGCATATCAAAAGCACCGGGCAACTGGAGCATCCCTCTCCCATCATGCATTTATGGCTCAGATCAACACGAAACTGGACCCCACCTACTTGAAGGCATTGGAAGGCAATGAAGCATCGTCAGAAACACAGATTACAGCCTCATCTGATGAGAAACCACAGGGTGCCAAGATACCAAAGCTGCTGATAATTGGGGGGGCAATTGCCGTTGCTTGCAGCCTTGACCGAGGACTGTTGACCAAGACGCTCATATTTGGCGTTGCAAGAAAGCTTGGAAACATAGGAGGAAGAGCGTATCCCAGGACTAACTGAGGTTTTTTAGTTTGAAATTTTAATTAACACTTTCATAAGGCACCAATAATATAAATTGAGACAGAAAATGTTAAGAGATAAATTTTAGGTTTATAGATACAAAATACTTGATCCTAAATATATATATATATATATATGTCCCATTTCTCATTATTTAAGTTGATTCTTGAGTAATTTTTGGTTCTGTTCGTTCTTTAATTTCCCTTACTGGGCAATGGAACAAGTACGGAAATTCTATTTAATGTATTTTAGAAGCATATTTAATCTAATTTTCTTATATTTAGAATGATATTATTATGGCATGTGGAAATGTAGTAATGAATTGAAATATTACATTGAACTATACTTATTCTTTTATTTCTGAAGGGTATAGTTAATCAAATTTAGTTTGATTTAACTCAGAAATAATAACATTAGCAGAGGTGGAACTATTGTCCTCTATGGTTTAGAAGTTGATCCGTAGTAAAATACAGTCATTAATAAAAAGAAATACGTGAATGCTATTATATGTGCGAACGATTTTGAAGTTTAGGTGAAATGAGTTTTATGCTCATGTTTGTTAAACTCCTCAACTAGTTCCGATTAATTTCCGTCTAGGCGCTAGACTCTCATTGACCGCTTATGTTTATTTTTCGATTTCTTCCCATCTAACCACTCCTATAGATTAGCCCCGCCTAGGCCCCGATTCGACTAATCGCTAAGCCCCAGTTCACCGCCTAACTAGCGTCTAGCGACTTTCACAATCTTGATTTTATGAGTTAAAAGTGATAAAATGAGTATGAAAATATTAAACTATTCTAACTTGATTCATGTCAGCCCGAAAATATATCTTAAATATTAGTACTCAAAAAGATTTAAAAATCAATTTTGAACTGTGTACTGAAGAGCTCAAAAGCTTGACCTTACAAGCCTTTGTTCTCTTTCTTGAGTTGCAGAAGACTACTAATGAAATCGAAGATTTCTTTGGCACTTCAGTATTAATTTAAATATAATCGATTCAAAAAGTACGTTTAAGGAAACAATAAATAATTGTTAAAAATAAAGACAATGGAAAGATTGTTTGCTGTCTAGATTAGATTAAAGTGCAACTCACGCTGGATTTCAATGCCCAAACACGAATTTTCACTTTTTTTGTCTTTTCCAATTGAACATCACCCTCGCATTTCTGTATCCGTTTTTTCTTGCATCATTCACTCGCTCAATTGTATCATTAGCTCACATTAAGTTAGTCTGATAATAAGTTAAAGTAGCCCAAAAAAAAAGCAATAACCGCCTGGTCGCCTTTCGATAAGCGCTAAGCAGACGATATTTCACTTGGAACGAACTTTCGTCTTTGTTTAACATCTCAACTACTCTGAATTATCTCACACTCTTGATCAACAGTTTGGGCTTCAATTTTCTCGGGAAAAGCCTTAACCGAGAGCTGAAAAGTAGCGATTCTTGGGCAGTTTGTCATGAAACCTCTACGTTCGCTCCTCATATAACAGCGAATCCTCAAATGCTTGACACCGAAACTCGTCTAGCTCATTGAGTTTGAGTATGCATGTCAGAGTAGAAGTCGAAATTCAACTTCTTCACGGCCCAATGCGCTTATGCTCCAACTCCACTGGTAATTAGGGTGATCCCTCGCACTCGTCTTATAGTGATTGTACTGCTGGTGATTGCCTCGTAAGTTATTGAAGTTCCTTTGATGCACATAATTAGCATATTCAACTACTTCTCGCATGAGCGGCTGCTGTAAATTGGACTTGGTATGCTGTCCTGAACTGGCACTAGTTAGCAAACTCAACTGCTTGGACAGTGTTGCCACTTGAGCCGTAAGTGATTCGGGCGGCTTAGCCTCAGTACTGTTGGCTACTCTCCTATGCTGATTTCTTTCATTCAGCCATTATTAACTAGTAGTTATTGATTCATTATTTTTAACCCTAGTGTTACCGCAAGTGTACAATGCTACTGTAGCTACTGACAAGTAAGGTCAATCCCACAGAGACTGCTTCATATGTTCAGTTATATACCCTAATCCTTATAATTCTACCATATCTAGACTCTCGAGTGGTGATTTGATTGATTATCCTAAAACTAAAGTGCAGAGAATAAAACAAATAAAGTAACAGACACTTGAATAGGAAGAAGCAATTAATCACGAAAGATTCAAATAGATAAACAATGTATTCTAGGGCTTCGATTTCAACTACAATCTCCAATGGTTGATTATCCTATTAATCTAGACTTTTAGACCGGTTTTATTGTTATTAGACGACATACTCTAATTAACTCTCCTCTTGGACGATGTTAATGTGTAGATCAATTATGAACAATTAACCTCTCGGGCTAACTATCATTTAAAAGACTTCCAAGGGCGCCTAAAACAGATGTCTACGCAAGTGCTCACTCATCTTGGACAATTATTGGTATATAAGTTATATGTTTGTATGCCTATTAAGTAATTAGAATTAATCAATTGGGCGGATTAACTAATTCATGAAATAAAAACAAAGCATATTGATAAACAATAAAACGGAGTCTAGAGTTAAAAGAACGAAATCAAAACATAGTTGATATGTAACCTACTCTCTACCCTAGAACACAATAGGTTTAGCTACTCATGTTTACAACTAAAAGACTAGATGATTCATAGACAAATATCTTGTACAAATAAAAATAAATATGAATTAACAAAATCCGGATCTTGAATCTTGATCGTCATCTCTTGTGTTCCCTGCTCTTCAATATAAGCTTCCAATGTGTTTCCAATGATAAAAGTTGATGAATTTCGGACTTGGAGATGTCTTATATATAAGTTGTCAGGGATTGGAGTTGAAACGGACCAAAAAATAGGCCAAAACGTGTGCAACATGCGTATGGACTGACATCGGACACGGCCGGTTTCTCGAACGTGGCTGCGTTGGCCGGGCGAGTTTTCAAGTCTGACTTCCAATCCGTTTTTAGGATCCTCCAGTTATTTTCTGGCCTTGGCCCTTTCTGGCAAAGTTGTGCCCTTTCAATTAACTTTCCAACTCCACCAATTGAACCTCAATTGGACATGTAAATCTCAAGATATGATCAAAAGATACTAGAGGTGTATCAAGTTGGCAGACAAAATTCATTTCCGGAAGCACTTTTTGCGCGGCCGCGTTCGTGTTGGGTCATCAATGATTTTAGCACTTTCTAGGCCACTTTTTTCGCGGTCGCATCCATGAACGAGGCCGAGTTCGACCCTTTTCCTCTTCTATCTCTCGTTTCGTGTCGTTTTCACTCCTAATTGGCTTGTTCTGTCATCCCATACCATATTCCAACGGATTTTGGCCCTAAAATATACGATTTTTCACTACAAAACAAGTAAACACATTATGTGGCTCAAGATAATCAAATATAATGTACAACCACTTACTTTATATGCAAACACTACCAAAATACTAGTATAAATCAGCCTAAATGCATGCATATACTATGTGTATCAATTGTTGTCCCATCACTACGTTCTCTTGCATTTTTAAATCTACAAGATCCAATCCCACGAAGGATTATGCAAGGCCGTGCAAATTCTCCATATTTACTTTTTTTTTTTTTTTTCTATGATAGATTCTTCCGGTTTAGAAAAGCAATCATCTTTTCACAATCACTTTACTCTCTTCTTACTTCGGTAGCCTTCTCCTTTTGATGTTAAAGAGCTTCTGTACCGAAAGATAGTGGTAGTCATCCCTCTTATCTTCTCCTTGACGTACTTGGCAGTTTTCCAAGGATGTTCAGAGGGAGAAATTTATATCTAGTATTTTTTGTAACAAATATATAGAATATGTCAACTTTCTAAATATATATTAAATCTAGCACCCTAGACCCATATTGTTCTTTCTGTCTTTTACTATTTCTCCGACAAACACTGTAGCATACTGACAAAAAGTATTGTTGCTATCAGAGAACGACATTGAGGCACGAAGTACAATCATGGCACGAGTTTTATCACTATAAGAAACTATTAGAGAACAATCTTCAACATGGCATGAGGATAATTATCAACATCCTGGCTTCCATAAACTTATAAATTCTAGAATATAAACCAAGTTTCATACTATTTGACCTGATAGTAGCCGAGTCACATCCACCGAATTTTACTGGCTACCTCGCAGTCTAACCACTCAAGCGCAACCAATGATTCCATATGCAAAATCCTTGAGCAAAAACCAGCACAGTTTCGTTTCGTTGCCAGCCTTGGAGCGTAGAGTATCCACTTGGTTAATGAACATAAATATGTAAATTGGGAAGATGATGAAGCAAAGCACAAACTTTACTAAGAAACCATAAATTACATCTCCTTTTGGGAGGAGATTACTTGATTAGCTACCCATGATAGCTATACTCTCAGCACACCTATACTCGAAAGAAACTATAATGGAAGAAACTGCTAACTATTACAAAGTTAATTTTGTCAAGAAAACTGAGGGGAATCATTGATGCTCCTCTTAACCGGATCTTATTAATGTGGCTCTTCTGTCACATGGTGTGAAAATCAAATGGTCCCTACACATCTTAAACTTAATCCACCATTTTCTAATGTTTTCGGTGGATTACGTTCTCGTGACTCAACTCATCAAGACTTGTCGGGGAATCGCTTAATAAATTTTTCTTGGTGGTCCCCTTGTCTGATTTCTTGATGGCTCTCTATTTTCTTTTCCCTTTTCTCTTAAGACAGGGAATCATGATCTAGTGCCTCTTTCTGTTCACAGTACTTTGTGCAAATCCTTTATGTCCATCTTCCAACATGCACCATGTTGTAGTATTTTTCGGACAGTGTTTGCACTTGCCGGCAATTTTTTATTTTCCATAGCAACTCTCTTTCTTTGTTACAAAGATAGATTCCGCATAGGAAGAAGTTTAAGACATCATGGTCTTGATTAAAATTAATTTGTTCACCGTCTTTTGGAAGACTTTGAAATCTCACTTGATCTTCCTCGTCTTGATGAAGCCCATAAGCCTCAAGCTCTCGTTGTAAAGATATCATCATCGGTAAAGGTTGACATTAGGGGAGTCTTATGTTTTGGGGTAGACATGTTCTTGTTTGCCGATCTCTTATCTGGCCTCTGCAGCTTTATGGAATGGAAAGGTGGGTGAGACATGTTTTATATCATTCTGGGGCTACTGGAACGCACAATATGGAATTCCTTCAAATGCTTATGAGGGTCTTGACCTGAGAGTCCATGGAATGAAGGCAAAAGATGGACTAGTCCAGATCTGAGCTCGAAAGTAGTGTCCTCTCCCAGTTCGAGAAAAGCGATGTAGAGAGGCTGGTGAGTGGCGCTAGTATTGGTCAGCTCCTTCATAGTTCGTTCTGCTGCCATATCTTTTGATTCAGGTTCTGATTCAAACAGGTTTTCAATAGTGAATGGAAATGCTTCGAACTTCTCTTGAATTTCTCTCGCTTGTTTCCTCAGAACTCGATCTCTTCGAGTAATCTCCGGGTCGAATTGTAGATCTTAGTTATCGTGTGAACAAGTGATAATTCACAGTTGTAATAAGATGAAAAGCAAGTGAGTGCCAAGTATATAAAGAAAAAATTTTAAAAAAAATTAAACTAATAATGAGTAATACTAAAACGCAATTAATTTCAACCATTCTCCGGCAACGGCGCCAAAATTTGACCGTACTATCGGGTGCAATCAAATTAGTTATTTCTTTCTATTCCTAGCTTTCCTTTTCTAAATAGTAGAAAGGGTAAGTCAGGGTCGATCCCACAGAGAACAGGGAAACTAATTGTATTATTGTATTTAACCAAATTACGCAATTAATTGTAATACTATATAATATATAATAAAGTGTGGGGGGATTAAGTAACTATCGCAGATAACAAATAGACTAGTAAACTAAATATGAATTCAAATATGAGAAGGTATTCCATCCTTTAACCTAGTATCCCCCTAGTCTGGATTATCCTCTTAATTCATGCAACTATTTGACAAATTAGTTCTGAAACTCTTACCCCAAGAATTAACAAGCTCAGCTAACCTTATTACCGCTTAGTTGTAATTAATTACAAGTACGCTCTACAATTAATCTATCCAATTAAGTAGTCTTAGGATACGATCTCTAAAACACCGTTAACCGAACACATAAAATACCAAGGCAACGGGATAGGTACGGTGTTGCACTCACAAGCTCGGTACAAGTGACCGCGATTATGTTATCCTAGAGAATAAATTCACTATTTGCTACTCGTAGACATAATTTTGTAACAATTACGGATTACGATTTATGACCTAGCAACAATTATATGATTACTAACCGAGTGATCAATCCAAATAACAAACACATAGAAGATATAAATAATCCGAATAACATAAATTTTTTAAAACATAATTAAATCAAACAGTTATTGTAAGAACTACGAAAACATCCTCCTAGGGTTCAACATCAGTTAAGGATGAAAATAAAGGAACTTAGCCGATCATAGTGATGGCTAAAATAGTGTAATAATGAAAGACACAAACATTAATCTAGAAAAACCCGAGATGGTGAATCTTGGTTCTTCGTGCTCTCCGAAATTCCCAAATCCAAGCTTAAAAATCGATTCCAAACTGTTATTTTCGGACTTGGGGTCTTCTTTTTATAGATGGGGATGAATTGGGCTTAAGTTGGGTTTGAAAAGGCAATCTTCGAGCAAATCCCTCCTTAAATTGACTTTGTGTCTCGGCTGAGAAGGACTGTCTTGGCCGAGAGCCATATATCAAATTCTCGGCCGAGAACGGTCGTCTCGACCAAGAGTCATCTCAAGCTGAAAATATGGTTTTCCACTATTCTTTTGTCTCGACCGAGACAGATTGTCTCGGCCGAGCACAGCTTTTTGATGTTTGGCTCGATTTTACTTCGTTTAAGACTTGCAAGACTTGTTTCTTCGTCCATCTTCAGTAGTTCGATTTTTCGGTCTAAATTTACCCAAATAACTTCAACTCAAGTCAATTAACGTCAAATTGTCTAATAATACAAATATGAACAATACACAGTCAATTATGCATGCAAATGTCACTAAATGAACACATATATCGACCTAATATGCATACATAAACATGTGTACGACCGTGGCAATAATCTCCAGGTCATTGATCATCCTATCAAGCTCCTCCAGATTTTCTTGGAGATGTTTGTATCTTGTTAGGATGTAGTTTGCTTCACTATACTCCATATCTCATCAAGAACTGCAATAACATTTTCATGAAACTTAATAATGACAACCTCAATATCAAAATATTGACAACTAGCTTTCCATCTAACTAATCTAGCTCTCTCGGGTTTAGATTCAATTTCTTTGTTAGGAAATCTTTGACACTCATATTACCAATCTTAAGAATTAACTCTAGATTTTCTTGTTAGGAAAGGTTCAACTATGCTTTGCAAAGCATCGGGAACTCCATTACCCTAGGCGTGTCTTCATGTGTTGTATGCCTGGCTGTGTTGGTTTCTTCAGCACCACTATCCATAGAAACGGACTTGATCGTCCCAGTTGAGTGAGCTGCTCTCTATCACCTTCCAGCTCATGGTGTCCTCTTTTGCACCTCCATTTTGATCATCGTTCTAGTCTGCTACTGGCTTGTGGTAGTTTCTCTATTAGTTTTACCCTTTGTTGTTAGGGTCCTCTTCGAAATGTTTAGCTTTTTTGGCTTTTTTTAGAGAGTTAGGGGATATATGCTACACTGTTTCTTGTTTTCTTTTGTTAAAATAAAAGCCTCTATTAATCTCTCTCTCTCTCTCTCTCTCTCTCTCTCTCTCTAATATATATAACCGCTAATTAATACTCCCTCTGTTTCATAAAGAATGTCATTTTAGCTATTTTTTGAGAAATTAAGGATTGATATTTAATTTGTATGTTTTGTGAAATAAGGAAATAATCAACTAAATTAAATAGGTTATTTAAGATAATATTGGAAGAATTGTAGTTTTTTTGGTAAAGTGACACTTATTGTGAAATTTTTCAGAGTGTCTAAAATGACATTCTTTGTGAAATGGAGAGAGTATATAATAATATATGATGAAATGCAAATGCATGATGGACTTTAATGTGACGTCTATTATGTGTAAGTACTATATGTACAACAATCCTCCACTTATTTAAATGTAATAGGAAAATACTCCCTCCGTTTCATAAAGAATGTCATTTTAAACACTATAAAAAATGTCACAATAAATGTCACTTTACCATAAAAACTACAATTCTTCCAATATTAACTTAAACAACCTACTTAATTTAGTTTATTATTTCCTTATTTCACAAAACATACCAATTAAATACCAATCCTTAATTTCTCCAAAAATAGCTAAAATGACATTATTTATGAAACGGAGGGAGTATTATATAAACCTTGATTTACTCGGTGAATCATGAAGTGGATTTGCCTTTAACTTGTGGTTGAGTATGAAACATAAAGGAGACAAACTCCCACTATGTATGATTCTTGCTCCTACACAGAGGCATCACCAATATTATTTGATCGTGGTTTTCGCAAGTACTCTAAGATTTTACGGGGTAATATATAAGGAGCGGTCACTCACTCCTCCACTTGCATAGGTACACCTATCAAGGATGTCCACAACATAATCCCACATAGCTACATAGCTTTATGTAAGGATTTAAAAACCAACCTCTCTTGTTGTGGTAAAAACAAAGTGCATAGGTCAGATATGAGACTTTGAAATAGTGACTCCCCCACTACTTTCATGTTACGCATGCACTTTGAGATGTATCCAAGTGTCCATCTCACCAAGTATTAAATTGCTTTTAACTCTAAGACATGAGGTGCCAAATGTGTGACTTGTACCCCATGATAGAGTTAGTTTCAATCTTAGACAATAATTTTCAGTAATACTCTCACATCCCAACATAACCTTTAAAATTATCCATGTGCACTAAAAATAATTACGCACTTGACTTGTTTTTCAAGGTGGTCAATCTCTTCTTAACATCCTTGAGAGTTTCAATGATCTCCTTATGGTGGTTGAGGATAATCTCTCTGTAACTCTTTATGGTCTTCTGGACTTCACTAAAATTGAAATCTTTGATGTTTCTCCATTAGTTTCTTCACAATTATATCCTATCATATTTTCTCTTAGAAATGCAAATGAGGTTTCTGGATTTCTAATGGGACTGGTTGGGACGTCTTCACCAGATCTCCTTTGTAGGAAATCTTTCATATATGCTGGTAAAGTTGATGAAATTAGTTGCATTCCCTTCTACAAGTATCTCCTGTATAAAGGTCTTTCGTTGAATTTCTTCTCTCCTTTCATCCATCCTCGACATCTTGAAAGACTTCTGTAGCAAGCACATTACTGAGCTTACTTCTTTGAGGAATCTTTTCACACCTTTAGAGTAAGTCTCCAAAGGAATATCATGTTTGCCTTTCCAGAATATAAAAATAATCCTTGTTGTTGTTACTTGAGTTTTCACCCAAGTATTCATGTAGAGTTTTCCTTCTCGAACTTTCATTCGGATTATCCGATTCATAGTTTACTCGTAATGTCTCTTCCATTAGAATGGTACATAACATAATAAATAATTTATGATTTCTTAAATAAACCTAGGACTATGATATAATTTTCTAGCTCTTAGTAATTGTATGTTTTTCTTAAAGACTTAAAAATAATGTATTCAAAAGGTAGGCACAGAACATAAACAGTAGGCATGAAAATATTAGGCAAGAAATAGTCGGTGGCACGAAATCAAATTGGCCAACAAATATGAAAACAAATAGTTTTTGACAGACTTACAATTTTGTCTAGAATGGTGTTCTTATCCTAAACTCAACTAAAAAGTGCTAAATTTTACAAACCTGACAAATTGTATATAAAAGTTACAAGAATTGCTATATTGGGCCACTTTCCCTCATTAAATACAACATATGGAAATCACTTATATATACATGAATTTTGAAGGTTGGAAAAGTAACAAAACTAACGGACTACAATGGTTTCAAAACAGCGCAAACCATCAAATTCTGGAGCCAACTTCGGCTCTCTCGCATTACTAATGCTCTTTACTTTTTTCTTCTCTATTGCCCAAAACCTGGTTGCTGAAGCATCTATTCCACCTCCATTTTCCTGCTTCCAAGATAATAATAAGAAAGAAAAAAACAAGAAGATTATACTAATGATAGTAGAGATTATATAATTTACATGATTTGTGTTGTGGCGATTTCTGCCAAAGAAAAAGAGGCCAATGGCTGCAGCTGCTGCTACTGGTGCAGTAATGTTGAGAGCCATTGATGAGTTTGAGCTTCAATTCAAGTCTTTAAGGAAAGGAAGAGATTGATGTTTCAGAATGTCAAGAAAAGAATAAATCAAAGGGAGGGAATAAAGGCAAAACACAGTATCATGAACATGGTAGATTGATCTTTACAACTAAAGAATGTAGAGATAAGCGTGTTATACGGATCATATATATAGCCTAACTAGAAGAACATTGGCCACTGATTTTGGATGAATATTCATCCATCATCCAAATATGGAAAACCAAAGACTACCCTTGTGCATTAATATCCAAGTTTATAAAGTAATTCAAAGTGTTTGGTTTTTTATTTAGGAAGAGAAAATATAAAACCATAAGTTGTTCCAAAAAGTGATGAGATCAGAATTTTATCTTTAAAATGAGAATATTTCAACAAACACATTTAATTTAGTCACTCTAAACTCCTTTATTCTATTTTGGGGTGGTTGGCTAAGTTTATTTTTAAATAATTTATAAGTTACGACATCTTATAACTTATTTTAATAGATTATAAGATATAATTTTTTAAGAATGTATAAGTTAATAAAATGTTTGAATAAAAGAGTTTATAAGTTTACAATTGAATGTAGTGACTTAACTATGAATATGGGGATTAGTTTTAAAGAAACTATCAAACACACTTTGATTAGTCTATGTGGTGTGTAGTGCATGTGATAGAGTGTGTGAAGTCAGGGACGGAGTCAGGATTTCTTATTGAGGGAGTAAATAATTTTCTTGGGATATATATCAGTTTTTGAAATATGAAGGTGGCAAAATCCATCAATTAACCATATTATATTGTACATGTGTGTGTATGTGATAGTTTTCCTGTCCCCGTGTGAAGTATGTAAAATGTGTGGAATGTGTGTAGTGTGTATATGTGTGAAATTTCAGTGTAACTTGTAAGATCTTAAAAAATGAGATGGATTAAAGGAACTTATTTTTTTAACTTATAAGAAATTATCTTTACATCTTGTAAGTTATTTAACGTTTAATATTACCAAACATATTTTAAAAGCTTATAAACTCTCAAATCTTATATAATGTTTTGAAGAGTTTACAAGTTTAGTCTAACGTCGTCTTACTATAAGTGTAAGTCTATTATCCATTTCCGCAACTAACTTAGTATAAAATCTATAGCTACATCTATATTTAAAACATATTTATTTATTAGAAAAATTAAAAAGAAACAGTGAAATAAAAAATTAAATAATTTATTTCTTTTAAATAAAAAAGATAAATATTTTTTTGTTTTATTAAACAAATTTAATTTTGTTTTATTTGCATCCCAAATATTCAACCCACAATAAATATTCAAATCTAACCTCAATGATTAATCAACAAACAAATGTTTATTTCAGATTTAATATTTTATACTTTATCCATCTTACAATGATATTTAAATATAACCCTAAGGATCAACCAACAAATAATTGTTTATTTCAAACTTAATATTTTATACTCCATCCGTCTCAGAAAGATAGTTCCTTTTTTTGACGTCTCACAAAGACACTACATACATAATCAAACCTAGTCAACCCACAAACAATTATGTTTTACTTAATGTAACTTCTCTTAAAATATGTAATATAGATGCCAAACTAAAACCCTGAAAGAAAAAAATATTACTATAATACATTATATATAAATTAAAATGAAAAAGAATGAAAAAATTATTTGCATTAAAATAAATAAATTATAAATTGCCACCTATAAATTATTTAATCTAACAACTTGCCAAAACTTTCAATTTTGAAACTAATTTTTGGGCATTATTTTACTATATATACACGATCTCTTATTATATTTGTAATAACTGAACTTTGTTACATACTTTTAGCGGGAAAAATGAACGACAAATACCCCTAATTTTCTCTTATAAATGATTGTCTTTTATTATATAGCAAGATCTTTTACATTATCTTACTATATAGTAGTATATACATAACTCTTATTATGTTGTAATAATTAAACTTACCTTTTTTTTAGAAAGTAAAATGAGTGGTGCATCCCTAATTTTCTTTTATAGATGATGACCTTTTGTTATGTAGTAAGATATCAAACAATATTGGAAATAGTTTTGTGATATTAATTTTATATTAAAAATTATAAAATTAAAGACAATTACTAGTTAATTACTTGTTTCCATATGTAATGAGTTAATTGTTTGTTCTAATACAATTACGTCCATATGCAAAAATAAATTTAACTTAATTTTATTTTCATACACAAGTACTTGATTTATTTATTCAGATATGTCAATATTGAATTTAATTTTCATCTAGCATATTTATACTTTGGAATTACACAATTTGAATAAAATATATACCGTAAAATTTTAATTTTGTTATTTATTAATTACACAATAAATTTGATATTATGTCATATATTAATCATTATAGATTTTGATCTTCTGTTTATTTTCTGTGACGAATATGGAAGGAATAACGATAATGACATTTGCAAATTATATGAAGCTTTTATATATCAGTCCATACTTGTATTATGTAATTTAACATTTTTAGCTTTTATTTTTCATGTGAAGAGTTACATAATTAAAGGTAATAAAATGGAAGACTATTGTGGCAATAAATTCTTTTCATAAATTGTTGTAATTATTGACATTAAATGAGAAACATAAAGAGAATTTTATGGCAACAACTCTATAAATTGTTGTAATTACCTTAATTAATTAGAATCCACAATTTTATTTTTAGCAACTATAAATAGACGAAATTGAAAAAAAAAAATCTTAATTTAGAGGATTTCACTTTTATATATTGTAAGATGATATAAATAAATATCTCTAGGTTCCTAATGTTTGCATATTAAAGAACACTTAGATCTTTAACTTTCAATCATGTTCTTGAAGGCAAAATTACAATTGGAATGAATTATTGTAAAAGGATTATTGATCATAAAAATGCCTGTGACCCCTTCACACCCACTGATTGCCTTTCAGATTTCAAAGGTGTCAAATTTTAGGGTGATTTACGTATTCATTTAAAAAAAATAGGCACTTACTTTTTAAAAATTTATTTACATCCAAAAATATATTGATTATTTTCTTACTAATTGTGCTTCACACGGGTGCAATACTAGTAAGAACAAAAAATATACCGAGAACTTATAGTCACTTTTGGGACTTTAGCAGTCTTTTCTTTTTTGGTTATTTGATTTTTTCATGGGCTAGAAGTAAAGTGTTAAATAATAGCATTTGAGCAGGGTTGAATATTAGGCCAAATATGTTAATATATCTTAACGTTTTGCGATTTCAACAAATAAAACACAACCTTTTCAATCTATTAAAATTTTAAAAATTTTAGCCTACGTCTATTATTTTGTTAAATGTATGTCTATGTAGCAGACGGACTTAGACGGTGGAAAATACTAAAAATAATAAAATAAAAAATTATGTTGTCTCATCTAGTTGATAACTTTCCGTGGGAACACTTATTCACTAAAAAGCGAGAACCATCCCTATTAGCCCCCAAAATTCATTTTCCTTTTTTCATAATCACAAAATCCCTTGATATACCAAATAAAAATACCAATCCTCATCTTCTTTGTTTGCAAGAAAAATTTAGGGTTTGTGGTCCATACCCGAAGTCGGCTTTCTCGAATACTTTGACGAAGGAATCTCCAACATTTGATTTTTCATGAGGTAATTTCCTATATCTCATTTCTTGTATTTAGAGTTTAAGTTATAGTAATTTTAAAGATTTTGGGTCATATTGATTAGACCGACGATTTTTTTGGACGGATAAGTAGGATATCTACAAAACCTTCACTGCACTAGGTTATATTTTAGTCACTATGAGGAGATTGCTTTGGGAGAATATATTCTGACATTGATTAGAAACCATTAAGTGAAGATGAAATTGTATTACAAATGTTTTGTTAGAAAGAAACTTATAGTTTTCTTTCCCCTTTTTTTATTTTTTTTATTTTAAGAATCCAAAACTTTCATATCTTAACTGTTTGGCAATTGCCTTACATCATTTAGCAAAAAAAACATCAAATCTAGGAGGAGTTTCCTCAAGCCATATCTCCTCATCGTCTATGAACTCCCCGTACTTCACAATATGGTGCACTACCTTATTACAATTACAAGGCGTATACTTAATCCCACAGCACACCGTCTTGTCCAATAACCTACAAATATCCCTTATTAGTGTTCCGCAAAAAGGAATAGAAAGGTTAGCTCGACTAACATAGTTAACAAGACAAAGTGAATCACTTTCAATCACCAAGTTAACAATACCAGACTGGATCGTGATTGATAGAGCAAAGCGAAGAGTGAGTCCCTCCAATAGCGTATTATTACCTTTGGCTCAGATTCGTTTGACACCTGCAACCATAACTAGACCTTCGCAATTTTGAACCACAATACCGAGCCCAATTGAGTCATCCCGAAACACAGCAACGTCATTGTTAAGCTTATAGTATTCCTTCGTAGGAGGGGGTCCATGAAGTGTCTGTCCTGCTGGAATTAGTTGTAACAAAGGGAGAGGTATATGCCGGAGCGCAGCTTTCTGCTAATTCTCCTACCATCCGTAAAGCCCCTTGTACAAGTACATTTGGTTCCACCTCCTCTCTTTCCCATATTATCTTGTTCCGAGCTCGCCAAATGCCCTCCAACAGTAATGACAGTAGTACATGGCCATCAGCCGGTAGCTTCTCCAGTATTGCCCAAACGAATTTTTTTACAGTGGATTGAGTAAACACACTTTCATCAAATATAATCGGGCTAAGACTCCATACATATCTCGCGAAGACGCATCGAATCAAGATTTCCAAGCCACAATACTCGCAAGCGGGATCAACGTGCATACCACGTCGTAACAGATTATCCTTTGTCGGCAAGCTATCCACACATGCCCGCCATACAAAGTGCCTCACTCTCGGACTTGTTTTGATGGCCCATAATACCTTCCATAGTTTATGTTCCATGCTTGGCGAAGGGACATCCATTGATTTATCCGTGTATAAATCCAAGGCCAAATTATAGGTTGATTTTACCGTATAGTCTCCCATAGTAGAAAGCCTCCCTATTTGTCTGTCTGTCGCGTCTCCATGCAAGCTTAGAGGGATCGAGAGGATTTCAGCAGCTTCTTCCTCTAAAAAAAGTGCTCGTACTCTCGCTTCACACCATGATTGTGCCCAAGCGTTTAACAGATATGATACTTTAGTTGATTCATCAATCTCCTATTTCAGTTCTCTTAGTTTATCCACTGTTGCAACTCCCACCCATTTGTCATGTACAATATTTATATTGTGACCATTTCCCACTTGCCAACCCATCCCTTCCTCTATCAGTCATCTTGATAACAGCAAACCTCTCCAACGGTAGCTTGGCTTGTACCCAGTTATGGCCTCCAAAATACTAGCTCTCGGAAAATATCTCGCCTTCAAAACTTATGCAACAAGTATATTCTTATTATTCAGAATCCTCCAGTCACTACAAGAAAAAAGGGTATATGCCGCTACTTTTTTTGCAACACAAAAGTGGTTACAAAAAATAACCCTTTTGTAACTATTAGTAGTTACATAAAATATTTCATACAATTTTAACCAAATTTGCAACACTATGACAAACTCTTTTGCAACTACTTGTAGTTACAAATACATTAGTAACTACAAAGTAGTTGCAAAAAATAGTTACAAATATATTAGTAACTACAAAATAGTTGCAAAAAAACTTTTAGCATCTTACTATAAGTGGCTACTTTATTAGTAACCACATGCTAAATGTGGTTACTAAAAATACTTTTGTGACCACTCTCCCTTTTTTGTAACTAAATTTTGTAGTGGCATAAAGCTTTAATTCTAGTAGTGAGTATTGCTTCCCAACCATAGCTATATTAAAAGAGTACAGCTCTTTAAAACCCAACCCTCCCTTACCTTTTGGCCGAATCATCTTGGACCATGCCACCTAATGAGTTTTCCATTCTCCCTCCACCACCCCCCCCCCCCCCCCCAAAAGAATCTAGTCGCCTTCTCGATCTCATGATAAAGCTCCTTAGGAAAGACGAAACAACTCATGACATACGTTGGGATTGCCTAAACCACTGATTTTAGCAAAACCTCTCTTCCAGCCTTCGACAATGTGTTTCCTTTCCACCCTTTTAACTTCTGAAGTACTCGATCAACGAAGACCACCTTCTTCGATCACCCTATAACAGTTAGCAAACCCAAGTATTTTCAGTAGCTGTGTACCGTTCGTACTCCCAGTAGCTGGCTTACCTCCTCTATCACAGCTACTCCAATGTTCGAGCTACAACACAGCTCCAATTTTTCATATGATGCTAGTTCATATTACTGCAATATGCTTCTGATTTCTGGATTTCAGCCTGGTTATTAAGGAAGAACAATATATAGTCATCAGCGAAAAACAGGTGAGATATCATCGGGGCCGTTCTAGCAACTTTAATTCCATGAATTATGCCAGCTAGCTCCGCTTTTCTCATTAGTGAACTGAACCTTCTGCACATATCAAAAACAAATACGGAGAGAGTGGATCTCCCTGTCGAAGTCCACGTGAGGGGACAAAAGATTGTGACACCGATCCATTAATCAATAAAGAATAAGAGACAGTTGACACACATCGCATAATAAGACCAACAAAGGGTTAAGGAAAGCCAATTTTGTCGAGCATAGCTTGTAAAAAAGACCATTCAATCCTATTGTACGCCTTGCTCATATCAATTTTCAATGCAAAATGTCCCATCCTACCCGTTTTCTTATTTTTCATATGGAAAGTTTCGGACGCGATCATAGCGTTATCAGTAATCAACCTCCCTGGGATAAAAGCAATTTGGGAAGGGGAGATGATGTGGTTCATAATACCTTTAATACGATTAGCAATTGATTTAGTAATTACTCTCATAATCACGTTACACAGGCTAATCGGGCGAAACTCCTTAGGGGACACTGGGGATTTTACTTTCGGAATCAAAACAATGCGGGTATGATTAAGAATACTAGGACAGACACCATTATTCAAAATATCAAGACAAGTAGATACAAAGCTAGATAGAATAATATTCCATAATTTTTGAAAGAAAAGAGGTGGCATACCATCTGGTCCGGGCGCTTTTGCTGGGTGCATATGTCTAAGAGCCTGTACATTTTCGTCTTCAATAAATGGTGCTAGGAGCTGGCCAAACACATCTCCATAACCTACGACTCGACCGACTCAATAACATCATGCATACTACGAGGCCCATCCAAAGTAAACATATCCTGGTAAAACTCTTTAAACACCCCTTCTATCTCAACATCATTATCAGCTCAATCCCCGATGGTTTTAGGATCCTATCAATATTATTCTGAAGCTGTGTTTGAGTTGCCTTTGTATGGAAAAAAACTGTATTTTTATCTCCATCTTTCAACCATAATGCCCAGGAACGTTGGAACCACATGGTTTCTTCCAATTCTAGAAGCCTGTCAATCTCTTTTTTGTGTCTCCCTTAATTCACTACAAGAAAAATGACTTCTTGTGACAAAAGTCCTACTGATAGCGGGAATATTGTCACTATAAATGTACCAATAGTGACGATATATTCTATTGTCACTAATTATTTGAAAGTTATGCATTTGTGACAAAAAAAATTAGTGTTACTATTTGTTGTCACTAAATATTTGGTGCCAGATTTTTATATTGGTGGCAAATAAAACTTGTCACTATTGCTATTTTAAACAGTGACAACAACTAAATTTGTCACTAAATAACAAAAAATATAGTGACAACATCTAAAGTTATCACTAATTAAAACAAGATTTAGTGACAAAATCCGCTTACGACTAATTGTTGGAAGAGTGACATCAACTAAAGTTGTCACTCATTAAATAATAATTTAGTGACAGAAAATATCCAGTGTCACTAATTGTTGGAAGATAATATTTTTTGCTCAGTTACAATACAATAAGAGCTTTATTGATATTGCTATGTTCTAAATTATTGTGTTTATTATAAAGTTTGTTTTTGAAATTTATTTTGCATTATTTTAAAGAAGTATATTTATATGCCTGTTTTTTATATCATAAATATATTTTTAGGCTACTTTTATTTGTGGATATTGGTTACTCCCGATGCAATTTCTGACTTCGTCACTGTTTGTAGTTCATGCATGATTAATTTTTATACAAATATTCAATACATAGCCTTAATATATATTTTTGTATAATATGTGCAAAATAAAAATAATCACTATGTTAAATAAATAAAAAAATAATAAAAAGAAAAACATGTGTAAGTTGTTTGTTGGTAAGGACAAAAATAGGTTGGGTTAGGCTCTACATTGGACGGTTTGCGCCTGATTTACAAGCACCAGGCCCAAGTCAAAAGGTAGCAATTTAGGCGGCCCATCCAGTCGGGCCCACCCCGTTGGGTCAAAGTCATATTTCGGCTAAGACTAGACCAATTAGTTAGCTGGCTCAGTCTATACCCCTATAATATACGACAAAAACTTTTATGAGACCGTCACACGTGTGACGCGAAAAAAATATTACGTTTTATTGTAAAAATATCATTTTTGTCTATAAAAGTATCACTTTAAAAAACATCACTTTCATTTGTAAAAGTATCACTTTTACTTTTATTTGTAAAAGTATCACTTTTTCTTATAAAAGTGTATTCCGTCACATGTGACACCGCCACACACAAGACTCACTCATAATATACTAAGATTATCGGACTAAATAGTATTTGGGGCCAAGTTTCTCATGGTCCAACCTATCTTAAATATCAGGCCAACTGGGTCGGATCGATTTTGCTACCTCTATCCAAGCCTGGCCTATTATCATAAAAAACTTTTTTTATAGTTCGAACCTGACTTATTTCACGATCAATTCTGACACGGGCCAATTTAAAAATATTTTAAGGCCTAACACCAGTGTGTTAAATTGTAGTCCATTATTTAACATTTGATAAACTAAAATTCTATATATATTTCATTTTACTGAAGTACTTAGAAAATATTAGTTTCAAAAGAATTAAAATAATCCCATAATGTAAACTAATTACAGCACATATTACAAGACGCCATGCTTTCTTTTCAGCAAACTAATGAAAAAAGGGTATAAAATTGGAGAGGGAAATCTGGCGCCTGTTGTAGCAGCATGAATTTCCATTTGGCGAGAAACAAAAGAACCAATTTTCCTAACACTCTTAAGGCAGTTACAACACGTAATAGTCTCCACTCTCTCCCTTTTATCTCTCTTTCAGAAACTCAAAAGCCCTAACTAATCCATTATTCATTATTCATTCACCTCCACCACCAGAAATCCCTTCTCTGATGACCGCCCCTCCCTCAATTTCGACTCCAACCCCTCCTTGAATGATGATTCTCAATCATCTTCAAAGATGACGTCATCCGATTTCCCCCTTAAGTTCTATTCCTCCGTCTCGATCTCCATCCGCGGCCGTACCAAAGACATCATGAGCGTGGTCGGGGCCCTGCTATTCGGCGTTGGATGTGGGGCCCTAACCGCAGCCATCATGTACTTCTTGTGGGCCCTCTTCTCGCCTGGGCGCTTCGACTTCATCGATTCTTCCCTTCTGATGAGGACGAAGACGGTGATGATATTGCCGCTGCCAAAAAGAAATTCGGGTATGTGTCGATTCCTGTGAAGACTGAGATGGTTGATGACGACCTCAAGAAGTTGGCACCGCCGGCTAAGGAGATGGCCTGACGATTCAATCACAATTTACAGGTCTCTTGTGAGTTTGATAGACATGATTACTGAAAGTTTGATTACCTTTAAGGATCTGTCATCTGTGTTGATCTGTTTGTGATATTGATGCTATTGCATATTGTGAATTGATGATCAGGATAAACTATGTGGGCTTTATGTTTTTATTTGGCTTGATTCTGTTCATGAAAATATGCATTGGTAGATTATGTTTTTCCTTTCTTTTCAGTTACTTTAGTCATAGAAACGTTAATGTAGTTTAATAATTTTAGTACTGATCTGCGGTTCCATGGTCATAGGAACTTAGGAACATGTTTGCTTTCAATAGTTTTTGAAATATGTGATCCTATAGTCAAAGGAACGGGTTTGTTTATTCAATATTTTTTGAAAATCTGCTGTCCCATAGTCATAGGAACATAGGAACAAGTTTGTTTTTCAATTACTCTAGTTCTAATCTAACTTAAAGTCCGGTACAAATTCCCAAGAAGCTACCCCTGTTCTTGTGATTTTCAAAGCCTAGTCCAAAATAAAAGTAAGAATGGAGAATTAATTTAGCACAACAATGGGAGTCTTTTATGGGTGTGAGGTGATGTTCAACTTCATCAAGTGAGCCTATACTTTGTAATATGGTGTGTTGGGAATGTGGAACCGGAGTTAGGGAGTGGAGAACCGGCGGTTTAAACTGGGTTTTAGTGTCAAGAAGACAGACTGGTCATGAGCAAACCGGGTTCGAGTTAGGTGGTGTAACTGTCGTTTGTGACGAAGCAGTTTCAGTTTGTGACGACGCAAAACCGTCACATTTGTCCTGTAGCTCAGCGTAACTTCTTGCAGTTATAACTTCCTATCCAGTTGCATTCGAGCTTCAATCCATATATCATTGTAAAGCTCTCATTGAGGAGAAGAAAACTACGTAGCATTATCTCCTGTACTTTAGATTAGAGAGAGTATTTAGAGATAGAGTGTTTGTGCCCTAATTTGCATTCAGAATTGGGCATTTCATTTCTTGAGCTGTTTCTCTGTAATTGATTGAAGTTCTTAGTGGATTGAGGTGTGCCTTGCCTCCGTGGATGTAGTTCATATTGAACGAACCACGTTAAAACTGTGTTTGATCCATTTCTATTTCCTGTTCTGCGTAAGCTGATTTCGGCCACAACTCTGGCCGAACTGTGGGTGTGAATTCGGAGTGTTTTCTTCGTACGATTTCTAGATTCTTTGGTGTTGTGTGTTCTTGAGTTGTTTTCACTAACAAGTGGCGCCGTCTGTGGGAACCAACTCTCACAGCTTGAAGAAGGGAAGGAATGGCTGGTATGAAGATGGACTTTGAGAAGTTTACAGGGAGAAATGACTTCACACTATGGAAGATCAAGATGAATGCAGTTCTGGTTCACAATGGCCTTGATCTTGCTTTGATACCTCTTGATTCTTGGGAAGAAAGTGAGAAACCCAAGTTTGTATCTGTGGATAAGAAAGCCCTCAGTCTTATCTTTCTGTGTTTGGGTGATAAACCGCTAAGAGAGGTCTCAAGATGCAAGAGTTCCTCAGAAGCATGGAAGAGGTTGGAAGATTTGTATCAATCTAAGTCAGTTTCCAACAAGCTGTTCTTAAAGCAGAAGATGTTGGCCTTCAAGATCACTGAAGATAAGGTAATTTCTGATCAACTTGATGAGTTTATTAAGATGGTTGAGGAATTGGAAGACCTGGATGTGAAAGTGGAGGAGGATGATAAAGCATTGATGGTGTTAAACATTCTTCCAAAATCCATGGAAAGTTTTAAGGATGCCTTGATGTATGGGAGAGATGAGCAGCTATCTTATGATGGGATAGTGAAGGCTCTGAGGGCTAAATGCTTTCAGACTCAAGGTGATAAAGGCATGGTGCAATCTGGAGAAGGTTTGAATGTTAAATTCAAGAAACCTGGGCAAGGGAAGAAGGGACAGAATTCTAAGGACTTCAAAGCAGGAGATTCTAATCCAAAGAAGGGAAGTGAATGGGTTGAGAAGAGGAAATGCTTCAAGTGCAAGCAGCCTGGTCACCTGAAGAAGGACTTTCCTAAAAGAAACAAGAAAGGTGGAAACCAAGGGGCAGAAGTTGCTGCCATTGACCTTCAAGAAGATCCTCCAGAGGTATTGAATGTTACTGAATCAAGAATGGTGAAAGAATGGGTCTTGGACACAGGCTGCTCCTTTCATATGTGTCCACACCAGTCATGGTTTGATGAACTGGAGAGAGAAGATGGTGGAAATGTTCTCCTGGGCAATGACCAATCATGCAAGGTCAAAGGAATTGGATCAGTGAGCATAAGAATGTTTGATGGTGTGGTCAGAATCATCTCTAATGTAAGATATGTTCCTGGCCTTAAAAGAAATCTTCTATCTCTTGGTTCTTTGGTAACTAGTGGTTGTCAGTTTAGCTCAGTGGATGGCTTCTTGCATATCACTAAACATGGTAAAGTGATGATTAAAGGTAGACAGCATAATGGGTTGTTTATCTTAATTGGTTCACCTATTGTTGGGAGTGTTGATATGGTCTTGAGCAGTTCTGAGCTTGTTAAATGACACAAGAGGCTTGGACACATAGGAGAGAAAGGGTTGAAGGAATTGTCAAGAAGTGGTGTAATTGGAAACATGGGAAACCAAAACCTGGAGTTTTGTGATCAGTGTGCTTTGGGCAAGTCCAAGAAGCTGCCCTATGGAAAGGGTGTTCACACAACTCAAGAGCCATTAGATTATGTCCACTCTGACATATGGGGTCCTGCAAGGACAGAGACTCATGGTGGAGCAAGGTATTTCATGTCTTTGATTGATGATTACAGTAGAAAGGTGTGGATCATGTTGATGAAGAATAAGAGTGATGCTTTTCATAAGTTTAAAACATGGTTGATTCAAATGGAAAATATCAAAGGGAAGAAACTGAAGCACCTTAGGACTGATAATGGATTGGAATACCTCTCCACTGAGTTCACAAACTTTTGCGAAGAAAGAGGAATCAAGAGACATAGGACTGTCCCAATGAATTCTCAACAGAATGGGGTTGCTGAGAGGTTTAATAGGACTCTTCTTGAAAGAGTAAGGTGTATGTTGTTGGACGCTGGGTTGCCAAAGGTATTTTGGGGTGAAACCATTGCTACAGTATGTTATCTCATTAACAGGTCACCCTCATCAGTGATTGGGTTCAAAACACCTGAAGAGGTGTGGAGTGGACAGAAACCAAGTTATGAAGGTTTAAGGGTGTTTGGTTGTCTTGCTTTTGTCCATGTCAAGCAAGACAAGTTAGATGCAAGAGCTCTAAGATGTGTATTTCTTGGATATCCAGATGGAATAAAGGGCTACAGATTGTGGTGTCTAGAGAAGGGAAATCAGAAGATAATCACAAGTAGAGATGTAAAGTTTAATGAGAATGTGATGGCTTATACTTCAACAGGCTCTAAAGAAGAACTTGATGGTGCTAAAGAGACTGAAGAGATATCAATTCAGGTGGAGCATCCTGCTGAAGATGATCACACATCTCAACAACAAGAGAATCTACAAGATAGTGATTCATCATCTGAAGAAGAAGAACAAGCTGGACCTTCACAAAATGTGAGAGAATATAGCATTGGAAGGGATAGACCTAGAAGAACAATCAATAGACCTGACTTCTATGGTCAAGCAGGGAGTGTTTTCTTCGTACGATTTCCAGATTCTTTGGTGTTGTTTGTTATTGAGTTGTTTTCACTAACAAGTGGCGCCGTCTGTGGGAATCACAAGAGCCTAGTAGTTTTAAAGAAGCACTAGATTGTGAAGAAGGAGAACACTGGATTCAAGCAATGATTGAAGAGATGGAATCCCTGGAAAAGAATGAGACCTGGACATTGGTGGATAAACCAAAAGGTCAGAAACTTGTGAGTTCTAAATAGATATACAAAAAGAAGTTAGAGACTGCAGGATCCAAACAAGTGAGGTTTAAAGCAAGATTGGTGGCTAGGGGCTTTACACAAAGGGAAGGGATTGATTTTAATGAAGTTTTCTCTCCAGTAGTAAAGCACTGCTCAATCAGGTTGCTTTTATCAAAGGTTACTCAAGAGGACATGGAACTACAACAACTAGATGTAAAGACAGCATTCTTACATGGAGAACTCATTGAGAAAATATATATGAAACAGCCAGAAGGCTTTGTAGTTCCTGAACAAGAAGACAAAGTTTGTTTGCTAAAGAAGTCACTGTATGGACTCAAACAAAGTCCAAGACAGTGGAATAAGAGGTTCAATGACTTCATGATCAGTGTTGGCTTTGTAAGAAGTCTTTATGATAGTTGTGTTTACTTCAACAAGTGTTCAAAGCAAGATAAAGTCTTCCTTCTTTTGTATGTGGATGATATGCTGATTGCCAGCAAGAACAAGAAGAGTGTACAATGGTTGAAGGACAGACTTAACACTGAATTTGACATGAAAGATCTTGGAGATGCCAAGAAGATTTTGGGCATGGACATTCTGAGGAAAAGAGAAGCTGGAGTTCTTTGGTTATCTCAAAGGCAATATCTACAGAAGGTTTTTGAGAGGTTCCACATGCATGAATCCAAACCTCTCTCCACTCCAGTTAATCTGCAGAAGAAACTCACCAAAGAACAATGCCCAAAGACTGAAGAGGAGGTCATACATATGAGCAATATTCCTTATGCTAGTGGAGTTGGCAGTCTCATGTATGGGATGATTTGTAGTAGGCCTGACTTGGCCTATGCTGTTTCTTTAGTGAGCAGGTTCATGTCAAACCCAGGTGTTGAACATTGGGAAGCTTTGAAGCATGTGATGAGGTATTTGAAGGGTTCAGTGAACTTGTCACTGAAGTTTGAGAAGAAAGTAAATGGAAGCACTGTTGCATTGGAGGGGTTTGCTGATTCTGATTTTGCAGCAAACATAGACACTAGGAAATCTATTTCTGGATTTGTGTTCACCTTATTTGGAACAGCCATCAGCTGGAGAAGTGTACAGCAATCAGTTGTAGCACTTTCAACCACTGAAGCAGAATATATCTCTCTCACTGAAGCCATAAAAGAAGCAATCTGGCTTAAAGGAATTTTGAGAGATTTGGACATCAAGCAAAAGTGTTTGGCGATTTACTGTGATAACCAAAGTGCTCTACACCTTGTGAAACACCAAGCATTTCATGAAAGGTCAAAGCACATTGATGTTAGGTTGCATTTTGCTAGGGATATCATTGATTCTGGTTCTGTGGAAGTGAAGAAGGTACACACATTGCATAACCCTGCTGATTTTCTTACTAAGGTTGTACCTGGGAACAAAGTGGAGCATTGCTCGAGCCTGCTGCAGCTTGAGCAATGTCATGAAGAGCATTGACAGACAAGGCAGTGGTGAGGCAGTAAGAGGCACAAATGATTCATTGAGGTGGAGATTTGTGAGGTGATGTTCAACTTCATCAAGTGAGCCTATACTTTGTAATATGGTGTGTTGGGAATGTGGAACCGGAGTTAGGGAGTGGAGAACCGGCGGTTTAAACTGGGTTTTAGTGTCAAGAAGACAGACTGGTCATGAGCAAACCGGGTTCGAGTTAGGTGGTGTAACTGTCGTTTGTGACGAAGCAGTTTCAGTTTGTGACGACGCAAAACCGTCACATTTGTCCTGTAGCTCAGCGTAACTTCTTGCAGTTATAACTTCCTATCCTGTTGCATTCGAGCTTCAATCCATATATCATTGTAAAGCTCTCATTGAGGAGAAGAAAACTACGTAGCATTATCTCCTGTACTTTAGATTAGAGAGAGTATTTAGAGATAGAGTGTTTGTGCCCTAATTTGCATTCAGAATTGGGCATTTCATTTCTTGAGCTGTTTCTCTGTAATTGATTGAAGTTCTTAGTGGATTGAGGTGTGCCTTGCCTCCGTGGATGTAGTTCATATTGAACGAACCACGTTAAAACTGTGTTTGATCCATTTCTATTTCCTGTTCTGCGTAAGCTAATTTCGGCCACAACTCTGGCCGAACTGTGGGTGTGAATTCGGAGTGTTTTCTTCGTACGATTTCCAGATTCTTTGGTGTTGTGTGTTCTTGAGTTGTTTTCACTAACAATGGGTTGGTGGATTAAAATCGTTTGCCGGGATATACATGAACCTGAATATGTGCTGTTTGATCCAGTAACGAGCTCAAAGATGAATGTTTTAGTTTAAACATTTGCCTACTCTTCTTTATATATAAAATCTCTTTACAGAAATTGTTTTTGTATTTGTCTTTTTATTGTTACACTATGAACATAGATACTGATCTGAGCATTCAATACTCTTTGATTTGGTGCAAGAATGGCTCTTGTTGATGAAGAAAGAAGTGAACTTCCTTAAGTGCCTCAAGAGTCTCTAAAACAATCACTCATTTCTGAAGAAACTAAGAACACTGCCATTGGCTATATTACTAGCGCATTTGTTTATTTTTTCTGATTTTAGAGAATATTTCTCATTAATCCATATAATCTGTATCATGTTAACTAGATTAACCTTTGAGATTTCTAATATTTTGGATTTGATATAGGCATATCTTCACAAAAAAGATGTGGTGTTATTAGAGGCCTTTCAGTTCAAAAGAAAAAGGCATTGGAGTGAAAAGCTAGACATTGTTATTCATCCAAAACGAAATCGAATTATTGGCCCGAATGCTATGGACCCTTGAACATGCACGTTGGAAGGACATTTCGTTGGATAACAAAAGGAAGATGTGGCTTGGAATGAAGGTATCATCCTAAATTATCCCTATTATAATGCATATTCTTTATAAATCTGATTTATTTGAATAGTTTTCTAGATTTGTTTATACTGACTACTGCAACAAAAATTTAATCTAGTGGAAGACTTTCATGTTAAGAAGTTTATTTTGCAATAGCTGAATCGTCAATATAGGAGCTATCAACACAAGTTACATGTGCATTACCTTGAGAATAAGGAATCTGATGAGCTTTTAGTCAAATCTCCCCTTGGCTGCAATTTTTGGCCCCATATTCTGGGTGTGTCATAAGTGAGGACGGATGGAATCGATAGACCCACAGCCCAGTGATTCATTAATAGATTACCCTGGTAAGCCGAGAAGATTGTGAGAAGTCAATTGACTATTTCGAGGGGGCCAATTTTAGGTAATGAAAATGATGAAATTTGAGTATGAGATATAAGTATTAATCTCTTCTTAGAAGATATGTACTTGCAAAATAGAAACTTATATACACATTTTCTTAAGAACAATTTAGGAAATTATGCAAGATTACATCTGTGAATGCAAATTTGTTGTCAATCTACTATAACTAAATGTTACTAACTTTTGTTTATTCTGTTTCTATTTTTATTTTCTCAAATCTGTTGCAGTAATCAACTACACGGTTCTTGCCTACGTATGTTTCTGAATTTGGAAGGCTGTATTGATTTTGCAACATTTAAAAATCTAGTTGAGCGTTTTGATTCAAATAAACGCCCCATCTAGATAAACATAATCAGTTGAACATGGACAAACTATCATGTTGAAAAACATAACAAAAGTTAATGTCATTTGGATTGAATTTATGCTTTTTTTATTATGGCATATGAGAATCAAAATTTTGGTATCCAATTTTTATCCAAATATTATTTTTGCTGCATCATTAGTGTAGAACTGTTGTGTTTTACTGCCAATATTTTATTATTAATGAAAAACATTGTACTAGGACTATTATTTGGATCTATCACCATTAAATATGTTGAGCACTTGTTTTGTTTTCTTATTTATATAGAAAGCTAGTGATCGGAATAAGAAAAATAGGAAGATGCTTATATGTGGAACAAATTCAATTACTTAATTTTGTTACGAAGATGTAGGTTCATGTACATACCTTTTTCGCAACAACTTGATTTTATTTTTTACTCTTATTTAGTTAAATGATAGCGTGATCGTAAGACTGTGGAGGAGCCCATACGAATAGTCGCATGGAGAAAAAGTAGATAAAGCAAAAAGGAAACTGAATGGATAGATGATGCTTCACGAGAAGTTTATGTGAGTTTTTCTCTTCTTCTTTGTAATTAAGTTTGAATTCCTTACCTTAAAAAAATCTAAGAACCAAGATAATTATCCAGGAAAAACTTCTTAAATCACAAAGTGAACCTAATGACAATGCTGAATATCCCATGAGCGAGGATGAAGCTTTTGAAAAGGTTCTTGGGGAAGAGAAGCATAATCGTCTACGTGGATGTGGGGATGACGTGAAACCACCTTCTAAAAGAGGTGAAAGAGTTAACCTCGAACTACAAAAGAGAATGCAGATCTAAGGAAAAGAAATGAAGAGATGGTGTGAAGGTCAGAGTCCCTAGAAGCTCAAGTCAGTAATCAAGTACAAACTCAAGTACAAGCTATCTTGAAAGTTCAACTTCCAACACTCCTTCAAAGCTTAACCCAAGCTAGTCGTCCTCAAGCACCCGATGTGAGTACATTTACATACTTCATATGAATATGTTTTGTATAAAATTGTGGAACAGTGATTAATAATTATAAGCACATGGATAGGTTCGATAAGAGTATTTTAAATCCATCGCTTTGAATCCCGAATTAAAACATAGTGCATATTGTAGAGTTTAGTGTAGAATTCATACTTATTAGTCTCGTGTACAATGATGAGCCAATATATATAGTTGTTCCATATTAATTTGTGGAGCCCAATTGCTATCAAGATTATGGCCGAGTATAATGCATTTGAAAAGGATTAAGTTCAAGAGTAAGCCTATGTTTCAGAAAATTAAGCTCCAGTCCAAAACTGAGGGATATTTAGGTTGATTGTTTTATTTCTTACTCATTCTAATTGAGCATTATTTTTTGTTATGATCATAATGTCTTGGAAAACAGAAAAGTCTCACTAATTAATTCTTTTGTTTTTTCTTTTCATTTCCACCTGTATTTTTTATTTTATGTTTCTTATTAATTTTCTTAATGTTTTTTGTAGGTTTGAGCTGTACAATGTGCTATGGCCGTGAAGAATTGGTAATTAAGTCTGGAGTTTCCAACATCTTTGGTAGCTTTATGATCAATTGCCCATAATTTATATGTAGTTTTTCATTCGTTAGACTTTAGTTAATTTATTGGTGAACCTACTAAATGTCGGTAATTTCCTTTGAACTCTTGTATTTTCACTTTCAGTTCTAAAATGTTGCACTTCAATAGAAGATTTCATTGATTGGTTTATTTAATTTCCCTGTGAATTGATTTGATGCACACATATACTAAATGCACGGAAAGAAAAGAAGAAAAAAAAGTATTGTTAGCAACCATGGTGATAGGGATAACCCGGTTACTTCGGGTCGGGCTAATACCAAAGCCCACTGATTGGCCCACCACACGTAGGCCCAGCAGGCCCAGGAACACTCGCTGGCCCAGCGAGCGGTTAGTTCCGCGAATCAAGGCTAAAGATTCGTTTCCAATCGCCATGCAGCTGGAGGTGGGCGAGGATATAGGAAGTTTGTTAGGGTTCAATTAGGGTTTAGGAAGTTAAGCATAAATACATGAAAAGAACTCTGAATTAGGGTTCGAACTCTGTAATCAAAATTACTCCGTGTAAACTCAAAGTTCTAGTGAACGGAACACCTCGGCAAGAGGGATTTTCTGCCCGTGGACGTAGATCTCCGGATCGAACCACGTAAATCCCTGTGTTTTTCCATATTATTTACGTTGATTATCGTTATAGTTCTTGGTTTCCGGATTGCGCATTATCATTTGGCGCCGTCTGTGGGAACGCTTCAACCAACAACTTTTGACGTTTGCATCGCATTCAAGAGTCATGGTGACAACACGCTTGAATCAATCTCGTCACGGTGATCAATCTAACCAGGATCCACCTGTGGATCAAGTTTTGCCGCCGAGGCAATTGCCGGCAGGGAGTACATCTAATCATCAGGGTAATCAAAACCCTCCACCCCCTCAAGACCAGCAAAACCCTAATCTTGCTGCTGCTCAACCCCCCGGTTAACATTCAAATTACCCCAGAACTGCTCCAGGCTTTCTTACAAGAACATGCACATGTTCTTCAAGATTGGGCAGTTAATCGCCTACATCCCGCGGAGCCTGCAGCGGGGCCTGCCGGCCATAATGCTAATCCCGTGGTGCCTCCACCCCGTTTGCGTGATCAACAGGACCCGGGGCACCGCGGGCGTCAGGATCGACGACGGGAACGACCTGGTTCTTTCGAGGACCATGGGAGTTCTAATGAATCACGACCTCGCAATGAGGAACCTACTGATGTGGATCACCGCCGTCCACTTAATGCGGCTAAGAGAGTTCGCTATGCCAATCCTCATGCTCTAGATCTTCAAGAGTATGAGCAAGTTCAACGCAATGTTGAACTGGACAGAATTCTGGGCCTTGATGCCAATGGAGATATCATCACGCCGTTCTCCTCAGAAATCATGACCACCACCCTTCCCGAAGGGTTCAAACGGCCAGCTATACCACCTTACAATGGCACCGGAGATCCGGCCAATTTTCTTGGATCTTTTAGGCACAGCATGCTTAGCCATGATAACATCACATCCCTTCAGTACTGCAAGATTTTTCCTGAGTACTTACAGGATGAAGCTCGGGTTTGGTTTGATTCTCTCCCACGCAACAGCGTATCCTCCTTCAGAGAACTCGCCGAGCACTTTTGGGCACGGTTCGAAGCACGGGCGAAGCCCATGGCCACCCTGGCCGATGTCATGAACATGGAACAGCGGGACGGTGAAACCGTTACGCAATTTCTTGACCGCTTCACAGCGGTAAGTCTCAAGGTGGGAAATTGCCCCGACGACGTAGTCATCAACGCATTTATGAATGGACTCCGCCCCGGAGCACTTTACACCGAGTTAGCTCGGAACACACCGGTCACAACTCGAGCACTGTTCAAAACAGTGTGCAAATTTGCTAAGGCCGAGGAGCAGACTCGCCAGAAGCGAGAGAAACACGCTAGCAAGCGGCAATCCGACAAAGCACAAATCGGGCCTAGTACTCGACCTAGTGCATTTTCCCGCCTGACACCGGGGCGTTCAGAATCCCGAGGTGATATTCCACAATTGACTCCGTTGACGAAGTCACGAGCCGAAATCCTTTCTATTCACAAGAACGATTTACGGTCGTGTCCGCGGATGACTGCTCCGGCTGAGAAGCGAAACCGCAAGAAGTGGTGCGCGTACCACCATGATCATGGACATGAGACAGAGGAGTGCCGAGAACTCAGCAAGGAAATCGAGGATTGTCTAAAGAACGGTTTCTTGCAGCAGTACATTGCTCGGACCGATGACCAGCCTCGGTCAGGCCAGAATGGGGGTTCATCCCAAAGTCGTGGAGGTTATCATGACCGTGGGCCTATGAACATCGAATAACAAGTACTGTTCTTAACTTTACATTTATTGTACAGTTCTTTTTCGTTGTGATTCCTCTTCGGATTGTTTAGGTTGCTCCGGCACACATCATTGAATAAGTACTCTTTGTTTGTGCATCTTACTGTATTCTCTTTTACGTTACGGGGACGCCCTAATGTAGTAGTACTGTTATTATTCGTCTCCGGACAATTAAATCTCTCCCCCGATCCGTCCGGGGAGATTCACGTTTCGTCTCCGGACAATTAAATCTCTCCCCCGATCCGTCCGGGGAGATTCACGTTTCGTCTCCGGATAATTAAATCTCTCCCCCGATCAGTCCGGGGAGATTCATGTTTCGTCCCCGGACTCATATCACTCTCCCGCCTGATCCGCCCGGGGAGATTTTACTCCCACCTGATCCGTCCGGGGAGGTTTCACTCCCGCCTGATCCGTCCGGGGAGGTTTCACTCCCGCCCGATCCGTCCGGGGAGATTTTAATTGGCACCGTCCATATAGTGTTCCCGAACACCTATTAACCCGATCCGTCCGGGGAGATTTTTCTTTACAATTATCTACGGTCTCCGAGCCAGTATTCGGCGCTCCGGCGTTGAGATTTATTCCCGGACCTCCTCCGGGTCCTACGGGATTCTGTCATTCCTCGGCCTTGAGCTCCGGCTCTCTCCCTTCCGCTGGCCCTTGGATGTCACGGACTTCAACAGAGGCCACTCCGGCAGATGCGTTAAAACTGTGTAGTAGGCCTTCTCCACCCACTGGGTGACGTCTTCCCCCGGGGAGACAGTTTTTCCCTTATTCTTGGCTGCCACAGCCACTGCGGGGCTTCCGATTGGCTCTTTTCCGAAGCGTCCCACTGCATCCCCAATTTGAAGTTAGTCCTGTACAAGGCAACAGTTTTTACAACAAGATATGAGAACTCCTACCCTCCTCGGCAACCGCATCGCCCGAATAATACGGGCTCAGTCCGGTTTATGGGAAATAGCAGAGCGTGTCACTTCACTTCCCTCTCTCTCATGATGGCGCCGCCAATCACATCAACCTCACTCTTCGCCAGGCAGATTTAAATTACACTCCGGTGATCCTTTCACATCGGCCATCCTGCCACACTCCGGTGCTCCCTTCACCTCGGCCAGACTACTACACTCCGGTGCTTCCTTCACCTCGGCCGGGTCATTATGTACTTCCGACATGTTTCTTGCTTTTGGGAGACTCGGTATCTCGCTATCTGACCCGTGCACTTCGGCCTAGCTCGGCACCGCGTCCGCCGACTACTCCGCAGAGTCCCAGGGACGCGGATAGACTCAGTCCTCCATAAACACTTCGGCCCGCCAGCGACCCCGGTTCTTCTTGCCTCCGGTTCCACCCCGGTGAAAACCGAAGCTCCCTCCTCGCTTCGGCTGGGGGGGGGGGGCATCTGATAGGGATAACCCGGTTACTTCGGGTCGGGCTAATACCAAAGCCCACTGATTGGCCCACCACACGTAGGCCCAGCAGGCCCAGGAACACTCGCTGGCCCAGCGAGCGGTTAGTTCCGCGAATCAAGGCTAAAGATTCATTTCCAATCGCCATGCAGCTGGAGGTGGGCGAGGATATAGGAAGTTTGTTAGGGTTCAATTAGGGTTTAGGAAGTTAAGTATAAATACATGAAAAGAACTCTGAATTAGGGTTCGAACTCTGTAATCAAAATTACTCCGTGTAAACTCAAAGTTCTAGTGAACGAAACACCTCGGCAAGAGGGATTTTCTGCCCGTGGACGTAGATCTCCGGATCGAACCACGTAAATCCTGTGTTTTTCCATATTATTTACGTTGATTATCGTTATAGTTCTTGGTTTCCGGATTGCGCATTATCACATGGAACATTTTAATATAATTTGTTTGACAATTCATTATTTTATTAAATACATTAAAATATAAATTAATATATTTATATAACAACATATATTGTGACTAAGTTTATACATTGGTGACATAATTAATTCTAGTCTTATTATTAAATTGTGACAACTTTGGGCTCTAGTCATAATTTTTTTGTGACTAAACAATCAGCTTCTAGTGATAGTAAGCGCTTTTCACAAAACTTGGATGTCACTAAGTCAAATTTAGTGGCAAAGATTGTACGTGGCTAAACTATAATATTAGTGACGATTGTTGTACGTGACTAAATCGTCAAGCTCTAGTGACGAATACTATATGCCACTGTAGTTGATGGTTGTAGTGACAACAATTACATGCGACTAGTGTATCAAGTTTTAGTGACAACTATTTATCCGTGACTAATATATCTTTTAGTGACAATTATTATATGTGACTAGTGCCTTGGGATTTAGTGACAACAATTTCATGCGACTAAACGTGAAAGTTATAGTGACGACAATGTGATGATTGTCACTAAAACTTATAGTGTCGGAATCTATAGTCACAACCTTGTGACGATGAACTTTTTTGTCGCTAACATATAATAGTGACAACATTAGTACATATAGTGACAAAAAAAGTCATCACTAAAAACCCATTTTCTTGTAGTGATTGTTGTTTTGTTTCTTTCGTCAGCGCTGATGCTTGGATTACTGCCATTTGTTCTCTCAGCTTCTTTAGCTCTCTTGTGACATTCCCAAATTCATCCCTATTCCACCGGGTCAACACTTCGCCGGTGTGTTGCCCCTTTCCACAAATGGAGCCCCTGTTATGCTCTCCCACCCCAAACGTATCATGTCTTCACAACGTCGGTGGGTCAACCACATCTTCTCAAATCGAAAACATTTCGATCGTCTTCTTCTCACTCTGATATCTTGTTCTTCCTTTCCAAAATCCCTGCTGACTGGATTATGGTGCGAGTGAATACGTGGTGAGTGACATATACGTCTTATACTGAAAAATTCACACCATGCATCATTAGCAAGGATTCTGTCCAGCCGCTCTTGAATGTGACTTGCATCAGTTTGGCCGTTAGACCACGTAAATGGAGATCCTGAATGGCCCAACTCTAAGAGCTGACACTCCTCCATACATGTTCGGAATTCTGTCATAACTTCTATTGAACGTGGTAATCCCCCACTTTTTTCTTCCTGCCATAGAATTTCATTATAATCTCCCACACAAACCCATGGTTGCGAACTGTTTGGTGATATAGTGCGAAGCAGGTTCCAAGTTCTCCATCTATTTTCTCTCTCCGGCCACCCGTAAACTTCCGAATAGTGCCATGATCCATCTCTACCTTCAACCTACACAGAAAAGGATATGTGGTTAGAGGAATATGAGACCAGGGTAAGCGAGAATGGTTTCTTCCACAAAACGCATAGACCTCTACTTCTTCTGTTGTCATTTCCTCTACAATCAACAGGGGGCCAACCTTCTTACTTAAGCCTTTTCATATTTATTCTATTCATTTAGGTACTAGTCAGCTTTGTTTCCATGAGAAAAATGATACCCGGATTTTCCTCACGCAGGAACTTACGTAATGTTCGAACTGCCCCCGAGTTCCCAAAGCCACGATTGTTCCAGCTGAATAGAATCATTGTTGTCAGCGGGGTTGCTTAACAACCTCCGCCGATATATCTGCATTTGAACTTGTTTCCTCTTCCGGTTCCACTTTCACTCTCTTCAGCATCAAGCTGTAATCCTCGTCCATCATGCCTTTCCTTTTCATTCCATCCATCAGGGTACCTTTTCCATGTATTTGATGACTACTCGACGCCTCTCTCAGTCGAATGCGGGATTTTCTTTGGTTTTTTGGTTTGGTTTGGGTTTTCGGTGGGTTTGGTTTGGTGATTTGTGTATTTGGGAGGGCGGGGGTTGGATGTTTATGGTAATTGGGTATAGTTTGGTGGTTTTTGGTATAGGTAGGGATTTGGGTGGCATTATGTTGATGGACCATTCTGACTAGATCCGGAGTAGGTATAAAGTCGTGTAAGGGATTTGGGGTTAAAGTAGGTTGAGGGCAGTTATTATGGACAGGTGTGTGTGTGTGTAGTTATTGTATGCGGTTTTGAAGTATTTGTTGTAGGTACTAAAGGTGGTTTGCATGGAGTATAAGTGTTTATGGGTGAGGCATGTTGTACGTATCTTCCCTCATCCCTCATCCCTGTATTCTCTTTTTGAAAGAAACTTATAGTTGTGAGTAGTAAACGTGATAAAAGATTCTGCATATGTAGATAATATCACTTTGTACACTTACTTCTGAAACATGTCTGATAATTTATGTGTAGCAGTGTTACAGTTGTTGGTAGTGAAGAGAAGGGGTTCATGACGCAAGTATCTTTTGAATATTTATGAGTGATGGATGTAAGTGGATGATATACGTACTAAATTTGTGTAATTGATAAAAATTTGAGGATCTTATTGGATCATTAATTATTTAAAGATTGTGTTAGATTTGTTGAAAAAGTGAAACGTGGAATATATCTGTATATTTTGCATTAGTAATTTTTAGAGTAAGCATTGTCACGTGACAGTCACGTGGACTTCCGTCTGCCACGTGGACTAATTTAGACGGAAAAATAGACGAAACTTATAATTGTTATTATTTTAATAGGTTATGATTTAATCAATAACTATTGAAAAGTTATGCTATATTTACTAAACTTGTGAAACATTGTGATATATTTGTATGTTTCCTTAATATTATATGTATATTTGACTAGATTATAACACCTGGCCCGCCTCTTACTAAATGTGGAGCTGGGGAAATTGGTTGAAGTCACCCCCCAACTTCTAGAATCCATTCCCTCTATTTTATAATAAGAATTTTATTGAAAAAATGAATGACTTTTAAATTTTATTCAATTTGATGAAGGTCATCATGCAACTTATTTTAATTTTTTAAGTTGATTTATTTAATCATACCTTACTAATATGTGAAATTAAATGTTGTGCTTAATCAAAAAAACAATACTTTGATTTTTTAATAGAACTCTTGAGACTTTTTTTTTAATATAGAATTCTTATTATTAAACAGAGTGAGTAATATACAAAAGCACATTATGTGGATCATAGTCGCAGAATAAACATGAAACTAAAAAAACCACATTATGTAGCCACTCATCAATGGCATTGTCCATAAGGACTTGGATGTTTAGCCACATCGAAGTATTTTTCTTCGGCGACTACTATTCGCAACCCACAAAATTTCTTAACGCAGCCCACTTATATTTTAAAATAAGTGAAAAGTTCTTAATACAGCCCATTCATTATCAATTATACCCTTCTTTATTAAATTATATCATTTCAAATAAACATTAAATTAAAATAATAAAAATATGAAAAAGAAAAGAAAAAGAAAAGGAAAGGGTTAGTTGAACAAAGAATACTGAATTTTCAGATCACCATCTCGTTAGACGATAGCAATTTCCGGGGAAGAAATTATCAGAGTACATCAGTTTCTTTAAAAAAGAAAAAAACTGTGACTGCAAAGCCGACTAAAAATCGATAAAGTAGTAATATATCTGTCATTTTTTTAGATTTTATTCGTTGAACATGTACAGTTACATTCGGTTGTTGAAATCAAACATAGTAACTATATTCGGCCCCGAGTGACTCAACGGTAACCACGATAAGTGTATTTACTTTGTCCATATTAACAGATTTCTCGTTGTTAATTAGACCTTCCATTGAAGGTACCTTGAAAAAAAATTAGGATTTATGGATTCTGATAGAGACGCATCTGTTGAAGATGATAGAGAAGGAGAAAAAAAAAATAGTTTTTGTTGTTTTGATTTTAAAAATTATTAATGTTTAAGATTATTGATGTTTTATTATCATTAAGGATACTCAAGTCATTTTATAATAATATTTTATTTATAAAATTAGTGGGGTGTCTTAAGAAATTTTGTGGGTTACAAATAATCGTGACTTTTTCTTCCACCTCCTAAAAATCCGAATATTGAGATTTGATAAAAGATAATATTGCAGTGTGGAAACTTTTGGATGTCTAAATTTTGTTAGATTTACGGACCGAATCCAAACCAATTGTACCATTCAACAACCCACTACTCGTCACCTAGTGGGCCTTACTGAATCAAATAATCAATCCATTATTTTTCCAAATGAATTCTCTTTCCACCTGCAACAAACTTCAAAGGTTACTTTCTCTTCATGTCCTTCTGTCAGCATTCATTTGACATTTATACTGGATATTAAGTACTCTCTATCATCAGGGAACACCAAAATTGGCAATATGGAAGCGTTGCCAATAACCTACAATTAATCTCTTTGGAGTTGAAAGCCACAAGCTGTTTGGAAAAAAGTTACTTATACTATAATAAGAGTATTTGCAAATAATTGTGCTTTTAGAAAACTAATTCGAATGGATTTTTTAGATAATATAGAAATTGGTAGGATTGGAAATAAAGCAACTTTATTAAGCTTCCGACCACATTATCACCAACAATGGAAGTTTCAGTAAATAATGTATGAATGATAACAAGCTCCGGCGCACTGAAACCACAAGGTCTCAAAACGAGGCACCCTTTCAGATGCTACACCAATAGCCAACAAGGATTGAATCCCCTCAACTTACTCCATAAACCACTACAAATTTCAAAGAGAGCAACACATTTTATGTTAATTCCACATTTTAACACATAGCCAACCACCCTTAATTTGCACTCACAAGCATGGGTATAGGTTCCCAACCACCTTTAGTTTGCACACTCACATACAAAGACATAGGTGTAGGTTTAACAGACACCAACATAGGTATAGGTTGAACACACTCACATTGTGTAGAGGTACGTCTCAAATTAAAGTGCACCTCTACAAGTGGAGCATTAACACCCCCAACAGAGACAAACTCCAGTAGCCTAGCAACATGACAACAAATGATGTGTTCTTCAGTTCAGACAGACACTGTGTTATTATGTAACTTGAAGAACACATCATAGACAAGATTCTAACCCAAATCAAGGCTCAAACCAAAAATCAACCAATATAGTTATGTAACTTGGAGAACACAAGGGTCTAGCCCAAATGAAGCTCAAACCAAAAATAAAGGTCAATTCCCAATATCGCCCATTAATCCACCAAGCATCACAACTACAAGGTCAAGTCACTCACAACCTACAAGATTAAGTCACTGTCACTCAATTAACTGATGCAAATAAGAGTTACCACAAATGACTGATCCATGAATTCGGAACATACCATATAACAAAAAAAATCATACTACAAACTCAGACAGGATAAAAAAGTTCTCAAAATTGGATCAAATACACTACCAGTAACAGTTTAGACAAGGAAACATAACTAACAACAACATTGAAATGTATGGTCCAAAAACAACAGCCAAATTCAAGATAACATCTCTTAATCAAACAAGCCGAATCCCATGTCGTCATCACTCTCCTCCTTCACTTCCTCCTGAAATATTAACAAACACTATGTTAAACTTTCTTAAACGATTAGCACTTAAAAAAATAAAATTTCTGAAATGATTAGTACTTAAATATTTATAAAAATGCTCAATATACAATCAGACTTTTAACTGGCGGAAAATATTAGTGAAAAAAAATCATCGCAGCACTAACAATACATACTTTCCAACATCACAAAGATTTTCAATACATACAAGCATATATATATATATATATACATACATCTAGTTCTCATCTTGTTATTAAAGATAATGTAGGAACATTTTATTATATATGTATTTACTGACTACAGATTCTACAAGTAATAAGTTCCCTTCGAACCGATTAGATTTGTTCAAGTAAAGAATACCACAGGATATGAGCAATTTCCCCTCTAAAATCGCCGGGGAATATAAATCATACCGCATCTAAAATCGTAGAAAGAGTAGGTTGAATTTTACCTTCTTCTCCTCTGCAGCCGGGGCAGCTGCAGCAGCGGCACCACCAGCAGCAGGAGCAGAAACTGCGACTGCGGCTCCACCACCACCAGCGCCGACATTCAAGACAAGATCATCGACATTCTTCTTCTCGCAGAGCTTAGCAAAAAGACTCGGCCAATACGATTCAACCGTCAAATTCGCCGCCTTCAGCAGAGTTGCGATCTTCTCCGCCTAATCAAAATCAAAATTACATAGAATTACATCTAAAGAAAAAGAACACATATATGTATGTAGTAAGGTAAAACGTGAAATTTGAAAGAGATAAGTATTACGGTGACAGGGATGCCATCATCGTGAAGAATCAGAGCAGCATAGGTGCAACCCAGCTCTCCAATCGACATTTTTTGTTTCAGAAAATAGAAATCGGAGGGGAAATGAGAAAATAGGGTTTGTTGATGAAGGTGGTGTGCTGCTTCTGCGGCTTATCTAGGGCTAGGGTTACAATTTTGATCTAATATATATAAGTGTATATTTGCACCCCACTCCAAAAGTTGTAAAGCCTTCCGAATCGGTCACTATACTTAGCGAAAACGCCCAATTAGCAGTATAGTTTTCTCCCTCTCTTTTTCTTTTTTAGTTAACTAGAATTCCCTTATTTATAACAAAAAAAAAAAAAAAAAAAAAAAAAAAAAAAAAATCACAGTTAAACAATTGATAAAAATAATTAAATAACTTGTTTTTTCTTAAAATTAAAAAGTATTAATTTATCTAATAACTTTTGATTTCATTAATAAAAATATATTTTTTTATTTTTATTTACTACTCATCTAATTTAAATAATTCAATCCACAATAAATATTCAAATTAGCACAATAATCAACCAACCAACAATTATTTATTTTATATTTAATATATTATATTAAAATATTTAATACCAGTATCGGATTGATACTAAGATAAAAAGTTTGCTTTTTATGTATTACACATAAAATAAATGGATTTAAATATTAAAAAAAGTTATTAGAATCTTTAGGATGTTGGAAAAATAAAAGCATTTGAGAAAGAGAGAACTATAAAAAATAAAACAATCTCTAAATTCTTTCCATCTCTTATGTGGGCATATGTGTTCCTCCGCTATTTCTTTTTTGTTCTTTATAAAAAAAATCAAATATTATATGTAAATCTAGAAACTGAAATATAGTTAGAGGATGTTTGGCTAAACTTATTTTAAACATCTTATAAGTTGTTTCAAGAGCTTATAAGATGTAATTTTTAAGGAGCTTATAAGTTAACAAAGTGTTTGGATAAAAGAACTTATAAGCTTGCAATTGAATATAGTGATTTAGCAATAAATTTGTGGTCTAATTTAAAGTTAATATTAAACACACATTTTGATTAGTGTGTGAAATGTGTATAGTCTGCGTAGCGTGTGAAATGCGTATAGTGTGTGAAATGTGTGAAATTTGAGTGTAATAATTAAGATCTTAAAAAATAAGATGGGGTATAGCAACTTAATTTTTTTAGATCTTATAAGCTCTTTGAGCTTTTTTTGTGTCTTATAAGCTCCTAAACATCTTTTTTTGCCACACACTTTGCAAGAGCTTATAAGCTCCTAAAAACATCTTATAAGCTCCTAAAAACATCTTATAAGATGTTTTTAGGAGCTTATAAGCTCAGCCAAACACCCTCTAAGACTATTTTAGAACAATTGCAATATTGTGGAAAGATACATATATCAATTTTTTCAACAAATAAAATAAAGTTTTAGCAAATATAAAAAAATTAACTAACATTTTAAAATATTAGTAATAAATATTTATATAAAAAATATTTTCGATATTTATTTAAGTTTTATTTGTATCTCAAACTCAATTAATTAATTCCACTCACATTACATTACATAAACAAATCTAACATAAATATTGACAACTAATTGCACTTTTTAATATAACTTATTTTAAAATATACAATGTAGATATCAATTTAAAGGTCATGAAAAAGATTAATTTGTTATAGCAAAAAGTGCCAAAGATTATTTGCTTTTTAATTTTTATTTTATTTTTATTATTTATTTTTCATTAATTTTATTTTGATTATAAAATGAATCAAGCAAAAGTTGTCACCTATAATTTTTATATAGCAAATTGCCAACAACATTTAAATTTTGAACTACGTTTTGTAAGATTTTACCATGTATATACAAATCACTTATATTTTAGTTATGATTTGAACTTACTATTTTTAAGGTGAAATTGACGGAAAAATATATCTGATTTTCTTTTATAAAGGGTTCTCTTTTATTATATAGTACGATTGGAGAATAGTTTTCTGCTTTTTTTATATCATAATTCTTTAGGGAATATGGTTACATTTGCGACCAGGAAATCATACAGGTTAGACTATTATTGAGTCAGATTGATAAGGCTCAAACCAATAAGTATTAATCCGAACCTGTCTTTATTTATTGGGTTAAAAAATTTACCGGAACACAAACCAATAGAAACCCGATAACCCAACCCCATAAACTTGTTAAGACTTGCATACATATTTAGTATTGTTTTGTTCAGGCTCACTAAACATATTATAACTATTGATTGTAAAAATACAAAATAAATTTAAACATCTCACTATAAATAAAAAGGAACCCTTTATAAAAAGAAATCAGACATATTTTCCTGTTCATTTCACCTTCTAAACGTTGCAAGTTTAAATCATAATTAACATAAAAATGAACCCTCTATAAAATGAAACCAAACATATTTTCCGCTCATTTCACCTTCTAAACATAGCAGGTTTAAATCATCATTAATATAATAAGAGATTTGTATATATGTGGTAAATATTTTTCTATATATGGTAAAAGAAATTCAAATTAGTTTCAAATATCAATTTTGTTGGCAATTTGTTATATAAAAAAATTATACGTGCCATTGATCTTTTGATTGATTCATTTTGTAGTAATAGATTAAATAAATTTAAAACGCAAACAATAAAATTAAAATAAATGAAAAATCACATAATTTCTAGTTCTTTTTCCTTTTCTAATGGAAAATACTGTAAATTCATCTTTTTCATGACTTGTAATTTGACATCTACATTGCATTTTTAAAATAATAAGTTATATTAAAAAATGCAATTGCTTATTGATTATTAGGTTAGTTTTGTTTGTGTAGTATGAGTTAAATTATTTGATTGGGGTTGCAATACAAATAAAAATTGAATAAATATTAAGAAGTTTTTTTACAAACCCTTATTAACTAATCTTTTTAAAACATTAGATAATTTTTTTATATTTTTAAAAGTTTATTTTTATTTTATGAACAAATCCATATATATATATATATATATATATATATCTTTCCTACAATATTACAATTATTTAGAAATAGTAAAAACTAATTGTTTCTCAGTTTCTAGATTCACATATAATATTTTATTTTTTTTATAACTAACAAAATATTGTCGAGGAACACACGTGCCCACGTTAGGGATAAAGAATTTTGAGATCTTCTTTATTTTTTTAGTCTCTCTTTCTCTCAAATGTTATGATTTTTCCAACATTCTAAAGATTCTAATAACTTTTTTTTATTTTTTAATCTATTTCTTTTATTTACAATAGATAAAAGTAAACATCGTTTCTTAATTTTAATATGATACTGCTATTCAATATTTTGATATAATATATTAAATATATAAGAAACAATTGTTAGTTGGTTGATGTTGTGCATAGATTTGAATATTTATTGTGAGCTGAACTATTTACATTAGATATGAGTTGCATATAAAAATGAACTAAATCATTTTTATTAATGCAATTAAAAGTTATTAGACAATTTAATATTCTTTTATTTAAAAAAATCTATTTAATTAAATTGCTCGATTATTTGACTTTGATTTTTCTTACAAATAAATATATATTAGATAGTGCATCGCGCGACAGAAAAGTTTAGTTCAAATAAGTAGCATATATGTTATATAATGCATCTCCAACAGATGAATAGAGCAAAAAAGAGACGCCGCAAAAAAGGTCTATAACATAAGACACAGTCATAAAACCCAAAAAAAAAAAAAAAAAAAAAACAAATTTTATAATCAATATTTTCCCTCTACGCAGCTAGGTCTATGTCTTCAAACTCTTATAAGTAAGTTTCTTCCACTAAATCAATCAACTCCAACCTTAACAAATAAATATTATTAGGACAAGAATATCCAAAACATCATTAACCAGGTTTTATAAGCATCACGATTTGCAAATTTACCTACCCTAGATGAAATCGTAGAAGTGCTACTTATGTTAGGTTCATCCAAGTAAAACTCCAATTGCGATCTTTTAGCACTAAAGTCTCAATCCTTATTGAAAGTTAATTCAACGAATGATGCGATATTATTTATAAGTAATAATTAAAAAAATTTAAAAAAATCGGATCACTAACGGATTTATCGAGTTGCTTCGATATGACCCGAATTTTATCGTGTCTTACTGGATTGACTAGATTACTGCACAAACCTAATGAACCTCGCTCCAATCCCAAAATTATAATGCGGATTCTTATCGTGCTACCGGGTAATCTTGAGTTTTGCCACTCATAGTTATATCATTTTTAAAGTCATAAGTCCTACCCAAAAGAACAGAAGAATATTTATTCTGGGAAATTGTTGATAATTCTTTGTAAATTATTATTTAATTATATTCGATTATGGAGGCTCAGTTCCAAGTGGTAGAACAATATACCATCATCTAGAAGGAACGCCCAAACACCTTTTCAGAGATTAGTTTTCTGAAAATCAAACATATAATGAAGATCAATTTCGTTAGCGTTATCAAATGTTCCAAATTTTCATTATTCATATTGTCGATGTTGTCAAAAATCATAATCAGTATTTTGCAAAATAAATGACTGCAACTGCAAGACTTGGTTTGTCTACATCCAAAAAAATAATAGCTGCATTTTGAATTTTATCATATGGCTTTCCAACAGATGCAACTAATAGAATATCAAAATGTGAGAGTCTACCGCTATTGGGGAGATATTTGGGTGATAAACATTTAAGGTCACCCATCGCAAATGATGCGGTTAGATTACTCTACATTGACCTACAACGTAGCTTCCCAGAAATGTTAGAAAGTTTAGATTGCATGCATTGGAGGTGGAAAATTTTTCTAGCAACATGAACAAGACCATATGATAGTCGGAATGGATCTCAAATAATCGTTCTTGAAGTTGTTAGTGATTATGATTTTATGGATATAACATACTTATTTTAGAATGACGGGATCCAACAATGATTTTAATGTCTTGAAGACATCCCATGTTTTCTCTAAAGATGTTGCTCATCCTACAAATTATGTCATTCAGAAAAATACGCTCCACGTGGCATTACTTACCGATGATATATATCTCAAATGGACAACTCATGTGCAAACTATTAATGCACCAACTGGTCTAACAGAAGCCCATTTAAAAGAAATATGAAGCCAGGATATGGGGCATGCATACGAAATCCTCAAAAAGCTGATTCAAAATTATTATAGGCATTTTTAGATTACTCTTGCTCAGTTTAGAGAAATTAATTTCATTCAATTTATATGTTTACCTTTGATTATCAAAAATATAAAAGTGAAACTATTAGTATTAATATATTATGTTAAATAAAATTGCAAGTATTTTATGGTTCACAAGATAAAGTAATAAAATTTAATAAGAAATTATAGAATATTCTTTCTTTATGCAAAAGATAGTGCAAACCGCTGAGAGAATAGGCATGTTTTGGTGTAAAGTAATGTAGAACTTATAATAGAGCGGTGCAGACAACTGGAGACACTATTGTTAGAATCGAACTAGACCGACCAATTCAACCGGTTTAATAAAAAAATGGATGCTCGAACTGGTCTGCAGTGCCCCATAAAACTGATTTTATGGTACATTCGGTAGAAATTGAAATGAACCGGAGAACACTGAAAAATTGGGGAACCAGGAAAAAAAATTACTCCCATTTTTTTAGTTTTTTTTTTTTTTTTTTTAGGGCTTTTTTTTTTTGTTTCTTTAAATTTATTTGTGTTTATTTCACTAATAGTTTTCTTTTTTCACTTTTTCTTTGTTTACTTCTAACAAGTTACTCATTATTTACTATATTTATCTTATTTGGAAAGAGATTTATGGATTATAAATCATTAAATTTTATTAACGACATGCTTGAGTAGTATACTAAGTTATAATTATCGTATTTGAAATTTAAAGTCTAGCTGATAATTTTTATTCGAGTATTTCCAACAAATCCAATCGACAGGACCACTAACAATGATGAGACTGATTTGATCATTGGCTGGTTATAACAACACTAAATAATCTTAGAGACGAGCTATATATCATGCATTATCGAAAACCACGCTACATTTTTCGGGTAAAAACTGTCGCAACTTATTATTGTTTATTGTTTGGGGTGGGGTCTGGAGCGTATATTAGTCATCTATCTGTCTATACCATGATAACATAGCTTAAACTTTGAATCTTCAATGTAATGGGAGACAAAAAAGATTAGGTTGTGTTTGGATAACGGGATTTGAAATGCATGTATTTCAAATAAATGAATTTCAAATCCACTCTAGATAAATGATTTGAAATCCACTCAAATCCTTCAAAAAATAGCTCAAAATGAAATTATGAATCTCCAGATCTATGGTAATCCAAACAACATCAATGAATTTGAGCCTATGAATTTTAAAGCGATCTTCAGATCCTTCCATCCAAATGATGCTGGAAAATTGGTTTGTTAAAGTGGGTTTTAACCCGGTTTTAAACCGATTTATATGTGGTGTAAATTCAATTTGGAAAGATTTAATTGGTGAAATGAAAAAACACGCTTCATAAGGATGATCGTAGTATTTGAAATTTCTCAAAATTGATTTTCGGTGAGTGAGAATTTATGGTTAAAGAACCATGATTAGAAGTTGAAAACTACATATATGTAAGGGTGTAGTGGTGAACTGTGAGAGAAAAGGTTTATCCCACATTGAAGAATTAATTTTGAATAAACCTCTTTAAATATATTTGAGTGGGTAGGAGTTACAGGTATCATACACAAATGGGCCATCAGTGCGAAGCCCACGCGCAGGCGCCCACTCGGCTCGGCCTTGGCTTAGGCCGGGCCTGACTCGTTTTGGCACGTCTTTGGTCCGGCCCCGATAAGCAAAGTCCGATTTTGTTACACTGAATCGGGTCCAGCCCGGTTTTTGACTCCTGACATTAAAAAGGTGTTTTAACACCTGAAATTTATGTACTTGCATTGGTGGAGAGGTTACACACATTTAAATGACACTTGAGGTAGCGGGAAGATTACACCTCCAATAAAGTCCACTACTCAATAGTGAGGAGGTTACTCAATTAGGGGCACTACTCCTCTGCGTGAGTGGAGGCTTATAAATAGGTCATTAGGTCCTGCATTTGAGACACACAAACACACAAGCATCTAAGCAATATTCTGCAATTTCACTCACACACTTCGTATCCAGTTCCAGTACATCTTCCACTTGGTCGGAGCTTCGAGAGTTGGAAGTGATACTATCTCGAAGATGTAAGTCATTGTATCTGGGAAGATATCACGTTTGCACTGTGAGCACTTATGCAGGACGTGTTTACCTCGTGGAAAGAGTTCTACTCACCTCGGTTTTCCACAATCAAATTGATCTGTAATAGTTTAGTACAAGTGCGAATTATTTGTATTTAGTTCGTTGTTGGACTGTTCACTTATTTGTAATAAGCACAAGATAAACAGTCTTTCTTGTCCAATGACATCCATTTCTCGTACCACCATTCCCGCTGCTCCTGTTCAAGCCGAAAAAAATCTCCGGAGTCAACTTCAAACATTGGCGACAAAAAATATTGTTCTACCACACTACTCTGAGTTTGGTGAAATATCTCAAAGATGATCCGCCGCTGGTTGATGAGAAAGAGACAGACACTGAAAAACATGGTGCGCTCAAGGCATGGGGTCAAGGTGACTTCCTTTGGCAGAATTTTATCCTGAACGGATATAGTGATTCACTATACAACGTGTATAGTGCTGTGACGTCCTCCAAAAGAGCTTTGGGAATATTTGGAGAAAAAGTACAAAACTGAGGATGCTAGAACTAAAAAGTTTGTGGTGGGGAAATTCTTGGAGTTCCAAATGGTTGATTCTTGAAACGTGATGGAACAAGTCCAAGAATTTCAATTGATTTTGCATGAAATCAATGCGAAGGGCATGAAATTTCCGGAAGCCTTCCAAGTGGTTGCTTTGATCTAGAAGTTGCCTTCGAGTTGGAAGGACTTCAAAAACTATCTCAAACATAAGAGAAAAGAAATGAGTCTCGAAGACTTGGTGGATTGGTTGTGAATTAAAGAAGACCACCGGAAGTCTAATTCGAAGCCTAAGAGGTTTTCGATGGAAGCAAAAGCCAACTTGTTGGAGCAAGGCTCGTCCAACAAGAAATGTAAATAACATCAAAACAAAAAGGGTAAACAAAATAGCAAAGTTCAAAAGTTTACCGGGAATCACTTCAATTGTGTAAGCCAAACCAAATGGCTAAGGACTGTTGAGTGCCGAAGAACAAAGGCAAGGGCAAGCAGTCGAGTGCTAGCGTGGTGGAACAGGACAACGAGAATCAAGAACTAATCGATAAGGATATGTCGGCGGTGGTGTTTAAAGCTAATTTAGTTGATAACCCACGAGAGTGGTACATTAATACCAGAGTTGCACGGCATGTCTGTTCCGACGATGATGCCTTCTCAACTTTTGCCCCAACCACGAAAGACAACTTCATATGGAAAATTCAGTTTTTTTGTGATTGCAGGTGTTGAGAACGTCATACTAATGCTGACTTCTAGAAAGGAGTTGTTGCTAAAGGATGAGTTGCATGTCCCGGACATTCGAAAGAACTTGATTTTAGGCTCATTGCTAGTCTCTCATGGTTTTATTAGGTTTGTATTTGCTGAAAGTTATTTTGAGCAAGTATGGACAATTCCTTTGTAGGGACTATATAGATAAAGGACCGTTCAAGATGAATGTAATGTCAACACGCCGTACCGGAAAAGTTGGCGATAAAAACGAGTCTACTTATGTTTATATGCTTGAGTGCCCTGATTTATGGCATGTTAGATTAGGACATGTTAATTTAAATGCTAACAATTGGTTGACCTTGAGTTGTTACCAATAGCAAAAATCGAAACACAAAAGAAATGTGAAATGTGTGTTGAAGCCAAATGGCTAAGTTGCCTTTCCATTCAGTTGAAAGAAATTCTATATCTCGTATCGAGTTGATACATACGGATGTATGTGACTTAAAGCTTATGCAAAGTAGTAGCGGTAAAAAGTATTCCCTCCCTCCCGGCTTAACTTGCCTAGTTGACGGGACACGGAGGTTAAGTAAAAATAAACTTTGTGGAATCTTTGACTTTTTCAAAGGTGGAGATTGAGAGTGGAGATTTTGAGGGTGGAGATTGTGTGAGAAATTTGTCATTTATGGACTGGCAAGTTAAGCTGGGACAGAGGGAGTATTTTATAATATTTATTGATGATTGCACAAGATTTTGTTATGTTTATCTTTTAAGAATCAAGATGAAGCAATTGAAGTTTTCAAGATGTACAAAAATGAAGTTGAGAATCAACTCAATAGCCGGATTAAAATAATTCTGAGTGATAAAGGTGGTGAGCACGTAGCACCATTTGAACAATTGTGTTATTAGTGGGGTATCATTCATCAAACTACGACACCTTACTCACCTTAATCAAACGGCGTTGCGGAATGCAAAAACCGAACTTTAAAAGAAATGATGAATGCAATGTTGATTAGTTTGGGGTTACCTCAAAATATGTGGAGTGAAGCTCTTTTGACAGCTAACCACGTATAAAACAGGGTACCACACAAAGGTAAAGATGCAACATCATGAGTTGTGGAAAGGGTGAAAGTCGTCCTACAAATACCTCAAAGTGTGGGGGTGTTTGGCTAAGGTAGAAGTACCTGAACTCAAACAAGTGAAAATTGGACCAGAAACTGTTGACTGCATCTTTATTGGATATGCATAGTACTAGTAGTGCATATCGGTTCTTGGTGCACAAGTCATAAAATTTCGAGATCACCGAAGGAATCGTGATTGAATCAAGGAATGTCATATTATTTGAGGATATCTATTCTTGCAAAGGAAGGATAGAATTGAGTTCTAATAAAAGAACTCAAGAAGCTGCAAATAGTTCTACACCTGCTAGTGAAGAACCGAGATGCAGCAAGAGGGCTAAAACGACTAAGTTGTTTGGACCTGATTTTGTAACGTTCGCTCTTGATGATGAGCGCAAGACGTTACAAGAATCTCTTTCCAGTCCTGATGCTCCTCTCTAGAAAGAAGTGATGAACAATGAAATTGACTCAATCATGCAAAATCACACTTCGGAGTTGGTTGATCTCCCACCAGGTTGCAAACCATTAGGATGCAATAGGATCCTAAAGAGAAAATATAAAGTTGATAGGTCAATACATAAGTACAAAGCCTAACTTGTAGCCAAAGGGTTTAAACAAAAAGAAGTTATGATTTCTTTGACACGTACTCTCTTGTAACGAGGATAACATCTATTCTGGTGCTTCTCGCAATTGTTATTGTGCACAATCTTGAGATTCATCAAATGGACGTGAAGAATGTGTTTCTTAATGGTGAGTTAGAGGAAGAGATTTATATGGATCAACCTGAAGGTTTTGTTGCACCTGGTCAAGAAAAGAAGGTGTGCAAGCTTGTAAGGTCACTGTATGGGCTCAAGCAAGCTCCAAAACAGTGGTATGTGAAGGTTGACACAACAATGTTGTCAAACAGGTTTATAATCAATGAATGTGATAAGATTGTTTACATTGGAGGCACATCTAAAGTGTTTATCACCATCTGCCTATAGGTTGGTGATATGTTAATCATGGGCAATAATCATGACATACTCATGAACACGAAAAGAATGTTGAGTTGAAATTTCGATATGAAAGATATGGGTCTTGCAGATGTGATTCTTAGAATCGAAATAAGCAAACATCAGAGGGAATTATCTTGTCACAATCTCATTACATTGAGAAAGTGCTAAAAATCCAACGCCTTTGATCGTCTTCCTACTAAGACATCCATAGATCTTAGTGTCCACTTGGGTAAAAATAGAGGTGAACGAGTGGCCCAGTTGGACTACTCACGGGTCATTGGTAGTTTGATGTATATCACCAATTGTACTCGGCCTAATTTGGCCTGTGTTGTGAACAAGTTGAGTTGATTCACAATCAACCCAAGTAAAGAACATTGGATTACATTAACTGAAGTATTGAGGTACTTAAAGTACACACTAAGTTGTGGGCTATGTTTCTCCAAATATCCTGTAGTGTTGGAAGGATATAATGATGCCAATGGATCTCGGACACAAAAGACTCCTACTCCAAAAGTGGTTATGTATTCACAATTGGAGGTGGAGTGGTGTCATGGAAATCTACTAAACAAACGTGCATAGCCCAATCCACCATGAAATCAGAGTTCATAGCTTTAGACAAAGCTGGAGAAGAAGCCAAGTGGCTACGAAATTTTCTCGAGGATATTCCATGTAAGAACAAGTCAATGCCTATTGTAATGACTCACTGTGATAGTCAGGCAACTACAGGTAGCGCATTGAGCAATACGTACAATGGTAAGTCTAAACATGTACGTTGGAGACATAATACTGTGAGACAATTGATCTCGAGTGGGATTATCTTGATTGACTATGTGAAGTCAAAATATAATCTAGCAGATCTACTTACAAAAGGGTTAGACCGAGATTAGTTGTGCAAGTCATTAGAGGGGATGGGATTAAAAACCAAAAAATTAAGAACAAACATAGCGATGACCCAACCTTGTTGACTGGAGCTTCCAAGATCTTGGTTCAATGGGAAAACGAAGTTATGGGAGTTCAGTAGAGCACTTGAAACTGTTCCCAAAACGCAGCAGTTCAAGTAACATAACTTGTGAATGTGGTGAGGTTAAGTCCTCGTGGCTTTTAATGGTTCCTAACCTAAATGTGGGGAAGTATTAGAGGTACTCTTGATAGGAGATAATCTAAGTGTGAGGAAGGCCGCCTGAATGAAGCATTTATGAATCCAAGAATAGTCCATGATCGAAACGGACACAACTATGAGAACGAAAGACGTTGAGGCATTGTTGCGTAAATGTTGTTGACTCGGTATACACCAAGGTACAGTAGTTCAAGGCATTGCTTCCACTAAGCTGCCAATATATCCGATGATATCTTGCTAAGGAAGGTTCGAAGCCACAAGCTACCTCTCCGATGCAATATTGTCTCGTGTGAATTAGGGATGTGAGTCTGCATATATGCATGCATCAATTTTCACTCATGTGGGAGATTGTTGGAAAATTGGTGTACTGAGTGGATTTTGATCCGGTTTTAAATCGGTTTATATGTGGTGTCAATTTGATTTGGGAAGAATCAAATAGTGAAATGGAAAATTACACTTCACAAGGTTGATCTTAGTATTTGGAATTTCTCAAAATCAAGTTTTGGTGAGTGAGAAGTTGATGGTTAAAGAACCATGATTAGAAGTTGAAAAGCCACATACATGTATGGGTGTAGTGGTGAAGTGGGTGAGAAAATGATTATCCCACATTCAAGAATTAGTATATATTTTTTTTTAGTTTCAAGAATTAGTATTGAATAAACTCTTTAAATATATTTGAATGGGATAGGAGTTACAAGTATCATACACAAGTGGGTCATCGGTCGCACCCGCCCGCTCGACCTCGGTCTGGGCCAGGGCCGGCTCGTTTTGACTCGTCTTTGGTCTGGCCCGGATCAGAGAGGTCCGATTTTGTACACCGAATCGGGTCCAATCCGGTTTGTGACTCATGGGCGTTAAAAAGGTGTTTTAACATATGGAATTAGTGTCACCCCACTACTTGCATTAATGAAGGGTTACACTCATTTAAATGACACTTAAGGTAGCGGGGAGGTTGCACCTCCAATAAAGTCCACTATTCAATAGTGGGGAGGTTACTCAATTAAGGGTACTACCCCCATCTTTAATTCCTCGCAGGAGCGGAGGCTTATAAATAGGTCCCTAGGTCCTGCATTTGAGACACACAAACACACAAGCATCCAAGCAATATCTACAATTTCACTCACACAGTTCGTATCCAGTTCCAGTGCATCTTTCACTTTGCCGAAGTTTCGATATTCGAAAGTGCACCTATTTTGAAGACGTAAGCTATTGTATTTTGGAAGATATATTTTCCACTTCCCTGGAGGTTCGAAATTTGGAAGTGCTACTATCTTGAAGACGTAAGCCATTGTAACTTGGAAGATATCATGTCTGCACCGTGAGCACTTATAAGGGACGTGTTTATCTTATGAAAAGAGTTCTACTCGCTTTGGCTTTCCATAATCAAAACGAGTTGTCATAGTTTAGTACAAGTTCAAGCTATTTGTACCCGGTTCGCTGTTAGACACTTATTTCAAACAACCAAAATATATGTTCTAAGGTTTTAAAAAATCGAAATCTAGATACGGATTTCTTACTTTGATAAACAAAAAGTGCAGGCCTAAAGGTAAACCCTCTATCTTATGCATTAGGAACTAATAAACCTCTATTTATTTTCCCGATCAAACCGTCTTCCCTTTAAATTTGAACATATAAGCCCTTAGATTTTCGAAAATTTGCCAACTAAGCTAATTTAGATATAACCTGGCATACGACATAAGAGAAACACGCATTAGTGTGTGGAGGGATAATTGGCTTCCAAATACCATCCTCCTTGAGAACGCCGTTGGTACTTAGAGCTTTGCATGCTAATGCGAATCTGAAATATTTATGAGTAGTTTTTTTTACACCAATTGCACGAATTTTAGATCTGTACAATTCGGGTCATGAACAGTTTTTTATGAAAATGTATCAGTATTTATTCCGCCCTTTAAAATCTAGATTACACGAACCGTGCACCTGGTGTACATGAGAATTACTGAAGATTTATTTAATGAGAACGGAGGTTGGGACGAGGGACCTGGTGTACATGAGAATTACTGAAGATTTATTTAATGAGAATGGAGGTTGGGATGAGGGTTTGATTCAACATGTTTTCCTCTCCTCTGAAGCGAATGCTATTTTATCCATTCCAATCAGTTTTAGAAGACCCCCCGATACCCTTTTTTGGCCATTTAAAAGCATGAGGGCTACACGGCCAGGAAGGTCTATCATTTTGTGGTGACCTTGATCGATAGTGGACCGTCCCATCCTCCTCAGGTGGTTTGATTGTATTCCCCAAAGGTACGTTTCATGGGGGTTGGTTAATCTCCTCCCTACTGTGAATAATCTTGAGCATAGAGGCATTCAACGGGTTCCTCTTTGCCAGCTTTGTCATTCGTTGCCAGAACACATTTCTTCCTATATTGTTTATAGGAGAAGAAGATATTTGCACGTGCAGATTTTAGCGCGATTTCAACAGAGTGGGGTGAAAGCTTGATGGTTGAATATTTATTCACGAGAAGGAGAATGAGGGCATTGAGGGCATTGAGGGATTGAACTATGCTATTTGTTTTGGAAGATGTGGAAAGATACGAATAATTTGGTTTATGGAAAAACATGTACACCACCGCCTTTTGTTGGCCCATTTGCTGCTAATATGTATGGGGTGGCTGGGGAGTAGATTGGAACTAAGAAATATGTTGCTATACAACCAACTAAGAAATGGGAGCCGTGTCGAGTGGGCCTACACTACAACAATTCTGCAAAACGACAACGGTGGAAAACCATTGTCGTTTGCCATAATTGAGCGTTGTCGTACCTGGCGTTGTAGTAGACCCCTACCTACCTCAACGGTTTTTAACCGTTGTCGAAGACCTATACTACAACAGTTTTTAACCGTTGTCGAAGACCTATACCACAACGGTTTTTAACCGTTGTGATTGACATTTACATCAACGCCTTTTACAACGCAGCTTGACCGTTGTCGTGTGTATCACAACACTTAATTTTAACAACAGTTATTAACCGTTGTCGTTTGGACATTTACAACAAAAGTCATTACAAGTGTTTTTAACCGTTGTGGTTTTAATTTTTACAACAAAGTAAAGACAACGGTTTTTTACCGTTGTCATTTAAGCTTTATAATAGAGGTTTATGGTACCTGTTATTAGGTATAATTTTCCTATTTTAATTTTTTTTAATATTTTTGAATAATAAATAATTCAAGAGGAAAATACATCATTTAAAAGGACAACATAAATAAACCAAAATAAAAAAAAAAAATCGTCACATAATCAAATTTAACAAATATAAAAAATTAATTATGACCAAATCAATTGTATATCTAGCAAATGATCCAAAATCTAGTTTTAGCAAAAAGTCCACCAATATGCTTCCTCAGCACAACAACCTAAATAGCAGCTTTAAGATTATCACTTTCATCTCTTGAGGATTTTGCAGATGGTGGTCCAAAGCGGCTTCCAGAATAATGTTGAATCCTTAGGCCGAGGAAATGCATCAGGTAGATCAACAAATTAAATAAAAACACATGGGATAATGTTGACACTGATTTGAAGATTTTGTAGTTATCAAAATAGACAGAAAACATGTCATAAATTGGAGGGCATTCACTTTAATTACTTTTCTTTTGCTCAAATATGATATCTAAAACCCTGTAAAATTTTGAATTAAAGTATCACAGTGATAGTCACCTACACTTTCTTATTATATGTTAATGTATTGATATACCAAAATCACACACTGACGGCTCTCTCCAAAATGAAGCCATGCCTTGAAGGGGACGAGACGAATCGTTCATGGGATTACTCTCTGGAGTGAAGGTAAAATTACTAAAATAGACAAATATAAGTAATATTCGTGTGTAAAAGTTTCGTCGCGTTTTTAGTCTCCCCTGAAAGTTGACTAGCATACTCTAATATTCATGACCAAAACTGTACACTTTCATCTTTTAACGCAAACTATTAAGCCGACTAGCTTAGTGTATGTGGAGAAACCTCGTGAGCTTCATCCCAGTGCTCATATTTTCCAGCATCAGCCATGGTTCTCCTTTTAGTGTCCTTTTTCGGCATTTTTTAGCTCTCCATATGCGAAACATGTATTTATTGCAAGGATCAGAAAATAGAGAAAGAAAAATCAACTACCCCTAATCTACCCAACTAATCTCTTGAGCTTAAGTGCATAACCGCCTAAAAATATATGTTGATCATTACCATACAAGATGTCCGAATTCTAGTATTCTGAGCGCACACGCACACAAGAGGGAGGGAGGGAGGGAGGGAGAGAGAGAGATTACAATGTGTGATTTCCATTCTATCTTGGCAGGTCCATCTGGGGCACCTGCACCTGCAGGCTGGGAATGCCTACCCAGATGCCGAAATATGTGAAGGAGAACAGCAGCATCAAGAGCAACATATTCAAGCTGCAATAATAGTTTACAAATAAAACTGAGTACTTGGACTTCTTAATTCAAGCAGCTCTATTAGGCTTGAAGGAAAATATTTATTACATTCAGAGCATCTTATTACTATGACAGGTTAGAAAGTCTTTTAAAGCTTTGAACTCTAGTTTTATTGCTAAGTTAGTGGAAAAACACCCATGCTTAGTGCTGATGAAAATAAATGCCTAATCTAGAACACACATCCTGTACTTATTATCTGTGTGTCTACGCCAATTCCTTGCCCACCTGCAAGTACCAAACGGTCACCTAAAAGTTCAACATGTGCGCTTCACGTTCATCTTTTGTGCAAGTTTTACATTGCAGAAAGGTTTGTCTCAGAAACCGGAATTAGATAGTGAAGTTCCTCATTTTATGTTATTTATTTAAAGTACTATCAGTTACTCATCGATTCACAATGAAATACTAGCAGTTAGAAACTTGGTTGAATAATACTTAATAGAGAAACCCCCGAATAAAAAACTGGAACAAGGCGGAGTTTGAGAGAAGCAATTCGGGCTCATCGCATAAAAAAGCGACGACAATATCTAGCAAAGCTTCCAAATTAGGAATAAACCACCCAAATAAAAAACTGGAATAAGCCGGAGTTTGAGAGAAGCAATTATTAGGCCACCAAAGCCTGCATTTTCTTCTCCCCGAATAAAGCAATAAAGCAACTAAGGGTTCATCTTGAACCTCCTTAGTTGCTTTCATCTATTATGGTCAGCAAACTAGTAACATAGAAATCGGTCCTAAACAGAGATAGTCTTCATAAATATAATGTCCATCAGAGGATATATCATCTATATGTCATGATGAAATCCAGTAGCATTGACAAAGAGTTACCTTTTGGATACCTAATTTAGAACATTACGTTAATTTAGAAATGAAAATGTGTCTTATAGCAAGCAAATAAATAATAAAGATAACAACTAGGAACTATGTTCATCTACTATGTCAGAACATTCAACCAGTTGCTGATTTTATTCCCAAATGAGCAGCACCACAGGTTCTACATTAAAATGAGCAGCAAAATATCAGTGGGAATATTCCCAAATATAGAAAGAGACATATAACTAATATTCTAATGGAGCAGTTAGCAAAATCAAGCATTGTGTGCATCCAAAATGACATGATCGAACTATTCAAGCATCAGATTTCTATTGGTAGGTATGCAAAAGATAAAAATGTCATTGTAACCTCGCTCTAAATCTCTATAGATGAGGCGATCACTATGAAGCCTTCCTTTTCTAACTTCCCATCCCCACCCAGCAAAAAACATTGTAAGCAGGAAACCTAAATTTAAAACTTGATATAGTCTTTATTTTTTCTTTCCAAAATATTTTGTCTTCTTTCCTCTGAACTATCGATAATGGTAGAGACACCTGCAAATTTGTATTGAGTTTCAAAGTCAATATTCAAGCACCATACCATTTCCAGATTGTAATATTATCAACATGCTGAATGTAAGCGAGAGAAGAAATTCAATATCAGCGAACCAAACACAAACCGCCTTTGGCGCGTTACCTTATGGTGAATCGCCTATTGTATGCATAAAATTGACATTCACAAGGAATTGGTTTTCTGATCGGAACAAAGAGAACCTTAATTAGAAAGTAAAGGTGAAGGCGGAGCGGCGAGGGCGATGGTGAGGGCGGAGCAGTGAGGGCGATGGTGACGCGGGGAAAGCGACTGTGAGGATTGGCGTTGAGGAGTAGAGATTCCACTTGTTCAGTTTTTCTCTTTTTGTAGAGAGCGCCGCGCAGAGAGACGGAGAATTCGAGGAGACGGCGGGGTAGGACGAAGGCGGGGCGAAGTCGGAGCGACGGCGGGGTGCTGGCGGACCGGATCAAGGCGACGGCGGGTCAGGGAGGGGGCAACTAGGGTTTGCGGAACTTTGTGACTTTTAAATTGTGTTACGAGTTATAAAGTAAAATTTCATTATGTGAAATCGTCTTATTTTACCACGATTTAATAATCATGTCAAAAGAACACGACGTTTTAATAAAAAAGTTCAGGTCCAAAATAACAACGCCGACATAACAACAGCATTCTATAATCGTTGTTGTTGCACGAATTTATTAAATAAACAACAACGGTTCTACAAAAAACAACAACTATTCGCTAAAAGACAACGGTTTTGAACCAAAACCGTTGTCTTAGAGGCGTTGTTGTTCTGCGTTTTTCTTGTAGTGCTACATAAATTAAACATCGATGTTTCTTGATTGGAGGTGCGTCAAAAGGTTGGTTTGGGGTTGGTTATCCACGATCATGTTGGTGAACTTAATTGGGCGAGTTGACCATGTGGATTAGTTCGAGCAACCTGTGTGCGACAATCGCTTGGGGACTCTCGTACCCAAGGTGTTGGCAATCTTGCAGGAGAATTAGATTCTTTAATCACCATTTCCCCCAATGAATGGAACCATGGTAGTACCTACCCATGTTCACTTGCTTGTTGATTGTTGAAGATATATGATTTCTTGCTTCCCATTTGAAGTTATCTTTTCCAACTTTGCGTATAGACGCTAAAAATTTGCTCATTGTTTAGCATAATGGGAACTTTATTTGGAGGTTGTCCTTGTTTTGGATAGGTGGGGGTCTATATTTTTTGTGTTGAACGATTAACCTAATTAGTTATTAGGTATCACCACATTAGATCAATCGCCAGTGACTCTCCTTTTACCCAAGCCAAAACTCATTACACTAAAGATGCAAAACGAACAAGTCCACATCATATCCACAAGCAATTGTGGACTCGATACCAATGCTCAAGTCAGGAATCACATAAAGTAACAATTGTGGTAGAGTTAATGATTTGAGTTTGGGTACCTATCATAAAATATCCCACTAAACAAAACTTCCTAGAGCCTAGCTGAAACTCATGTCAGAACTCCTTCGCACTATTAGGCTACAGACACAGGTTGTTAACCACTTCACGTTAAGGACTCATTAGGTATAAGGGAGTATAAGTTATCATGTTATTGTTTAACATAATTTGAGGGTATAATATTATAATATATCAAGTCTTTCACTTGGTAGGGGTGTAAGGTATTATGATAATTTTTTGGATGTTTGGTGGCCCATATTATATTATTGTTAGACCCGAATAGAGCAGTATATGTACATTTTTGCCCCCTGAAAAACCTGAAAATCTATTAAAGCATTAAAGTTATGTTTGTATAGATTCCCATGTCTGGATAGAGTACGTGGCAATTTAATTTAAATAATTTTATTAATCATTATCTAAATTTTCAATTCACTTTGATCACTTTTTATTGACCACTTCATAATATCTTATCAATTTCATCGCATTCTTTTTCAAAACGAACATTAGATTTAACATTCATGCAATAGAAAATTTTATGTCCAGATTTTTCACGTCCAACTCAATTCATAAACAAACCTAACCCAAGTAAACCATCATTTTTTTCCTTATTTGTCCTGACATCTTTGTTAGTTGATAACAAAATACCAGATTACAATCTGCAATTATAGATAAATATTTCAGGAACACTGTTACAATAACATATGAGGTAGAGCGGAAAAATGGTTGAGGCTGACCTAAGGTACATTAAGCTCCAAATCTGAAGAAGCGTAATACGTGAGAACAAACAATTCGTTGCATTCAAACAACAAATATGGGCATAATTATTGTATTAATTATTAACCTTAAACTACTAAAGTAAAGATGTTGCAATCTGTATAAATTCAACAGCCCAACGAACAAACTACTATAGTAATTCCGAATAAAAAATATTATTTTGATATAAAAATCTAGAGTCACGCAATTGATTTTAGAACTCAAAAATATAAGCATGAGTCCCACCAAAGGAATTATATGATTGCCAAACTGAATAGGAAATTAAGACTAAAATTTTCATCCATAAAAAATTTATAGCAAACAAATAGTTCTTGGACACTATTACAACTATTACAGCCATGAGTACTATCAAACCATTTTGACAAGATAGCTAATACTCCTTCCGTCCCAGCTTAATCTGTCTACTTGCCATTTCGGTTCGTCCCACCTTAACCTGCCAGCCCATAAATGGCAAAAAAAGTCAATGTTTTTTATCCCTACTTTTTTCATTTTATTACAGGATTGCCATTACTAAATCACCTTTAAGTAACTAATGAAATTACTTTAATTAAACTAGATAAATCAATTAACCCTAATTAAACTAAACACACCGTATATCCCCCCACCCCACTAAATCTAAACCTAGTTTTTTCTGGGAATCCCACTTTCACTGCTCCCTCTCTCTCTCTCGGCCTCTTCGTTCCCCACCTCTTTCTCTCTCTCAAGAAACCCTAAAATTTCAAGTAGCCGCAATCCCCCTCTTCCAACCATTAACTGTGATCTAAACCCTAAATCCGTATGAATCTTTGTAGATCGATGCTCGATCTACAAAGCTGATTCCTTTTTTATGTTCCGTCTGTGAGATTTTGAATCTGGTTTTGTACTGGGTTTCGAAGTTTTTTTTCATGCGATGGAGGAGGGGGATCTTGTGGATCCAGAATCTTCGGAGTCAGAGGGGGGCTTCGTGTGGGATTCAGAGGAGTCTTTCGTTCCAGAAAGTCAGCTAGATTCAAACGGGAAACTAAACTTTACATATACCCCAAGTCATCTAGAATGGTCCCAATTTCTTCATCTTCTATGACATCTTCATTTGCAATTAGAAACTCAATGGCATCTCTCACTAATTGCTCATCTACTTGAATTGTTTGTGGTAGCGAACCCGTTCTTGCTAAAGCATCTTTCCCAATGTGTGGCACTTTGTAGTTGTTTCCTCCTTTCACTTTGAGTATTTCTGTCATGCAAGTCTGAAGTGTAAGGAATATGTTGTTTAACTTTGGATGCTGAAGTTCTTCAAAAGATTGAAGAACGTTTGCAACCAAGTCATCAACATTGTAATGCGGGTTTCAATCTGCAAAGATTGAATTGCCCGAAAATATCCTAAATCCAACACATTGGTGTCGGGGGAGTTTGGTGGTTGACAAACAAGATTTATGTCAAACCCATCTTCAGTGGCTGCTCTTCTGAAATCTGAATCTAAGTTTAGTAAATGCGGCCTCGCATTATCTTGTTGAATGATGATTTGCTTGCTTGCGTATCTTGGCCATTTTGCCTTTATAGCTGGTAGTATCTAGTTTAACCATGTGATGAAATAAAACAGCAAACAATTCACCATCAAATGTGTTAGTAATGTCACCGAATTAGCCCACATGTTAAACATATACAAAAAGGCTGTTTTAGGAGACTTACTTCACACACTTAATAAATGATGAATTTTTTTCTGATATTGAGTGCAAATACCTGCTGTAACATGCAGTTTTTGATGACTTCTTTGTTTATAGACTCTATTGGTTTTGTAACCATAGAGCCTCTTGGCCTGTTTGCTGAATTTCTGATGGTTGGGACCTGCTGTGTGAATGGGAAAATGCCAATTTTTCCATCAAATAGCAGCTCCCCTTCGGCGGTATAGTGCGGTCTTGCAACGGCTGCCATAAACATAACCTTTGGAATAAATCGCTTACTCTTGCAAGCCCGGTAGTGATCATCTTCTGTTGGCAGTTTGTAAACCCTTTCACTTGATCTTTGCATGTAAAACCATTTTTCGTCTATATGGATGATATTATGCATGCTTCCAAAACTGATGTTGTTGCTGATACTATCTTTAGCTAAAAAACTGAGGCTGTATCTGATCCTATGAAGCTTATTTGCATCAGTCAAAGCTGGTTTGATTGTATTTGTGTGTGCTTTTAAGCTGCTAGCTTTTATCCATCTTCCAACTTGTGATTTACTGACCTCTAGTTCCTTAGCTAATCTCCTTACAGAGCATCTACTTGAAAAAGGGATGGATATAACGGCTTCTTCATCCAGCTTTAAGAGTTGTGATGAAGGTGGTCTTGGCCTAACCTGTGGAAATGAAATCGGCAGCCCCTCTGAAATTTGTTGCCTCGCAGTTTGCCAAATGGAACGGACCGTCCGGACGGAAACTCCGAATGATGTAGCGACTTCTAGAGTGATGCCGTCGTTTAGCTTGCCATTAACGTTGTGGCTGAGAAGCCGCTGTGCAATATGAAGTCGATCTGACGGAGATGTATTTTTTCCCTTTTTGTTCCCCCACATTTTTACTGTAAAGTTGCTGTAAATATGTAACCTAACCTCTTAGCAGCATTAAATGGATGTATTTATAGCTGAAAGTGTGTGGAGTTGGCTGAATTTAAGTTTGAAATTTTAGTGTAATTCTGATGTTCTATTTAGGTGGGAATATGTAAATATTTAGATTTTGGTGGGAAAAATTCCCACCAAAAATTTCAGTTTTTTGGCCTTTAATTTATGTTCAGTTTTTTTTTTTCTGTTTTTATTTTAAGTTCAGTTAATTTTCTGTATTTTTTGAACAGGAAATTTTTTGTGGATTAAAAAAATGGAGGGAAGAGTTAAGACTCTAATCCCTCTACTTAAAAAAATCCAAAAAATAAAAAAGTCAGCATTTTCTCTCAGTCAACTGCTTTTTCTTAATCCCCGTGCCCGGTCAACCTAGCCAGGTTAAGCCGGGACGGAGGGAGTATGATTTATCTTGGACACTATTACAACTATTACAACCATAAGATACTATCAGACCATTTTGGCAAGATAGCTAATATGGTTTATCAAACCCTTTTGGCAAAATAACTAATATGGTTTAATAAGCTTTATTACCAAGTCCCCGTGCCTAACAAATACTCCCTCCGTCCCAACTTAGTTTGTCTACTTACCTTTTTTATTTGTCCCAAATAACTTTGTCAGTCCCAAAAAAGGAAATTTCTCTCAAAATCTCTACCCTCAAAATCTCCACCCTCAATCTCCAATTTTGAAAAAGTCAAAAATTCCAAAAAAAACTATTTTTCCTTAATGTCCGTGCCTGATTAGAGAAACAAATTACGCCGGAGCAAAAATAGTATTATATTATATGGGCTACCAAATGACCAATTAGGGGTATAAAAAATTTAATCAGCCTTTATACTCATACCAAATGAGCCCTAAATATCCTACATCTATGGATGGAAACTTAAGCCTTCGCTTATAGGGAATCATTGGTCTTTGAGACTAGTGATAATAGAGTTAAAACGATATGTGACCGTCTATTAGTTTTAAGTTAAAAAAAGATCACGTGTTTATTTTTTTCTAATTAAGAAGGAAAGAGGGTTCATTTAGACATAGAGTTGCCCTTCAGATATAATTATATAAAATAAGGTGCTAAATCTATACTTAAGGGAACACAGTTCAGTCATTATAATGAAAATCCATAACACAAAGTTCAGCAGCCTTGTCCAGAAAATAATGAAAAATGCTAACAAACCTCCACATGACCGACCAAAGAAGTCTCGGCACCAACAATTAAAAGCAAAATAATGAGTCAATCAGGTCAAGAATGCCCAAGATAAACATCACAAGTTCTACTAGTTTTTCAAGCGAAGACTATGTATTCCAGTATCAAACCCTTTGATGCATCAAATAATATGGCCAAGAAACTCTAGCATCAAAAAAGCTACACTGGAATCTGCAGTCAGGCACTGCCAGATCTAGCCTGCAAGAGAACCAATTTTTAACGAATTTCAAAAAATAGTTCATCACAAACCCAAGTATCCAGTGCCCGTTGAGAGTAGAACGGAATAGTGTTTAGTTTAAGCAAATTCCCGTTACAATTTGGTTAAGCAAGGCAGTACCTGGCGTGGAGATGCTGACCTCGACTTGGACCTGGATCTTGAAATTGACCTTGACCTGGCTCTGCGTGTTTAAGCAGAGAGCGATAAAGGAAATCAAAATGATGAAGAGCTTTATAAAAAATTGAATTTAATTGGCTTTGGAATAAAACCTATCCTCGTATACCTGGATGGTTTAACAGGAGATGGCGATAGCGATCTGGAAACAGACCGGTCCAGTGACCTGCTGGGTAAGGAACAACTGATTTTCAGTCTATGCTCTCAAATCATATTTCAAATCCTTACTCCATATAAGAGGAGCGCTATAAAGTGCCTACAAAGGTGCTAACAATCCACACATCAATCTATCAATTTTTTGATAAAAAAAATTGAAAGTAATATTGGGCATGAAAGTGAGTCGGTAAGCAGTTAGATAGTTTGTCTTTAACTTGGAGTGCTTTTTTTTGTTTTTTAAAGTTTTTTAAATAATATTTTTTTGTTTTGAAGTTCGTTTTTACATTTTTTAAACAAGTGTTCTACGTATTATATGTCAAATTATTATTCTTTTTTAGATCGTTAATTTAACACCAATATTGCATATTAAAAGAATGTAGTATCGCCAAATGTGGAATGTGGTATAATTATTTTTTTATATTGATAAGAAAATGGATCAAATTCATTTTGAGATCTTTAATTTGACATCCATATTAGATATTAAAAGAATAGTTTCTCGAAATTATTCTTCAAATCGGTTGGAATGAAACCCTGAGATTTGAGCATTGTAGATTCATTACACCTTGAAATTTGAAACAGATAAAGTTTTGTAATTTCAATGGAGAAAAATCACTCACATATACAAAACCAATTAGGACATACAGATTTTTTAATTTGTTCTTTATGTGTTTGAGTTTTTTTCAAACTTGTCACTTAGAAGTCTTAAAAAACGCATACGTTGTGAACACAAGAAATGTGTTAATCACATGCACAATTTACTTGATATTTTCAATACTGTCTTTTGTATGTACTTTGTTTGCACCACGACCTCTTGCTTTGTTATATTACTACATGTTTTAAGTTCTTTTTTCTCATATAATGCTACTTATGCATTTTATAATCATCTACAACAATAACATAAGTTCATTACATTATTTATAACAATGGTATAAGTTCATCGCATATTATTAATGTAATAAAATGTATTTTATCCCGTGCATTGCACGGGTGAACATCTAGTGCTAGGCCACGTCTGGTAACAAGTTACAAGAACTATATGCATACTTAAAGTTAGAAAATATGTACATTACCTTCTTCTCCTGGGGCTTCTGCTTCTACTGCGACTCCTACTTCGGCTTCTGGAGGGACTGCCCTTGTATTCCTTTACCTGAATCAAATGGCAACACAGAAACCAACCAAAAAAAAGGAAAATAAATCTAGTTGGCTTCAATATCATCAGAAGTTGAAAAGAAATCAAGAATGTCTTTGACCATATTGCATGCAAAGAGTGTTTATGGCTTGAAAATTATAATAAGACATACATCACGTTAAAACCAAGTGCAGGGACAAAAATGAGTCTAGACAAGGGGTTGATAAGAATTTTGAACCATATAAACAAAAAAGGCAATATTGTAAAGCAAAGAATAGAAATAACGTAGAAGATACCCGGATATAAGTTCTGGTCCAAGGATTTCTGAACTCAGTATCATCAAGCTTACGGATCTGATTAATTGACAAATGTATTAGCAGCTGGCTGGAGTAAATATGCATCAGCTAAAGCTTAAACAACAACATCAAAAGTAACTTACAGCATATTTCATGTCCTCGCTATTAGTATAATCAACTAGGCCATAGGTTCCTGTGTTTGAACAAAAGATAGCTCATGAACATTGCAGGCAACTCATAACCATCAGTTGGTTTTGACAACCAATGACAGACAAAAATCAAAGCAATGGACAGAATCTCCTACAATATAATTGGCATCGTAAAAAACACAATAATTGAGGCATACGTGTGTATATAAATATATATATATATGTACAGGAAAATAAAAGGGAATAAACACACAAGTGAACGTAATTCATCAGTTCTCAGTTCACTTCATACCTTCACTGTCACGAGAAACTTCAGCAAAACAGACATCACCAGCTTTCCGCATATGATCCTGAAACATTATTTTTGGTAAGGTTAATTAACAAACATAACTTGACAGAAACAGATATCTTGTTACTAAATTCCAGTATACCCTACTTCACTAACCTTCAAATCTTGCCATGAAGCAGAAGAAGGAAGGCCACGAACAACCACTGCAGCACAAACCCAACCAGATTTTAGGGGAAATTCAAACCATTAGGCACACAAAAAGGATTACTCCTCAGCAGCTAAGCTCAGAAATATATTTAAATTTACGACCTCGATAATCTGAATGGCGGGAAGCACCAAATCGGCTACCACCACTGCCGCCGCCACCTCCACCGCCACCTCCGCCGCCTCCGTAACTACCACGGCGGTCACTGGAAGAAGATGGTCCTCTGCCACCATGAGCAAGTTCGACCTGAATTGAAGGCAAGATTAGAATGGGGAAAAAGGAACAGATACGAGACAAGTTTTAGAAAAGATATTCAAATTTCATAAGAAATTCTCACCCTCAGCCGACAACCATCAAAGTTATAGCCGTCTCTACCCCTGATAGCATCTTCTGCATCACGAGCACTTTCAAACTACACGCATAAGAGCAAGTTAATCATAGAAAGATTACCTTGAGAAGTTTCCATGTATCAAACAAAGGCATGAACAGATGGGGCACGTGTACTTTTCTTGACGTGGACAGATAAATATATTTTGCAAGAAAAATTATGCACAGAAAAACCAAGTACATGGACATAACAAATACCTCCACAAAGCAATAGCATGGCGGACGCGGTGGAATCTTCAATTCAATATCCAAGATGCGGCCATACTGAAATAAAGAAGAATGTTCAGTCGCTTACACAAGTTAGAACCGAAATTACAATAAAAGCAAGATGCATATCCTTGCAATTCTATTCATAGGTGCATATCATAACTATAGGTTAATATATCCAAGAGCTATCTAGGAACATGGCATGTAATCAATCCAAATGAGAAACATTATCCAAACATATTGTTCGTAACCAAGCAAATTTATCAACCTTAGGAAGAAAATGTTAAAACCATAAATGAAATGAAGAAACAGACAGGACTGTAAACAAAAAAACAGGAGGGGGGAACACAAAACCACTAATGAGCATATGTGCAATTAAGAATAAACTGAGTTCCGACGTGCTCATTATCAGCAACAAAGCCATACTAAGAAAATGCAAAATCAAATGAGTCTGATCACCAAAGTCTGCATGCCAAATGGACAGAACATAAATACTAGTAGAGGATCCATCCAGATGTTTACGATAGAATTTGCAAAGAGTTGACTGAAAACATTGGCCCACTTATAGATGTATCTTTTTTTCAGATTCAGGAACTCTTAAAATATAACTAGTAAGCCATTATCTATTTAGATATATAACTAGTAAGCCATTATCTATTTAGATATATAACTAGTAAGCCATTATCCATTTAGATATATAATTTCATATACATCATTCATGAATCACAATTGGCATGCATTTTCACCAAAGGGAAGCGGGGAAGAAGGTTCCAGGATCTGTAAATCACATTTGGCATGACATTCTACCCAAGAGAACTAGTGAACTAAGGGCAGAAGATGCATTGACTAGTGGTCCAAAGGTTTCGGAGATCTAAAAAATGTTATTAACCATGTGTAATAACTTTACTTTGCCATAAAACAATGATAGCAATCTCAGGTCCATGAATGGAAGTAGTTAGAGATCAATCTCATCTAAATGGGGCCGAGAAACATGTGCAGAATTAGCCAAACCAAACATATGAAAATAAACATAATAAAAACCAAACCTTATAAAACAAATCTTCAACTTCTGACTCTCTAATATCAGCAGGGAGGTTCCCGACATAGATTGTACGAGAGAAACGGCCGCTCATGCTTGGTCCTTGGTGAAGAAATCAATAGGAAAATCTGCAGATAGAAATTATTTATGAATGGGAGAAAATTTAAAACAGTTACATGATGCCAGCTTAAGAATCCTGTACATCTTCTGTCGCCATCTGAACAATTTGATAAGGGAAAAAATCAAAGAAGATCAAAACTTATGAAGCAAACCAAGAGAGCAATCCTTGAGGTGAGCGGTGCTCCACAAGCTCCTTTTGCTCATGTGCTCCAAGATACTCCAAAGCAATTATTTATTTGAATTAAAATATGATCTCCTCATCCTCTAATATTTTGCCAGATCAATAGCTCTTCAGAGAGCGAGCAAGAACTTCCAATTATATAAATAAACCAAAGACTCCACCCTGACTTCTCCCACTCCCATTCTACATCCCTATGTATGATTGCAAAGCTCATATTTGTCCAAGCGCTTGACATCTATCATAAACAAAGCATTTGTGTCATGAGATGAGGCAATATTGTCACACACTTATGTATTCACCTTATTCAGACTTCTTTACACTGGAACAAATTACCCTGGAAAAGACGCAACACATCAATGGGTCCAGTAATGATGGCCTTCTCCCTTTGACAGAGTGAATTAATCAATAGGTGGAAGCATGCACTACTATGTTTTCTTTAAAAAACAAAGAAAGAAAGAGGCCTCCAATATTTCTGTTCCACTGACTAGCAGACAAAAAACCACTGACTCAATTTTTTGTATTGATGTCTGGTTATCAGCCAGGAAACAATTCAAAGGGAAAAAAACGAAAAGAAAAAAAAGATGCATGACAACAAATTAACAAAGTAATGAACATGTGCGAGAGCTTAGCTAGACCAATGGTTATAGAAGGCCTTAGTAACTAATTAACTTCATTCCCAAAGCTTTGCCAAGACCACTCTTACAGCAATGTAAATAATTTCAAGTAGAAGTGACAAAAAAGTTTGTAAATTCACAATCTGAAAGTTCTCCACTAATTTTAGCAACACTGAGTGATATCTTGAAATATCTTTGCATCTGAAATTGAAATGGAAAGGTTAACACAGTTTCATTAGCTTTTTCATTTCATTTTCCTCCACTATATCCTAAATCAAGCACGTAATCAGACGATTTGCAAACAGACAAGTTTAGGCTGATAAGAGTTGCATTCGTTTCAGATCTTGAATTATGAAATTGAATAAACTGGCCCAATTCAGATTCCAAAATGAACTCGAAATCAGAATGCCGAAACTCCAAGTCCCACTCCACCGATATAAGTAAATAATACAAAATCGTTACGTGAGAAGGAAAAAAACAAATTACCCAGGAAAACTAATTTCATCTCCGCATAACAGTAAAACATACCAGAGAAGATAATCAGCTTCTTTGCGTAACTTCTCAAGCAAATCTACCGTCTGAAGCGGAGACTCCAACGCCTCTTCCAGCTAGGGTTTCTTCAACTAAAAGACAATTCCAATGAGCAAATTGAGATTTTCGCGTCAATCAAACCGACGAAAATCTAAAATAGGGCTCCGAGAGAATTTGAAACTGGACGAATGTTATACGCACCTCTGTTTGAAAATTGGGCGGCGCCTCGCCAATTTTTTTCCCCAACGCTTGGCTGATTGCCTGCTTTTAGGGCTTCGAGTAATGCACTCGATCCGTTATATTTTTTTTCTTGCAAGTTTTCATGGGAGAGGACCGAGGTTTCGTCAAATTGTATATACCTCCCCAGTCTTCTTCCAAGGACATCCATAACCATAACATACTTCTTTTTAAAAAAATTGGAGCAAGTTTTCCTGGAAGAGGGCTCAGGTTTCATCAAATTGTATATACCTCCCCAATCTTTTCTTTGGCCGATATTCACTCATGCACGGGTTAGATATTATTTCATTATATTATTATTATCAAAATATAATATAAACATAAATATGTATCATAATAGAAAGCAAAATGCCTGACAAGAGTCTATGAAAGACTTATATGTAATGTTGTACTATATTGGTTAATTTGATATAACACCAACACACATTTAATTATTGTTAACTACACAAAATGCAAACTAATGGAAAAGTTAAAGAATAAGGGTTCTGAAAAACTTCTCTATATACAACATTAACAGTTGAATTAACATATTGTTTCTTTTCATCCATCTGAGGATCTTTAAGTCACGTCAAATTCTAACTCTTGATAAAGTAATATATAATTGATCACGACCTAAAACTGATTTGCGCAAGAAGAGTCTTACATTAAATTCATTGCCTCTTGTTGCTGGTCATAACATATGAAACCATAAAAGGAAACTGACAGCATCGGAATTTGAAAGGCACTCTCATATTGGATGGAGTCAATCATAATCTTGGAATTAACACATTTGTATCTACATTAGTTTCAATCATGACTTTTTCTTCAAGTACATGTGTACCAAGTATTGTGATATCAACCTTGTACCGCTACACAATTCAAGAGTAGGATCAGTATTCCTCAGTAACATCACCGACGTGTCATTTTTTAACATAGCTCATGATCCGAAACCCTAGAGCACTTTATAGCATTCAAAAATTCTGTTTTGCGCACACTAGTCCTTGTCTCAATTGTTATATTTGATTTGCTTGCAACTATCAGAGTTATAGCATGTATGACTCTCCCCGTTGTTTTAGTAATATTAGAATGAAGTTCCATAATTGTATTAGTTCATGAAGCATAGGGTTGTTAAACTACATTATTATGTCGTATGTAAATGAAAAATAATCAGCTTATTATTTTTGTAGTTAACATATTTTTCTTTTCATGGACAAAAATCTAATTAATTTATCAACAAATCGTTTTAACTAATATCTCTAAGTTTTTCTACTGTAAATTGTAAGCCTTACAATTTTGTAATTTATTTTATCAGATTTCCTTAAAACAAAACTATTTAAAAATTAAAAGATTTAGAATACAAACGCGCAAAACTAAAGTAAAAAGTTTTAACCTTCTAAAAAGAAGATAAATTTTATCATTTCAAAAAAATATTATTTAAAAAAATCTATTTTCTTTATTCTAAATAAAAAATGAAATATATCATAATAATTCTAAATATAAGTAACTTACATTTAAAATTGATATTTTAATATTATATAATGTATTTCAAATTGAAGATCGTGAAAAAAGACTAATTAGATATATTTTTCATAAACAATGGAGTTGAGACGAAAAAATTATAAGACTTTATTAAATATTGAGGGAAAAAGAAAAAAAAAACCCTTATTCGTTGGCTCGTAACCAACTCCCCTTATCTGTAGCTAGCAATTACTCGTTGATAGTAATTGTGATTTAAAGATTAAAAAACCCACAAAAAGACACATCTGTCAATTGACAATTCAACAATTCTTTCTATATTTTAGTTAATATTTTAGGAACATTTGCTTATGCTTTCAGTATTAATTTTCAGTTGGTGTTTTTAAAGTCATATTTACATATTGTGATAAGAAATATAGTTGTTACTTTTGTTTAACTGTGTATTGTGCTTTTGACTGGGTTGACGGAGATTGTGTAACACTAGTAAAATAAAAAGTGATATTTGTTTTGGGTTGAAAAATTTAAGATTGAGTAACTTAGTGGAATCCATTCACCAGTTTATGGTGAATGTTAGTGTTCGATCCCACCCCCAGCCCCACTACTACATAAATGACTTTAAGCCACACTCTGTTTGTAACACTTTTAAACTTTTAACTTTATATGTGTAACATTTTGATAACACTTAGGAATATGTAACACTTCCATGTAACACTTTTGTAAAATATGCAAATATGTAACACTTTGAATATAACACTTTTATATAAGTAATACTTTTATGTTACAATTTCAATTAATAAAATTATACATTTATTTTATTCTAAACTAATAAAATATCTTTGATTTATTTTCATGTGACTTTTGAAGAATTAAAATCTTTCAATCGCTTATATTTTACAAATGATTTTTTGATGCAAAGTTTTATATGTATGTTAAATTTTAACTATCACAATAGAACATTCGTAACATGAGATTGATGAAAACAATTGATTAAAATAACAATTTATTAGATCGCACCTAAGAATGTTGCTCATTAGTTATATAACATAAATTTACTAGTGCTTTTTTTTTTTTTTTTTTTTTTTTTGTGTGTGTGCGTGTTTACAATACACACATTCTATTTTATTAACAACGAGAAATGAGTTTTGTAGCTTAAAAGTTTGATTACATTTTAGTATAAAATATTAAACTTGAAATATTTTGTCATGTCTTTCATGTTCGTAAGTTTATTTATTTTTTATTTAATTTTATATTCTATAAAACACAAAGATAAGTAATCAATTACTAATTTTTCAAGGTGTCTTAAAATTATCAACTTATTGCAATTGAAATTGATGATAATGTCTTAATATTATATAAAATAATTTGATGTAACAAATTAGTGTGATATTGAATAAGTTACAAGTGTGTGTGTGTGAGTGGACGAAATTGAAAAAAAAAATTAATTAATGAAAATTTTATATCAAATTAGATAATAAGATGTGCTAAATGAAATTAAGTTATATAGGTTGTAGTTTGGTAAAAAAAAATTAATCATGAGAATAGTTTATTGATGTTACAACAAAAAAATCATGTATATATAGCCTTTCGTATAAAATTAAACAATAAAGTTTTTATGGTCTAGTGGTTTGACATTTACAGTTAAAGATCATGCAGGCTTGCAACATGGGTTCGAAAGTCAACAATGACAAATATTCAAGATCTTTTGTTTTCACAAAAAATGTTACATAAAGGGTTATATGTAACATTTTTTTAGTGTTACTATTAAATGTTACAATTTAAAATCTAATGTAAAACTTATGAAACATGCTACTAAAGATCATTCAAAGTGTTATTTTAGACTTTAGGTAGCACCGACAAATGTAACATCAATAAAATGTTACTTAAAGTCTGTTGTAACACTTTTTTTATATATGTAACACTTTTTAGGTGTTACGTAAGTTCATTTATGTTGTAGTGCCCAACTAAAAAAAGAATCTTGAGTTTGAGTAGATTGTGGTTAATTTATATTATTCTATTATAAAAGGTGATGGGAGATATGATGTATATGTTCAGTAATGATTATAGTAGTTGTCGGGATGGGTGTGTATATTAAAAATATTATTATTTATGGTAATTTTTATATATTTAATATTGAGAAATTTAAATTATGTAAAATTTTGCATTAGTTATAATATATATATATATATATAAATTTCTTTTTCAAAAATAAATTATATATTCGAATAAATTCAGTATCTTTTTTACGTTCACGTTATTAAAATCAAATAGTGAAATTTAGTTGTATAAAAAAGCTCTATATAAAAATATTTCTTAACAAATTTTGATGAATGACAATTTTTAAACCAATTAATTATTGAATGATTGATTTTTTCTTTTTTCTTTTTCCTCCTAATATAAGGACAAATAAGAAACCATGTCCCCCCCTCCCCCCGATTACTTGAATCAAAACCAATGGTCTAGGTACTAATGCTCTCATCACTTGAGCTATCCAACATCGTACTTGATGATTGATTTATAAATAAAATATTTTTTGAGAATTGTGATTGATTTGAAAGTGTGTGTTGCTCAATAATAACCTGATGATGGGTACGCGGTTAACCCAACCGAGAGTTAAAACACAGCGGAGATGTAAATGATAATCACAGTAAAAAATTTCACAAGTCTTAAATTACTTGTGGATGCCTTCAGGGTAAAATAACTCACTATAACAATTGTAAATTACGAGAAGATTCAGAATGTGAATCGAGTGTGTCTCGATTCACACTTCAAGAATCCTAACGTCTCAAAGGACGAATATACAAACTTTAGAGCACTAACTAACCTATCAAAAACTAACCTAACAAGTATCCTATGAAAAATATTGAGATTCGTGAGGAATCTGAATGTTACGAAAACGGGACATGAGATTTACCAAACCTTGTAGACAACACAACAGCAAGACAAACTCGATCTTTTTCTCGTATAGTTGCTTGTCTTCTGTTGGTAGTTGAAGCTCTATGTATAAGGCAATGAGTAGCTCGGAGAGCACTTTTATATAACTACTACCTCCTACAGTTGAGGGCGTTAGTGGTTAGTGGCTAACCATTCAAAATGTAGGGTGGTGGAGAGAGAGAGAGACTCAGTCCTCTTTGTTGAGGACCAAGTCCTTACCTTTTTCTTCTCAACGGCAAAAGACCAGGTCTTCAACTCTTCTTTAGTGCACTCATGTCCCTGCATTTAGTTCATCAATTCGACAACATACTTCACTATTATTCGGCCTCAATTTGAAAGATAATATAATACAACAATATGTTACAAAAATCATATGATGTGTATAAAAGGCAAAACAACAAAATAGAGGATTTAGATAAGAGTTTGAATACTCAAACTCTAACAATTCCCCCCCCCCCCCTGCCTTTTCTACACATTACCAACGTACAATCGAATAATATGCTAAATAACATAAAACTCCCCCTAAATATTAGATATCCTAACTGAAAAGTCTCAAGTAAATCCCAAATAAAATGATAAGCAAATTAAATGCAACGAACTGCTCATCAAAATAAAAGCAAGGGAAAATATCAATTCAAAACAAACTGAGTTAGAAATATCTTAAAACATCTTCAAAAGCAACCAAAAATAACTAAATGCAAAAAAAACCATTGTTTTTAAACATATAACCCTGCAAGACAAATTCAAATTTCATCAAATCAATCCTCTTCCTCATTTCTCTTCCTCTTCAGTATCTCTAGGCTTGTCACCCTCTCTGTCCTCCTCTTATGCATCACCTTCCTCGAGAAAATAGCCTTCTGCAAGAATGTCACCATCATTAACCTATCCCCGGCGAACAACTTTGTCAAATTGGTTGGACTGCCCCTGAACCTTTGTACTTTCATCAGGGTTGACTAGAGGATCAGCACCACCCTCAGCCTCGACACCTTTTAGCAGCGGCATCGGCTGTACTGCTACCTCCTCCTTTTTGTGTAGAAACAAAGCTAAACAAATTGTCACGAACTTTCGTGAGGGTAGTAATTTAAGCAATGAGCATCCAAACTTGGTGAAGAATGAAGGACTGGTTCAGAACTGGCTCAAAAATTGACTCGACTTGTGGGTCAACCTCAGCCAGTTATTCAACATCTTCATCAATCCATGGCAGATCAATAGAGGTGGCAAAATCGGCTCGATACGCTGGCCCAATATTTTATATGGGATGTGCCATATAAATCTAGTCCCGAAGGATTATTTGGCCTGATGATCTTAGTATATCATAAAGGGATACGCTGGGCAGGTACGACTAATTTTAGGCCCGATCGAAATTTGACATTGGCCCGGTCAAGCAGCCCGAATTGCCATCCTACAGATCAATGAACCTTGTAATGGAAGTGATTCTGGGTTGAACACTAAGCATGGGAGGCATCACAAGATCATACCCTGTTGCATCTGGAAGACCTTGTGAGTAGAGGTGGCAATTCGGGTGGGTCGGGCCCATTGAGCCAACATCATATTTCGGGCCGGGATAAAATTTGGTCGGGCCTAAAATTAATCGCCCCGACCTGGGGTATTCCCCTATAATATACTAAGATTATTGGGACAGGTCGGGCCCGTCAGTCTTTTGGCCCATCGGGCCAAATAGTACCAACATTTTTATGACCTGACCTAGAGGTGCCCAAACGGTTCCCGATTCCGGTTCCCGGTCCGGAACCGCCGGTTCCGGAACCACGAGATAGGGGAACCGAAACTGAAACCGAACCGTGAGCTACACGGATCCGGTTAGAACCTTTTTTTTTTTAATATATTATGCATAAATTTATCTCTCCAAATTTTAGAAAATAAAACGGAACTTTAAAAATATTGAACAATAGACAAGAAATTTGTATTAATAATAAATTTAATAAATACAAATTCATATTCGATAATAAAATACAATCACATTCAATTCAATGATTCAAATTACAATTTTTTTATTACAAGCTAAAATTTAAATCTTACAAGACTACAAGTTACAAGGAATGTTGGAAAAGGAAAAGGAAAAAAAATTGGGCTTGAGTTTTATTTTAACTAAAAAATTAGTAATTAATTTTTAACTTAAAATAAAATTGCCTACGTATCATTCACCGACTGGCATTTAGTGAATGAATCAAAGCCCACGTAGTTCTTCTTACCTTGCTTAACTTTCAAAGGTGATCTTGGTTGTGGTCGGTTGAAGCTCAAACATTGTCTCCTTCCTCGGATGAACCGGTTGAAGTTTTCCACGGGACGTAATCTCCCTCTTCGTCAAAGTCGAAGTCTTCTTCTTGTTGTCTTTTTTCGGCCTTTGTCCAATCTTCTAGCAAACATGAATTTTCAATATTTTCAACCGTCAATCTTGTTCGGCGATCATCCAAAATGTTGCCTCCGGTACTAAAAGCTGACTCCACGGAGACGGTTGATGCCGGTGTGGCAAGAATCTCCTTTGCAATGAGGGAAAGGACCGAAAACGCCTTGGATTTTCTGCGCCACCACTTCAAAAGAGAGTTGGTGTTACTGAAATCCATTTCTTCGAAGGTTGTGTGAAAATATCGATCAATCTCGCCAAATAGGTTGCTTGTTAAAGACCCACATGCCTTTTTTAAGGACCGCTCCGCGTACAAGCATCGTATTTTTTCCTGGCTAGGGTTAACACAAACAATTTGGGAATAAGCAGTTGGGTTAGAGGGAACAAAATCACTAGACTCACTAGAGTCATCGCCACCGTATTGAATTCTATATTCTCGAAATGTTGTATAAAAAACCTCTTTAACCTTAATGAAAACAAGTGTGGCATTTGGAGGATCTTCATGATCCGAGAACAATGATTCATAATACATTTTTAATAGTTCAATTAAACCATCCTCTTTAATTCTAGGATCTAACATTTTAGCAATTAAAAATACGTCTGGATTTCCATAAAATATTTGACCCATTTTGTTCTCATTTTGGAAATAGGTTCACTTAAAATTGGGTCATTTTTGTAATAAAAAAATGCTAGTGCAATCGCAACACAATGATCAACTACAAGGGGCGAAGTGGGGTAATAGCAACCGGAAAGTTATTTTGTTGCGTCTTCAAAAAAATTTAAAAGAGTAATCAAGTTCACGCAAGAATCCCAAGCTTGTGGAAACAATTGAATATCATTCATTGGGTTTTGCACAAAAAAATCACATAACGCCTCTTTGTGTTGATAAGAATCACTCAAAATTTTGTAAGTAGAGTTCCAACGGTGGGGGACATCCCAAACAAATTTTTTCGGATGCAATCCGCGATTTTTGCAAAATTTGGACCCTTTTTTTTTATCAAAGTTTGGTACTTCATAATCATTTTTATTCCCATCCCAATAGGATTGATGTGATCACTAAAACATGCTAAACCATCTTGAACACAAAGATTTAGACAATGACATAGGCACCGAACATGAAAAAATCTTCCTCCACAAGTTGGTTGACAATAGTTGATCAAGGTGGGCAAGGATGCCGTATTGGCACTAGCATTATCAAAAGAAATTGAAAAAAAAAAATTGTTGCAAATTATATTCTTGAAGAATCGTCATAATTTTAAGAGCAATGCCTTGTGCGGAATGTGGTGGTGGGAAATCCCTATATGCAATCAAACATTTTTGCATTGTCCACGAATCATCGATCCACGAATCATCAAACGTTTTTGCATTTGCTGACTTATAAAGAACATAATAGAACTTCAATTTGTTTAGTTGTTTATTAACACACTATACTATTATATGCAATAAAATGAGACAAATAAATGAACATTGCATATATGAAAAACTGGGATTACCTCCAAGGTTGGGGCAACCTCCAGTATAACCCTTACTGGATTAAACAAATGCCAAGAGATTTTCTTAGACTGGAAAATCTCTCATGATCTAGAGCCTTAGTAAATATGTCTACTAACTGATTTTCGGTGGAAATACGATCAATGCAGATGATATGCTTTTCAACTAAGTCTCTAATAAAATGATGCCTTATGTCAATGTGTTTGGTTCTAGAATGTTGTACAAGATTTTTGAGATGTCTATGCCACTAGAATTGTCAGAGTACAGAGTTAAGAACATTGCTTTCAAAACCATAGTCATCAAGCATCTGCTTTAACCACAATAATTGTGCACATGAACATCCAGCTGCTACATATTAGGATTCGGAAGTGGAAAGTGATGCACAATTTTGTTACGACTATGCTAAGTTACAAGATTGTTACCATGATAAAAACACCCACCACTGGTGCTTTTTCTTTCATCTAAATCACATGTCCAGTCAGCATTAATATAACCTACTAGATTGGGACATGCTTGATAGTGAGCATATACACTCACAATATACATGATATAAGGATGACTTGTTGTTAAATACAGTAAACTGCCAATCATAGATCGATACAATGTTGGGTCAACCTCCTCCACAACATTGTCCTTATAGATTTTTTGGCTAGAACTCATAGAAGTTCTCATGTGTTTAGCTCCATCTAAATTGATCTGTTTAGTTAAATTCCTAGCATACTTACTTTGTGACATAAAAATGTCATCAGACATTTGTTTTATGTGTAAGCCTAGTAAGAAAGATAGTTCACTTACCATGTTCATCTCGAATGTGGAAGACATAACTTTCATGAACTCATCAAGTAGAACTTCTGAAGTTGATCCACATACTATGTCATCTACATAGATTTGACCAACAATAATGGAAGTGTTTGTTCGTTTGATGAACAAGGTCTTATCAACCTCTCCTTTAACAAAACCAAACTCAATGAGCAATTCTGTTAAGCGACCATACCAAGTTTGAGGTGCTTGATTCAAACTGTATAAGGCCTTTTTAAGCCTATATACATGATCTGGTTATAGAGGATTCTCGAAGCCTTTTAGCAGCTCAACGTATACTTCCTCATTTAGTCTTCCATTTAAGAATGCAACCTTTGCATCCATTTGGTGCAATGTGATTCCAACATCAACTATAGCCACAGGTGTGAAGGTTTCATCAAAATCCACCCCCTCAACTTGTGCATAGCCTTGAGAAACTAATCGTACCTTATTACGAATCACTTTGCCTGATTCATCAATTTTGTTCTTAAAGATCCATTTGGTACCAATGACATTAGTATCCATCCATGGGTTTAGGCACAAGATACCAGACATCATTTTGAGTGTATTTTTCCAGTTCCTCGTGCATAACATTGACCCAAAAATGATCTTTAAGGGCTTCAAGAACATTCTTAGGTTCAATTAATGAAACAAACAGGAAGGATGTACCTCATTGCATGTGGAGGACATGCAAACCAACCTAACCATGTTTCGGGTTCGCACTCCTTCTCCAACGTTTCCAGTCACTTGAGACAACGGATGATAGTTTCTAACACATGTTGGTGGATCACGACGTCTAGTCTGAAGATTTAGATCACACTCATCATCACTTTCTTCTCTAAGTTCGATTGAGGTTGGATTGATTGCTGAATTAACTTCAGTTTCTTTTTCAATCCCTCTTGATTATTAATCAAATCCTCTATATCATCATGTTTGGTTTTTCCTGTAGCATCAATATAATCATCGAAGACGATATTTACATATTCCTGGATGATCCTAGCCCGAAGTTTATAGATCTTATATGCATGACTATTTCTAGCATAACTAAGAAATATACCTTTGTCACTTTTGGAATCAAATTTTGAAAGGTTTCTCTATCATTCAAGATAAAACACACACACACCCAAACACGTCAAAGTAGTTAAGATTAGGATTTCTACCCTTTAAGATCTCATAAGGAGTTATGGTATGCCTGGTCCAAAGTATACACGGTTAACAATATGGCAAGCAGTGTTTAAGACTTCAGCCCAAAAACACTTTGCAAGCCTTTATGAACTAAGCATCACTCGTGCCGTTTCTTGCAAGGTGCAATTTTTTCCTCTTAGCAACTCCATTTTGCTGGAGGAGTTTTAGTTGATGAAAATTCTTGAAAAATACCCTTCCTTTCACAAAACTCAGAGAAGGACGTGTTTTTGAATTCCTTTCCATGATCGGATCTAATGCGATCAATGGTAGCACTGTGCATGATTTTAAATCTAGAAAAAAAATATTTGAAAGTATCAAAGACATTTAATTTTTCATACAAGAAAAACACTCAAGTAAATCGTGAGAAATCATCAACAATCATATATGAGTACCTCTTACCTCCCAAACTTTCTTCCTCAACAAGACCCATGAAATCCATATGGAGTAGCTAGAAACATCGAGTGGTAACTGCAGGTTGACCTGGATGTTGGACAACCTCGTGACCAACCCTAGTCTGTTTACCCTTTCAGCAATCACCATAAACAAAATTTTATTTCTTTTGAAGTTAAGGGATACCTTTTACAACTTCAAATTTCACAAGTCTGTCTAGGTTCCTAAAGTTCATGTGTCCTATCTTTTGATGCCACAAAATAGTATCATCAATTTGAGCTCGATTGCACCTTAGTTCACCAACAAGGTAGCAATTGTCAGCTAATCTTCGACCAATCATAAAACGAATGTTTGATCGACCGAGGAAATCACATGAGCTACGAGTGAAATCATCCTGTAAGTCGCCATCGCACAATTGAATAATTCTAATCAAGTTAGCAGATAGTCCATTTACATGATATACATTATGTAACTTAGGGAATCCAGGAACATTTAGAGTTCCCTTCCCAACGATGTGTCCACTAGACCCTTCTCCATAGGTCACATGACCTGCTTCACATGGCACATAATCAATAAGGAAAGTTTTATTTCCAATCATGTGGTGAGAGCAGCACTGTCAAAGTACCATGACCATGAAATGTTAGATCTCAAAGCAGTAAATGAAATATTGCATGTTAAATTATTTTACGAACCCACATCTATTTTAGTGAGGAGTTTGATTTTGAACAGACTAGTTACATCCAGGTTGGGCCATGCTGAGTCAACCCCTTCCCTTTTTTACATCAGATTTCAACTTTCGACAAAAAAGTTTGATGTGACTAGGAATTAAGCAGTAATGACATATGAACTTACATTTCCTTTTTTCTTTTGATGGTATAGGTAACTTAGCAGATTCATTAACACAAGGTTTCTCACATTCTCATACAAAAGGAAGTCCGTTACTACTCACAATGTTGGTTTCCCTAGACTCATTATATCCTAAACTAGCAGATGATTTCTAATAATAGCTAAGACTTCATCAAGTTTAGAAGTACCTGAATTTAAACTCCTAAAGGTTTCAGAATCTTCTTCAGCCTGACCTTTGCAGCACCAAGATCAACATCCTTACTGGTCAGAAGTACCTCAAAACGTGTTACCAGCTCAGGGAGGTTGTCATTTTCTTCGATCGGCTTGATCATAGCACAACACTGTTAATTCCACTTTTTGAGAAGCTCAAAATAAACCACCTTCATTTCTTCAACCACTTTGACTGTTTCTTCATCAATCTTCCCATCTGGTTCTTTTTCAACTGAAGTGTTGAAGCAGAATATGTTGAGATAGTAACTGGCCTGATACATTTCTGAAACTAGGTCACAGGTTGGGTTAACTGCCGATTAATTTTAGTGTCATCTAGTAAGAAACAGTTCTTCATGGTTAAAAGCATAAATGTTTGATCCATTACAGTCTCAAGCTTCGGATCGTCATCATCACTCAAGGAAACCCAGTTTGCTTTTCCGTATCTGCGAAGGATATTGGCATATTCATTTGCATAATGTCTATTCCCCTTGCATGCTCGTCATTTAGCCGAATCTATATTCCTGGATTTGTACCTCTGTTGATTCTGAGAAAGCTCTTCGAACTGGTGGGGTTAAAACTAGCGGTGTTTTCTTGGGTGGTGACTTCTTTTGAGCAGAAGACCTTGGTGTATTTGAAGACTTGTTCCTCAACTTCCTCATCATCGAATTATTCTTTCGGGTTAGTAGGACAACATCAACTCCCTCACTTATCTATTCCAGCTCCTTCTCATCTTCTTCATTCGAAGCTATTAATTCCTTAGGAGAGTCTCCGTCTTCAATCTGCAATGCAACATTCTTCCCTTTGTAAAATTTCTTTTGATGATTCATATTCATCTCATATGTTTGAAGAATGATCATGAGGGTAGTGAGCTCCATTGTGGCACTGTTGTGAGCTTCTTCAATGGCAGATACTTTTACATTAAAATAATCGAAAGTGACCGAATGACTTTAGAAATAGATTCTTATTGCTAATGGCATCACCCAAATCTAAGGCCTAATTAGCAATATCAAGAATCTTGTTGAAGTAGGATTGAATGGACTCATATTCCTCCATTTGTAGATTCTCAAACGGATCCGTGACAATCTGGAAATGTGACTCTCTAACACTATCATCACCATCACAGTAACGTTGGAGAATATCCCTGGCATCTTTCACCGTCTTACACAGTTTAATCAACCTGAGCATATTCATGTGGACCTTGAGGGTGATCGCATTGAGAGCTCGTTCACTGTAGTTGGATGTTTCAACCTCTTCTCATGTTCATTAATCTTCAGGATTTTTTACTCTCTCACCATCATGATGAGTGATCATGGGAAACTTCCATCCTTCTACGATAACCCTTTAGGCTCTCATGTCAATAGACTTGATATGAGACCTAAAACCGAACTTCCAATAATCATAATTGGATCCATCCAAAACTGGAAGTCTAGTAACAGTAGTAGTATCAATACTGGGCAACACACTAACAAGATCACACTTAGTGTGTCAAGCGATGACTTTAGTGCCAATTGAAAGTGTATGTTGCTCAATAATAACCAGAGGTTGGGTATGCGGTTAACCTAATCGAGAATTGAAACGCAATGGAAATGTAAATGATAATCACAATAACATTTTCCACAAGTCTTAGAACACTTGTGTGTGCCTTCAGGGCGAAATAACTCACTATAACAATTGTGAATTACAAAAAAATTCAAAATGTGAAAGACAAACTTTATTTCACACTTCTAGAATCCTATCTCAAATGACGAATAAACAAAGTCTAAAGCACTAAATAACCTATGAAACTAACTGTACAAGTATTCTATGAAAAGTGATTCAGATTGGTGAAAAATCGGAATGCTACTAAAATTGCAGACTTTAGGTTGGACAAGAGGTTTAACAAACCCTCTAGACGACACAACAGCAAGACAGACTCGATCTTTTTCTCGTATGGTTGTTTGTCTTCTGTTGGTAGTTGAAGCCCTATTTATAGGGCAATGAGTAGCTTGGAGAGCACTCATACATAACCACTACCTCCTACAGTTGAGGGAATTAGTGGTTAGTGGATAACCATCCGAACTGTAGGGTGGTTGAAAGAGAGAGAGACTCGATCCTCATTGTTGAGGACCACGTCCTTGCCTTTTCCTTCTCAACGACAAAAGACCAGGTCTTCAACTCTTCTTTATTGCACTCATGTCCCTGCATTTGGTTTATCAATTCGACATACATATTTCACTATTATTCGGCCTCAATTTGAAAGAGAATAGAATACAAAAATATGATACAAAAATCATATAATGTGTATAAAAGACAAAACAACAAAATAGAGATTTAGATAAGAGTTTGAATACTCAAACTCTAACATGTTTGATGGTTGATACACACACATATCAAATACTCCCCCCGTTCCGGTCTAACTTTCCTACGTTGACCGGGCACAGAGGTTAAGAAAAAGCAGTTAACTAGTACTTTTGGCTGACTTTTTACTTTTTCAGCCTTTTAATTAGGAGAGAGATTAGTGTGATCACATTTCTCTCCATTTTCCTAATTTCCAAGGTACAAAAATAGTAAAAATAAATTCAAACAGATTGGGTTGAATCAAATTCTAGATCAATCAAATTACTAAACCAGAAATTAGGGCTTGCAAACAAATTCAGACCAGAAGCTCAATTAAATATCGAAGAATCATGCAAATGGTCGTAGGAACTTATTCACGCGGAAGGGAATTCAAACCCTAACTATTCCAGACGGGAATTTTGGGGATTTCATAAATTAGGGTTTCCAGAGACATAGCAGTAGACTACTGAACAACCAAAACATATGCCAAACATCCAGAAATTGGGGTTTCAAAAAAATTCGAAGAATCATGCCCAAATTAGGGGGTCCAGAAATAGATCAGACTGTTGAACAACCAAAGCATATGACAAAATTGCAGAACTTAGGGCTTTCAGAAAATTTCGAAGAATTATCCTCATATTAGGGTTTCGAGAAACATATCAACCGACAATCAACAATCAACGAGCAACGAAACATTAACATCAAGTAATCAACAAACATCAGATCCATAGATTTACAAAAACCCATAACATATAAATCGAAATAAGGATCCAGATGCACATAACCTTTTAATCAACGGAACCCAAACGACCAGACAATCGAAGAAATGACCTTGCATTTCTGAGCTGTACAACAAATTGGAAGTGACGCAGGAAACCTCGATCCCAGTTGGGAGAGCACCCTCTTCCACTTCATCCAGATCCAATTCTGCAACAAAGGACTCCTCGGAGTCAAACACAAAATCCTCTTCAGATTTCGAGAATACCATTTCCATCCCAACGGATAAATCTTCCGATTCACCAACACGAAGTATGAAAGAAGGACTAGCTATTATCGCAAGAATCAACTAGATCTGGATGAGATCTGGTAGAAACATCGAGATGAAAGACTGAAAAAGAGAGAAACGGCGCGATGAATTAGGATTTGTAGAGTGAGAAAGAGTATTAGTTTAGGTGGGTTAATTAAGTTTAGGAAATTTAGTTAGGTTAAGAAAAATTAAAATAAGATTTTATAATAACATTTTTGTAATATGAACAAAAAGTAGGGATTTTTATTTTTGACTTTTTTTGTCATTTTAGGGCTGACAAGTTAAGTTGTGATTCCGAAAAGGAAAGTAGGCAAGTTAGAGCAGGACGGAAGGATCGATGTTATAATATAATATCGTGTATATATAGATTTTCTTGTAAAATAAAAATAAAATAGTTACTATAGCTTAGTGGTTTGGTCTTTGCACTTAAGGTTTTGCAATCTAGCAATCTAGTTTCGAAATTCGGCAATCCCAATTTAATATTTCTTTCTTTAAGAAGAAAGTGTTATATAAAGGTAATATGTAACATATTTTAAATTAGACTATAGGTAACACCGGCAAATATAACACCAATAAAGTGTTACCTAAAGTTTATAGTAACATTTTTTGTATATACATAACACGTTTTATATGTTACATAAGCTCAGTTATGTCGTAGTGTTTTAAAAATATTCATCATATTTCCCATTACCCATTATCATAATAACTAAATATTTTCGGAAAAAAAATATATATATTATAAAATTGTATGTTATATGATTATTCAAAGAGGAAAGTTAAATATTTTCGGTTGAATGTTATAAATGACTAGTTTCATATTTTTAATTTAACAATACACATAATAAATATTTTTCAATATTAAAATTGGTAAGAAAATGGAGGGGGAGGTGTCACATCAATAAAATGAGATAAAGTGTGAGAAATCTTGATTGTGTTGTCACGTAAGTTAGTTGATGGAGAGTGTTATTAGTTGGGTTGTGATTCTCGAGATAACCCCACACTCACACAACCAAGTCTACCAAATAATGAGCTGGGTGGCCAAGCCACAACTTATAGGGCACACCATAACCCTAACACCTGCTCAATAGATGAGACTGAATAATGCACATTATATTTTATTTGTAGAGCATTTTTAAAAACTTTTAATCTTCACGTGCATAAATAAAATATATATATGAACAATAATATATATTAGAATTTCTAGTGCACGTTACATGTGTGTTTGTTTTGCTAGAGATCATATGGAATTCAAGATAATATATTACAAAAAGTAATAATGTTACATCATGCCTACTGAACTGTTGGAAATTAGTAATCATTAAATTGTGGATAAGACACTTTAATGATATAATTAAGTGATCGGAAGTTTAATTTTGTAGGAATTAAACTTCACACGATTAATCTATGGAGAAAGTACATGATCGTAGGGTTTTAATTTACTCAAAACCGATATGTGGTGAGTGAGAAATTAATACATAAAGTTTATCACTTGATTATGTATCAAGTGCAGGATTAATAACTAAGAGTAGTTATTATCCCACATTGGTTTAAATGCTCTTTAAGTTAGTATATATATATGTGAAAGCTCATCATTAAGGTGTATCAATTATACATGTGAGGGAATCCAAGGGAAGTCCACACGCGCGCTCGCTCGCTCGGCTCGGCACGGCACGGCCACGGCCACGCCGCGGCTCGTGCTCGGCCTTGGGGAATGCCTCGGCCGAGGCCCAAGTAACTTTTTGAAAGCCCAAAATCAATTGGGCCGACGGATGAACTTCAGGAGCCCAAAATGTGGATGGGTTTGAATTTAAATTCAAACCTGTAACATCTAGCATTATGGACTGTTAAGGAGTATTTAATTGGGCCGTTACTAAGCCCGTAACAACCAACAATTAATTGACAGCATTAATCCTGTTCCCCAGCTGCACCTATATATACCTGCTCCCTGCATGCAAACAAACACTCAATTTTTCACCTGAATCTTCATATCATTCTCTGCATTTTTTCTCCAGTTCAGAACTCGAACATCTAAGTTCGCCGGATCCTTTTCTGTTAGTAGTGCTACTACAGAAAAGGACGTAAACCGTTATATCTTTGGGGTCTATTACTTCGTTCCGTGAGCACTAGCCGAGAAGTAATTTATCCTAAGGACAATGGTCTTCCACGTCTCGGTTTTTGCTTTCGTTTGTTTCTGTTAGCTTTTGTTTTTCCAGAACATTGTGATAACAATCTTAGGACAAATTATTTTTTCGATTTCTGGAAAAATGTCGACCAATCAGAATGTTCCTCCTGTTCCAGCAAGAGTTATCCCTACTCCACCGGCTAACTCAGTTGAAAAGCCGGAAAAGTTTTCCGGTGACAATTTCAAGAGATGGCAGCAAAAGATGCTGTTCTACATCACTACTTTAGGATTTGCTTCGTTTCTGAAGGAAGATCCTCCGGCTGCTCCTGCAGAAATAGATACTGATCAACAAAGGCGAGTTGCCTTTGATTCATGGTCACATGGTGACTACCTCTGCAAAAACTATGTGATGAATGGACTTGCTGATCCATTGTACAACGTGTATCAAGATATCAAGTCTACGAAAGAGCTGTGGGATGCTTTGGAAAAGAAGTACAAGACAGATGATGCCGGCACAAAGAAATTTGTGGTGGCTCGGTTTTTAGACTTCAAAATGGTTGACAACCGTTCGGTTGTGGAACAAGCCCAAGAGTTTCAGCTCATAGTTCATGAAGCTTCGGCTGAAGATATGAAACTTCCGGTGCCATTTGTAGTGGCAAGTTTAATAGAAAAACTACCTCAGAGTTGGAGTGACTTCAAGAACTATTTGAAGCATAAGCGAAAGGAAATGACGGTAGAAGACTTAATCCTTAAGCTGAGGATTGAAGAGGACAACCGGAAGAATGAATCCAGGTTTAGGGCTCATGTTGATGCAAGGGCCAACCTTATGGAGAGGGGTTCCTCGAGTGATAACAAGAGGAAACGCCCAAATGACAACAACAATCAGGGAAACCGTGCGCCAAATAACAATGGTAAAGGTAAGCAACCTGCTAACGTGACTAGATTTGCAGGTAATTGTTACAACTGTGGCAAGCCTAACCACATGGCTAAAAACTGTAATCTGCCGAAGCAGAAGAAGAAGAAAGTGACAGCTAATGTTGTTGAGGAGAATGAGTTGGACCTCACTGCTGTAATCTTTGAGGCCAACATTGTGGACAATCCAAGAGAATGGTTTGTTGATACAGGAGCCTCTTGTCACGTTTGTTCTGACAGAGAGGTCTTCTCAAGTTATAAGGCTTCTTCCAGGAGAAAGCTACATATGGGAAACCAAGCCTCTTCTGAGGTGGCCGGAGTGGGCAACGTAGTTCTGAAGTTAACTTCTGGAAAAGAGCTCACTCTAAAGGATGTGCTGCATGTCCCAGACATCCGGAAAAAATTGGTTTCTGGTTCTTTGCTGGTAAAGCATGGGTTTCGTCTAGTTTTTGAAGCTGACAAGTTCATACTAAGCAAGCAAGGAGTATTCATAGGGAAGGGCTTTGTAGTGAATGGATTGTTCAAAATGAATGTAATGGCCAAGCACCAAATGAATAATGTAACTTCTGCTATGAATGAAAAAACATCAACTTCTTCTTACTTGCTTGAGTGTTCCTCTTTATGGCATTCTAGATTAGGACATGTTAATCTCAATGCTATAAAACACTTAGTAAATTTAGATTTGCTAAAACTGAATGAAATTAAATCACATGGAAAATGTGAGGTATGTGTTGAAGCTAAGATGGCTAAATTACCTTTTCATTCAGTAGAAAGGAGCACAATACCTCTAGAATTAATACACACTGATGTGTGTGACTTAAAATTTGTGCAGACTAGAGGTGGTAAAAAGTTTTTCATAACTTTTATAGATGATTGCACAAGATATTGCTATCTTTATCTTCTAAGCAGTAAAGATGAAGCAATAGAGGCGTTTAAACACTACAAAGCCGAAGCTGAAAATCAACTAAGCACTCGGATAAAGATAATCCGAAGTGATAGAGGTGGTGAATATATGGCTCCGTTTGAAGAGTTATGTGCTCAAAATGGCATAATTCATCAAACTACAGCTCCGTATTCTCCACAATCTAACGGCGTTGCAGAACGCAAAAATCGTACTCTTAAGGAGATGATGAACGCTTTGTTGATTAGCTCAGGATTACCCCAGAACATGTGGGGGGAAGCTGTTCTTACAGCTAATTATATATTGAATAAAATTCCACTAAAAAGAGTTGACAAAACTCCTTATGAAATATGGAAAGGGCGTAAGCCATCTTACAAATATCTCAAAGTGTGGGGGTGTTTGGCTAAGGTTGAGGTGCCGTTACCTAAACAAGTGAGAATTGGCCCTAAAACGGTTGATTGTATATTTGTTAGGTATGCACTTAATAGCAGTGCGTATAGATTTCAGATTCATAAATCTGAAATACCAGATATGACTGTTGGAACGGCCATGGAATCAAGGAACGCAGTATTCTTTGAAAATATATTTCCTTGTAGAGAAAGATTGATAGAAAGTGAAAATCAAGGAATTATTTTGGAAAAAGGAAGTAGTTCAAATCTAAAAAGAACTGTTGAAGCTACAAGTAGTTCTCGGACCTTAGAAGAAGAGGAAACGAGGCGTAGCAAAAGAGCAAAGACTGCAAAGTCATTCGGTCCTGATTTTATCATATATATGTTAGATGATGAACCGAGATCAATAAAAGAAGCTCTGTCTAGTCCAGATGCACCATACTGGAAAGAAGCAATCAACAGTGAAATTGAATCCATCATGCAAAACCACACGTGGGAGTTAACTGACCTTCCGTCAGGGTGTAAACCTTTAGGATGCAAGTGGATCCTAAAGAAAAAGTACAAAGCAGATGGTTCAATAGATAAATACAAAGCTCGTTTGGTAGCTAAAGGCTTCAAACAGAAAGAAGGTGATGACTTCTTTGATACTTACTCCCCTGTGACCAGGATCACATCCATTCGAGTGCTTCTCTCGATTGCTGTAATACACAATCTTGAGATTCATCAAATGGATGTGAAGACTGCGTGTTTAAATGGAGAGTTAGAAGAAGAGATCTATATGCATCAACCCGAAGGGTTTGTGGTACTGGGACAAGAAAATAAGGTATGTAGACTAGTAAAGTCATTATATGGTCTCAAACAAGCGTCAAAACAATGGCACTTGAAATTTGACACTACAATTGTCAAATGGTTTCAGAAACAACGAATGTGACAAATGTGTGTACATAAAAGGTACATCAGAAGCATATGTCATGTTTGTCTATACGTAGACGATATGTTAATCATGGGAAGTAGTCATGAGATAATCATGGATACTAAAAAGATGTTGAAAAGAAATTTCGACATGAAGGATATGGGTTTGGCTGATGTGATTCTCGGAATCAAAATAGTTAGGACATCAGAGGGAATTGTTCTGACACAATCTCACTATGTAGAGAAAGTACTCAGAAAATTCAATGCCTTTGATGGACCACCTGCCAAGACTCCATTGGAATTAAAACTTCATCTTAGGAAGAACATGGGTGAAGCTGTAGCTCAAGTTGAATATGCAAAAGTGATAGGGAGTCTAATGTACATAACAAACTATACTAGACCGGATCTTGCATGTTTGGTTAACAAAATGAGCAGGTTTACAAGCAATCCAAGCCAAGAGCATTGGAAAGCATTGACAAGGATTCTGAGATACTTAAAGTATACTCTTAATCATGGGCTTCAATACACGAGATATCCTCCAGTTATTGAAGGATACAGTGATGCGAATTGGATTTCGGACACTAAAGACTCTTTTTCCACTAGTGGATACGTATTCACTATTTGAGGTGGAGCAGTGTCATGGAAATCTACGAAACAAACGTGTATAGCCAGATCCACCATGGAATCAGAGTTCATAGCTTTGGATAAAGCTGGTGAGGAAGCAGAATGGCTTCGAAACTTTTTAGAAGACATTCCATGTTGGAGTAAACCTGTTCCGGCCATAATTTTTCATTGTGACTGTCAAGCCGCTATAGGAAGAGCGTTGAACAATATGTATAACGGTAAGTCTAGGCATATATGCCGTAGGCACAACACCGTAAGATAGTTGATCTCTAGTGGGGTTATCACAATAGACTATATAAAGTCTAAAGATAACTTAGCGGATCCGTTGACCAAAGGTTTAAACCGAGATCAGTTGTTAAAATTGCGAGAGGGAATGGGAGTAAAACCCACCAACTAAAGAATAATCAAAATGGATACCCAACCATGATGAGTGGAGATCCCACAAACTTGGTTCAATGGGACAACTAAGTTTTGAAAGTTCAGAGGAGGCACTTGGAAGAATATGTCTTCAAAATCCATCCCTAGAACGCAAGATAAGTGCGAAAAACCTGTAAACGGTGGTAGAGGATAAGTCTTATGACTTTTAATGACTTCGAAACACCTTAAGGAGGTAGAATAGTACAGGATATTCGATAAAGAAGTCACCTATGTAAGTGTGAAGTAAAGGGCCGCTTCAAATGAAACACTTATGAATCCAAAGAGGGTCCATGGCCGAAACGGACCAAAACGTGAGAACAAGGATGTTCTGGTCAGTATTGTGTATTCATTGTTGACTAGGTACACACTAAGGAGGATTGGTTCAGATTAAGAAATCTACCAAACCACCGGTGTATCCAACAAATGAAATACTATGGAAGGTTCAAAGTCAAAAACTACTTTTCCTTAGGCAGTACTGATCACTAAGAGTCTAGACTGGAGATTGCATTCATGCATGCATTAATTTTCACTCATGTGGGGGATTGTTGGAAATTAGTAGTAATTAAAGTGTGGATAAGACACTTTAATGATATAATTAAGTGGTCGGAAGTTTAATTTTGTAGGAATTAAACTTCACATGATTAATCTATGGAGAAAGTAGATGATCGTGGGGTTTTAATTTACTCAAAACCGATATGTGGTGAGTGAGAAATTAATACATAAAGTTTATCACTTGATTATGTATTAAGTGTAGGATTAATAACTAAAAGTAGTTATTATCCCACATTGGTTTAAATGCTCTTTAAGTTAGTATATATATATGAAAGCTCATCATTAAGGTGTATCAATTATACATGTGAGGGAATCCAAGGGAAGCCCACACGCGCGCTCGCTCGCTCGCTCGACTCGGCACGGCCACGCCTCGGCTCGGCTAGGCTCGGGCTCGGGCCTTGGGGAATGCCTCGGCCGAGGCCCAAGTAACTTTTTGGAAGCCCAAAATCAATTGGGCTGACGGATGAACTTCAGGAGCCCAAAATGTGGATGAGTTTGAATTTAAATTCAAACCTGTAACATCCAGCATTATGGGCTGTTAAGGAGTATTTAATTGGGCTGTTACGGTCAATTAATTGACAACATTAATCCTGTTCCCCAGCTGCACCTATATATACCTGCTCCCTGCATGCAAACAAACACTCAATTTTTCACCTGAATCTTCATATCATTCTCTGCATTTTTTCTCCAGTTCAGAATTCGAACATCTAAGTTCGACGGAGCCTTTTCTGTTAGTGGTGCTACTATAGAAAAGGACGTAAAACGTTATATCTTTGGGGTCTATTACTTCGTTCCGTGAGCACTAGCCGGGAAGTAATTTGTCCTAAGGACAGTGGTCTTCCACGTCTCGGTTTTTGCTTTCGTTTGTTTCTGTTAGCTTTTGTTTTTCCAGAACATTGTGATAACATGAACCACTAATCATCAAACCTAATTTGCAAAATAATAGGATTTTCATTTTCTCTTTTTAGTGAGGAAATATTTGAATTCTTTAATACATTAAAAGTTCCTGAAAGGAACATGATAGACATGTGCATTGAAGGGACACTTAATAGTAAATTTAGAAGTTCATAAAATATAGTTTTTAAATTTATCAAATGTTGATCTCACAAAACAAGAAAAACAAATGAAAACACGAGATGTTGCATGTACAATTTTTTATCCATATTACTCCCCAATTTCATAAAGAGTAATGTTTTATAATGATATAAATTTTCTTATTTTAAGCTATTTTGGCAAAATTATAATCTTTTAAAAGCTATAATTTTTGGCTTATGATGCTCTTTTTTATTTTTTATTTTGACTTATTTACAAATATTTAATTTATTCATTAGTTTTTTTTTTAAATTTTATTTAACTAATAAAAATTAATTTTTCAAGCACAACTATAATATATAATTCACTTAATAAAAATATCTCTTTTTTTTTTTTAATACACCTGTTTATCAGAGTATAGTCTATTAACATCACCTTATTATAAATATGAATTATGAATTATTTGTGATCCCAACTCAATTTCCCGAATCCAATCCAATGCAAGTATAAAGTGAGAATAAAATAAAATAAAAAGTGTCCCCTTATTTTCCTTGCGTGTCATCAAGCAATTATTTTTGTTTCTCCTTTTTTATAAAGCAAAAACTTGGGTGCATATGATGCACAATAGTGCTTAAAGTATACCTCGATTTAAAATTGTGCACGGGCGCGTCAAACATATATATATATATATATATATATATATATATATATATTTTTTATGTTCTTACAATAGACTTATTATGTTCTTGTAGTATAGTAACTTTGTGTTTAGAGTAGACTCGTGTTCTTACAGTAGACTTATCGTGTTCTTGTAGTATAGTTATTTTGTGTTTAGAGTAGACTTATTGTGTTATTGCAGTATAATTTTTTTTTTAATAAAAAAAACGCGATCCGCGCGCGGACGCGATTTTTTTATAAATCATATTTCAGAGGTTTTTTTAAGTCCACGTGTTAAATTATAGTGATGTATAATAAATTTATTGTACATCACATGCACACAAGTGTTACTCTTTTCACAATATATCAGCAATTATTCTTCTTTACAAATTGATGTTCCATTTTAAAATTAGAATATGTGTGTTTGCTTAAGATTGGGGAATCTTGAGTCAAACTTAATTGAGAAAGTTAATAATTGTGTTTTATTGAAATTTGATCGCTTAAATTTATTGGAGGAAACCATACGCTTTTGACGCTCATGTATTGAGTGAGTTTTGGAAAAGTATTTTTATACACTAACTATAAGCTATCTTGGTCAAAATAATTTTTTAACATAAAGTCATTCAAAGAAAACATGTTGCAGCTTGCACGTCGGTTAGAAGATTTAAATCTTATTAATTGCAAATGTCGTAGCAAGGAAAATACCTTCACCTGATTTTCTATTATTAATTTTTTCTTATACACAGTATAAATAGGCTGTCATTTTCAACGGCAAAAATATTGGAAATCGTTGGTAATTTGTTTGACGAAGTGATATTATGGCCACATTTGCATTTATTTTATATAAGTAATTTTATGTTTTTCACTTGAAAAGTTTATTTCGAGTGTTTGTAGAATTTACTTTTAGCTTAAAAAATTATTTTAAAATCAAAATCTAAAAGCAAGTCTTCCTTAATTCAAACTAATTCTCAGCTTAATTCTATCTTTTGTCCTCAGTTTTTCTCGTTAACGGGACGTCTATTTCAAACATTACATAATTTTACCTTAAAGTAATTTCTGAATATTTTTTTTAACTTAATAATTTTTTTAAAAAAGCACAAACACTTCGTAAGAAGGTGCTTGACTAAGTTTATAAGCACCTCCAATCATATTACTCCCACTGTTCTATAAAAAGAGCCAACTTAAATAAAAAAAATTGTCACTAAATAAGAGTCTTGTAATGTCAACGTCTCATTTTCTTAGTTCAAGTAAAAACTTAAGTTTTTTATTTTGTGATTACTTATATAATTGGATATGTTAAATCAAAAGATAAAATAAGTCGTGTAAATGATGATTGATGGTTTTTGGAGAGTTGTACCTTCATTATATTAGTAAAAATGAAAAGTTGTACACTTCTAAACATGACTCTTTTTGTGGGGACGGAGGGAGGATAAGATATATGAGAGTTTATAAGCTTCACAATATGATGTTGAACTGCTTATAAGATGTGAAAATAAGCTCTTATAACTTATAAGCTCAATAAAGAAAAAACTATCTTTAGTTTATCTTATTTTCATAAGATCTTATAAGTCACACTCAAATTACACATACTACCCAAATATAAACATACTTCCTTCATATGCACTACACATAATTCACACATCTCACATATTCAATAATAAAATGTGTGTTTGATGGTAAGTTTCAAGCCCATGCCCCAAATCTATAACAAAGTCTCTTTATTCAACTACAAGCTTAAACCATCATTATCCAAATATATTACGTTTTATCCCAAAAATATGTATATATATATATACACACACACACATTTCTGTATTCATTTTGAAGAATGCGTGTGTTTTGTCCCCCTTCCCCACCCCTAAAAAATATTATGACATACTAGGATATTTAGATGATTTTCATAATATGCAGTAAAAGCATTCTAAGTTTTAATATATAGGTAGAATATATTTTGACATATTTAAATAATAAACATTATATATTTAAAATTTTAATACATGCATATTAATGTTGCTCGTGATTTTTTGTTATTGGTGGACTGGGCATCTAGGATTGAAGGCATGACGAGATCAAGGTCTTTGGCATTTGGCAGACGTTGAGAGCTCAAAATGTTGAAAATGGGGGATGGAAAGGGCAGGTCAAATTCTTGCTTCTGTTCGGCATGGGACATGATGTCCTTGAACGCAAGCTCCCCAAAGTTGACGTAACACCCTGTACCAATTTAGTAGATCTGGATTCCTCGACCATTCGTGACCTTTGTGGTGTTAGTGGAGGGGCGCCAATTGTGCACGACTATTTTGTGGAGGCCGATGTATAATTGTGATAATGTTAAAATTTTCAGAAGCTTAGGCCATTTCCTGACTTTTCCTAGGTGATGACCCGACAATCTCATCCATGTCATCATACACAACACTCTCGGGCTGGCATCTCGTACCTAACTCCTCATTGATGATCTGAGGAGTAATCTTGTACAATTTTCCACGAACGTAGACCTTCGCACATTAACACAATTCTGGATCACCAACATTCTTCAGTAGATTGACATAAAAGTACCTCGCGGTCTCCTTATGATAAGGAGAGGTTGAGATGACTGTGGGCAACATGCCATGTTTTTCCAGCAACTGGTGAATACCAAGCTTTACAAACTGGCTCACATTGATTTTGCTTTCTGGTCGGATTTTTCGTACTTAGGCCAACTTTTAGCACGAGAATAAAAATAGGAATTTTTATTGCAAACACTAGAAATATCATACCCTATGTTAGGAGATCCTTCCTCAGTAGGTTCTTGTGCTGGAGCTTTCTTCTTTGATCTGGTTGACCGAGATGTTGAGCCAACCTTGGGAGTTATTTTCTTCTTTCCTTTCTCTTTTTGAATCTTTTTCACAAATTGTCGAATAGTGACAGGGCTTGATGGTTGGAAGAATAGTTCTTCCTCTTCAGAGCTCGAATTCTCTTCCGGGATGGGCTCTGTCTCAACATTGAAATCTTCACCACTCTGATCATCAAGCTCAGTAGAGGATGAGGATTGGGGAACCTCATTCTCAACCTTTTCAGTGTGTTCATCCATAATCTTGAACACGCCACCCTCTTCACTGTCAAATGATTCATCAACCAATCTCATTGGCTAAGGGGCTTTGCTGCTCTTTTGTCACTTGGAAACCGATGCTGACGATGAAGCACCACTATTTTTCTTCTTTTTCTTCTTCTCAGGTCTGGAATTAGGTGCATCAAACACCTTCTTTGACAACCTTGGTGAATTCCTAGGTTGTTCAGAACTTTCAGCCCCAATCATGTATTTTCGGCTTCCTACAAACCCAAATCATCCCCTTCTGGTGCATCAACATTAAAGGGATAACCATGATCCCAGCATGGTTGTGATATGTGTGGGAACAATAATAGCTCCCCCTACGAATGATCTTTTATCGAGATTTTTACAGTGGAAAATCCTTAGTGCCAGAGACAGGTGGAGGTACCCTAGATGAAGAGGTTTTTGATATGGCTAGAGGACTCTGGAAGTTTGTTGGTGGCAGGATCATGATCGGCACCAGAAATTCTAGATTGGCTGTCGGAGGAGGGTTGCAGACGTCAGGTTAATTCGCAACACCATGGATAGGGGATGTGTCCATGTGTGTGACCTGTGGTCCAACTCTTGTAAATGACGACGACGTAGCAGTGGGAGGTCAAACCAATTTTGGTGAAATTTCCATTGGTGTGGTGATCAAAGTAGTCGTTGTGGCGGAGGAACGACTGTCGGCGATTGATACATGTAGTGTATGCTTGCATTTAAGTCAATTTATAGAGTTATTTTGGTAATGTTTGCATACAAATTCGGTTGATTTATATTCATATTTTATATCTTGAGCCGGATACGTGTTTGCTCGTATTTGTAGTTAAAAGTACTATTTAGGCTTAAAAGTCCATTAGGACGAAGTTTGTAGAAGAAACAAGCAGAGACGAGGTGAACCGACCAAAAGAGGCACAAATGTAGAATTCCAGCCTGACACACTATCAGTATTTTGCTCATATCTTGAATTTCACATGTTCAAATGAGGTGACATTAATGGCATTGTAAAGCTAACTCAAAGGGCTACAACTTTCCCAGAAATAGCCAAAGCCAAATTATGACCGAAAGACCTCCAAATATGGCCTTGGATTCGGAGAAATAAAAAGCAGAAGGTGCCACTCGGCCGATTGCACTGAACTCACTTGGGCGAGTGGCGAGATTCAGTGTCGTACTCAGCCGAGTACACTAAACTCACTCGGGCGAGTGGGTAGGTTGGTTCACGCATTTTCATGTGTTTTGAGCTAATTTTTGACCCGTTTCAATCTCAATCATCCCCAACTTATAAATAGGGGTTCTCCAAGTCTGCAAATCATCATCAAACATCAGAAAAGTCATCTTGGAGGCTTGAATCGAAGAGTAAGAAGTACAAAGTGAGGAAGATTGAGATTGCAGACTCCGGGTTTAGGCGTTATTGTTTTTATTTATTGTTTTGGAATGTTTGTCTATGAATGTTCTTTGGTTTTGATTATGAACATGAGTAGGTAAACACGTTTGTGTTAGAAAGCAGGTTGTAATTGATTATTTTATTTTACTAGTTGTTCACCTATGCTATGCACGTGTATATTTAATTTTTAAATATATTAAAGTTTAAATATCTTACTGGTAAATGTAATGTAAAACTAAATAATCATGTAGTAGTGATAAATAGTACAACCATACATAGTTACATACTGTAGTACAAGAGCACTTAAACAATTATAAATTTCGGAAAACCTCTCAGTATACAACATTCATGGTAGTGTTAATATGCTTCTTTTCTTCGTCACGTATCAAAATCTTTAATCATTTTCGACTTGTAACTCTAGGGAAATGAACAAATATAAAAATGATATTTCATGTAGCCTTTTCTATATTAGAAAGAAAACTCTTTGTTATTAAAAAGTAACAATTGCCCTAGCAAGAATTGGACATATAAAATTGCAATTTAACATTTTGGGTATATAAAGTGACCCGCAATATGATAATTGTAAGTATATATACAATATCATTACTTGACCCAATATTAAATTTGTTTAACACACTCATTCATAAGACATACAAATTAAGATATTTTATTAGTTTTGAAATCGAATAAGTTGTTTGGCTTATTTTATAGTTATATATATTTATATTATATATATATATTTATGTAATGAAACTATAGTTTACAAATAAATAAAATTAAATTATCCATATTAGTGTAATCATTACACACATTTTAAGAATAAACTAACAAGGATTAACTTTGCCAATGTGAAGAACTCACTCATCCTAGGGTTTCTCTGGAATCCCTTAGTGCTACCATCCTCTCTTAGCGTCGTCGTCCTCCCTTTCTAGTGACCACTGTCCTACTCTAGGTGCCCATCCCTGATTCTAGAGCCCCTCATCTCCATTTCTCCCTGTCCTCCCTTTTTCCCTGTCCCTTCAGTTTTTGTTGTTTTTCTGCTCTTTCTCAGGTCTGTGGCAAAGATGGGAGCTTCTCGAAGACGGATTCTTGTTCGGATTCTACTTGCTCCTGCTGGGTCATCAATCCCCCCTTCACATGGCTGACCCATTACAAAAGCTGCGCGCAAATATCTCCCTCAATAAAGAGGAAGCAACACCACTTTGCATCTCGGAAAATATTATCACCTCCTTTATGAGCTCTTTCTGTCTGACTAGTAAAGTGCTCGCTCCTAGAACCTTCCCGCCGGCAGACATCGAAAATTTCTTCCGTAACCTGTGGAACCCGAAACACCCTCTCACCTGCAAATCTCTTAAAGACAATGTGATGCTCTTCTCTTTTGAATCTGAGGCTAATGTTTGAAGAGTTCAGAGCGGAGCTCCTTGGTGCTTTTTTTTTTTCTATCCTAAAAAAAAGATAGAACCGAATCACTGCCCCTTTTGGATTCAGATTTATGGGCTTCCCATTGGGCTCGTGAATTCGGCTTTGGCAAAGATTGCTGGGAACAGATTAGGAACCTTCATTGCTGCAGACTCGGGAAGGCTGATTGGACAGTTCCTTCGAATCCGTGGGAACATGGATATCTCGAAGCTATTAAGACGCATCCTAAAAATTCAACACTCCGGTGTTGATGTCTCATGTCCCCTGAAATACGAAAGACTACCGCTGTTCTGTTTCTACTGCGGTCCGGTTGGCCATGTTGACAAGGACTGTGATGCTAAGAACCTAAACACTTCAGCCATTCCAATAACTACCTTTCGGAAACTGGATCCGGGCCTCTGCCTATACAAACCCCTTCTCCCATAAACAATCATCTTCAAGATCTCCCGTAAACTCCCAACCCCATTCAAAAAAACCTTAAAAATTTGTCCCACAACCATCAAACAAACTCCCCACTAAACTCCTCCGCTACCCCCTCGGATCCCACGTCCTTATCCCCCACAAAATTGGTCACATCCCCTATTAAACTTCCCTCCTCAAATGCTATTCTCTAACCTTGACCCCTCCAAGTGTTTCCACACAAAGTTTGCACTCCAGGCCCATCTGAAATTATGCCTTTCTCTCCCACAAGACAACAATTAACATTCACCCAAATGACCGACTCTTGCCACAACAAATCCAATTACCCTCAACAACAGTCCCCAATCCCCTCCAGAATTTTAACCCCGACTGCTCATTCCTCCTCACCATCCCCGTTAAAAGTGATAACCCGCTTGAACAGCTGCCATAAAATTTGTCCACACTAGAGAAAAAGTCCTCCGACTAGCAAACTCCACACCTAAACCATCTAGACAATCCAAGAGAAAACTACTCATTGATTACCTTATGGACGTTAACATTACCCCCAAAAAACCAAAACTGGATAGCCTCATTACCCCAGAACCAGTGGCCCCTGAAATTGTTCCCTTATCCCCAACGGCGGAGACTGGCGAAGACCCGTCCCACCGAGCCCAATGAGTATCTTCAGCTGGAACTACCGAGGGCTTGGGAACCCTCGGATAGTTCGGATATTGGATGACCTCAGCCGGCAAAAGTCAGCCAACATAATATTTCTCTGTGAAACAAAATGTGGCTCTCAAGTTATTGAAAATCTAAAATTGAAATTCGACCTCTTCGAAATTACTGTCCCCTCCGTTGGAAGATCTGGGGGACTTGCTCTTCTTTGGAAAAAAATAGATTAATGTCACCCTCCGTAATTTCTCTAAGAAATTCATTGATGATGATGTCCAGCTGCTCGGGCATTCCTTTCAAATTATCGAAATTTATGGTGAACTTGATGTTTCGCTTAGGCGAGCTGTCTGGGCAAACTTTCGATCCCTGTCCACATCTCCACCATTACCTTGGCTTTACTTCGGGAATTTTAATGAAGTCCTCTCTCGATCCGAATATGAAAGCCCTAATCTCCGACCAAACTAGCAAATCTCAACTTTCAGAGAAGCCCTCTCCGCATGTGACTTGGCTGATTTGGGTTATTCGGGTCACAAGTTTACGTGGGACGGACTATAGTTTTCTCGTTCACCCAAAGAGGTGGACTTGATCGCTTTGTAAACCCGCTTTGGTGCAGCTTGGTCCCATGGGCCAAAGTCTCAAATATTCCAACCTACTTCTCGGGTCATGCCTACATCCATATTCAGTTCTCTACCTCGGACCCGTTCCACAACCAATGGAAAGGAGGAAAACCATTCATATTTGAGGCCCTTTAGGTGAAGAAAAAAAATTGCAAAAAAATTATCAAAGACTGTTGGGATGGCAGACTTACCTCTCTACCGGATATACCGAGTAAGTGCGTAGTCGGACTCCTACACTAGGGTGGCTCAGACAACAAAAAAATAAAAGAAAAGATCGCCATCCTCAGAAAGGAAATTTTGATGAAAAAATCAAAGATCACCGCTGAAGCAAAAAATCTCCACACCGAGCCCCAACACCAACTCGACTTCTCCTCGAGCAAGAAAATGTGTTATGGAAACAACGTGCAAAACACCATTGGCACAAGGAGGGGGACTGTAACACCTCCTACTTCCGTGCGACTACCAATCCTAGAAGAGAGATCAACCACATTTTAGCACTCACTGAGAGTCAAGGCATCTTTCGTACCCAAAAATCTGAACTTGAGTAGATTATCCTCGACCATTTTGGCAGCATTTTCAACTTCTCCCACCCACCTGTTTCGGCAATCGAGCAAGCCCTATGTAGAATCCGAAACAAGCTTAGCTTGGATAAGAGGAACTTCCTTCTTCAGCCATTCACCAAGGATGAAGTAAAAAAGGCTCTGAAATCGATGAACCCATTTAAATCCCCCGGGCCCGACAGTATGAACTCGATCTTTTTAGCACATTGTTGGTTCGGGTGTCACTAATTATGTGGTGAATTTTCTCAACTCTGGCCACTTTGATCAATGTGTAAACAAAACTTTTATCGTATTAGTCCCCAAAATTAAAAATCCCACTTCCATCACTCAATTTAGGCCCATCAGCCTATGTAATATTGTGTATAAACTTGCTTCGAAGTGCATTGCGAACCGAACGAGCTGTGCATTCGAAAGTGATCTCGAATTCACAATCCGCCTTCGTCCCCGGTAGACTCATCTCGGATAATATTCTCATCGTGCACGAGCTTCACCATTTTATCAAATACCATAGATTCGGTCCCTCGGCCCTCATGTCTATCACGCTAGACATGAGTAAAGCTTTTGACCGGATTGAATGGTGTTTTCTGTCTGCTGTCTTACATGCCCATAACTTTTCGAAGTCTTTTGTTGATTTAACTATCGCTCATGTCTCCACTGCTAGTTTCTCTTTTATGCTCAATGGTTGCTGTTTTGGATCCCTAACCCCCTAATGATGCTTGAGGCAAGGTGAACCGCTCTTGCCATACTTGTTCATTATCTGTTCGGAAGTTTTTTTATGCATTTTGCAGAACTTGCACAGCTGCCAGAAAATCAAAGGAATCAAAATTGCGCGTTCTGCCCCAAGCATCACCCACCTATTTTTCGCCGACGACACCCTCTTAGTGAATCATGCCACCGCCGAAGAGGCCCAACACTTCAAGTTTGCCATTAACCTCTTCGAGACAATCTCAGTCCAACGTGTGAATCTAGACAAATCCGGCATTGTCTTTAGTCCAAACGCAAGCAACCAACTAAAAAACTCCATCTCCAACATTTTAGGTATTCTGAAAGTCGATGCCCATGTAAAGTACCTCGGGCTACCTTCGGTCATGGGAACTAGAAAGAAGGATATTTTCAATGATATTAAAGACAAAGTATGGAAACGAATTTTCGGGTGGAAGAAAAATACTCTCTCACGAGCGGGCAAAGAGATCCTCATAACAGCCATGATTCAAGCCATCCTATCTTATGCAATGTCGTGTTTCAAAATTCCGGATGGTATCCTTAATAAGATCAACTCCCTCATTCGATCTTTTTGGTGTGGCTCAACTGAAAGCCAAAAGAAGATCCCCTGGATTGCATGGGAAAAATTGACAAAATGCAAAAAAGAGAGTGGTCTCGGGTTTCGGGAAATCAAGGCATTCAATCTCGCTCTCCTCTCCAAACAAGGCTGGAGATTACTTAATTTCCCGCACTCTCCACTTGCTCGTCTTCTCAAAGCCAGATACTTTCCAAAATCATCATTCATCAAAGAAAAAATCGGTCATCGCCCCTCATGGTCATGGAAGATCATCATTGAAGGTAGAGCGATTCTACACAAGGGATGTAGAAGACTCATCAACTCATGATCGAACACAAAAAAATTCAAAGACTCTTGGATCCCCTCATCACCTTTGAAGCTCGCCACCCATAGCTCTCCCTCTCTGGCAGAGGATACATATGTTTCTAAGCTTATCGATCATGAAAATAAATGTTGGAAATCTGATAGCATATTTGAGAATTTCACTCCCGCCGAGGCTGCTGCAATCCTCTCTCTACCCATCCAGAATTCTGCTGCTTTAGATAAATGGGTCTGGTCCTTCACAATTGAGGATTTCTCGGTCAAAACTGCGTATCATGCCTATCGGAGCTCGGAAGCTCCCTCACCATCGCCATCAAGCTCTCCTCAGGGCGATTTTGGAGCTCCCTTTGGAAGCTCAAACTCCCACCGAAAGTCACCCACCTCATTTGGCGTTGCTGCCATGACTCTCTCCTGCTCCTAGAAAATCTTGCTTGTAGAGGCGTCCCTTCTGATCCTGTTTGCCATCTTTATGATGCCCGCGACGGCTCCCCGACTCATTTCTTCTTCAACTGTTTGTTTTCTAGGGAGGTGTGGTCGAGAACGGGGCTGTTGGATGTGATTCTCTCATGTCAACAAGACACGAGAACAGGGTGGTTCAAAGACCTTCTCGAAATCGATGATTCGAGAATCCTGGAGTATTTTGGCATTCTCTATTATTTCCTTTGGTTTTTTGGGAATCGAAAAGTCTTAAAAAATGACTCCCCAAACCCTTGTTTGCTGATCACAACATCTTCGAGACTCCTGGTGGATTTTCAAAATGCAAACACGTGGCCGGATCGATCTTCTCTTTCTCTCGAGTTAATCCCATGGCCTGGCCTGCCCTTGCACAGCTTCCGGGTTCACTTTGTTGGGGCTATCTCCTTCATAAACTCCTGCACGGGTTGTGGAGTTTTCATTTCGGACAAAGATGGCAAATTTGTCTTTGGATAGGCGTAAAAATTCCCGGGTATCCAATCACCCGAAGTTGCCGAACTACTCCCTCTTAGGGAGAGCCTCATGACAATCCAACAACTCAATCTTCGCTCGATCGTCATCCTTGGAGATGCTGAAAGCATCATCCTTGCTGTTTTCGGGAAGGACACCTGTGCTTCAATTTGCCAACCTATTCTGGATGAAGTCCAACACATGCTTCACCTCTGCATGAGAATTTTCTGAATTAGTATATCAAAGATTGTATTGCTCACGAGCTTGCCTTTCATGCCAAAAACTGTTATAATGTAATGTGCTCATGGCACACCCCCGCGACTTCCTTATGTCAATTAGTGCTGGCTGATTCCAGCTTTTTAATGATATTCTCCATTCAAAAAAAAAAAAAAAAGAATAAACTAAAAAAAAATAAAAAGACTTAAAATAAAATGATTTTGAATACAATAACCGTAAATAACTTTATTGATGATTAAAAATTCTAGAAAATTCTAAAAGACTACTGCTATCTATTGAACGACTATATCATTGTAATCCTGCGCATGCTCCATCTTTATTTGGGTGTGATTCACAAAGAATGTCTTCATATTATGCAATCTTGTTCTCAAAGTAATCCCACTCCCTAATACTCTCTCTCTCTCTCAACATTATTCCACCACCTCACATTTTCTCTATATCTCTACATTCGTCAATATCTCTCTCTAGGTACTCCATGGTTCTTTTGTCCCAATAAGCAATGCCTTCTTGCGAAGCATATTTTCGAAAGGTTTCATTCTGCTATTTTATATTTTGAGTTATATCAGCATGGGATTCTTTCTCTGTAATGTTAGAAGGTTGTTTCTTTTCATTGTTGATTTTGTACTGTATAGACTATATATATATACATATATATATATATATATAAATGAGTTAATTTCCGAAAACAACCTATACTTTGCGGGTTTTTACACTTTGCAACCTAAAGAATTTATTTTTTCCGATTGGAACCTGTATTATGCGTTTTTCTTCACTTTGTAACCTCCGACTATATTTTTCGGCATGTATAGGCCATGTGCTTTTGGCATGTATAGGCCATGTGCCCAGCACATGCCAAAGAGACCAATAAGGTGCTGACATGTGGCCACCAATGAAAAAATAAATAAATAACACACATATATATATATATTTCTAAAAATTCGAAAAATAAAAAATCCAAAAAATAGCATGACATATATTTTTAAAAATTCATAAAATTTATTTTAAATTAAAAAAATTATTTCAGAAAATTCGAAAAATAAAAAAATCCAAAAAAAATTATTTTAGAATTTTAAATTATTTTTCTGAAATAACTTTTTTAATTTCAAATAATTTTTCTGAATTTTTTAAAATATATGTCATGCTACTTCTTGGATTTTTATTTTTTCAAATTTTTAGAAATATATATTTTTATTTGAATTTTTACAATAATTTTCAGAATTTTACTCTTTAAATTTTCTGAATATTTAGAATTTTTAACATAATTTTTAAAATTTTAAATACATTTTTAGAATTTTAAAATTATTTTTCTGAAATAAATTTTTTAATTTAAAATAGATTTTATGAATTTTTAAAAATATATATCATTCTATTTTTTGGATTTTTTATTTTTCGAATTTTGGAAATATATATATATATATATATATATATATTATTTTCTTTTTCTTTTTTAATTTTTATTGGTGGTCACATGTCAGCAACTTTGATCTCTTTGGCATGTGCTGGGCACATGGCCTATACATGCCGGACAAGTGAAGAAAAACGCATAATACAGGTCCCAATCGGAAAAAATAAATTCTTTAGGTTACAAAGTGTAAAAACCCGCAAAGTACAGGTTACTTTTGGAAATTAACCCTATATATATACACACAACTATTTTTTACATCTTTTGCCGAAACTGAAACCCTACTATTTTGTATGATTTAACTTAAATCGAGTGGTATGGTGTGTTTGATGTTAATGCATTAACATTTTTCCTGATCTGATCTAGATTTTTTGACTAAATCGACGAACAACCCAAAATACATTATCTGTCGCTCAGATCTCTGCTTGCATGTGATGAATTTGTATGATTTTTCTTCATTATAGTTTCAAATCTGATGGGTAAACATGAGTTTTTTCTAATTGAACAAACTGCATATGTTAAATCGAGCATAATACTATCAGATCTGTTCGTTTTTCTAGTTTATATTTTTTTGTAGATGAGATATGATTTTAATAGGTACACTTTGTTACAAAATAATTCTGTAAAAGCGTACATAAGAAATTATATACTGTATACAAGTGGCAGAAAACTCATTTTCAGTACATATATGCTTGAAAATATATGTAACTGATACTAATGAACAATTTTCTATAGGGAGAAGATAACGTGTTGGATGGAAGATAAGAGGAGATCACAAATGGATGATGAAAAACAGATAAGTAGCTATTTTCCTTTACATTTAGAATTTTCTATGAATACAGTAGTAATGTACTAATTATTGGAAAGGATGTGTGTGCACATACATGATCTTGATTAAGGCAGCAGGTCGTGTTTTGCATATGATTTGTAGGGCGGTACTATTTTTAACAATATATGTATATGTATAGTATACATGTTAAGACTAATAAATGACAACCATGACTCATGAAAAATTAAGATGCTTGTAACATACATGCATGATAGATCAGAAGAGATTAGACAAATAGATTGAAAAGCATATATGTCAAACACAATATGAATGTAATTTTCATTAGCTGTAAGTGTGATAAGAGAGTACATTTATAAAGAGTAATTAGGCGGATCATTAATGAGCTGATCCTAACTAACCTCTAACTAATCTTTATTATATTGTATATAGATATACATATAATTAATATATATATATATATATCTATACATATATCTAATATGCTCCCCTTAAACTTAGAGCATTACAAGAACTAGAAAGACATACTATTACATAATAAAGACATACTGTTACATCAGTGTATATACTGATAATACACTAATATACTCCCAAGTGATTTATATGTTGAAGTTCCCCTTCCTAGCTATTATGAGCTTCTTCAATGGATGTACATACATTTATCTTGGAAGTTAATGTCTTGAATCTGGTCACATGAAGAGGTTTTGTGAGAATATCTGCAATCTGTTCTTCTGAAGTGACAAACCTTACATCTACTATATTTTTCTGAACAAGTTCCCGTATGTAGTGTATATCTATTTCTATGTGCTTTGTTCTAGCATGGTGTACATGATTTGAAGCTAGAGTGATGACACTATTGTTATCACACCACATTACTAGTCGTTTTCGGATCTGGACACCTAATTCTGAAAATAAAGAATACTAATTCAGTGGATGAATTAGCTAGAGATCTGCATTCTGACTCTGCTGAACTTCTGGACACAACCACCTCTACAAAAAAAAAAAAAAAAATCACCCTTGCAGTGGTAGATACTGTCTACGCTTGGAATATTTCTGACCACATGGTTAAACAGCATTTTGGACCAAAAGTAACAAAATAAAGAACCATCTTGATTGATTAATACAACTGAGATAAAATAGAAAACACGCCTCCCACATCCTACGCAGTTCGACTTGTGACCGAAGACTCCTAAAACTTACTTCTACTAGGGAGATATGATTAAAATACATTCACCAATGTGATATGATGGCTACCCTGGTGTTTATTATCACGCTACAATAGGGAAATCAATAACATAGGAATCTTTAGCGAACACATGAGATACGTTGTCCACTAAACCTGTGTAGCCATTTCAAGTACGATAGTTCTTGTCGCTAAGACCCGAAGTAGATGGGTCTCGCTTGTATCCTAGGTTCGAGTGACTCACACATACATTTGTAAAGCTTCAGGGCACTGATCATCCTTCCAAACTTTGTTCGTATCAGGCTTGACAAAGAGGAGAAGGTTAAGATGGATGAAAGGAATTGAAAATCCTGAACAGGATGACCCTGTTTGAAGATGAAAGTGTTTACAGCTTCGGAGTGAACCATTGCAATGTTATTAGGTTTCTATGCGTTTGTTTTTGTAGTTAGTTTTAATTCAGTTCTATCACCATGTGTTCCTTAGGTTGGTGATGCATCTTGTTTCTTTTTCCGTTCAGTTCAAACGAATGTACGATGTTATTTTGAGTTACCATATATTGTCTTTCGCTTTTTGCACACTGCAAGACTTTATCTATTTGCGTTGTTCATCGCACCTTAACACATAACCAATATTAAATTTATGGGCCTTCGAGATTCAAATAGCTTACAGACGACTGCACTATTGACCTGTATATGTGGTTACCGTTATTGCATGGATATATTTTGAAAAACCAATGTTATATATCTGCCAAAAAATTAAATTAAATCGTATGAACGAGCTTGGTATATTAGAATGTTCATGTGGTGGTAGGTAATGCATATTGTTGCTACACAAGTATAAGAGGTCCTAATAAATTGTTTGCGAGCTTCGCAGGATGTGAATAAACCCGATGATTAGTAAAACACATGGACTCTAGGGCAAACTTAGCTTATAGTCTTCTCAAGAATTGTATGGGTATACAACGAATATGAATTTTGGAATACCGCCCTGAGAACGACACTAGATACGCACTTCCTTGCTTTTGATCCGTGAGGGAATATCTGGGAGGTATTTTCAGCTGATAAAGCCGAAAGATTCAAAGAGTCTCTCCTACAGAGCATGTGAAGAGAAAAACTCATAATCTTAGGTTGTCGTGTTCTATATAGTGATATAGATAAAGGTGTAGCGAGTTGTCGAAAAGATGTAACAAAACTGAAGATAAAGCCAACCAGGAATCACGCACTACCAATATATGATCAAGAGATGGCGCACATAGAGACCTTGAAGCAGGAACGAGTGTTTTTCAGCATCGAGTGGACAAGATTTGTTGATAACATGTTCATCCAGTCACTTGTGCGTCGGCACTACGTCGGGAACCCTATTAATTTTGGTCTAAACTGACGTGCCATTAGGGCTGCATGTGTTGAGCTAAATAAGGAGTTTGGGATGACGTTCGACGTTGACTATTGCGTGTGACGTTATCGAAAATTGTGCAAACGATATAAGGTGTTTTCATGGATCAAATTGCATCCGGGAGTAAAATTCAATCACTCAGACCAAAGTGTTACGTGTGATCAAGCAACATGGGCACAAATACGCAGTGTAAGTTTAATTCATATTTTTTTATGGACATGCAAGTTCCTAAAATGAGATGTGGGACTTTCTTTTGTTTATAAGGTGGTTCATACTATAATGTGCATGGGACGTAAGGTGTAGCGAGGTTTTTGATTTCACGTTATCTTTGTATTTACATCTATATCTACATGTTACTCGCACATTGTGTAGGAGGCGTAGCGAGGTTTTTGATTTCACGTTATCTTTGTATTTACATCTATATCTACATGTTACTCGCACCTTGTGTAGGAGGAAAAGTTGGCCATGACATACTGAAGTGCAGGGGAAGAACAATACGTGGCTCTTTACATTCTTTTGGTGGAGAAGCATGTGCCACGATTATAGATAAGGTGGATAGTGGGACGTGTGAAGTCCCCATACCAAATGCGTAAAGAAGATAACGGGAGAGAGGATGTGACAGTCTACCAAAACTTGTCGGACTCTTTTTTTCACGAACTGGTCTGGTACAAAAGTGATAGCGAGAATGAAAATGAGATTGCAAAGGAAGATTGCTCAACAGCGATGTCGATGAACAGGAGTGGTAAAGAGGTGGCCGAGGAAGTAAACTTGGAGAGGAAGTTCCTAAAACATCGTCAAGCATCTGGCCCAAGTTTCATTGCGTCAAATTCTCTGTTTAAGAAACATTAGGAGATATTATCAGACTTCAATGTATGGTTGTAGTTGCACAATATAACATGTATCGGCGACACATATAGCCTTCCCGTAGTTAAACAATGCTATATTTCATGAGTATAATTTTTATAAGATATTTGGGGAAATCTATAACTTCTTTTTTAATTTGTACTTCCTGGCGAACTTGGAATAACTGATTAACAATCTAACTTTACATTTGTGGTACACGCGTTTATTTATGCACTTTAAGTCTGTTAAAGTGATGATTTGTAATGTCTGTGTGTATAATTGATCGTGTTTAGCTTGTTTTTATGTCCTTGGAGCATTTGACACTTGTGGTTTCATTTTGAGCTAAATAGGAAATTTAAGGCCAAGTATTTATACTCGGCCGGATGTCCGACGAAGGAACGAAGTCCGGGGAGTCAAATGAAGGAAAAACGCAGATAAAGCACGGAACAGAGCACCGCGACCGCGACCTAAGTGCGCGGCCGCGCCCATGTGAAATCAACGCAGCGGGCACGAGCGTGGCCCATCTGCGCGACCGCGGCCCAATAAAGCAGCTATTTAATCCTTGGGCCACAAGACTTCCGATTTGGAGCTCAAAATCAACCTAACTTGACTTCTTCTATAAAAGGGGACCCTTATGCTCGGAAATAAGACACTTTTACATTACGAGAGAGCAAGATTGAGAGGAGACTGGAGGAGACGAGTAATCAAGATCGACAATATTCGGGTTTTTCATTCCTTAGTTATTTAAATTATGTACTTCCATTTTAATTTGTCTTTTGTCACCGCCATGAGCGACTAGTAAGTTATTTCAGTCCTTAGTTGAGTCGAACCCTAGTTTTATTATCTTGTGATATTTACAGTGTTTGTTGACCAATTGATTATCTTGAAACGTTGTTATACTATTTGATTATCTTTCAATGCTTATGTGTTATTGTGCTAGATTGATCACCTAGGATTGTTATTACATAAGTAACGCTAGGTTATAATCGCAATCCGTAATTGTTACGAACCTATAGCCACTTAGTAGCAAATAGTGAGTGATATTGCTAGGGTAGTATATAGCTCGGTCTGAATGGGTCTGAGCTTACGAGGTCCACACCGTGTCTATTCCGTTATCTTAGTACTCTAGGCGCTTGGTTTATGAGATCCAGAGGGCTTGTTCTGAGATCACTCGACCAAATAGACTAACCAAAGAGCTTGTTTTGGTTAGTTAAACATAAGGGATAACGAGGTTAGCAGAGCTCGTTGCTAATCCCGGGGTAGGAGTTTTAAGGTTAAAATTGGTTAATAATTGCATCTATCACAGGGTAGTAATAACTAGGGGGAGATAAGATTAAGGGTTGAGATTCGTTATATCATAAATAGAGTATTTTCATAATTATTTGCTTAATTTCAGCATTAGTTAATTAGTTAATTAAGAATCAACTACAAAGCCCCCATTACTTATATATATATATATACATATATTCATATATTGTTAATGTTAGGTTTTATATGAACACCATAAATCTCTCTGCTCCCTGTGGGATCGACCCTACTTATCACTTCTACATAGCTAGAAGGGTAGCTAGGTTTAACTAATTTTACCGCATCGCGACAATGCGGTCAATTTGTAACCAATACATCGATTGGTGAGAAGGGTGTCGAAAACCGGTAAGCTTGAAGGAATGCAGGTATTATATGTGCATGGTCGTTATGTATTCTAAATAATATGGTCTAGGATCTATACAAACACCAATCCCACATATATATAAAACGTGAAGGGTTGTGCATGGGCCTTACGTTGAAAGAAAATCACGTAAACAGTGGTGAAGGAGTTGGTTGACTGGTCAAAGAGATCACGTGTCAATAGTATTAAGATCTAACAAATTTTTATTTGTCGTGCTTCGCTGGTAACCTAAAATGTGAATATGACGAATTCCAGACCACCAACTAATACGGCGAAGGACGTGATAGGAAAATAATGTTGCAAAAACTAAGGGCATGTGATTCATTTACAATTGTGACTTTTATATAAGTGTGTATATTATACTTTAGTTAGAAGTCAATTAGCGCATCGACCCCTCATCAAATACAAATTCGAAAAATATGTCCGTTTATAACGCTCGGTATGGCTAGGTTTCAGTAGGACTAGATTATGTACACCAAGTTATGAACGAAGGAGCCTAATACGATATTCATCAAGAAGTTACTGGAAGAGGCGATTATTGGACGATTCCACAAAAGCGCAAACAATTCTGAGGTGCTAACTGCGGCGCTAGGCCATCTGAATGAGTTGATGCCGCTGGCGACCTACACTTATGCCAGATGGTTGGAGCAATATAATAAGATAAGGAGACGATATACCGTGTTCACTCACATCTTGAAGCACAAAGGCATATCCATCAATGAGGACCCCAATGAGATGTATTATGATGCTGATGCTTGGCTTAACGTGAGCAAGGTACTTTCGATCTCTTATAATTGTTAATCGATTCATGTGATACCCGTTGAGAAGTTTGTATATATGCACGAAGTCACTCATGTACCATGGTTTTCGTGAGTGTAGATCGATCCTCTAGTGGTTGCTTATAGCCACAACTTAGTAACAAAATTCTTCAATTTTTTTTATTTTTCCCGTATTTCTCCCTTATTTTTGAATAAAAGTAAAAAATACGATTAATACTCGAGATTTTTAAAATATAGCCATGTACACGAATATATCGCGAATAATACCCGAAAAATTCCTAAGAAATGTGAGACTTTCTTTAGTACTTCTCTTTTATTTTTTATACATTTTTTTTCCAAATTTCCAATTTAGAAGTAATATATTCTAAAAATTCATAGAAAGGATAACAGTTTAGAATTATAAGTTTGTTAAATAATACAAATTTTAATAAACTATAAGCTTATGTTTAGAATAATCGATGATAATACATGTAGATCAAACTATAATTTCTAAAACAAAGAGAACATAAGTTGTATATAATAATAAGCAATACAAAACCATGATATTCTAAGAAGGGAAAATTGCAAAACATGCCCAATAAGTTACGGGTGGTGGACATTTATACCCATCATTTTCGAAGACTACAATTTATGCCCACTATGTAGCAACTCTATTCAATTCGTGCCCAAATTTCGCCGGAAAGTAGTAAAAGTCACGTGATATGTCACGTGCCGGTAAAATTACTAAATTCCGGCCACCACGATTGACCTGGCATCCAACGTGGAATAAGACAACGGCTGAATTTTTTTTTTTTTTTGCCACATAAAATATTTTAAAAATGATTTTTTTTTTTTAATTTTATTTTATTGCATCCTGCACCCATCTGCCCCCCTCCACCCCCAGTCACCTTCCCCAACAGTCCATTCCTCGGAACCCACTCATCCTTTGGTCTTCAATCTTCTTCTTAATTTAGGGTGGAGAAAGCACACTACTAGTCCAATAAGTAAGACATTGTCCTCCTTTTTGCGATAATTTCCACCTTAATTATTTACCATGAATGCATTTATTAATTTTTTCTTCTTGGTTTTATGCAATATGAATACAAAAATCTTGTCTTGTGTCTTTTTTTGTGCTATTATTAAGCTTGTTGTGTTGACTTTGAATGTATGGGGAAGAAGGATTGGGAAAGAAGAAAGCTTGTAAAGGGGAGGGGAATGGTGGCTGCTACAGTCTGTACAAGTATTGGGAGGAAGAAGAAGAAGGAGTGGTTCTCTGCAAGTATTGGGAAGAAGAAAAAGGGGTGGGGGCGAGGGGTGCTGGTTGGGGAGGAGCAACTATTTTTTTATATCTTTTTTTGTTGTTTTTTAGATTTATAATCAATTTTTTATATGTATTATATTTATATTAATTATTTTTTTTAAAAAAAAATTATAATGTTTTTCATATCTTTTTATTAAAATTCAGATTTTATATTAGCTATTATTCAATCTTTTTTCTTAAATTTTTATAATGTTTTCATATCTTTTTATTAAATTTCAGATTTTATAATGTTTTTCATATTTTTTTATTAAAATTTAGATTTTATTTTCAAATTTAATATTCATTTTATATTTTTTCAATTGATGTTATTTGAAATTGGGAGTGAGTGATGTGGCACAATTTTTCTATAAAAATAGTCATGAAAATCCACGTTACCTGCCGAAAAGTTGACTTCAGGCGAAGTTGGCTTCCAACTAAATAAAGTTGCCAAAAAGTTGACTTCCGACAAAATTTGGGCACGAATTAACAAAGCTGAACAAAGCTACTACATGATGGGCATAAATTGCAGTCTTAAAAAATGATGGGTATAAATTTCCACCCCCTTAACTTTCCCTGCTAAGAATACAATCCTAGGATTCTAACAATAAATTACTATACTTGTAAAGATTTTCTTTACTAATTATCTTTGGAATTATTTTATTTTTTTAAACTTAATATAAATAGCATAAAATCACAACAAGTAACATGTGCAATATTTGATAAAACCTGAAATAATTAATAAAATGAGAAATTAACATCTAAACATAAGATAATTAATAAAACTAAGAAAGATATTTAAGATTACGAAAAAATTAATTTAACGTATTAAATCCGATTTATTCCCGAATAATTCGTCAAATTTGGTCGATTTGACGTTATTTTCTCGATTTAATATGTTTTATTCACGAATAAAATTCGAACTGCGAATACTTAACAGTGCAATCCGAATTCTGTTACTGTGGCCACAAGGGAGAACCTGAGATAGCCGCACTTCGCATGATTTTTGCCGAGAATAATGACTCGGTCAGATTCCTCGGCCTAGATGACATAACTCACATATCATCCAACCTGCAAGGCATTAGCGAATTAGGAAAGGTGCAGTTGGAATTTGGATGAAATACTCTTTAAATGAAGCCATAGCACTGCAGGGCCTTTCATGCTTACCTCAAACACTTCGAAGTGCAAGGTGGAAATCTATGTCTTCATCTTCAGAGCATTCTCAAGTATGCAACAACAACAACAATAAAAGGATGTTATTTGTGTGTTGTAGCCGTCACGAAAATAAAAGGGCTCAAGTGTACTGTTGAGATAGTGTTGCATCTCATCCAATTCGGGGTTCATAATGGGCATGAAAGTACATAATTTTGGGTATATTGGTAATTGAACATTTAACCCAGAAAGACTGATAAATCTGTCTGACCCTCTAAGGTGGGATCCAGGCCCCGTGAACAGTAGCCGAAATTCACGTTTGTAGTGGATTTTGGGATTATTTTATCATTTTCTTCCAGTTGAGTAAACTAGGAATCAGTGGTTATTATTTTGTCCCATCCAGGAGAGTGGCACCAAGTAAACAAGCCCTTATTAAATCACCTTTTACAATTTCAGTTAATCGTTTTTTATCACTAACATCCTACATCACCTTTTACAATTCTCAATATACATTTTTTCAATCAACCAATCATCATAGAACATATTGATGATACATTTACAGTACACATTATACCTTAATATACATTTAAATTAAAATATTTTCTTACTATTTAAATGGATGTACCAGTCGTAGCCGTAGATGTATCTCATGTAGCACATGTCATTACATCCTAAATCAAGTATCCCTTAAAAAAGTAGAGTTGAATTGTGATGTAAGTTGTATATGTAGATAAAAGAGAAACAAATATTTTATTGATAAGTTGGATTGTACAATACTCCCTTTGTTTCATAAAGAATGTCACTTTAGCTGTTTTTGGAGAAATTAATGATTGATATTTAATTGATATGTTTTGTTAAATAAGGAAATAATCAACTAAATTACGGTAGGTTGTTTAAGATAATATTGAAAGAATTGTAGTTTTTTTGGTAAAATGACACTTATTGTAAAAAAATTTAGAATGTCTAAAATGACATTCTTTATGAAACGGAGGAAGTATATTCTAAGGGCCCAGGTTTTTCTTTGAGAACAATAAGCGGTCTATGTTGAAATTTGTTACGGTCTGACAGATCTTGGAAATTAGAATGGAGAAATGAGAATCGACTAAAATGAGATGTTGATAAAAGTAATGGAATTGCTACAAAATATTTTTGATTTTCCACTCTGGGGAATCCGCCAACACCTTCCTCAAAAAAGAAAAAATAAAAAAATTGGAGGAATCAAAGTTATTCCATTGTCAATCTCCTATACTAGTTTTTCGTTTCTATTGATGTATCAAGCACTCCCTTAAAGTTCGTTTATTGATTTGACCAAATTTCGGACAATGATTATAATTTTGGTAAATGTCACCTCTTTTTTTCTTTTTCCGTTTTTTTGAAAAAAGAAAATGATCATCTATGATGAAATCGGAAACTGAGAATTAAAGCCCAGTTTCAGAAATGATGCATAAAATTCATCGAAGTGGATGAGAGGCTCCTGCAGTCACCAACCATGATTCCACCATTATTAGCATAATCTCCAACATAAAGACAAAAAAGAAAAGAAAAGAAGGAAACTGCACACAAAGTAAGTAGGTAGGGTCCCCTCTGTCCTCACCAGTCCTTCATCATATTTTTTGGGGCGTCGTCAACAAAGTCCATTAAAACAATAAATGAAGAATAACATGAAAACAGAAAAAAAAAAAAAAAAAGTTAATATGTGTATATGCAATTTATTTTTTGTATTGAATCTGTCCACTTATTTTCTCTCTCCGCAGATATAAAACACACACTAGTACTGTTTCATTTCTCTCACTATATATCTTCTCCTTGCAGACTCGGTAAAATATTATTGTAAATAGAATAAAATAAGCTGCAAAAAGTGAAAAGCTGCGTTCTGATTTTGCCTTGTCCTTTTTTTCTTTTTCTTTTTTTTCCTCAAAATTTTGTTGGACCAAGATCTTCAGTTTTCTGTTCAATGGACACCATTTAGAGCACTAATCATCAGGTAAGAAACCCTTTTCTTGCTCTTAGCTTGTAAAAATTGATTTTTTTCCAGTTTTGATTCATTGAACTAAAGAATTAGATTCTGGGGTTTCCTTATTTTTGACAGACCCTTGTGAAAAATAAAAGAAATAAACAAGGAGAAATCGAAAAACACAATCTTGCGAAGGTTCTTTGATCATGGCGGTGGTGGAAAATGCGATGACATCATCGAACCAGGATGGTGTACAAAACGGCGTCGCTGCGGATCACAGTCACCACCAAGAGTCAGCGAACAGCCAAAAGTCAACGACGGCGACCGATCAGAATTACCACCTGATTCAACAGAAGATATCAAACGGCCATCCTCAGCTGCAGCAGCAGCACCCTGTCAATGGAAATGGTGACTCGCAGGAAAAGAAAGTGAACGGGGACGATGATGATGGCGGGGAGGGGTTTAAGAGGGAGATGAGAGATTTAGAGGAAATGCTCTCCAAATTGAACCCTATGGCGGAGGAATTTGTGCCGCCGTCGATTGCCTCACTCGGCGGCGGCGGCGGTAACCACAGGCTGCTGGTTGCGCCACCTCATGCAACTGCTACAGCTGCCGCAGGGCATTTTGGGTATAATACTAACGGTTTTGTGATTCAACAACTCGTTAATTCAGGTGTTCCAACTGAGAATTCTTTTAGAAGGGTTAGTATTTCATCTCATAATTTTCTTTCGTTTGTTCCTTTATACCTTAATGATATTATTTTAATCCTTTTTCCCCATTTCTATTACTGGTTTCTTTTGTTAATGGTGTCTTTCTTTCTATTGGGGCTGAATTGACAATTGTTGATAAATAGGAAGGAACTATGAAAAGTTTGAATATCATTAAGTGGATTTTTCTTGAGCATAAAATTTTAATGGGTGGCCTTGTTTTTGTTCGTGTATGTTGGATGTAAAATGTTCCCTCATTTTTAGGTAAAGAGAAACGAGCATCAGAATTTGTCATCATGATCTGTTTCTAATGATTAATATTTAGTTTTTCTATTTCTTCGTTTCTGGTCATATGGGTTTTGAGCTATTTGGTTATGCTAATGGTTCTCTAATATACAGAAGAAAAATGGGTATACTCATGGGAAGCGGAGAATGAATACTCGAACAAGCATGGCTCAGAGGGAAGATGTGATTAAGAGGACAGTGTATGTTTCTGACATTGATCATCAGGTAAGAAGCCTATGCTTTCGGTTATTGTATTTCTTTATTTTGACAAGAAAACTGTATGTAAGGTTGGCCATTATGACTGTAGGTTACAGAAGAGCAACTTGCAGCGCTTTTCATCAACTGTGGGCAGGTATTAATTGTTTACTACTCAATCTCTGTGGTTCAACCTGCACAACTAAAAATGATTCTTACATGTTGCTTACGATGAAGGTTGTTGATTGTCGTGTTTGTGGCGACCCTAATTCTGTACTTCGTTTTGCCTTTGTTGAATTCACTGACGAGGGTATGTGGACAAAACCTTCATTTGGTTGCATATTTACCGAAAATCCTGGGGTTGTATCACATTGTGTTGTCTCTCATGTGGCTTGCAGAGGGGGCTAGGAATGCCTTGAGTTTGGCAGGAACTATGCTTGGCTACTATCCAGTGAAAGTACTGCCTTCCAAAACTGCAATTGCTCCTGTTAATCCGACATTCTTGCCTAGGGTGAGGAATAACCATTTTAGCTACTTGCATCTCGTGTACGTTTTATTTGTTCACTAATATACTTTCTTTGTCACACTAGTCTGAGGATGAAAGAGAGATGTGCGCCAGAACTATTTATTGTACAAATATTGATAAAAAGGTTGCTCCGAAATTAATAATTGCTTTTGACATGTTGTTATTGACTATTTATTACTATTAGACACATCAGCATGATTTTTTGTGTATACAGGTTACCCAGGCGGATGTCAAACTGTTCTTCGAGACCCTTTGTGGCGAGGTATGTAATTGATGATAGCTTTGAATACTTCTCTATCTTGAAAATTTTCGCCCACGCCATGGCTTGTATTTGCTGAATCAGGTTCATCGCTTAAGGTTGCTTGGTGACTATCATCATTCAACTCGTATAGCTTTTGTGGAGTTTGTGATGGTGAGAATCACAGTTTCTCTCTCATTCTGTTTGACGTGTTTCTACTTAATGCTGCCAGCTAATAATTATAGATTCTTCTTTCCATTTGTTTTGGACCTTCGGTTATTCCAATTACTTTTGACCTGTGTTATTCAATTAGTCTTCTGTTGACATTTTCTTATGATTTGTGTCTATGAGCTGCTAGTGGATTGCTAGTTAATTTGTATTGTTTCTCTGTTTCTCTATAGTGTGCGATTCTGACTGGAAATTCTTTTAGGAATGCCTGTTGTCACTTTAACTATACGAGAAAGCTCAGCTAGTTGTTGAGCTGTTATCCTTTCCTGCACAATGAAACATAAATTTCGATCTACATCAGTGTTTTCATGTATGCTTCAGAATTGACAACACCCAAGATGAATGGTAATCCGTATCTGGATGAAACTTTTGCTGGATTAAGGAAAAATGACTTGCAATTCACTCCTATACATATCTTCTTGAAGGCAGCTTTATCCATTCTCCCTCTTCTTATATTTTCACTGTTGTAGTTATTCTGGATATGCAGCTTAACCACAAGAGTTTTGTTGGCATTTAATGTTGGCTATGATCAATCTTTTTTCATTACAAAAGGAATGATGACGAGGAGAGAAAGCTCTAGGCTTTTTTATTGCGTAAGCAAAAAGCTGAAAGCACTATGATTTCTTTGTTATGCTCCTTAGAGAAAGTTTGACTGGTTTAGGAAAAGTTGCTTTTGCTGTGAAGAGCTTTTTATTTTAGAAACTTTTTTTCTTTTATCATCATTTGATGGACATATAAAAAAACTCATCAATTTTCCATGTAACAATGAAGAATTCGAATTATGGATGCTTTTAAGTTGAGATTTTTGTTCATAATTTGCATTTGCCTAAGTGGAGACTGAGACTAACATGCCGGTCTGAAATGCGCATTACTGAATACGTTATTGTTCACGTAATAAAGAGATACAACTTGTTGACATAATGTTTTACTGAAATTGGTGAAGAATCTTCTATGTGAGATTACTGCGTTGGCTGAAGATTTTAATGTGGAGGTTTTAATTGCTGATAAACCATCTTTCTCCCAATTTTTGTTCATCCATTATCCTTTCCTGTCAGTGAGATTGAGATTTCGAATAGAAAATTTACTAAGAGACGAACTTATCTTCAAAAGACAAAATGCTTGTTGAGGAAGAAGAATATACATTTAACTCATTCCTGTTTAGTACAAAGAGAAATAGTATACCATATTTAGCTTATTTACTTAGTCTCAGCATCTTTATTTCAGCTTGTAACTGCCTCACGTTATCTAGGCTGTGATTAGTTTAATGATCCAACTCAGTTCTCATAATTACTCAGCATATATAACCTTTTTTAATATAATTTTCATGATACATTATATTTTCTTTACATATCTTCAATAGTCTTCTGAAACACCCACTATGAAGTAGCGATATCTGTTAATAACAAGGCGGTACAGTTTTAAAGTACACGTTTGCGTTGTGCTTACTCAGTATTAAAAATCTAGTAAAAGGGTCTTTCTGATAAATTCTTCACTACCACGTCTTATGTTTGATAGCAAGTAGAAGATATTGATTTGATAGAGTGCAGCTACGAGGGCGCTTCTGATCTATATTACTAGTCTTGTTGCAGTGTGTGGGTTTAGCTTAGATGTTCACTTAGACCATGCAGCTAGTAAGTGTATCTTGTGCACGTCTATCGTAATGCAGAGGAGCTACTTTTTATATGCATTTCGTTTCTGGTGTGCTGTTCATTTCTTATCTTAGCATCACGTGCATTTGTTTGATCTGGATATATGAATATTACAGTTGCCATTTGATGTCCTCCCAAGACGAGCTCACTAAACTTATCTTTAAACAATATGCATGTTACATCAAATGGTTTTTTTCCCAATTATAAAATGATTCTTTTCATTTTATATTTGATTCCATGATAATTTGATTGAGTTCCTGAAGGTGAGTGTAGTCACTTTTGTTGATGATATTTTGTCCCTTGGGCAGGCTGAAAGTGCGATTGCAGCGTTAAACTGCAGCGGCGCGGTCTTAGGATCACTGCCTATAAGGTTTGATTTCCACGTGATGGGTTTTGTATGTGTCATAACATCTCCTGATTAATGATTAAGCATACAATATTCTCTTTTACAGGGTAAGCCCCTCAAAGACTCCAGTTCGACCACGTGCACCTCGCCCCATGCACTGATAACTTCCTCTATATTTTCTCTCTATATATACATAGTTACATACAAGGATGGTGATGCTTTGTTGTCTAGACTTGGCGTGCGTTATCCGCCTTGTAGAATATGAGCATTTTGGAAGTTTAAGCTGTGTTAATGATGCTTGATTTCATGTCAAGTACACTAGGCACTGGATATTGTCTGACTGAAAATCAGTTAGCTTGATGCATTACAATTTCCTACCATATTTTTTAATGCATTTTTTTGGGGTCATAGAAATAAGGGGCGGATGGATATTCGCACTTGCTGACTAGTTACACCCGTATATGGTTTGAACTCGTTTTTCAAATTATTGAGCACGCAGTATTCTCCCCTTCAACCTCTGATATTGCACGTAGGAGCGTATGAGAAATCAACGTTCGTCGTATGTTTGACATCTCGTATTGTTCAAATGTAAATTCTAGGGCCTGGAATTGCGATTAAGCATTAAAATGGAAGTTTTGATTGGTAACACGATGCAGTTGCCTGGTTGAACATTCCTGTCGAATGGCATCTTGATCCAAACATAAACTACAACCATTACATATATGCTTGGATGTGTACGACTACCTATTATCACATTTGTTCGACCCACTTTGGTTCAAAACATAGTTTCTTTAAACAGTGATCGAGGGTCGAACCATGGGCGATCCACTTCAGTAAATTTTTCAAGAAAATATAGATAATTTTAAATTTAATCAGTAGAAAGAGTTGCATATTGTATTGTTGCTTTTAATACGTTTTTAAGCTCCTTTTACAGAATACACTACCAATGAGATGATTTGATGTGTGACATCGAATTTCATAAAATGGAGAAAAGAGAAATCGGGAGGAAAATAGATAAAGCTTTCTTAAAAATAAGGTTAATTTCATAAAGTAACCTAAACTATGTTGGTGTTTTCACTTTGCAACCTAAATATTTTATTTTTTTCCGATTGTAATTTTTATAATGCGATTTGTTAAACTTTGTAACACTAGCAATATTTTTGGGCTATATAGGTCATGTGTCTCTCATATAACTTTTTTATGTTTTTTTTTTTTAAAAAGCACCTACTGTTATATTTTACATTTCAGAATTATTTTTATTTTCATTTATTTAAATATCAACAACTGAAATTTAGTTTTAGATTCCTAAATATAAAAACAAAAACTATATAAAATATAAAAGTTAAAAATAATATATAGAAAATATATTTTCAGAAAATAAAAAACTAAAAAAATTGCATAAAAATTATATAAAACTCTAAATAATTTTATATAAGAAAAAGAAATATGAAAAAATCAGAAAATAAATATAAATTCAGAAAATTATTTTAAAAAATTTAAAATTCATTTAATATTCATGAAATTAAAAAAATATTCTGAAAATTATCTAAAAATTCTAAAATTAATTAAAAATTCAGAAAGTTAAATTAGTACTTATTTTAAATAAATTTTATTTTCTTGGATAAATTTATTTTAAAATGATCTATCAAAACCAAGCGCATTTTGAACATTCTGCAAGGCCGGTAGCAGCTGCGCCATCAGATTCCGGTCGCTGTACGGCATCACCTCGTTGATGACGATGATCCAATTTTTGGCGAAACTTGGGTCCTTTGGTGTAAGCAACGATGTTGGTGTTTTAATCCTTTGGTGTTATGCATCTTTTGACTAGAATTGATGACCCATGGAAATCAGGGTAATATTACGCAAACTTTGGCACAAATGTCAAATTCGTGTACTCTTCTAATCCAATCCGCTTGAACAATTTACGTACACTTTATATACTTTTACTGTGCATAGAAACAAAAAATTAACGTGGAGCACAACAGTTGACCACAACTCTGTGATTCCTAATGCTTGTTAGAAAATTTAGTGATGGTGGTGTATTTGAAAAGGACTCTGGTAAAGACGAGATACGAGTTTGACTCGTTATTCCTAAAATAATATTGCCCTGCATGAGAGGTGCCCAAACCGTCAGTCAACGATTCCGAAATCGTTGACCACGGTTCCGGTCCCAAATCGTAAACAAGACCGTGGGGGGAGGTTCGGTTCCGGTTCCATACATATAGGAACCGTGAACCGGCGGCTAGGCGCACCGGAACTGGTGGTTTCCATGTTTAATAGTAATAATTTTAATCATTTTTAAAATCAACGGTCTGGATTTAGTGGCCGTTACAAATCAACGACCAAGATTAGCTGACCGTTAGGCGCGGAACCGCCGATTTCGAACGGGAACCGGCGGTTCGAATCATTTTTTTTTTTTTTTTTAGCGGCTTGGATCAAGTGGCCGTTGAAAATAAACGGCCACGATCAACTAGCCGTTGGATTCAAGTTTGGGCGGCCATTTTTTACTTTTAACTTAGGTTTCTTTTTTTTAATATAATATTTCTAATCTAAAAAACTCTATAAATACCCCTCTCTCTCTCTCTCTCTCTCTCTCTCTCTCTCTCTCAATCGAGCATTCTAGTTTTCTACAATCTTGATCTTCAATTTTGTTTCTATATCAAATTTTTAGTGCAATATCCTGAAAAAAAGAAAAAAAAATTCTTGTTCACTACTCCAATCTAATTTATTTCCTACTTTAAAAAAAATGTCAAGTGCTAGAGCCGGATCAAATACTTCTCACCGGGGATTCGACCAACGAAGGGGTCAACATGTTAGTTCGTCTTCTTCATTCCCACCACCACCACCTCCGAGATTCTTCGAAATTGATGAGGATCCCATCAACTTGGATAACCTTCCACTTGATATGGAACTTGCCGATGCTTTAGGTAAATATTTTCTTTTACCTAATATTTTTTTAATTGAAGTATTTTATAAGTTTAATTCTAATTAATTTTTTTCTTCTTAAAATTAATTAAAGGTGCTAATTTGGCCGCCCACTTCGCCGAATTTGGCGAAGAACATCCATCCGAAGAGAGTAGAGGTGGAGGTCCATCCCAAGAGGGTGGACATGGCGGTCCGACGACATCTACCCAAACGGGTACTAGAGCTAGAGGAGATTCGGATGAAAACTTTAAATCGAAGAGTGCAATATTTAAGTATCACTTCAAAAAGAAGTACATTTCGGGCACGGAGAACCCAAAACAATATTCAGTTACTTGCAACTATTGTGGAAAGCCCTATACCATGAAGGTCGGTGGCGGATATGGCACCTACACCAAACATCTCAACACCCACCACCCCGACAAGGTCGGAATTGATCCAACGCAAACTTAATTGCGAGGTATGATCGGTACCTCGTAAGGTACGGAATCTAACCCTCTCTTTCGTTATAGTGAAGCAAACGCATGTCGCCAATTGACAAAATTTGTTTGTGCCCAACACCTCCTTTTTAACTTTGCCGACAACGAATTTTTTGAGGATTTTGAAACATTAAGTTACAACCCTCAAGCTAAAAAAATTTCACGAAGCTTACTTACACGAGATATTGCTAAAATTATTGGGGAGTATAAAATTACTTTGATAAACACGTTTGCTTCACTATCACAAAAAGTTTCAATATGGTCGAATGTTTGGAGTGATTATTGGAGATAGCATCATTACATTGGAATTACTTGCCATTGGATTGATGATTCATGGACAATGCAAAACGTTTGATTGCATATAAGATAATCTGATACCACTCACACCGCACAAAATATTGCACTAAAAATTATCACAATTCTTCAAGAGTATGGTTTGTCACAAAAAATATTTTCAATTTCTTTTGACAATGCTAGTGCCAACAAGGCTTAATTACCCACACTATCAATTATTGTCAACCTTCTAGTGGAGGTAGATTTTTCCATGTTCGATGCATATGTCATTGTTTAAACCTTTGCGTTCAAGATGATTTAGAAATTTTTAAGAGCCATATTACGCCTATTCGGAGTGCAATTTCCTACGTTATGAGACATTCTACTTTGTTAAAAAAATGGGCCAAATTTTGCAAAAACCGAGGACTTAAACCCAAAAAAAATTCATATGATGTGCCTCATCGTTGGAATTTCACGTACAAAATGGTGAACGATTCTTATAACTACAAAGAGGCTTTATTTCCTCAACAAATGGGATGCTTGTGCAAATTTGATTTCATTATTAATTTTTTTTGAAGAAGAAACAAAATCACTTTCCGGTTGTTATTATCCGACCTCACCCCTTGTCAGTGATCATTGTTGCATAGTAGTACTTGCCTTTTTTTTTTTTTATTACAAAGATGATCCGCTTTTATGTGGCTCAATTGCATTGATGAGAGAAAAATAGATATAATATTTTGACGTAATCCCCGACTTATTTTTTATTGTTAAAATGTTAGATCCTAGGATCAAAGAAAATGGCCTAGTTGAATTATTAAAAATGTATTATGAAGCATTGTATCCGGATAATGATCCTCTAAATGTCGGACTTATTGTTGCTAATGTGAAACAAGTATTTTTTGATACATTTCGAGAGTATAGAATTGAATTGGACGGTGATGACTCTAGTGAATCTAGTGATTATACTTCTTTTAACCCCCACTGCATCTTCCCAAAGTGTTTATATTAATCCTAGCCCAGAACGTCTCAAACGTTTATATGAAGAGAGGTCACTAAAAAAAGCAAGAGGATCTACATCAAGCAACCCCTACGGGAAGGTTGAAAGATATTTTCACATCACATTTGAAGAGCTTGATTTCACTCAATCCAACTCGCTTTTGAAGTGGTGAGCAAAAAAATCAAGGGCATTTCCAATCCTATCCCTAATTGCAAAGGAGGTTCTTGCTACTCCCGCTTCAACCGTCTCTGTGGAACAAATATTTAGTATTGGAGGCTATACCTTGGATGCCCGAAGATCAAGATTCATCGTCGAGAATCTTGAAAATCAACTCTTACTCAAAGATTGGACGAAGGCCAAGAAAAGACAACAAGAAGAAGTCTTCGATGAAGACGAAAAAGGTGATTACCTTCCCTACGAATGTCCAACCGGCGACTACGATGTCTCCCAAGGCAGCAACCATGAAAGTGATTGAGCTCCGTTCAACGAAAACCAACCTCAAATCCGAAAGGTAAGCAAGATAAGAGAACTATGTGAGCTTTGATTCACTCACCTAAACATCAAGCCCAATCTTTTTATTCCCTTTTCTCTTTTTCCAAATTTTAATAATTATTTTGATGTTCAAAGTTATAAGTTTTAATTTTAGATATAATATAGTGATTTAAATTTTTGTATTAGTGTAATTTAATTTCCCAAATTTAATTTGAAGTTGTGTAATTGTTGTATCTTGTAGATTTTAATATTGTAAATTTATGATGTTTAAATTTAACAATAAATGAAGATTTATTATTTTGTAGCATTATTTTTTTATGTTAAATTCTCAATATATAATTCAAAAATTTAATTTTTTATAGTATTATGGATCATATTTACCAAAAAACAAAAACAAAAACAACATACACAAAGAAAAAGGGGAAAATCGTCGGAACTAGAATCGCCGAACCATGGCTGGTTCCCACCGCCCGGAACCATCTTACTTGGCCGGTGCGATTCGGGTTCCACTACTCCGAGGTACCGGGAACCGGCATGGATGAAAACGTCTACCTGCATCCAAATGCTCGCGGTCTTCGGCAATCGACCCCAAGATACAATGACTTTTAGCTTTGGGATTGTCGCACAACAAAATCAAAGCTTTTAGCGAATTACTTGACACTCAAGACTTTCTTGTTGACTAAAAAAATCACAATTTGCAAAATGTGATAAATGCAGACTGGAGACTTATAGACGTCATTTCGTGAACAGGTATATTTTTTTACCTTGATAATTACAATCGTTAAATCGTACCTCTTGATCAACGGTCACAGTGTAATGGCTAGATTGCATCCTTTCTTTCGAACAGTCGATCAATTTCGTTGTCATTCTCTTTGATCTCTCGTGCCGTCGATGTTACCTGTGCATGGTTTGTCGTATTGTCCACTATCATGAGAGGGGGAGGCCGGGATGAAGGAGCCTTTTGCTAACCAAATGGAGGCATGTCACGACGCCATCTTGTCCGTTGTTGGATATTGACAGACGCATCTTTATTTTTACCGCACCTTGCATTCGATCGATCGGGGAAAACATAGAAGCTAGAAGCTATGTTTAATGATGGCCTAACATCTTTTGTTTAAAGAAAAAATAGAACAAATCAATGTCATTGCCGCCATTACAAGCAAGGAAATACAACTGGCAGTTATATAAAATTATTAACTTTTGTCTGCTTCTTTGGATTATGTTGCTGTTTGACTTAAGGAAGATGATCATATACATAGAGAGGAGGAATTGTGGTAATAGAAATGCGTGGTCCGACGTTGAAGTATCTGAACACAGTGAGAGTACATGTGTGGACGAACTGTAAAAATGTTTGAGAGAAAAATCTTCTGATGAGATGAAGGATGCGTACCAGTAATAATGAAGGGTAGATAGGTTATATTAATCCAAACTAATTTAGTTGTTTCTAGATCCACATACTTATAGTCACAAATTCCCTAATCAACCTATTCTACTAAAAGAGGGTTGCATAAAAATAGGAAAAGACACATGTCTCTTTTATAATATTTCGCCGTATTTTTATTTTATTTTAATTTTTTAAAAATATTCTTAAATACGTAGAAAGTCCCTAAAGAAGGGGATCATCCACCTTCTTTTGTGGGTTCTCCTCCAATCATTTTTATTCTTTTTCTTTTATATTTTGCCTTCAAAATTTCAAGGTCTTATAATGTTTTCGTCACAACTTGATTTTTCATAAGAAATACATCAAATTATTCCTCTTTTGACGATCTTCGGTTTGACATCCATAATACATATATTATAATTAAAATATTAATTTTTAAGTATAAAATACCTTTTTAGGATATTAATGATATATTTTGATTTTCTAAAAAAAATGATATATTTTGATTTCTAGACATTTTTATATAAAATTAAAATGTGATAGAATTCCAAAAATAATTTTTTTTAACTGATTGAAATTTTTAGAAGATTAAAATTATTTACTTTAATTTTACTTTTTTTTATCTTAATAATTTTTGGGTAGTTTAAAGTATTTGGTTGAAAAAAAATTCATAAAAAATATAAAATTTTTAGGTTTACGCTTTACAGTAGAAAAAAAAAGCTTAGATATATTTGCTAAAGGGATTTGTTGATTGAATTAGATTGCTTATTATTTTTTTCTATTTTGTGAAAAGAAAAATTATGTTAACTACAAAAATAATAAGTCGATTATTTTTTATTTGAATATGACATGATAATATAGTTTACCACTCATATATATTTAAGTAACTAATATGTTTGTTGCTTCTTATACTAATATTATATTATTTAATACATGTGGTTTTCAAACAATAATTATTCAAAATATTTGACATTGTTTTTTCATTATATGCATATGTAATTATTACAACATGTGTAATGCACATTGAAATAATAGGGAGGGAAATGAATCAAATTTTAAGTGTGTATTTTTAATTTTACTTAAAATATTCAGCATAATCAGATCATGCATTCAAATAGTTGAATTAACAAAATTTATTAAAATATAATAGGTAGTTTCAATTTGTGATAATAAAATATATTAAAAGTAAAAATATATTGAATAGTAAAAAATTTATGAAAAAAATTTAACTGGTAGTTTCAATTTGTATTAATGCAAGATATTACATTTAAAAGACAAAAATTACCAACTGTCAATTTTATATTCTCAAGTAAGAGATTTTTGCACTTTTGTTCCCATAGGACATCTCAGTTTTTCATTTTGGTCCCAAGAGTAACAAAACTGACCACATTCGACTGGACAGTTGCAAGAATAGTCCTTTTTTGCAAATATAGTCCCAAAAAAAATGCAAAACTAGTCCCAAACCGTTTCAACCTAACGTTGCTCGTTTGCTGACGTCATAATCATTTTAAAAATATTAAAAATGACGTCATAATTTTAAAAATGACGTCATAATTCTTAAAAAATATTTAAAAATTATAAAAAAATCTAAAAAATCTGAAATTAATGTAAAAATAAAAATAAATTTATTCTAAAATTTATTTAAAATATCACAACCGTAACCTAAAATATTAAATTTAGAAAAATTAGTTTTCGGAAAATTGAATTTTTATAAAATTTTAAAAATTGAAAATTTTAAGTTTATTTTTATAAATTTTTTCAAAAATGAAAATTCAACTTGTTTTATGAAATTAGATTTTCTTAAAATTTTATTTTCTAAATTCTAAATAATTTTATATATTTCATAAATTATTTTAAACTCTTTTAAGAAAATTAATTTCTTCCCAAAAATACTTCCAACATTTCATAGATACTTTTACATATCTTAAATAAAAGATTTTAGATTTCAAACTATTTTCTTTTAATTATTTATCAATCTATTGTTCGAATAGGGAGAAAAATCACAGGTTGACGATAGGTTAATTATTTACAAATGTTATTAATTATTTGTGACATACGCACGTTAATAAGCAACTACTCCTGGGGTACAACTTTAACCCATTTTATTTGAATTATTATTATGTAAATTATCCAAATAGAGTTGACAAATCTGTAAATTATTTTGAAATCTAAAAATTTTATTTAAAATATGTTAAATTATCTATGTAATGTAGGAAATATTTTTTTTTTAAATAAGTGAATTATCTTAAAATAATTTATGAAATCTATATATATAAATTATTTAGAACTTAGAAAATATTTTTTTAAGAAAATATAATTTTAATTGATCCAGCACGTTATTTCCAACCAATCACATATTCCGAAATTCGAAGCCATGATAATACTAATAATAAAATAACATAGAAAAATATTTTTAAATTCTGAATTAAAATCTGGAAATTATGAAAATTATGTAAAAACTAGAAAAATATTTTTAAATTCTGAATTAAAATCTGAAAATTATGTGAAAACTAGAAAAATATTTTTAAATTCTAAATTAAAATCTGAAAATTATGAAAAACTAGAAAATTATGTAAAAAGTAGAAAATTATGAATTGAAATCAATGATTTGCTTTATAATTTTATATGAATTAAAATCAATTGTCTGCATTTTGTTCTCTTTCACGTGCGTAATTTTCATAATTTCCAGATTTTAATTCAGAATTTTAAAATATGTTTCTTGTTTTTACATAATTTTCATAATTTTCAGATTTTAATTCAAAATTTAAAAATATTTTTCTAGATTTTACATAATTTCATAATTTTCAGATTTAATTCAGAATTTAAAAAATATGTTTCTAGTTTTTACATAATTTTCATAATTTTCGAATTTTAATTTAGAATTTATAAATATTTTTCTAGTTTTTACATAATTTTCAGATTTTAAAAATACTTTTTTCAGTTTTTACATTTTTTACATAATTTTTAGATTTTAATTCAGAATTTAAAAATATTTTTCTAGTTTTTACATAATTTTCAGATTTTAAAAATATTTTTTAGTTTTTAAATTATTTTACATAATTTTCAGATTTTAATCCAGAATTTAAAAATATTTTTCTAGATTTTACATAATTTTCAGATTTTAAAAATATTTTTTTAGTTTTTACATAATTTTACATAATTTTTAGATTTTAATTCAGAATTTAAAAATATTTTTCTAGTTTTTACATAATTTTCAGATTTTAATTTAGAATTTAAAAATATTTTTCTAGTTTTTACATAATTTTCAGATTTTAAAAATATTTTTTTAGTTTTTACATAATTTTCAGATTTTTATTCAGAATCTAAAAATATTTTTCTAACTTTTACATAATTTTCATAATTTTCAGATTTTAATTCAGAATTTAAAAATATTTTTCTAGGTTTTTTTACATAATTTTTAGATTTGGTACCAAAAGTGCCAATTTTTTGGGACTAATTCTGCAACTGTAACAGGGAACTAACATGCATATAACGTTTGGGACTAAATTTGCAAAAAACTTAACAGTTTCCGTAACAGAAGGACTATTTGTAACAGCCCGTATTTTTATAGGCAAAATATTTTGCTTTTTTATAAATAACAAATAAAACTTTACTAAAAATAAATAATAAAAACATTTACGTTTAGAAAAAAAATGCACATAAGTTAAGACTAAGACTATTATAATTTTAAATAAAAATATAATCATTGATATGCTTCAAAGAATAAAGTCATTCCAAGACTTTTTAAAATTTATACGAACAATACTTTCATAATTGTGCGGAAGCAATTTAATTAATTTAACTTAAGAGTCAACATAAATTATAAATAAAATATTTTTACTAGAAATACATTCAATATAGTATTCTAAACAATTTTTCACTAGTAACATCCAACGACTACTTTGATAAATCATGATCGCTCATTAGATAGAAACCATGTATATAATGTCATGGTAATTGTTTAAAATAACCTCATAGATAAGATCTTAATACATACATATATATATATATATATATATATATTGTTATTCCTATTATTCTGAATTAATCATAAGTATTTTTTTTTAAAAAAATAAAACCTCAACTACTAGAATATTGTTTTCACGTGTGTGTAATAATAGATATGTACTACCTATTTATATGCCATCGCATCCCTCTCCTGGCTTCACACACATCTCCATCAACCTGGAAGGAGTTTTTATAAAGGGGTGAGCTACATCCAGCTCGTGGGGTTCAGTTTGCTAAAATTAAATATAAGCAAGTAAATCAATATAATCAAATCACCATAGTATCACCATATCATATATCACCATATCATTTCATCAAATATCACCATATCATCATATCACCATAATAAGATCAAATAAATTTGCATCTTATTTCATCATGTCACCATATCATCATATGATCGAAACAAGCAAATATTTAATTAGAGCAAACAAGGAAAGAAAACCCCACCTTTCTGTTGAATGCGTGAATGTTGTGCAATTACAGCTTAGTCACGTACTCCTGACCAGAAGGACCTAATCAATACGTAGTACATTTTTAATTAATAAAGGAAGAAGTCCTAATTAGGCAAATCGAAGCTAGATAATTTTTGGTAGGAAAGGGTATAAACTTGTATAGTTGAAATTTTCTAAGTTTGGAAAAAGGTGTAAAGGTTCTGCCAAAAAGGGAATTGAACAAGGGGAAATAAGTCAAATTTTTTTTCTACATTTACTACCCTACATATGGTCCCCCTAACTTACATACACAATAACATAATCCATACATTCCGTACCAACTTGACAAGTCCTATCACACACGCACATCACAAAACACACGCACACTACTATTCACATACTTATAACTTAACACATACTTCACTTATATAATATACAACTCCATACACACACGTATGCTAATGCTATAAATTTATATATATATAATTCATACTGCATGCATGATTATTTATATACATACTTGCACACACATTTATTATATATATATATATATATATATATATATATATATATATATCTATGTCATGCAGCACACACACACAGAAATCAACACTAACACATTCGCATACACACAAACACACTATAACCCTATATATTTATATATGTCGTACGCGCACACAACACCACATCACCAATTATACATCAACTCACGCATACGCTATACTGGAACACACACGAATACAATAACAAAGTAAATTAATCCCTTAATCACCCTAACTCAAATCAATTAAACCCTAATCACCTATTGATTTAGTAATTTAAACGAAGAAGAAAATTTAATAAATCAACGAACAATGAAGAAGAGGGATTTTGGATTTACCTCCAGAAGAATCAAAAGAATTAACTGTCTACTGGAGGGATTTGAACTGGCGGCTGTATGTGAAGAGGAAGGGTTTTTCTTTCTTTCGGCGGTGAGCGTATTATGAAAGTGGTTTCCTATTCTTCTGCCTAGTATTCATACTAGGTTATTTCCTACTGGATATTATTCAGAAGCTCCATAGAAAAGTGCTTTTCTAGTAGATATCCGGTAGAAAAGTACTTAATAGATAGGCATTAATCTGGTCAAGATACGTAATTAACTGACAACCCTTATGGATAATTATAAATTATGACTTGGGCTCAACTGGGCCCAAATAACTTGATTTGACTCACATAAATGTGTATGATGCATGTTGGGCCTAATAAATAATAGAAATATCAATAATATTAATAATACGCGTAAAATAAAAATTCGGGGTGTTACACTATTCTTGCAACTGTCCAGTCGAATGGGGTCAGTTTTGCAACTCTTGGGACCAAAATGAAAAACTGAGATGTCCTGTGGGACCAAAAGTGCAAAAATCTCTCTCAAATAATATATAAGCTGATAATTTTATTATTAATATTATTATTATTATTATTATTGTTATTATTATTATTATTATTGTTATTATTAAAAAAGTACTCTTCCCGTGCATCGCACGGGTGGACATATAGTGGTTGTTAAGATGTCATAGATTCGAACATACATTTGCTTAGATACCTTGTTATATTCCAATATTTCCTAAGCATGTTCTGTTTCGTTTTTGTTCAAAATAATTTGTATCTATCATGTTGCAATTATCTTATCCTTTCACTGTCTGATCTTTTGTTTTATCGCATACCTTCTCATCCTCCTCCCAGACCTTCTCTGACCCTTCTCTGTTTGTGCCGTTGTTGGTTGTCGGTGTGGTCTATTCGAAAGACCGACTCAATAAATTGTTGACAAAGTCGAGGCACGAGTTTGACTCGTTATTTGTAAGATGATATTGCTCCGAATTTTAGTGCGCTCGGTCTTCGTCAATTGTCCCCAAGATACTAGGACTTTTAGCTTTGGAATCGCAACATAACAAAACCATAACTTTTGGCGAACTATTCGATACTCCAGACTTTCTTATATTGGAAATGGGGAGGGCTAGAGAATTAAAATGCAAATGTATGAGAAATACTTGGAGTCAATTGAAATGCAGAATGGGGAAACTATTTATAGTTTCTGAAGAGTTCTAGTGCCTTCCCGGAAAAATACCTTTTGACCCTTGGTGGCACCGGTTCGAACATGGACACCGCCATTCGCGGGTCGTTCGCGCATGCTGTTAGACCCGCAATCCACCGGCACTAGGTCGCACTCGCCCGCGAACAGTCGCACTGGTTTGCGGGTCCAACCCGTATCAAACAGTGACGAGTTGATTCGAACCCGACCCGACGCGTAACCGATCTGCCTTGCCTTGCGAGGATGCCACGTCAAAGTGCGCCTGTAAAGCGACTCAAAACGGCATGTGCAATAGACTCGGATGGTGTTTCACACCATCCTCAGGTCCATTTAGACTAAATGCTAAAATTCCACTAAGGTCCACTAGAAGGAAACACACTTGGTAACTTCTTATCAAGTATTCCTTTTAATAAAGAGTTCCAACTTACTCCAATTGTTATATGTAGGACAAATTCCCACATTTTTCTTTTTAACTTTTATAATTTTCCATGTTTAAGTAGCAACCTTAGCCATTAATTTCTTATTCACCCGAAATTGATTCTGAGAAGAGAAATATACTAAATTCATCTACTCGAAACGTAGATCGTGAATTTGCAGCTTAATTGTATTTTCAACAAATAAAATTTAAAATTAAAATTACTCAAAAATTAGTTAACACCAATATTCCAAAGTCAATTTTCAACTACCATATCGCAACTATAATTTCCTTTCTTTTTCCATGGTCCAACAAGTGCAACCAAAATGGAAGTCTACACAACAAAATAAAAATGCCAAACTCATCTCACGTTTTCACTTGTTTGACTAGGCGGGATTGAACATGTTCTTGTCTTATTTCATCTACCAGTGTCGAACAATATCTTCATAGTTTGATTTCCATAGACGGAATGTTGCATGTCACGAGCCATATATGATCTAAAAATGAAGATAATAATTCAACAAAAGGAAAAAAAATGGGACGACGGAGTAAAGGAACCAGAACTTGTGAATTTGAGCCTCAAGCACTTTGCATTTTGTGCTTGATTTGGGAAAGTGGATTATAAAACCGGTGGAACATGCGGAAAAAAAGGCAAAAATTTGTGTGCACCCAACACACAATAGACTTATTCTATATTTCTCTATTTAATTTGGAATTAAAGATGGATATAAGGCCTTGTTTGGAAGGATTCACAACAACAATAAGTGGTGCAACGGTGAGGTGCATGGAGGTTAGGTTCGAGGTACGCCAGCACGCAGGTTTGAACCCTGTTTTCGCTCTGTTTTTACCTCTTTTTATGTTGTTCAATAGTATATGTTATATTGCATAATAGAATATGTTAATAGTATATATTATAGCTACATGTATAATTTTTTTAATAATATATTATGTTGTTTAATAGTATATGTTATAATGCATAATAGTATATGTTATGTTACTGATAGAAAAGAGGCATCCACATAATAATGAAACAACACATTGCTTGGGAAGAGAACTCAACAGAGTATTGATGTTTCATTGAAGTTCAGAATTCGATGCAAATACAAGTTATAGCTGCATGCTATATATAGCATTGCTACTCTTAACCTAGCCACCATATACAAACAAGAATCATTAACTAATCAACAGATAAAGGTAAGATAAAGCTGTTGCAGTACTTCTCTAAACAATAAATGATGCATTAAATATGTGTACTTCTATTTCAGGTAAGTGGTCCTCTTTTCTTTTGAACATAACGACTATGTTGACCATGAGCTTGTCTTCCAAGTAATGCATCAATGTAGCTGAGTTTTCCTCCTTGAGAATCTGTCTGCAGTCCAGCTGTGCAGTCTACTTCATCACAACTATCCACATGGGGAATTCTATCAGCCCCTCTCAATTCGAGTGCAGATTGAGGAACAAGATTCAGCTTGTTTCTCAACTTCATGAAGAATTGCAAGCTCAGTGGTTTCCTGTCATCTATGTCTGTGGCCCAATCCGAATCACAATGACCTGTAAGATTAAGACTTCCAGATTTCTTGAGATGTATTCCCATATTTGTACTTCCAGTAAGGTATCTCAATATTCTCTTGACTGCCTTCAGATGAGTGTCCAAAGGTGAGGACATGTATTGGCTCACTTTGTTCACTGAATAGGCTATATCAGGCCTTGTGATGGTTGCATACTGCAGACCTCCCATCAAGCTCCTTTAGTGAGTTGCATTTTCAATTGGGCAGCCTTCATTTTTGGACAGGTGAGGTGATGTGATCATGGGTGTTGCAATTGCCTTTGCTTCTGCCATGTTGGCTCTCTTAAGCAAATCCTTGACATTTTTCTCTTGGCATAGATACAAACCTTCCTTAGTCTTAGTAATCTGAATTCCCAAGAATAGATGAGCCTCACCCAAATCCTTCAAGGAGAAATGTGATGACAAAGATTTTATAGCAGAATCTATCTCATCCGCATTATTACCTGTTATAAGGATGTCATCCACATATATAAGAAGGTAGATAAAATTCCCATTCTTTATTCTGAAAAATAAAGAATTATCTACACATCAGCACTTCTTTCACCTTTAGATACCAAGCTCTTGAAGCCTGTTTAAGTGCATACAAGGCCTTGTTTAATCTGCACACAAGAGGATTTCCTTCTTTTGATCTGACTTCAAAACCCAGTGGTTGCCTCATATATATCTCCTTCTCAAGTTCACCATGAAGAAATGCATTATTAATGTCCAAATGCCTTACCTTCCACTCCTTTTCAACTGCTAAGCTCAGTATCACCCTTATAGTGCATGGCTTAACAACAGGACTGAAAGTCTCTGAGTAGTCCTGCCCTTCAGTTTGTGAGTAACCTTGAGCCACAAGTCTGACTTTATACCTTGACACACTCCCATCAGCATTCTTTTTTACCTTAAACACCCATTTGCATCCAACTATCTTTCTTCCACCTGGCATATCAGTGTAGGGCCAAGTGTTGTTAGCTTTTAGAGCTTCAAGTTGAAATTCCTTACTGCTCTCCAGTGTTGATTATTTAAGCCTTCAATATATGATGGTGGCTCTTCTTCTAGATAAATCAGTGCATATATCTTGGGTTTAAATATTCTTGCCTTTGAACTTGTCATCATGTGGTGACCTGTCTGAGTAACAATACAAGAATCTTCAACATAAACATTAGTGTTAGGTGAAGCAGATAATTCACTTGGTGTCTGCATATTCTCAGAGTCAGATGAGTGTGTGTGATGGTTAGAATGATGAGGTGAATAATCAGTTCTAACAGGAGAGTTGAGATGAGAGTGATTTTCAGTTTGGAAGGATTCAGAAGTGTTAGATGCAGTAATGATGGGAGGTGGTATCATATGGAACTGTTGGATTATGGGATCAGTGACAGGAGTGGAATTTATGTTGCTGGGATTTTCTGTTTGAGCAGTTTGTAAGGGAAGACATTCTCATCAAAGACCACATCCCTAGAGAAGATAATTTTTCCATTGGGAAGAAGAATCTTGTATCCTTTGAATTGATTGCTGTATCCTAAGAAAATGGCTTGTTGGGATCTTAACTGGAGTTTATGTTCATTGTATGGACTCATGTGAGGAAAACACAAGCATCCAAACACTCTTAAACTGCTATAATCAGGATTTTACTTGTGCAAGACTTGGAAAGGGGATTTATATGAAAGGCTCTTCACTGGGATTCTATTCATTGTATATACTGCTGCTGCAAAAGCATCATCCCAGAATTGAAGAGGAATATGTGAATGAGCAAGAAGAGTCAAACCAGTTTCTACAATGTGTCTATGCCTCCTTTCAGCAACTCCATTTTGCTGTGGAGTATAGGGGCATGACAATCTGTGAACAATGCCACTGGAATCCAAGATTTGTTTCAGAGCTTTATATTCTGTACCACCATCAGTTTGAAGAGATTTAATCTTAGTGGAGAATTAATTCTCAGCAAGGTTTTTGAAATGAACAAATGCAGAAACTACATCAGACTTTTGCTTTAAAAAATAGATCCATGTGGACTTGGAATGATGATCTATGAAGTTCACATAATACCTATAGCCATTTCTGGAAATTATAGGAGATGGTCCCCATAAGTCTGAGTGTATCAACTGAAGAAGAGTGTTATACTGAGTGAGAGAATCATTGCAAGGGAGTCTGTGACTTTTTGCAAAGAGCAAGCAACACAAACATTGGAATCAACAGATTTCATTTCAAGAGGAACATTACTGTTTTTAAGAGCAATTTTTACAATGTCAATATTGTTGTGCCCAAGTCTTTGGTGCCACAACTCTAAACTATTGCTCCTTTTAGAAGACACACTACACACCTTGGGCTGAAAAACAGAATTGGAAAGACAACTAAAACTGGACGAAATTCCTTGATTTGATGAACAAGCTTGGAGGGATCTCCTTGATTGAAAGAAGCAGAAAGAGGTGATGATGGATTTGTTTGAAGAGAAAATTTGTAGAGACCATCTTCAAGAGTTCCTTTGAGCAAAATATCATGTGTTGCTTGATCCTTAGCAAAACAGACATATGGGTGAAACTCAAAATAAACAGCATTGTCAAGAGCAAGTTGGGAGACACTGAGAAGGTTTTTAGTTATATTAGGGACATGAAGAAGATTTTTTAAAATGAAATACTCCGAGTGCAAAGAAGATCTGAGATATGCATCACCAAAGTGTTTTATTTGCTCACCTGCACCATTTCCCATTTGCACCTTGTTTGCTCCTTGGTACTCGGTTGCAATGCTCAAATTACTCAGATCATTTGACACATGGTTTGAAGCCCCTGTGTCAAGATACCAATTATGTTCACTTCCAGATTCTTGGCCGTAGTTGGAAGTGGGAAAATGAACCAAGTTGAGTGTTGGATTTCTGTTTCCAAAGGGTTGCTGTTGTTGTATATTATGCTGTGGAGCAGTGAAGTTGTTGTCTGGATTATACCAACATTTGTTGGTGGCATGACCATAATATCCACAGTATTGACAAGTGGGCTTTGCTCCATTTGATCTTCCTGATCTACCTCCTCTGAAACCACCTCTAGGTGCTCTACCACCTCTATTCTGGAACTGCTGGCCTCTTCCACCTTTGAAAGTGTCACCTGTGAACTTTTTTTGGAAATTCTGTTGTTGATTTTCTCTTGTGACAGAGTTCACACTTAATTGTGAACCATCAGTGTTCACACCTTGGGTTTGAGACTGGTTTACTTCTAGTCTAGATTCATATGAAAAGCAGTGGAGATTGTAGTTCTGTGACAGATATTTCTCCTGCGCTTGATGTCACATTAACCATCACCAAATCATAACTTGATCCAAGACCAGATAGAATATGCATTACCTGATCATCTTCACGCAGTTTGTGTCCTGCTGAGGCAAGCAGGTCAAAACAACTCTTAATTTTCCCCAGATACTCTCTCATGGTAGATCCTTCCTTTTTTGTGTTCTGGAGCTGAATTTTGTATTGCATCAGCTTAGCCTTCGTTTGGCTTGCAAAGCTCTGTTCAAGGGTGCTTCATATTTCGTAGGAGGTCTCTAACCCAACCATCAGTGATAGAACACTATCACTGAGTGAAGACGGGATCCAAGATGCCAAAAGTTGGTCCTGCCTTTCCCACAACACATATTCCAGGTTGATTTCTTTATCTGTGGCTCCATCTTTTGAAACCATCTTCTCTGGTTTGTTATCTTTGCTTTGGATGAATGAAGCAAGACCATACCCTCTAATGGCAGTGTTGGTCTGTTGCTTCCAGATGAGAAAGTTAGACTCATCTAACTTCACTGAAACCAGCTAGTTTTGTGGTTGAATAATTTGAGGTGGTGTTGATGAATTGGCCAGGGTGGTTGTTGTTACTTCTGCCATTTATGGAGAAGTACTTTGAGATTTAAAGCGGAATGAATGCAAAATCAGAGGCAGGAAAGTCCTGCTCTGATACGATGATAGAAAAGAGGCATCCACATAATAATGAAACAACACATTGCTTGAGAAGAGAACTCAACAGAGTATTGAAGTTCAGAATTCGATGCAAATACAAGTTACAGCTGCATGCTATATATAGCATTGCTACTCTTAACCTAGCCACCATATACAAACAAGAATAAGTAACTAATCAACAGACAAAGGTAAGATAAAGCTGTTGCAGTACTTCTCTAAACAATAAATGATGCATTAAATATGTGTACTTCTATTTCAGGTAAGTGGTCCTCTTTTCTTTTGAACATAACGGCTATGTTGACCATGAGCTTGTCTTCCAAGTAATGCATCAATGTAGCTGAGTTTTCCTCCTTGAGAATCTGTCTGCAGTCCAGCTGTGCAGTCCACTTCATCACAGCTATCCACATGGGCAATTCTATCAGTTACAGGTATACACATTTTTTTTTTAAATAATATATAATTTTTCTAAATAATATATTACATTGTCTAAAATAATATAAAAAGTGCTTAATTAATAGGGCTCGAACCCAAGCCATTACAAGTGCTAGCAAGTGTTTATCCACCAAGCGTAATAGTATATATTATAGTTATATGTATAATTTTTTAATAATATATTATGTTGTTTAATAGTGTATGTTATATTGTGTAATAGTATATGTTATGTTACAGGTATACACATTTTTTTTGAATAATATATTACGTTGTCTAAGATAATATAAAAAGTACTTAATAGGGCTCGAACCCAAGCCATTACAAGTACTAGCAAGTGTTTATCCACCAAGCCACCACCTCATATTATAACATAAAATGCAGCGCAATGTATTAATACTAATAATAATACATGCACATATATAGAAAAAAAAATGAAGAAGATGGGGTTTGAACCCATGCCCTAATAAACAATAATTTGGAATTTTACCACCTAGGCTAGTGCCTCTTATATGCTAACAAATATGCCTTAATATATATATTATTAATTTGTATCAAAAGAAAAAAAAAAAAAAAAAAAAAAAAGTTACGCGCTGCTAAGGCTCGAACTCAAAACCTCAGCACTCGTGCAACAGATCTCGACCGCCGGGCCACCAACTTATATTGGGTAACCAAACACAGCTCTTAATATATATCTGATTCTCAAATTAAATTAAGGAGTGCATAATAAGTTTATTGTGTGTTGAGTGCACCCAAGACCTACTCGGAAAAAAAAAGAGACCAAAGAAGGTGGGGAGAGACGAGATTGGGGGTAGGCTTAGCAACGGGACGAGGTGGGGCAATTATACCCATCCCCGACTCCACGGAGATCCCCATCCCTGGGGGAATTCCGGCCCCCCTGTCTTTAAATTTTTAATCTTGTTATATAATATGATTCATGAGAGTGAGCAGTATAAGTCAATTGTCATTTCCAATCTCCAAAAAATATACACATACATTTTATATTCTTCTCGATCAAAATTGCATATAGAACTGGTCAACGATTCTGAACAATAAAAATTCGAAGATAGCCGAAAATCCTATATAGAAATGGGAAATTGTAAAGAGAAAGTGGCATCGGCTGTATCTGATAAAATAGCTAGGGTTTTTTTTTTTTCTTGTGAGAAATTGAAAAAAATTAAGTAAATATAAGTAAGAGCAACCTAGTATACGTCATTTATGTACAAAGTAGAATAGTAACTAAATATAGCGGGGACCCAAAGGAAACGGGGCAGAGATCCCCGGGAGGTAGAGAGCATTATCCGCGTCCCTACCCTAGGAAAAATTCCCCCATCCCTGCCCTCATCGAGGAAAAATTTAGGAGATTCCCACCTCTTTCAAGGTGGATCGCCGCAGGATATAGAGATTCCTTGCCCCATTGTCAAGTCTAGGCGGGTTATAGGAAATTTTCATGTTAAAAATATGGTAGCAATTATTCACAGTCCATAAAATTTCTCAATGCAACCCACTAATTCAATAAATTAAAATGTTATTTGTAAACGAAAATGAAAAATTAACACAATCCCTTAAAAATAATATATATAATTGGAAAAAATAAGAAACATATAATTTTAAATTTCTTATGTGTCATCCTCAACCAGATCTGCTCTCTTTTTCCTAGATTTTCATAAAATTCTTGTTTCTTTGGTTTCATGAATGGAGAACATAAATAGCAAAAAAATCACTTGATCTAAAAAAATCAGTTAATGTCTATGTTTGTCCTCAATAATACTGCGACATGTGAAAAATGTTATATTAAATGTCAATTTATTCGCTATTATATTTTGGAATTCTAATTTCTAAAGTAAATAGTTAAGTAACTGGTATTTTACCATATCTTTATATGGATCAATTAGGTATTGTGAAGTATGCATATCTTTATTTTCTTGGGAATTATGATAATATCATGTCAGTATGGAAATGTATTACCAATACTTTGGGAACAAAATCAAATCAAATCATATCTCCCTATTGAAGGAAGTGAGTGTCATCAAATTATGAATGACCAATCAAATCGCGTCATTCTATGGCAAGAGATCTCATCCTATATTTATATAAAGGGTCATGTTCTTCATTCCAAGAGACACCACAACAGAAGTTGGAGAACCCAAAGTAAAGACGCAGTTTTCTCCATAATCTAAAGTGCCCTTCGAAGGCATTCAAAGGTGTTCTTTGGAGAAATCCACCTAAAAGAAATGTCCAATATGAGACCAAGGTGATAAGCCCCTTTATCGGCGTTTATCTTCTAAGTGATAGTATTCTGGAAAATAAAATCAGAAAGAGAAGAAAAAGATATTGGAACAGAACGTCAAATCGAGTCGTGGAAGTTCATTGTCCTTAGGACAAAATACTTCCCGGCTAATGCTCACGGACTGAAGTATTTGACTCCAAAGATAAAACGATTTCGTCCTTTTTTGAAGTAGCACCACTATCAGAAAAGACACCGACGAACTAAGGACGTTCGTCTAAAACTGAAGCTTTATGCAGAGAAAATGAGAAATGCTCTTCAGGTGAAAATTTGATGTGTTCTGTATGCATGGAGGAGACAGCCTTATATAATCCATCAAATCATACAAGTATTTTTCGTAGATTAACCGACATTCCTCACATATCTGATGGCGTTCATCGTAGAGATAACCAAAATAATGTTTAATTCAAAGTCAAGCCATCAGGCCTTCGGATTAACATTATGGAAGTCAAACCCAAATGCGCAGAAGATCCAGGTATAAACTCTCTATAAAATTCTAAAGTCAACCGAAGAGAAAAATCAGAGGGAGAAATAGAGATTGTAATCACATATGTAATTTGATTTCAATAAATTTTGTTTAGACAATAATGTTCTTGTTTGTTTTATTGCAGACACAAAAAATGTTGTTACAAATTTTGGCACGCTCAGTGAGATTATCTTTACCTCACATCTCTTCTCTTTGAAACCAAGTTTGAAATTTCCATGAATAAGAAGGAAGATCTCTCCAACTTCAAGCGGTGATGGTGTTTAGACTGTCCATGAAGTTGTAGCTCCAAACCAAAAGCATGTGGGGGCATAGAGTGAGACTTGTGTATATAAAATGCACAATAGGGCTTATTGTACAGTTGTCATGACCTACTCACTAATTTAAACCATTAGGTAAAATAAGGGTCCATCAGGTAAAAGACCAAAAAGAAGGAAACGGTCTGTATTGGCTTTCTAAGTATTTTATATTTTTTTTAAATGGAACAAACTTATATTAATAGAAAATCACAATATATAAACCGAGAGAAACCAATGTGGGACTTTGAGAGTGGGTAACTTGATAAGTGTGGTGATGAAAGAGTCGATTGAGAAATATGTGGATAATCGTTGAGTGCATTTTTTTTCCCTACAAGTATAAGTTTATTAGTTACAATATAATTATTTTTTGTTGTATAATAGTATAAGTTCATATAGTAATACACTGTATATCTATTTATTCTTTGTAAGTTACTCTATTTTTATTTTTCCAGGTTATAGTATATTTACTGTTTGTTTATACTATGTATTATGTTGCCTAATAATATAAATTTATTAGTTACAGTATATATATATATATTTTATACTACTGTATATTTATTCTCAGCTTCTTTATTCGCTTGATTCTTTTGGTTACGTTCTTAGTCTGCAGTGGTGTTTTTCGTCGTTAGTGTTTGTTTATCGTGGCTCTTTTTTTTTTTTTTTTTTTTTTTTTTTTTTTTTTTTTCTGTTACCAGATCTTCTTGTTATCTTGTTTCTTTGTTCCTAGTATTCTAGTTCTATTTCTTTACCATTCCGTAGTTTTTTTTTGCGATCATCTATTGTTTTACGGTCATCTTGTATGTCGTCGCAGGATCCAGTATCCCTTATTGGATGTGATCTTATTGTTGCATTTTAGGCTTTAGCCATATAAGGTTTTCTTGGGTTGTATTTTGTGTTTTGTTTGATGTTGTCTTGCAGGTGATTATTATGGCCTCAACCTCTTCTGATCTTTCTCGTGCTAATGAGAAGGAGCCTTTGAATTTGTTCGATAATGAGGCAGGGGGAGAAGCTTCATCTCTATGTATTATTACTTCCATTTAGTCTGGAAAACCGTTTAATGCCTTTGGTTTTTTGGAGGTGATGCGTAATGCATGGAGTCCAAAGCATGGTATGATGGCCAAGGAATTTAAGACGAGTCTATTCACTTTTCAATTCAATCAAAAGAGTGATATGGAGAAGGTGCTCACTTTGGCACCATAGACTTTCAAAAGCGATTTAGTTGTGGTCAAAGAACTCTGCCTCATGGAACAACCGTCAATTGTTGTCTTTACGGATGTAACCTTGTGGCTTCGTTTGTATGACCTTACGATTTCAATACGAGCATAAAGGTATTTGAAGTTGATTGATAACAGAGCTGGTTGATTTCTTGAATTGGATCAAAACTCATTGGAAGGAGTGGGTTGCAGCATTAGGATGAAGGTTCTGGTCCCTCTTCAAAACCTCTTCATAATCAAACAACGTGAATCCCATTCAAGTACGAAAAGGTCCCATTCTTTTGCTATATTTGCGGATTATTGTGTCGAGTGAAGCGATAATTTGACATGGTCGATCAATCGCCGGATATCCTCCAAATTCCGAAGCTGAACTTACCTTACAGAGTGTGGATGAAAGCTTTAGTGCAGAAACATATTCAGGTTCAGTCGGATGGATGTTCTTGTCCTACGGGTCCCAAAACAAGCCGGCGATTGTTATTTTCAAACCCCTCCAAATTTCGTCCGAAAGCATCTACACCAAATGAAACTGAGAACCCGATTGCTAATCAGAATGAGCTCAATATTTTGGAAAAATCCCTCTAAGATGTCACAATCACTAATCAACCCGACTCAGGATAGCCATCGAGGCTTGCCAATATACAGTCGCATGTCAGTCTGTCTGGAACAAGCCTATCAGATGGCCAAACCAATACCCACCACCCCAATATCACTTCCTCTAGTATCATTCATCCCAAATCATCATTTAAATTGCATATTGTGGCAGATCCCCATGCCATGCATCTACCCGCTGTTACTAATACTCCGCCTATACCTATCCTCTCACAAACACAAACTCACCTTATCCCACCGATATACTCTAGCCCTTAATCTTAGTCCCCAACTCTCGCTTAAGCCCACCACAACAAAGCCAATACCGATTTCACCTATTGACCTTTCTCCCAAACCCACCGAGACTACACCACCCGAACTAACCCCTTTGGAAACACTAAAAAATTATGTGCTGACACCATGCATGATGCATAAGCATCTACCTAGCCACTCAACCTTCCACCCTTACTCAAACCGAAATATGAAACAATCAGCCCTCCCAAACAATAGTAAACCCGACGACGGCCTAATATCCAAAGACACATTTCTAACTATTCTCCAAGCATTGTAGCAGCAGACAACCTTACGGGGGTTAAGCGACGTGAAGGTGGAGATGATGATAGAGTTGCGAAGAGGAGCAGGGGAACCACTTTGTCTTGATAATGATGTAACGGCGGAGGCTGGGAAACACCCCAGTTGGGGCCAATGAGTATCCTATCGTGGAACTATTGCGAGCTTGGGAATCGATCGATAGTTCGAGAATTGGATAAGCTCCTGCATGAGGAGAATCTGGTTTTAGTTTTCCTCATGGAGGCTAAATTCACTATACGCCATATTCAACAATTGAATTACCGCCAACTAAATTTCTCCGAGTGTTTTCCAATGGAGTGTGAAGGAGATCGTAATTCCCGCCATGGTGGTCTGTGCTTATTGTGGAAACAACCTTTTGACTTTCATGTTTCCTCGTACTCAAAACATCACATCTCGGCAAAGGCACAAACATAAGGTGTAAATTTCAAATGGCATCTTTCAGGTATTTATGGATGGCTGGAACAACATCTCAGAATCAAGACTTGGGACTTAATCCGGTCTATTACCCCTGAAACTTCAACATTGTGGCTTACTTTCTGTGACTTTAATGAGATCTTATTGTCGTTCGAGAGAAAGGGTGGAACTCCTGAAGGGCCATATCCCTCATGAATAATTTCAGGGACGTAATGAGCAACCTTAGTATGGAGGATTTGGGATTCTTTGGTTATGAGTTTACTTGGACAAAGCAAAAAGACAACGTATAGTGCCGCTTTGACCACTTTATGGCTACCAACCTGGAAACGAAAATTTACATTTTTTCGAGTATGACATTTGTTGAGACTGCGATCAAACTATGCACCACTTATAGCGGAACTACATGTTGTCGCTAGAGTATGAGGTGAACGAAAGTATTCAGGTTCGAACAAGCTTGGTTGACTCACGAGGAATGCAAATCGTTTAATGAGAAGTATTGGGAAAAAGCCGAAGGGAATTATTCTTGCAAACTTCAGTCGATTACATCAGCTCTACAAAGCTGGGTGGGAAGAGTCTTTAGGAATGTTCGGCGAAACTTGCGAAGCTGCGAGAGAGACTTCTTGAACTGCAGCAGGGCCCTCAGTCTGAAAATACCGTCGCAACCTAAAAGAACATAGAAGCTGAGATTGACAGATTGGAAAGTCTTGAGGAGATCATATGGGGCCAATATTTCAAAGCGTTGTGGCTCAAATCGGGGGGACAGGAATCCCAGCTTCTTTCATCGGAAAGTATCCAACCGAAAATTTTGCAACACTATGTTGCGGATCAGAGATGATAATGGGATTTCGATAGATGATGAGGTACAAATAGCTATTCTTATGCGGGATTATTTCATGAATCTATTTAAGTTAGAAGGTTCTCAAATGTGGGGTTTGTTCTTGATTTGGTTAAACCAACGGTCAGTCCACGCATGAATCAATCACTGCTTAGAACATATACTGGATTGGATGTACAACAAGCATTGAAACAAATGTACCTGATAATGGCCCCGGAGCCTAACGGTATGCCTCCTTTATGTTATTAGAAATTCTGGCATGTTATAGGTTATGTTGTTACTGCTCTGTGTCTTGATATTCTTAACCATGGCCTGGACCTGGGTTTTCTAATCATACGTTTATTATCCTTATTCTCACGATTAAATCCCTGGAAATTCCGAAAGATTTTTGCCCAATAAGTTTGTGTAATGTGACTTTTCGCTTAATTACGAAAATTATTGCTAACAGGCTTAAGTTGATCCTTCCTGATGTGATTTCCTTTAACCAAAGTGCTTTTTATTCCTCAAAGGCTTATTACTGATAATGCACTTGTTGCCTTCGAATTGTTTCATTTTATGCACAATAAGAAGAAAGGTAAAAAAGGTTTTATGTCGTTAAAGCTTGGTATGAGCAAATTCTATGATAGAGTGGAATGGAGTTTTCTTTAAGTCAACCTATTAAAAATGGGTTTTGCTCCTTCTTGGGTTGATTTGGTGAAGAGATGTGTTTCGTCAGTTACTTATTCGGTTTTAGTTAATGGGAACCCGACTGAATCTTTTTCCCCGGGAAAGGACTCAGACAAGGCGACCTCCTCTCACCTTGCTCGTTCTTGTGTTGTGCAGAAGGCTTTACATGGCTTATTCGTAAGGCAGAATAGGAAAACTGAATCCATGGGGTGCAAATTGCAAGAAATGCACCGACCATTTCACACCTCTTTTTTCAAGACAACACCACTTTATTTTTTAGGGCATGCAGGGAGGAATGTGACCAGATTTGTAGTATTCTAAGGCTTTACCAAAACGCCTCAGGACAACGAATCAATCTGGATAAATCGGAGGTGGTCACCAGCGCTAAATTTAGAGCAGGGGATAAGACGCGTTTTGTAAAAATATTGGGAGTCAAGGAAGAACACATTCTCAAAAGTATTTGGGACTCCCAACTGTCATCGGCAAATCAAAGACTCACGTTTTCAGGAGCGTTGTTGACTGAGTGATAAGCCGAATGAAATCCTAGAAGGAGAAAGCGCTTACGAAAGTAGGGAGATAAATTATTATTGAAAATGGTTTCCATGCTATCCCCATTTACGCGATGAGCTGCTTTATGTTCCCTGTTGGTGTTTGTAAAGAAATCGAAAAAGCAATTCCCGAATTCAACTGGGTCTCTTAAGAGGGTGCCTGCAAACAACATGGGCTATTTGGGATAAAATGGCGCGAGCTAAACGGGCAGGTAGGTTGGGCTTTTGTGAGATTTTCTATTTTAATTTAGCTATGGTTTCAAAACAGTACTGGCGAATTCTTACTTTGCCAAATTCCCTCATGGCACAACTTTTGAAGGCCAAATAATATCCTAACACTTCTATTGGTTTAGCACAGGTGAGTGACAACCCTAGCTACACATGGCAGAGTATTTTTAAGCAAGGAACTTGGTTAGAATCGGGATTGCATGGCATGTTGGAAGTGGGATGAGCATAAACGTCATAACTGATGATTGGATAGGGATTGAGAATCTTAGACCACCCATCGGTAACACTGTCCTAATCCCCAATAATACTGATATCTCTCTTTTTGTGAATACAGGCTTACAAACCTGGAATGTTGACCTAATCAAGCAAATGTTTGACCCCATAGATGCAGATAATATTTTGGCTACACCGCTCAGTTTGTGGTGGCCTAATGATAAACTCTTTTGGAAATTGACGGACAATGGAAAATTCATGTTAAAACGGCTTATTATTTAACCGTGGAGACATTTTCAGAGCTTGGTCACCATTTACCACATGGGAATAATCTCACTAAGTCATGGTTGATGATTTGGAACGTGCCAATGAGCCCGAAAGTATGCCACTTCTTATGGAGAGATGTGCGAATGCCCTCCCTACCCGGCATAATTTGACTCGTCGAAAGATGTCAATGGAGGCTTTTTGCAATTTGTGTGGTCATCCGAACGAGTCAGCGGAACATATCTTTTTTCTTACCCAGCGCTCAACGAAGTTCGAGGCCGAAGCCCAATTTCTTTCCCACGAGATGAACACACATTCCATGGAAAACTTTGGACTCTGTTCGAACAACTTCCATGTGAGGGTCAACAACTGCTATCATATTTGTTGTATCGGATGTGGTTGGCCCGCAATAGGTATGTATTTGAAGGCACATCAATTGATTGTCGCATGATACTCCACTCCGCAACCTTCCAGGTGGATGATTATGTTGTGATAAGCCAAGCAGTGGAGCGATTGACAGCAGCAGCTCCAACAGATTCGGTTCGTTGATCACCGCCTCTAGCAGATGTGTGCAAAGTTAATTTTGATGTAGCTATTATGGCAACAAGAGGTGGCCCTGGGATTCGTCATCCGAGATGAAAAAAGAGTTGCGGTTCTGGTGGGTTCACTTCGGACGCGGGTTCAGGGTAAGGTCCTCTTATTTGAAGCACTTTCACTTCGATTTGCGTTATCTGTTGCTTCGAAAGCTCATCTTGGAAATTTATGGGTTAAAGGCGATAATAAGTCCTTAATGCACTTCCTAGCCCTGAGGACAGAGAGATTGGACTATTATGGTCTTATAATTTATGACATTCTTTCCTTAGTCCAATGTAATCATTTCAATTTTATACCGTGTGATGCTAATTCTGTAGCACATGCGCTGGCTCATTGTAAGATTTAGATGTTAGTCGAGTCAAGGTTGATGATGTTCCACCTAACAGTGCTTTACTTATTGCTCGGGATGTAGGGCATTTTGTCTGACTATTTTATTTATGAATGGGATTTCCTTAAAAAAAGAAAAAAAAAATATGGATAAGGTATAAAATGTAAAAGTTATAGTATGAAAAAAAAAAACTGGAAAAATGGAAAAGGTAAAAAAATGTAGGGTTGATGATGTCCCACCTAACAGTGCTTTACTTATTGCTCAGGATGTAGGGCATTTTGTCTGACTATTTTATTTATGAATGGAATTTTCTCAACAAAAAAAAAAAAGACACAAAAAAATATAATGGAAAAGGTATAAAATGTAAAAGTTATAGTATGAAAAAAAAAATGTATAAAAAGAAAAAGCTGGGAAAATGGAAAAGGTAAAAAAATGTAGAAAAGGAAATAAGAAAAAATTAAAATTCTTGAATGAATAAAAGGATAAAAGAAAAAAGAAGAAGAAAATAGATGTTGAGAGTGGGATTTGAACCCACGCCCTTTCGGACCAGAACCTTAATCTGGCGCCTTAGACCAACTCGGCCATCTCAACTTTGTGCTTTATGCCTCTCATAGTTTTAAAACTATTTTGAGCCTAGTCTGAGTAAAAGACAATACTCTGATTTTGACAGCATTGACCCATTAAAGAAGCTCATTTCACAAGAGTATGGTGATGCAAGTGGTCTATCTTGAGAATCAATTTAGACAATCTCAATATAAGACACAAATGCTTACATCTAAAACCACTCCGGAGCTGGCTGCAACGCTAACAACAATTGTCTCAAAATACTAAATTAAATTGGCCTTCCTACCCTCAAGTTCAACCCACCCTATCAAATCATTATTTTACATTAATGTGCTAAGACCATCACAAACATGTTATTCCTGTTACCCAAAATCCAAATACGCAAAGGGAATCTTACAATGGGTTATCAAATTTGTTTGACTAATTTATGTAGTATATCACACATAATTAAGTTAATATTATAGTTAGATCTTGACAAAATTAGCACTACTGTATTTTGGGTCTAAGCAAAATAGAACCCAGCTTAACCCAATTGTTGCAATCCAACTATTATACTTTTACATCAATTATATTATTAGACGATAATCACTCCTAATAGATTAGTAATGTTCATACATATGTCATGCAAATAATGCAAAGGATATGACACCATTGGACATTGAAGCAGAACTGCAATTTCTGGGACACTATGCAGGCCCCAGGAAAATTATATGCTACCTTTAAAGACACTATCACCATTCATGGACAGAAAATCGAAAATCCGAACTGCAATAAAATACAGGTACTGCTATTACCAGTAAATGTAGCGTAGAACTTCTGTATCACCTACCCTCTCTAAGAAATTTGTGCAGGGAATGTCAAATCTTTAGAGGGAAATAGGGCTCATTTTAAAGTAGTTCCAAGAGCTAACATTTACTTGATTTGGACCACTTTATAAATAAATGATGGGATTAGGCAGTTAGAAAGGCAGCCATTTGATGTGATCAACTTTATAAGTAGAGCCTGAAATGTGAATGGGAGTATTGGGGTACATAGATATTTTCCGACAGAATACGAGAGGCATTTGCATTGGCATTGGCCCCACCTAAAATATCAACATTTGCCCTCCATCCTCCCTCACCTAGTAACGACAGAATCATCAGCTCAACAAGCTGCTGCTCAACTTTTTTCAAAATTTTCAACTCAACTTGCACTAAAATAACAAAATATAACTTAGCAAGATTTGCTAACAGCCTAACACCCAGAAATCGAATCCGATTAAACTAATATAAAAACATCCTTAATAACTACTCTAGCTAATTGAGCCACTGGTTTGACACTTCTGAAGGTGGGGCCACCAAGGTTGGGCTGTTGCACACACTGCTATCAGACTGCGAAAACAATGTCCAGTGGAGAACGCCGGACGGCGATGAAACGGTTGTTGCCGGCGTGCTCGGGTTCGACCCGCCCACAGGCTGCAGAGCCTCGCCAAGGGGCCCGCCTCTTGCAAATGGCTCCCATGAAACTGGGTTTACCCATATTGAATCCTTCGTTTTGTGATCGTCGCTGTCACCCCCGGTTTGGATGTTCCTCATTTCTTGATCCACGATGTTTCCAGCAGCCATCGCCATTGATAAATTGAGTGAAGGAGATAGATCTCCTTCGTTCAGTGAGATGGAGGGCTCCATACTGCCGTTGTTTCTGGTGTCGACTGACCATGCGTCGATGAATCCAGAAGGTAAGTCGATTTCCGGAGCTGGAAAATCTGGATAAGAGAACAGATTTAATGGCTGCTGTTCCACATACTGTTGAGGGAAATAGCAGTTTTCTAAACTCATATTTGGTTCAATCATGTTTTCCCATGGCGGCTCAGAGGAGACCATTTCACCTTCTGTTATCCCCAAGTCCCTTCAATGGACAAAACAAAACATAAGAAACCATTTGAAGAAAGAATCCTACATAATAAAGGGAAAGAAAATCTACCTGTTAGATGCCTTGTAATAAGGTGAAGAAATGCTCAAATCAGGTTTGGTATTGAAGAAGATAAGGGGGTCAGTTGCAGGAGCAGGGGGTTGAGATTTGGTGTGTTGAAGGCGAGTTTGTTTCTTGTGAAAGTCGTTTTTAAGTTCCACAGGCTTTCTTGAACGGGGACGGCCTCTGTGCAGGTGACGCTCACAGTACTTCTGGTGGGGCGCCACCTCTCTTGCACACCTCCATTTCTTGCCGTCTGTTCTCTTGCATCTCCCTGGCTCTGGATCTCCATTTCGAGAGTATCTACTGCTGCTGCTGCTGCTGCTATTGTATAATGCTTCAACAACAAAACCAAAACACAATTTAAACAGAGAGAACAGAGAAAGACGAGAGATAGGTAAGGGAGAGGATGTAAACTTACAGGAAATAGAAGAGTCAAGAAGATGAGGAGGCACAGGGACAGATGAGACCATGCACTTATAGATCATAGCTTGTCTTTCAAGCTCTTTCCATTGAGCAGCTGTAAATGGAAACCCCATTTCTCCACCTAAACCAGTCAACAAATTATGAGGAGAACAGAACAACCAAATCTGCTTTGTCCCTTTCTCTTTCTAACTACAATAAAGGCAAATATAGAGAGAGAAATCAATTAACCTGGGGACTTGAAGGGGACGGTGTAATAAGAGGAAGGAAAAATATGAAAAGCCTGCAGATTAGTAACGCCGCCGCGAAAGGACGACACATTATCACGGTATATATTGGGCAGCAGAACATCGTTAGCTCCGCCGCTCTTGCTGGTGGGCCCACCGCCACCGCCATCATCGCCTCCAACAAATGGACGGCCCAGATTGTTTACTTGGTTACTACTATTCATTGAACTAACGAAACCACTGTTTGATGATGATTTCTTGTCAAACCCACAACTAGAGTAAGCTCCGTTTTCCATCGAACTTTTTCCTTAAACAGAAAAAACCACCTTTTTCCAAGTGAAAGAACAGAGAACCACTCCAGAAAAAGTGAGAATAGAAGAAACTAGCAGTCAGAAACAGAAAAAAGAGTAGAAAAAGAAATTGCTCAATATGTTATCCACCGACCCATATCAAAACAAGAAAAAGAAATGAAATTAAACAAGCAGTAGAAAGCGGATATGTTTTATTAATAATGAGTCCTCCATAAAGGGGTTCTTGTTAGTTGTTACTGGGATTAGAGGGAGGGAGGGAGAGAGAGAGAGGGGGGGCTTTATTTTTGTCGAGTGCGTGCGTGTGTGAAAAAGGAAAAGAGACAGAGAACTTTATTGCAAACGGGTACGGGTCGAGTAATTGTTTTGCCGCCATTCTCGGCCTTTGCTGTGCTTCCATGCTTCCAACATTCGCACCGTTGGTGACTACACACAACACGCAAATATTACTAAACAATTAATCTCAACTTAATCTCCCTCTCTCTCTCCTCTCCATTAATACATCTATCGTTTTCTGCACTTGACCACCGTACTGCCATTATATTAATGATTTAGTTATGCAACAGGAACCCCATTCTTGTTTACGGCAGCCACTTTTCCTGATTGGGTTTTTAGGGTAACAAACCAAATTTGTAATTATGTTAACTTCCAAAAATCCTTATTTTTTATTACGTAAAGTGATGAACTACTGTTTTATTATTCTTTTTCGATACTAGGATATTAATTACATCACTTAATTTGTTTTTATCTTAAAAGTCTGTTAATGTCTAAGCAGATAAATTTAGAAATGTGATTTCGCCAATGAGTTAGTAGAATAACTTGTTTGGTCCTTATGATACAAAGTCAACAAAACTATTATAGAATGTCACAAAGTTGAACTAATTATTTGAAGAAATTAAATGTTGATGTTGACGAGACAATGAAAAAGAATAATGTTGAAATGACAAAGAAATCGAATAATATAATGCTACTGTAGAAATAATTAGTTTTTGATTGGAACAAAGGTGCACCATGGCGTATGAAGAGATAAGGGATGAAAAAGAGGCGGTTCCCCTCAACTTTTCACTTTTTTTTCTCACTATAACTCTTGTTAAAAATATAAACCAATTCTTTCATATTTCCGGTATAAATGTTAATATTATCTTTAAATATTACATAAATATACGCGGCATATGAGACGACGTCGAATATCTCCTAACATAACAGATGATTAAATGTTCACATCATGATACACATATAAACAAATTTATTTGTCATTTGCTACTTTTCGCCAATCACCATAATTGATGAGTCAGAATACGTCGTTATGTTGCAATTCGTTGAATTGATTATATGGGATGTCTAACTACATACGTTATGATACAACCTGTCAAATTGATCGTCCTAATTTAAGTCAATCTATATGTTCAATTTGGAATATTGTCAAGAAGATTTTGCTACTTGATTGGGACGATCTAATTTGTTGCAACACATTTATATTATTTCTAACATAGATCTTTAGCTCACATGACTTGTTAGAATAAATCACAAATAATTTCCAAACTATAATTGGCAGATCATTTACTTTTGTTAAAAATAACATCGATTTGTTTCAACTTGAATCTGGTCAATTTGAAAGAATTCCAACATGGCATCCAAACCATTATAAGACCAACCTAGGACATCTCAAATAGAAAATATCAAATCAAATCTCACAAGCATGAGGTAATATATATATAAGTCTCTCAATGGATCACAAATCCTTAACCCATGAGGTAATATTTGCTTCCATTAAATTTTAGAAACTAAAGATAATCATGAGCTCAAAGTCCTACCTAGACGAGCCAGGAGTGATAAATTTTCTCACGATAAATAACAACTTTCAATGTTTATTAAAGGGGTCCAGTTTCACTCAACTATCATAAACTTCACTGTAGCATTTGTAACTAAAGTAATTTTGACATGCCTAATTTTATATACAAGAAAATATCAACGAGATTACTACAATAAAATTACTGGATATGTCAAAATAGGTCCGACTCTGAGGGTCGTCCCTTGCCTAACCCTACAATTAATAGGATTGGGCCTAAATTTCGTAGGTCCTTATAGCTTAAAGACTTTTAGCACAGCTCTTCTCGACCATCGGGTCTACTAGGGCATGGGCCGGGTTAGGTAGGGCCAACCTTGAGGGCGCGTATTTACTTACTTTATATAGATTATATATAATATATAGATATATATTATAAATAATATTTCATAAATTAATTTAGAGATGCATACAATCAACAACTTTTTATGTTTCCTTTATTCTTCCGACTCGTATTGCATTCATGTGCTCTGATAATGGTATTGGCCTTTAATTTTTATTGATTTCTATATTTTAGAAAGTGAGTTTTCTATCTTATTTTATAAATATGTTGTGGTTCTTAAATGTATCGTGTTGTAAATATGTTGTAGTTCTTACATGTATTGTGCTAAAAGACACAACACGACACATTTAAGAACCACAACATATTTATTAAAAGAGGAAACGAGTTTGTCATTATTGTGTTTTGGAATTTTTAGTTAACAATTTTTTTTAAATAAAATTTAAACATGTTAGTTACAGATTTTGAGAATGAAGACAAAGAAAAAAAAAAAGATTGTGAACTTAGACCGTTAGACCTTCTTTATACATGCCCTTGGAGGGCAAAGTCATAGGTAAACCATTCCACAACCCAACCTCCTTCTACAACCTGCCACATGTCAGTACCTTATTTGTTGTATCAAATTATTTATTGGATACAATTTTAATAATAAATAAATAATATAATTTTTATTTTATAAAAATTAAAAAAATTATCAAAACTTTTTTTTTTCCCCTACAAGTAGAATCTAATGTTGACATATTCTGAATAAAAATTTGAAGCTCTTTATTTTATTCTTTTTATAAATAGTTGGCTCGTCTGGATCGGTCCGATGGGCCAAATCCCCGGCAGACCCCGGGCCGATCCAATAATCTTAGTATATTATAGGGGAATACCACGGGCCGGACCGAATATATCTAGGACTGACCAAATTTTGGGCCGACCTGGACCGATCCAAAATATGACGTTAGCCCGACAGATCCGACCTGACCGGGTCGGGCCGGCTAAATTTTGCAACCTCTATAAATAGAGCCTAATGTATTCTATTTCCTCACATAATTTCTATCATTTCATATCATGGATTCAAACCATCCAAATTATTTTTCCTACTCTCAAAATTAAATATATAAGTAGTATCTTTTATATTTGTAATTTAGTATTTCAGACATGTATTTGTAGCTTAATTTATTTTTTTTCGATTTCGTAATTCAACTTTTACAATTTTAATTTGGTTATTATTTTAGCATGTTATTTTAAACGTACCGGAAAAAAATCGACTTATTGTAATTATGAAATTAAAATATTTTTTTATTCTTGAAATATATTAAAAAAAGCGCGAAAAATAGTATGCAATTATTAAACCGTATCAAAAATATTGATTTTATTGGGAAATAAGATCTGTATTTGGATAAAAGAAATTAATATATATTAAAACGTTGGGTTGTGTTGGGTTGTTGATAAAGTGTGAAAATGTATTTTTTAGGTTGTGGAGTATGTTATGTATGTGGAAGAGAGAGAAATAAATATTTTATTGATAGGTTGAGTTGTGGGAGGTTGTTGATAAAATTAATCTAATAGAGCCCAACCATGACCCTTCAGGTTAGCACTAGGCCTAGATTTCAAGACCTTTTTAGCATAAAGACTTTTAGTCACGACACTTTAGAGTCAAGGCTTTTTAGGGCGTGGGTCTGATAAGGCCGTGTCAAAGTTACTGTACCAAATCCACGTCCGAAATTCCCCCTCAGCAATATAAATAGATACAGATATTATATATATATATATATATATATATATATATATATATATTTTTTTTTTTTTTGAATACATTACTTTTTGGGATAATTCTATGCTGCAAGTAAAGGCACTGCCTCCAGCCCCTCCTGTTGCTGACACGTGGCAAGTTTGTATTATATATACTGTACTGTTTATCCATTTTACTATAAGAAAATGAACCTATAACATTAAAACAACAATGTCAGACAATTTAAGACAACAAACAACTATACTGCATCAAATAACTATATATACTGTACCGATTTTTAGCATATATTGCATATATTAAATCATATCAACACAACATGTTCAAAAATAACAAATTATCAACACATACTACATCACATACATATACATACTGTACTGTTTTGAAATATATATACTCTATATATATGATTTAATATACACACGTACAAAGAAAAAACATGCAAAATCCTAGAAATATCCAGCAAAACAAAAAGCCTTAACAGGTAAAAAAACAAATAAAACAACCACAACACAGCCAAACTTCACTACAAAAACGTGAAAAAAAATAAGAAGAACAGAGAAGAAGAATCCAGGAAAAAAAACTCAAAAAAACACCATAAAACATAACTTACCAACTCCAGCAGCAGTGAAACTCGGACGATTACAGACGAAACGAAAAATCCACAGACAAAAATCGACAGCAAAACTTGCGAAAATCACAAGAGATTAGAGAGATAACACACAGTTAGAGAGAGAGAGAGACAACCGTCTTTTATATGACGGTAAAAAATTTGAAAACAGGTGTAAAAAAGTAAAAAAAAAAAACAGAGGTCAAATTGGCCGGTTCAGATCCGGTCTGAACTGTCCGGTTTATGTAGACTGAACCAGTGGGGCCCACAAGGTGTACAATAACACTATGGTGCATCTTATGCACCCAAGTTTTTGCCTTAAATAAAAGTAGTGGTACTTTAAATCCATATTTGTGGAATCAGTCCGGACCGGCTGGTTCAACCGATTCGACCGTGAAACCGGCAAATTCGGGCAGAATCGGTTAAAACCGCTTAGAACCGGAAAAGAACCGGACCGGTTGAACCAGAAAACCATTTTTCGTTTTAAGAACTTTTAAATTTTTATTTTGAAAATAATGATTATATAAAATTTTACATATTTTGGTTAACCTCATATATTTGTTATTTATTAATAAATATTTTCTGATCCTTTAAATCTTTATGTCAAATTTTAAAGGGTTAATTACCAAACAAATCACGACCTTTAGACCAATTTTCAATTGCAACACGACTTTTAAAACGTGACAATTTCTGTCACATACTTTTAATTTGTTTCAATTACAACATCGCCGCCCAACTCCGATCCCCAATTGCTGACGTGGCCGGCGGTGCTCCCAAAACGACGTCGTTTCGTTTAGTGATTGGGATCCGCCGAAACGCCAAAACGACGTCGTTTTGGGAGCACCGCCGGCCTTGTCAGCAATTGGGGATCGGAGCTGGGTGGCGATGTTGTAATTGAAACACATTAAAAGTATGTGACAGAAATTGTCACCGTTTTAAAGTCGTGTTGCAATTGAAAATTGGTCTAAAGGTCGTGATTTGTTTGGTAATTAACCCAATTTTAAATCCAATATATATTATGCTCTACGAAAATACTCCCTCCGTTCCGAGATAATTTGCGCACTTTTTTTTTCGGGGTGTCCCGAGATGATTTGAAACACCCCTTAAAAATGAAAATTTTCTTACAATCTCCAACCTTAAAATCTCCACCCTCAATCTCCACTTTTGAAAAAAGTAGCTCTTTCTTATTCCACGTGCCGGGAGGGGTGTGCAAATTATCTCGGGACGGCGAGAGTATAATATAATATAATTTTAAAATTTAATTAATTCTCATTTTCGATCGAACCGCCAGTTGAATCGGTCGGACCGGTTGAACCGCGAACCGGTAGCATGACCGGTTCGTTCACCGGTCTGATTCCACAAACATTGCAGTTTAAATAATATTCCCTCCGTCCTAGCTAATTTTGCACGGTTGACCGGACACGGATGTTAAGAAAAAATAGATTTTGGGGAATCTTTGACTTTTTCAAAGTTGGAGATTGAGGGTGGAGATTGTGAGGGAATTTTTTTTTTTAAGGGTGTGCAAAGTTAAGTGGGACGGATCGAAAATGAAAGTATGCAAATTTAAGTGGGTCGAAGGGAGTACATGTTATAATTCAAATAGAAAATTGAGAATACGAATTGAATATATAGATATTTGTATTGATATATTCAAATATGAATATATATATTTATGCGAATATTAAAATTAATTTATATTTAAATTTAAAATTAAGTTTTCGAAATGAAATCGGACTATTTCAATTTGAATAACGAATCAAATTCAAAAATTTATTTCGTAAACATCCCTAGCAGTGTGGTGAATTGGTGATAATAATTTACATCCTTTTTATGTCTAAAGTTTTTAATCGTGTTTCAAAGGCATGCAAATTAACACTAAGTTAAAATGTCAGCCAACTTCTCTTGTTATAATCAATTTAGTGGGCGTGGGACTTCTCTTATTATAATGAAAATTTAGTGGACGTGTAGCTATTTATTTAGCTAATCTTGGTAGAAAAAATGCATAATTAAAATTTCACTTATACATCTCATTTTAATAAATCAACGCTCTTTCCCAAAAAATAAGGAAAAGAAGTAGAAGTAAATTGCTGGATGGAGTGTCCAAACTAAAAAGACTTAATTTAATAAAAGATGGGGCCACACAATTTTTCAAAAGAATAAAAAAAAATACCTATTAGTTACCTAATGTGGAAGGTAAAAAGTTAGTTATATTAAGTTACTAGACGTAGAAGATAGAAAGTTAGTTGTATTAATATAATGGTTGCACCGTAAAAATATCCTATATATATATAAAGTTAAAAAATCTTTTATCTAAAGGTACACGATCAACAGGTTAGCTTTCAATATGAACAGTGACTAAGGGGGTGTTTGCAAACAATAGTACTTTTAGATAAGTGATTTTAATTGATTTTGTGAAAAAATTGGAATTTGGTAGTATTTGGGAAAAAAGTGATTCTAAACAAATAAAAATTAAAAAATAAATAAACAAATAGTTTAATTTATTTGTAAAAAGGCTAAAAGCTGCCAAACTCTGAGGGTGTTTGCAAACAAAACTAATTGTGGAAAAATGATTAAAATTGATTGTTGTAGTAAAATAAAAATTTGGTAGTGTTTGGAAAAAAATTAATTTTAAGAATTGATTTCCAGAAGCTACTCTCTCCTTGATTCTCAAAAGCAACTTTGTTTGCAAACAAAACTGATTGTGAAAAAGTGATTAAAATTGATTGTGGTAGTAAACTAAAAATTTGGTAGTGTTTGGAAAAAAAAGTGATTTTAAGAATTGATTCATAAAAGGTGCTCTCTCATTGAGAGAGGGTGTTTGCAAACTCATTATCAACATTGAAATTACTTTTAAAAAGCACTTTAATTTAAAGAAGTGTTTACAAACTCCTATTTCATCACTATAATCACTTCCTAGAATTGATTTTGAGAATCTCCAAGATCCTAGCTTTTGGGTGCTTTTGACTTTTTTTTTTACAAACAAATGGAATTATTTTGATTTTATTTATTATTTTTTATTTGTTTAGAATCACTTTTTCTCCAAACACTACCAAATTCTAATTTTACCACAAAATCAATTTAAATCACTTTTCTAAAAACACAATTGTTTGCAAACATCCCTGATTCTCAAAAGCAGCTTAAAAGTGCTTCACATAATTGATTCTGAAAAAGTAACATGAGTTTGTAAACATAACTGATTGTGAAAAGTGATTTTGAAAATTGATTTTGGGGGTGTTGTTGGGTTTGCAAACCCCCCCTTAAAAGTGCTTCACAGAATTGATTCTGTGGATATAACATGAGTTTGCAAACATAACTAATTGTAAGAAGTGATTTTGAAAATTGATTTTGGGGGTGTTGTTGGGTTTGCAAACACCCCTCTCAGAAGCATTTTTGAGAAGTGATTTGATACTCCTAATATATATTACAAACATCCATTTATCTAAAATTGCTTTCCAAAAGTAATTTTGGTGTTACAATTTATGCAAACACCATCTATATGTAGAATCTAGAGTTGGCAAAACTGGGCCGGCCCGCTTAGCCCGAAATATAGAGCGGGTTGGGCCGGAATATTAGATACCCGAAAAATTCGGGCTTTTTTGGCCCAGCCCGAACGGGCTTTTCTTTTGGCCGGCCAAGCCGACCCGGCCCGAAGGCCCGCGGGCCGGCCCGATGGAATTGAATTTTTTTCCGCTCACTAATCAAATAAGAAAAATTTAGAAATTAGGTAATATCTTGTGTACTATTTGAAACATGTTTTTCTTTTTTCTTTTTCTAGCAGAGCATAAATGTATCTATTTACCGAGAAATTAAAACATTTGACTAATTTAATACTCTAATTCTTCAATTTTATTAGCCGAAGATGGAAGATGAATTGGATCTAAGCATGCTTATTAATTGTTATGTGTCGAAAAATGAAAAATTGATTAACATGTAGTATAATACGTACACAAAAATTAAATAACTTGTGACGTGTAGTATATAACTATATATCATCATTCATTCCTTCTTTTTTTTTTCTTTTATTATTATTAGTGTTATATCTGGGGTTTGAGACATGCCTATAGATTAATAGATATCATTCCATATTGCAACGAATTGTAATATATTATCTTCCGATCAATTTTTTTCATAAGAGAATTAAACTAAAGTTCACCTCAATATATAATTGTACTTCATGGTTAAAGTAATAAAAAAGAAAAGAAAAAAATTCATTGATGGGCTTTTTTGACCCGATGGCCCGAGGTCCTCCGAGCCGAGTCTAACATTTTTATTTTGAGATCGGCCCGAACTTTCCCTGGGCCCGACCCGACCCAAATTGCCACCTCCAGTAGAATCCCCATCTCTGAATTGGAGTGAAAATCAAATTTTGAGTGGAGACAAAAGTGACCCAGGTAAAGTTTTAACTGTACTACCACTTGGATTGGAGTTAACCATGTAATTTATTTTTGGACTGGAGTTAACCATGTAATTAAAATTGACAGATGGTAAACTTTGACTTTATTACTCCCTAGAGTTAACAATATTTTAACATAAACTGAGTGCCACTTGTCATAATATTAAGGCTGCAGACAGTGTCTTTAGAATTATCCCTTACTTTTGATAGACAGAAGTCATTTTACGAAAATAAAAATTAAAAATTGAAAAAGGAAATTAGATGGATTTCTAAACATGGTCAGCCAAGTTTCTGTCTCATTTCAATTTTTATTCTCCAACCAAAAGGTTAGAACAATTTATTTTTATCTACTTTTTTGTTTAAAATAGAGATATTAAGATTTCATATACTCCCCCGTCATACAAAATCGTCCTTGATGGATTTGTAAGACTAACTTTGGACCTCCATTCACTATCTAAATAAACCTTTATTCTTAGCAGATTAATATATATCAGCATTTTTTAGAATTGATTATAACTGAAGTAGTAGAACATCTTGTAATCTATTATTCCCTCCGTTTCATGAAGAATGTCATTTTATCTATTTTTTGAGAAATTAAGGATTGGTATTTAATTGGTATGTTTTGTGAAATAAGGAAATAATTAACTAAATTAAGTAGGTTGTTTAAGATAATATTGAAAGAATTGTAGTTTTTTTTGGTAAAGTGACACTTATTGTGAAATTTTTCAAAATGTCTAAAATGACATTCTTTATGAAACGAATGGAGTTATTGATTAGGGATATATTTTCACCAATTCTACCTTAACCATAAATTATACTAATATATACTTGGCAAAAACTTGTGTGCACAATGTGCACAATAGACTTATTGTGCACTACAATATTGTATGAGCAAATCAACCATATTTTATGAGTCAGTAAATCAATCATACTGTATGAGTAAAACAACCATACTTTATGAGTCAGTAAATCATACTGTATGAGTAAATCAACCATACTGATAGTAGTATACTATATGAGTAAATCAACCATACCTTAAGTTAGAGGTGTCAAAACGGGTTGCGGGGCGGGCCGGCCCACCAACCTTAACCCACCATTTGGCGGGGCGGGGCGGGGCGGGCTTTTTATATGGCGGGCCTTCAAATCCCAACCCAACCCAACCCACCGGTGGGTTGTGGGTTGGGCGGGCCAACCCACCTTTTTTTGACTTTTTTTTTTTTAACCATTTTTATTATATAATAGCTATCAAATAATGTAAAGTGTTCACAAACATTCATCATATCCATCATAGGTGATAGGTCCATAATCAATAATTCGAAATCCAACATATAAAAATAAAAAGTTCACAAAATGAAAGTATAGTAGAGTTCATTAACCATTACATCATCAAAATCATCTTCATTTTCTTCTTCTCCATCTCCATCATTAGTTTTTAATTTTTTTAAAGTGGGCTAGCCTATTTGAACCCTAGTAGTAGTACTAAATTTCATTAATTTTTTTTATTTTTTTTAAGCGGGCTAGCCCGCCCCCAACCCGCCTAGGCCGCTTTTTAACGGGCCTCTAAATATCCAACCCAACCCACCTATTATGTATAGCGGGGCGGGCTGGCCCAACGGGCTCGACCCGTTTTGACACCTCTACCTTAAGTGCAAATCAACCATACTGTATGGGTAAATCAACCATACTAATAGTGATATACTGTATGAGTAAGTCAATCATACTATATGAATAAATTAACCATACCTTAAGTGCACGAAAAAATACTGTATGAGTGGTGCACCATAGCATTATTGTGCACATGGTGCACCCAAGCCCCACTCTATATACTCTCTGCGTTTTAAAATAAATGATGTTTTAGAAAGAAGCTGAGAGTTAAGAAAGAAATATATTGCCAAATATACCCCTAGCTTTTATGGTGATAAGATTTGATGAAATCTAATATGAGTGGGAGGTTGAAAAATAAAAGATATTTTGGAACTGAAATATGGACAAATTGAGAGAAATGATAAAATTAGCTAAAACATTATTTATTTTGAAAAAATCATTAAGAATGTAAAACATCATTTATTTTGAAACAGAGGGAATATATAACATAAAAGTGGTTAAGTATAATATATCGTATCAAAACATCTATAGTGTTATCGTGCCGAAATTTTCGTATATGAAAATTCTATACAATTAATGTACTAAAAATCTATCACATATTAATATTATGTCGGTATTAATATAATGTTGTAGTAGTTATGATTTTAATATACCGAAATTTCAGTTACATGAAAAAATCTATATAATAGATGTACTGAAAATTTATCACATATTACGTCGGTCACATATTATGTCAGTATTAATATAATACTGTAATATTTATCGTTCATTTTGGTATAACGAAATTTTAGAATGGTAATATCATTAAAAATTTCAATATAGCAGAATCCATAAACTTTCTCAAGTGTACTGATAATTAATTTAGTGTCATATCTGGACTAATAATTAATCCAGTCTCATAAAAATCAGTCTCATAATTAATTGGTGGTTAAATTAATCAGACATATTGGATTGATAGTCTTACCGGAAAACTGGTAGTCTTTTTTTTTTTTTTTTTTTTTTTTTTTTTTTTTATTGAGATAATATTGTACATTAACATTAAAATAAATAATTACATCGAAAATTATCTATTCACATTTAAATAAAGGTTATCATAATTTAGGGTAATTCTATAATACACTTGGTGTATTAATACACCTGTTTATTTTACATGTTATAGCAGGTTGTTAACGCGTATTTTTTTTTTTTAGCCAATTGTGACCCACAACACATTTATCTTATTCCTTTTATAGCTTTAATGATGCATGGAGAAAATATTTCATAAATAACAATTAATAACTAATATACATTTTTCTTTTCCCTTTCAATAATTAATTCAATTTTTGTGTACAATAAAATTTTGTTTGTTTATATAATAAAAAGTTTTCATTTTATTAGGTATATTTATGGGTTAACTAATATACATTTTTCTTTTTCCCTTTCAAAATAATTAATTCATTGCTAAAAAGTATTGATTATATCTTGATGTGCATGTTTTTTATTGGGAATAAAATAAAAAATAAGTTGTGTACAATATAATCTCTTTAAATTAATACTCAGTAAATTAATAATTTATTTAATACAATAAATTTTTCCCGTCCCCATTTAAGGTCAACAGACTACATTGATATCGATGAACTAATATTATTTTTTATTAAATATTTTGTCTGGTCCAAATGTTATTATTAAGGGGGTAAATTTATGAAGGTTATATTGTGTCAAAATTAGAGTGTGATAATTAATGTTATTTTTACTAATTTAGTTGTTGGAATATTTTTTTTAAGAGAAAAATAGCATTAGTCAACCATACAAATATAAATTTATAAAAATGGAGAAGAAACATAGTTAGTAAAAACAAACCCATGATAGAATGTTGGTGCCTCGACATTTGAATTGTTGAATATGCATAAGGCAATTAATCATATTTAGGCGTATTTAATTTGTGTATTTAATTATAGCAGTAGCCATAGTCATAATTTTCCATCATTGAATTTGGTGACTAGTTTAGCAGGTAATTGGTAATATATTTAATGGTTAAGATTGAAATAGGTTAAATCTAATGGTTTAAATTTCAGGTGTCACTACAAGAAAAAAGGGCATTTGCCACTAGTTTTTTGCAACTACAAAGCAGTTACTAAAAATAACCCCTTTTGTAACTACTACTAGTTACATAAAATATTTCATACAATTTTAATCAAATTTGTTACAATATGACAAACTCTTTTGCAACTACTTGTAGTTACAAATATATTAGTAACTACAAAGTAGTTGCAAAAAATAGTTACAAATATATTAGTAACTATAAAGTAGTTACAAAAATTTTTTTTGCAACTTATTATAAGTGACTACCCTATAGTAACTATTTTTAGATATTTAGTTACTAAAAGTATTTTTGTAACTACTCTCCATCTTTTGTAACTACATTTTGTAGTGGCAAAAAGCCTTGTTTTTAGTAGTGTGTATTAATACACCAGGCGTATAGTAGAAGGACTCCATAACTTAATATAGTACTTCAAAATATGGATGCTTCAATAACATCTAATGATTAATATTTTATACTCTCTCCGTCCCAACTTAATTTTCACACCTGTCCCGGCGCGTATATTAAGAAAAAATAGATTTTGTAATTTTTTTGACTTTTTTAAAGGTGGAGATTTTAAGGGTAGAGATCGTAAGATTTCTTTCCATTTTCGGGGTGTGTAAAATAGGGTGAGACGACCGAAAAAGAAAAGTGTGCAAATTAAGGTGGGACGAAGGGAGTAGTTTATAATTTTTGCCTTTATCTTCGGGATCATTTTAAAACATGATAAATATAATTAATAAATAAATAAAATGAGTATATTGTTAAAAAAATATAAACTTATAGATAGAAAGTAAATAAAAATCCACGAGAAACATAAACAAAACAAAATAAAAAGACAAAAAATCGGGTTGCCTGATTTTATGGTTCAATTTGTTTTAGGAGAAACAGAAATAAACAGGAAAATAGAGAAGAAAGAAAGACACGGAATAATTAGGGTTCTCTTATTCATCAGATCCCCTTTATATAAGGTGTCAAATACAAGGGTTCACAGTTACATATTATTTAGTGAATCCCTAAATTGCCCTTCATCAATTACTTTTGATGAAGGCACACTAATTGTGTTTTTCCTTCAACACTCCCTCTTGTGCCAAGTCAAAAGGGAATTGATGCATAACTTGTTGCCTCGTTAAAAACCTTGCCAAATAACAAAACCCAGTGGGAAAAAATAAACCTTGGTCGAAGGGAAAAATAGTGCAACGCACCTTTGTTGAGACTCCCCCTGAAGTTTACATCTCTCCCTTGATACGTACATCTATCAAGAGAGTTTCGAAAATCTCTTTATCCTCGATTTACATAAATCATGAGGATATTATGTGGTTGTTGATTATAGAAAAGGGTTGGCAGTACATGCTTGGTCTCGTCACCTTTGATGTGCAGCATAATTCATCTGTTTGTTGCAAATAACTTCATCTTCATAACTTCGGGTACGCTCTTCGGTGGTATAGCTCAAGTCACTAATCCTTTAACTCTATAGGTTGATGAACTTCGTGAGATATCATCCGTGAGTGATGTGATGAGGTTGTTTGAGTAGTTGTGATTGATTGATCTTCAAGTTTTCGTCGTGTTCCTCATGGTAATGCATAACCGGTTTGGTAATGACCTTTACATTGGCCACTAAGATAACCAATATCTAAACCAACCAAAATAATATTTAGTATTTCGTAGTAGGGGGGTAGCTTCAACATTTACTTAGGAGTTACATATTCTTTTGTAATATTTTTATCTCTCTATATGAGAACATTTAACATTTACTTTAGAGTTTACAATTTCATTTGTAATCTCTCTTGTCTCTAATATGGGAAGAACAAATATGTGTCAAGGGTTTCTTTCATATGTCAAAATACTTTTTTAAGATCATTCCACTGATATTGCGTTGTCCTGAGTAAAATATAACTAACAAGTTCTTTGAGAAAGTTATACACGGTTGAGTGCATTGAGCTTTTTGTACAATAATGTGCACATTTCAATTAAGTAGGGAATTTCATCTCCTAATAGCTCTTTCGTCATTTCCTTTGGACTCAAATGGATCTTTCCTTATGTCCACACTTCAACCAATCATAGGAGTGCTAACAGATTGCACTTTATCCATGTGAAATTGCCTGATAATCTTTTGGATATATGCAAACTGAGGAATTAATATTCCACAAACTCGGTGAGTTTTCCCATGATCCTTTATCTCAATTTAGATTTAAAAAATACATCACAGTATCTCTTATTTCTCTAAGAGTACCTATTATGTCCTTAACATCGACATAAATTGCTACAGTTGCAAATATAGAACTTTTGTTTCTTTATAAATGCATAGGAGCAATACTACTTGTTCTTTCCCTTCCCAATCAAGTAGTCACTTAGACGGGTATACCATTTATGTCCAAATTTATTTCAATCAAAGTGAGCATTTCAATCTAATATTGTAAATGCACTCTGTGGTATAGAGTTACTTGAGTTGGGCAATGCAAGTCCATTTGACACTGACACATATCTCAATAACAAGATCCCCAAAGAGATATGTAGTAACCACATTAGTATGCTGCATTTTCAATCCTTCGAAAACTTATCAATAAGACGTTATGACGTCCATTGTGGGAGAATATCTCCCCATAGTCAATTCCAGGGCTTTGTGAGAAAACCTTGTGCTTTAGGTAAATTTTGCATCTCAGGACTTATTCTTCTCGCTACGCTTACTGACAAAACATATTTTATGTCCTACAGGCTTTACACTTGGTAAGGCTAGCACTACCAAACCAAATACCTGTTGTTCTGTCATAGAATCGAGTTCTACCTGGATTGATTCCATATAGGCCAATATGCTCTTTGTTAATATCTTACAATAGAGCGTGGTTCGATATTATTGAGTTCTATAATTCATTGAACAACAATGTATACATCATCAATGCACGTGAAAGATTTTTCCATTAACTCACATGCACTCTCATTATCTCTAGAATCATATTAAACTTCGGAGCGTCCTCCAGTGATGATTCATGGACATAATTAATTAGAGATAATTTGAGAGTATTTCTTTTCATTGATGATTCAAATTGCGCCACACCTGCCTCCTTCCTTGAGCAGGTGTTCATCGAACCACGTGGCATCCCCCATTTCCTTTTGGGAGCCACGGCCTCAACCACACCTCCACTAAGTGTGGTTGCAACACCTTTATCTGCGGTGTTGTGCCCCTTACTAGGGACTTTTAACCTTACAGGCACATTTGCAGCTGGTATATATGATCTTGTCACTTTAGCGATTTTAGCAAATGCATCAACAATCAAATCTTCCATACTTTGGAGATCGATAATTCTTTTTACTTCACTTTACATTATGAAGTGTGGGGATCCTAATGAGACATACTGGGAAACACTTCCTGTCGTTCCCTTAGAAAATTCTTTTTCTTATCTCCCCCTAACGACGGGAAGACTGTCTCATTAAAGTGACAATCCGCCAATCTAGCGATAAATAGATCTCGCCTGTCAAAGGTTTCAAATAGCGGGTCATAGTTGTCTTTAGAGACCCATTTTGATGCGTTGTGGGGACATAAATAGGCACATATACTGCGTAACCAAATATGCGTAAATGTAAAAATATCAGGCTAAATGCAGTTACCAACTGGTACGCATAAATTATTGGTTAGCAGTGGGTCTGAGACAAATAAAGCAAAGTTGCAGTGATAGTCCCATGTCTGATAGACACTTTAGTGTGTATTTTCAATGCCTAATCCTCCATCTATATCCTTGTGATGGTGGCTTATGTGAGACCATTTTTGTGTATGCACATGGGTTAAAGGATACTATACATTGATCCTGACAGATATGCAATAATCACCAAATCCTTATGATGAGAACTCTCTAGGGTTAATAAGTCCGATTGACTTTATGGAGTGAGGGTGGTGAGCCCTTATACAATATTTTCTAGGAGTTTTTCTGATGCAACATTTATTGTGGACAATAATGTGATGATCAGTTAATGTGTCAAAACATTTACCAGAACCATAGATACTTTAATGGCCCGCTTTTCTGGTTTGATAGGTCCACATATATCATATTGTGTTCTTTTGCAAGAATGGAATGTCTTGCTTATATATTTGGCTGAGGAAGATCTCGATCCTACTTATTGTTAAATAATAGGCTTGGTAGAATGAGTGATATGCCTAAAACAGTTAATGAGGCAGAGTGGGATGTTGGTCGTGCTTTTAGTACTTTAGAAAGCATTGACTGTGCTAAAATAAAATTAGCACTGACACTGTACATCGTATAAGATTTCCATCCCTTTTGTCTCTCACTCGAAAGAAAGAATGTCCATATAATTTCTTAAATATGGATCATCATGTTATGACTTGGATCTCTAAGAAAATCGTACCAAACTCTATATGAATTGATGTCCCAAAGTTCATTTTAGGTAACATATGATTCTGTCTTCCAAAGTTCATTTTGGTGATAGTGTTTGATCCAATGAATGATCAGAGTTGTAGTGGAGTACATGCCACTAGATTGACTCATTTATTTCTCTAAGGTGTGCTTCCTTTCACATTTAGTAGAAATATCATAAATTATTCAATTCCATTCTCACATGTAGTTTTTAAATGATAGTCTTTGACACGAATATAATAGCTCTTGGTGCATATAGAGCGTTTTGTGACTATATTTGTTATGTCATTAGGCATCTAGAGAATTTGACGATTCTTCGCCGTTTTAGTACTTGTGATTCAATGATTGTCATTATGTAGTGATGCAGTGAATCTCTGTTCTTTGGACTTCATGTATCTCTTATCGTTAACTGCTCTACCAGCTTTTATACAAAAGTATAATATTTCCACACTTATTTAAAAGTTTATTACCAACTTTATCCCTTTTGTTTAGAGGGTTCCGATGTGTCTTTTGCACATTGTTTCTATAACCACCATGTCCATTTGGGGTAGACACATCGGAAGGCCGCCAAGGCTTCTATGTCCCTTACTTTGGGGTTATTTTCACTATTTAGTTTATCATAGGTAGACTAGAGAATTTTCTTTATCCCAGCGCATTTGGTGTTACTTTTTAGAAGAAACTGATCATGCCTCTCAACTACTTGCACTAGTTGATTAGCTAATTGAATATTGTAATTCTTTTATTTCATACTCTAACCTATACAGGTTCGCTAGTATAAGCATTAGAGTAGGAAAGTAAAGAGATTTTATGTATCATATAAGCCTCTGTGATTTCTTTACACAACGTGTCTTTATTGAGGCTATTGACCCTTTTGTAGTCTAGTGAGTGGGTTTCTTTCCACTAGATAGTTAATATCGGAAGTAGAGATTCATCTACATTTTTAATATTTCTTTTATTGCATTCCGCAGCTCATCGAGTATTTTTTGAACTAAACAATACTCCTAGTGTAAGCTAGGATTAATGTGTCATCTCAAATTCATTAGAGCATTGAGTGTGGCTTCTACTAGTCAGACAATGCTTTGTCATTGGGGTCGGTTGATGATATGATCGTAAGAGAGTTCTTACAGGATGTAGTTACTTTTCATGAAAATATTTTCCTATTAGAAATATCAATTGTGGTAACTCAATTTCTTTTGTGTCTAATATTCAAATTTGGATTGAGTTGGTTTAATCATTTTCTTTTGAATTAGATTTCGGAACCATATATCACAAGTTTTTCGATACTTTGTAAAATTACTTTATCACATAGTTGTCGTCCACAAATTTTCTTTATCATGAACATGCATAATTTATCATAAAAAAAAAAAAAAATGCATGGGCAAAATGATAATCAAGTTCATAATCTAGCAACCAAATAAGCTAATTTGCGATTTCTAATCATAAACTTCTCCAAAGAGCACAATAATTTGACTGAATAACTTTCAATTTCATGAGAAAGCATCAAAAGAGATTGAATATATTTGACTCCAATAATATCATTTAAAATCAAACAAAAATCATTATTGCCAAAATTGTGCATAATAAAATTCAAGTGTACATATAAGTTCATCAATTCTCAATTTGCTCTAAGTCATGTAAGTTCATATAAGCTACTTGAATTTATTCAAAAGATAGGATGATTTGAATTACCTTGTACGGAAGACAAGATCTCTCATGTGACAAAACTCAAATTTGGCTGTCTTGGAACCAGCTTCTCATCCAAACTCAACTCCAATAGAAGTAGATGTGTGTTTGCATATACCATGCAAATTCAAACAACCGAATTATACATAAACATATTATATAAAGAATATTTAATATAAACGTCCCAAAAATCATAGAAATTTTGAGGGCCCTCTTGAGAACAAATTTTGAGTGACAAGATAATATAATTCCTATGTATATATATACTAGATAATCTACCTAGTTTTCCTTGTCAGATGCTTTGACCGGAGACAAAATTTTACTAATATAGAATTTAAATAAAGAAAAACTCATAGGCACAAGAATAATGATATTATGATTTACCATCATCATACGGAAATCAACGTATATACTAAAACAAGTATCATGCTCATTGGTTTATTTTCATAAACTCTCCAATATTAATTAAGAATTGTTAATATATTTTCACTCTGGAATCTGAATGTTTGTCAATCCGAAAAAAATCTATGAATCATGAACATTACCAAAATCGATGAGGGCAATTCATGTGAGATTTAAGAAACAAAGTCTAGTAAATACCTACTGTCAACATCAATGATAGAGAAAACATATAGGATTTGCGATGTATGCCCGAAACAATTTTCTATGGACCATAAATTAAATAGACAGAATACTTATACCATTGAGTGAAGGCAGATCGTGTTTTGAGTTACTCAGATTACTCTTTGTGTACGCTTCAAAATCAACCATCTCATGGGGTTAGAGTTTCGTGCTGATAACGTGTTTTAGGAGAAACAGAAATAAACAGGAAAATAGAGAAGAAAGAAAGACACGAAATAATTAGGGTTCTCTTATTCATCAGATCCTCTTTATATAGGGTGTCAAATACAAGGGTTCACAGTTACATATTATTTACTGAATACCTAAATTGCCCTTCATCAATTACTTTTGACGAAGGCACACTAATTGTATTTTTCCTTCAACACAATTCGATTTTTATCGGCTGAACCATGAAAATTGTTTGATGGGGTGATTCGGACTCGGACCAACCACTAGTTGCTAATTTGACTTATTAAATCGCGGCTTTGGTCCAGTTCTGACAACAGTGGCCGCGAGTTCTAAACCTACAGCTAGTGACAAACTCAGGAACTTTTTCGAGGGGGACCAACTACGTAAAAGGACATCTAGAAGTTTATTTTACGAGGGTATTTTTTTAAGTATACTATAATGTTATAAGACAAATTTTATATCAATAGGTTGAGAAAGCTAGACAATAAACTCTTAATATTATGCTCCGAATTATAATATTATGAAAATTACATTAAAAAATATGGTTAAGAAAATTGAAAAGGGTGGATCTCCGCTTTGCACGACGACACCTCATAAATTTATCCATGAACCACAATAATAGCCAACACTCACGATTAAAGGTATTAATAGTGTTGATAAGATCAATAAATTATTGAATCACGAAAAATAAAATCAAAATATAATGTTTTTATTAAATTCTTTCAATTTTTCAGATTCTTTTTATCTCTATTGCTTACTTAATACTTCATATTGGTTATTATTAAGTAATTCAAATTAAATAACTAAGTTGCATTAATATAAACTAAAATATATCTGTATAATAGCGAAACTTGGGGAGGGTATGCCCCTTTAGCCTCAAGGTAGGCGCATTCCTGCATGTAGCCTATTTTGATATCAATATATACAACAATATTTCTTTGAATTAATAAGTTTGGAATAATGCAAATTCTAATAATTAAAGAATTACTCACTGTAAAAGAATACGATTTTGGTCATATTTTCAAAGGCCAAACTTATCAAAGTATGGACGTCACTAGTTTTTTCAATTACAACATCAATCACATTGTCCAATTTATTTTTGGTTCCGTAAATATTATTTTTTTAGTTTTAGTCCCATAAGTATTTGTTTTTCAATTTAGTCCCGTAAGTGCTAAAATTATCCAATTTAAGGACAATTTCGCCCAAAACACCAGTTCGGCTGGAAATAGACACGTGACCCAAATAATTATCTGACGACTTTTAGTGATGTGGCAAAGATTATCTGAGTTGAATTTTTTTTTTCTGTCAAATTTAAATTCAAAATAAAATTAGACTGCAAACTAATAGAGCTTGTTTCGCAAAATGAAATACTTTAAATGACCACTTTTTTCTTGCAATTTGATTAGAGCTTATAAGTGCAATATGAAGAATTAAAAATGAGATTAAATTATATTTAAAGTTCACCAGAAACAAGTTAAAATTAGTCGTATTTTACACAATATTCTAGTCTGTATTTTATTTGTAATTTCACTGACTTATTAAATTTTATAATCGAGACCATATAACGTATTTAAAAGAGCCTTTTTTAAGAAATTATTATCCTATTTGATTGAAATATTGTTTAGTCTACATGCCTTTGAATCGGGATTGCCTATAACTATTATACTAAAGAGATTATTAATTTATCGAATATTAACTTAAAAAAATTCAACGGGATCATATTATATACTGTTAAAAAGTAAAAATTAGTGAGGATAAAAATAGGAAATCATAAGACATTTTGTTTATAAAGCTTATTAGTATTTGCATGTTTGTGCAAGGATGTAGAAAAATGTGCACTTCCCTAGACGTGACATATCTATAATAAATAGTGAAAATAGATATTTGTATTGAAACGATCTAATATAGAATATTCACAGTAGATGTTAGAGTCTAGTTAGACCATTAAATAGGTGGGTGACAGATTTATATTACTATTATACTATAAAAAGTGATGACTAATTATGAAAGGTTTATACGATTGGCTACAAGTTGAGGATCTATATAAGAGGGTGTTTGGCTAAACTTATTTTAAATATCTTATAAGTTTTAACATCTTATAAGTTGTTTCAAGAGCTAATAAGATGTAAGGAGCTTATAAATTAATAAAGTGTTTGGATAAAAGAGCTTATAAGCTTGCAATTGAACATAGTGATTTAGCTATGAATTTGAGGTCTAATTTAAAAGTTAATATTAAATACGCATTTTGATTAGTGTATGAAATGTGTGTAGTGTGTGAAGTGTGTGAAATGTGTGTGTAGTGTGTGAAATGTGTGTAGTGCATGTTGTGTGTGTAGTGTGTGAAATGAGTGTATTGTGTGTAGTGTGCAAATTGTGTAGTGTGTGAAAAGTGTGTGAAATTTGAGTGTAATAATTAAGGTCTTAAAAAATAAGATAGAAATAAGATGGGGTATATCAACTTATTTTTATTAGATCTTATAAGCTCTTAGGGCTTATTTTTTTGTCTTATAAGCTCCTAAACATCTTTTTTTTTGTCAAATATTTTGCAAGAGCTTATAAGCTCAGCCAAACACACTCTAAATCCTCCTATCTTTTGTTGGTTTAATTTAAAAATAAAAAGAAAGTTTAATGTGATTCGTTAGTTTATATTATTATAGTGTAAAAGGTTGCGTATCTTATGATTTTTTGATTCTGTAATTTTTTAAAATGTAATTGAGATTTGTGTATTAGAGATGGTATTAAATGGGTGGATGGGATACACGTGCTTAGCACAAACATTATTTTGGAGCTCATCTCCCATCCAAGTATAAGAATCACATATGGTAATAGTAGACTTAGCTAAAGAATGAGCTACAAGATTAGCTAATCTAAAAACATGAAAAACACATAAAACATAAGGGCAACTAATCATCTCACCGATGTCAGGCAGACATTTTCCAATGACTCAAGATATGTCTGCTCACCAGTAACTACCCGTACTCCCAACAGCGAATCTGAAAAGACCTTTACCCCTTCCAAAAGGTATTCTCTACAGAAGTACAGCCTTAAAAGAACAATCATAAGCCCGGCCCCTAGCACAGAATAGGGACGCTGCATCACCTGAGCACCCGCCTCAATTCTAACCATCATGATCACGAACAATCCGACCAACTTTATAAGCTTCTTTAGAGTTATCAAAGCAAGCATCTACATCCAACCTTAATTCTTCCAAGGCCGGCGGCCCATCCTCTTGAGACTGCCACATCACTCCCTTCTTATAGCCAGCGCTGATAATCGTGTCAAAGCTGATTGATAATCTTTTAACAAAATATCTGCCCAAGTGAATGTAGAAGGGTCAAGCAAACCCTCCGCCCTCCCCTATTACTCAAATCTGAATGAATCCGACGATAAATGTTGGTCCAAACTACCGACGGACGAACCCAAAAGCACTCAAACAAATCATTCGACCACTATTCCGAAAATATGCAACAATAATCAAACATGGCGAGCTCCAACAAGCACGTACGTCAGGACCAAGGGAACACTGAACCTCCTCGTCCCGTCATAATGTGCTATTATATATGTGTATTTTTTGTCGATTTTGATACAACTTTATTAAATAAAATAAATAATTTTATTGTTAACTTGAACTAGATGGACGATTCATGATTCCCCAGCCTACGGTACGATACCTGGGTGGAGCACTAAAGGTTATAAAGCTTGTCCTGTCTGCCTTGAGGATACTATATCATACCCATTGCGTAGTAAAATATGTTATACAGGCCATCGTAGGTACTTACACGCCAATCATCCATGGAGAAAAGATAAGAGCTTTAATGAAAAATCTGAAGATGAAGCCCCTCCTCGAACCTTCACTGGTGATGATATTTTATCGCAACTGAATGCATTACCTGAGGTGGTATTTGGTAAAGCTAATGCAATGGTCGGGAAACGAAAGCATTTAGTAAATAATTCAAATTGGGTTAAGAAGTCGATATATTTTTAGTTGTCCAATTGGAAAGATTTGGCACTAAGACATAATCTGGATATCATGCACATTGAGAAAAATATTTGTGATGCTCTAGTTGGAACTTTATTGGGCATTGAAGGCAAGTCAAAGGACACAACCAAAGCTCGATTAGATTTGCAGGATATGTCAATAAGAAGGGAACTGCATTTAACAAAGGTTGGGGATAAGATCACAAAGTCACACGCGAGTTGCACATTGACATTGAGTGAACGACGTGAGTTTTGACCTTTTTTGAAATCAGTCAACTTCCCGGATGGTTATGCTGCAAATAATTCAAAGAATATGAATGCTAATGATTGGAAATTATATGGGTTGAAGACCCATGACTATCACGTCCTTATGCAAAGATTACTTCCAGTTGCGGTACGAATTTTTTTAACTAGGGGCATGTATGAAACATTGATTGAGCTATGCAATTACTTCAAAAAACTCACTGCGAAAACCTTATATGTTGCAGATTTGAAAAAGATGGAAGAGGATATAATAGTTATTTTATGCAAGATGGAGCTTATCTTTCCTCCAGCATTCTTTGACGTCATGATTCATCTGGCAGTTCATCTACCACGTGAGGCCATGTTGGCTGGACCTCCTGCATCCCGATGGATGTATCCTTTTGAGCAATATCTGGGTATATTAAAGAAATATGTTCGAAATAAGGCACGGCCAGAAGGTTCCATTGCAGGAGCATATATTGTTAATGAAGCATTAACATTCTCCTCTATGTACCTGAACCAGATTAAAACCAGATTTACAAGACCACAGCATAACCAAGACGTCGATGAACTTAACAAGTGTTCATTAAGTGTCTTTTTGCAACAAGTTAGATTGTTGAGCGCTTCTAGAAAATATATATTGTCATCGAACTTACGGAATAAAGCACATTGGTATATTTTTAATAATTGTAGAGAAGTGGAGAGCTATAGGAAGTAAGTGACTCTAATCTCTTTAATTCTCTATTTCTATTATCTTGTATTTTTAATTTATTCACATCTTTTATGTAGTGAGCACTTTGAACTACTCTCCACAAGAGTTGCTTCAAATACCATTATTCAGGCTCAAGAGAAGGAATTTCCTAGTTGGTTTCGAGAGAAAATGATTAAATTAAAATCTATAAATAATCCCGAGGCAACAAATGAGCTATATTCTTTATCACTTGGACCTGATTTCGAGGTTCAACTTTATGATGCTTGTGTAGTAAATGGTGTTAGGTACCATACCAAATCTCGTGATGCTCGACGAACAACTCAAAATAGTGGGGTTAGTGTACCATCATCAGATGATGGGGAAAATTTAGATTTCTTTGGAGTTTTAAATGAGGTGGTTGAAATATATTACAATTTTGGATACAAGTCACAGTTGTTCTGGTGCGATTGGTTCCAATGTAATCCAAAGAGGAAATCAGTTTTACAAGAGTTTGGTGTTACATGCATCGATACATCTAAGACATGGTATGAGGATGATCCCTTTATTTTGGCTACTCAAGCACATCAGGTGTACTACTTGGATGATATAAAGCGTGGGGCTAGTTAGAAAGTTGTCGAAAAGATACACCATCGTGGAATATTTGAATCAATGGAGATCGATGGTGAGAATACAGATGGACCTTATCAATCTAGTGCAAACAATGAGCCTAATCAGGAAATCTCATCCAATGAGAACAATTTAATTGTGTCTGAAGATTTTCATCCTTCAAAATTGACAAGAACAGATGCTGAACCTCAATATGTACAATTAGCAGATACACAAATGCGAACATTTGAGAGCACATAAGATATTTTAAATGATGAAGAAGAAGATACTGAAGTTCTTAGTGATGAAGATGAGCCCCAACTTCAATCTGATGAAGATAGTGACTAGTTCATATCTATTATATGAAATTTGCTTTTATTTTTCTTGTAAAATTTAATTTTGTCAAACGTACTTCATTCGCATGTTTAATATTACTTTAGTTGTGTCGTTTACTTCATGTCTATTATGTGTATATTTTGTAGTTATTATTTGCCTCAAGTTGTGATACGTAATGCCTTCATATACATATATCATGTCTTGTTTGTTATTTCTAAATATAGGTATGCCGCCTAAGAGAATGGAAACACCATCACAAAATGATGTTGTTGATGAGGAGATGGATAATGCAGTTCATTCTAATGGTTTGTCCACTGTTTCGTTTTTGTATTAGTTTATCTTTAAGGTTCCAACTTAGATTGTATGTTGACCTATAAATGTGGTATCATGTTCCAAGGAGAAATTGACAGTAGGGTAGGACACAATGCACTGTTAAGGCGCTTGGTACAAGAAAAAAGGAAAGTTACCCATTACCTTTCGCAAATGTGATTGGTCGTCCAATCGGAGATTATGCAGTCATGTTTACAACTGAACTAGGACTTGTTGTCAAAATATTTGTCCCCCTACAAATAAGACGGTGGAAGAAGGTAACTGAGGAACAAAAGATGCCTATGTTTGATCGGTTACATGTTAGTTAAACGATTTAGCAAAAAGTTTTTTTATTTTATTTTAAATATTATCGTTTTCCTTTAGTACGATACTGGTTGTCTGGTCTGATTGGCACTTCTGTTAGTTTGAAATGTAATTGAAAACATTTATTATGATTAATTAGTTGAGCGGAATCAAAAGAAAGTCTCAAATTGTGGAACCGTTTGTAACCTAGCTGTAAAATAATACTATGATAATCATATGTTTGAGTTAGAGTCTCCCACATATTTTATACTCTCTCTGTCTCACAAAGATGATTTATATTTCATCTTTTCACCATTTCAGAATATATTCATCTTTTTACCATTCACAATATATTAGTACTGATTTGATATATGAAACTTCATCTGTAACAATTTCTTTTGTAGAATTTTTTCAATGTGGACGTGGGCACAGGACCTGATTCAGTTAGGAAAGAAATATATACATGGATGGGAAAGATATACAATGACAATAGGACAAAGATGCACAATAAGTACAAGAAACTGTTGCATTTACCTTGGGAGATGCGAATAGAGAAAATACTAAAGAAATTTCATGGAAGCGAAGAAGATTGGATATATTTGTGCACTTTATTCGAAGATGAAAAGTTTAAGGTACTGTTTGAATTTCCGTGTAATTTAATTGCATATTTTGTCACCGAGGGTGTTGAATTATGTATATAATGGTGTTGCATGTAGAAATATGGATAAGAGTTTGAGTTGTAATTGCACTTGCTTTTCACATAAGTAGATTGATTCTAGTACACCAAGTGCATATATGATTTAGCATATTATGAGAAAGAAAAAAAGTAAATTTGATTATTTAATTTTTTTGTCTTGCAGGATGTCTCCAAAAAGAATGCTGATAATCGAGCTTCGCTGAAAATCAATCATCGTGGAGGCTCAAAGTCATTTGTGTGCTTTAGTTATGAAGCTGTAAGTATATATTACCTTTCCTTCTTTATACTGTAAAGGATCATGTAATAATTATTGTGTTATTTTCTTCTGCTTTACAAGGGAGAAGGGCCAAAACGAGTTAATCGTATCGAACTGTAAAAAAAAACACACTGGACTGAGAAAATGGATGGACTGAGGGTGCAGAAGCAATATTATGTATGTAACTTGTAACACTTTAATTATAAATTTTATTATGGTATTCTTTTGTTGTTAGCTAACTCTCTCGCTATATATATACTTTTTAGAACAAATTGGTGCAACATTTTAATGAGATGAAAGAAGCATTCTCTTGTAGCATGACTGATGATGAGAACCTACTGCCAGATGACATAGAGATCTCTGAACTAGTTTGTGATGAAGTTCTAGGAAAGAGGTCCGGATACATATCGGGACTTGGACATGGACCTAAGCCTATACCAGCTTCTTGTGATGACAGTTCTCGAAGGGTAGCCAATGCTAAACTTAGAAAGGAGCTTCAATCTACTCAAGGTGAACTGGAAAGCACTCGAGCCTCCTTGCAATCAACACAAGAAGATATCAAAAGCCTTAAGGAAAACATGGAGGCTTATCAAACAATGACAATGCAGATATTTCAGAAAATAGCCCCTACTGAAGTTCAGTCTTTGCTGAGTGCGATGTCGTCATCTACCCCGCCACTTTAGTGTTAAAGTAAGTCTACTCACTTTTATTTTTGAAGCATATTGCGCTTTATCTCTGTGGCCCCTCTTTCATTTTTGAAGCATCTTATAACACTTGAACGTATATATGAGTATGAAAATTATTATCTGTTGATGGACGATGATTATGGGAGAGTAACTAAATGATGTTATAAATTATTTCATATTATGTATTTAGTCGAGACCTTTGAAAATAGATTTTAGGGAGCTTTTGGGGCTTCTAAGTTTTACATAAGTTTTAAGCAAAAATGATAGCTATTGATGGTTTGAGGGGCTCTATTAATTTTGTTTGTGAAATTTCTGGTTTGTATTTGATACTAAAGTTTATATTTGTTTTGGCATCGAGTACCCAACATGTGAAATACATCCAAGATTGATGCAAGTTTTATTGTGGTGCAATGTTATTTTTGTGGTATTATTTTTGACATATTGATGATAATAAATGTAGTTTATTGTTTTATGTAGCTTGTTTTTACTATGATATGCAACAAAATTTAAATGGATACATGATGTAATGATTTTTTCCTTCAGGTTCATGTGGTCGATGAAGGAGCTTGAATGAGGAACGCAATTTTTTTTTTTTTTTAAGGACAAACTTTATTGTTTAGGTACTTGAAACACTACCCGTGGTACTGGATTTGTTGACAATTTGAATTGTTATTTTGATTATATTTATTTTATGATGGTTTTATATATGATTCAAGCGCATATAAATTTAGCTAATTCTTCGAAATAGCAAGGAGGCTTAATAATGCGTTGTAAATTTTCGTAGCTAATATTTTTTAATTTTTTATATTAATTTTGTTAATTAGCGACAAAATTTTACATTTTCGCCGCAAACTTAGCTACAAAAGATAATTTTGCAGCTAATAATTAGCGACGGAATATTACATTTTTGCCGCAACATTAGTGACGAAATATAATTTTCGCGGCTAATATATTTATTATTATTATTTTATAATTTTAATAATTACCGACAAAATATTATAATTGCACTGCAAAATTGGCAACGAAATAATATATTTGCAGCTAATATATATATTTTTATATTATTTATAAGTTTTATTATCAGCGAAAAACTTATTTTTTTTGCCGCTAATATTTGCTGCGATGTACTAACTTTCGTCGCAAACGAAGTTAGCGATGCTGAAATAGCGACGGCTCTGGCGGCGAAATTTTTTGATCGCTAACTCGGTTTAGCGACGAAATCCCACTGGTTTGCGACGAAAATTTTCGCCACGAAAGCACGTTTTCTTGTAGTGTTTGAAAGGTCTTGTACTCTGACAATTTAGGAATACAAGTTTTTTTTAAAAAGAGTTTATGTTTGTATTTGTTTGACATAAGAACCCTATATTATAGAAAAATTATATCTTTAAAAACATTTAGTTTACTATATTCACTCTGGAATATTCTCCCTCTAAAAATTGCTCCGGATTAGCATAACTTATATATGTTGTAAAATTAAGCAAAATCAAGAAGTTTCAGAATCACATAATGGAGTGGTATAAGCTTATTTATGAAAATATGAGTTAAAATTAGTTAAAATAGATTAAAGCAAGCAAGTGGTGCAAATAAACGGTTAATTATAAGAATTCGAGATTTGTGGCAAGTAAAGGAAGAATTAAAATGGAGTGTAAGATAAGACGAAGAATAAAAAAGAATATATTTGATGAAATTTGGTTGAAGAGAAGTGGCGTGGAGTTGAAAGGACAAGTAGGAAATGGAAAACATTAATGATAAAGAAGGGAAGATGGGAAGAATTAAAGGTGGGGTGGGGGAACAGACAGCTGTTACATTAAAGATAAATGAGACATCACATGCACTGCACAACAAGACAACAAGTACCACCGCAACCATCTCATCAAAAAATACTAACATTAATCATAAAAACATCCCACTTTATCGCTTATGCTCAATTCATTTTATATATTAACCTCTAAGGGTATGTTTATTTAAGGTTTGACTCATTAATTTAGGGGTTTAAATTCTAATAAAACATACTTATTAATTTCCTCAGTTAGGTTTGAAGCAATACTCTCTAGCCTTAAGTAAACATACCATAACAGTAATATAAAAATTAATGAGCTACTATAAAATTAAAGATAAAAACTTGCATGTAGCGATCTTATGAATCTCATTTCTTGTGACAACTTAAGTATAGTGAAAAAGATAATAGGTAAATGAACCTCCGTCTTCTTCTTCTCAATTTGGATGAATAAGTTGTGTCACTCAAAACATACTCAAATAAAAGATTTGAAGTTGGGAATTAAAATGCAAGTTGAGGGAAAGATTGAAAGGGGATTATGTATCTGCCTCCATAAAAGGAACAAGAGAATAATTACAAAATGGACCACCTACTCTGGGATACGTTTCTGATTTGAAAGCTACCACCCCCAAGGAAACAACAACTATTGCCCCCACAACATACCCCACAAATAAATACTACTCTACTTCCCACTTTAAAAAAACGAATCATTTTAAACTTTGACGCAAAAATTAAAAACTACGGAATTCATGATTATATCTCCACATAATCTATTTTTATTATTTTAAATTTAATTTATTTATTCAAATAAATACTCCTTTCATTAATAAATAAATGTCATTTTCTTTCAAGTGTAATTTAAGAGATAAATGACTTTTTCGTTGGTGAAAATTGATTTCTTTAAAATGTCATTTTTTTAAAACTGATGAAGTATATGCTACAGTTTTGAATTTAATTTAAATCATTACAAGAAGTCAGATACCATACTACTGCCACTACTTGTCTGCACTGAATTATTGAAATGTTATATATTACTATTTTTATTGCCCATAATAACGAACGATATCTGAAATGACAATACTAGGAGCTTTTGACATGGATTATCTTCATCATCAGATAAACCATTTCTCAGAAGACATGGACATCTATTTTTTTTCTTTGCAACTCTATAAGAAAAAAGTACAATATTTTGATATTTGAGATGAAACAAGGAAAGCTATTAAAAGTGTGCAGCGAAAGAATCTACCTTATTACCAATATTTTAAAAAAATTTAGGCGCTAGTCGAACGACGACTAGAGTCTAGCGTTAAATCGAGGAGTAGACGGGATTATTGGGAAGGAAGCAGGAAAAAAAACATAGGCGGCTGACTGTCTACCGCCTATACAATAGTCAGAGGATTTTTAGAACATGGATTATGTTATAACGGATGCGAGAAAGATAACATAAACGAGAAAATAGTCGAACACAGATTTACGTGGTTCACTAACAATGTGTTAGTTATGTCCACGGACAGAAGAGAGAAATAACTTTATTCAGATGTTTTACAGAGTTACAGACAGACAAACTCAGATTCAGACTGACTCAGATTGACCCTAGGTCTAATTAGAGTTATTGTATATAACCCTTAATTGACTGGGCCTCAAATAGGCCAAATTTGACTAAACACGCCTAACGGACACGACCACGTTTGACACTGTCGCGGCCGTGTTCTGAGCCTAAACAGCGACGCCTTTATATAGGCCTCATTTGTCACGACTGCGTTCCCTACAGTAGCGGTCGTGTTCAGCTTCCAGACGCGCCCGCATTCACCTTCATGTAGCCGCGTTCAGCTTCCAGAGTCACAACTTTATTCAGGCTGCTTTTGTAGCGACTGCGTCCATCCTTCGCGGTCGTGTCCCCCAGATGCGTCCAACCCAGATAAACTAGATTAAAGGCACTCCAACAAATTCCCACCTTGACTTGGATCCTCTCACAAATCAATAGATGTTTTCAGATGCACTCTAAAAGTGCCCAGACGTACGAACAACTCTTCGTACACAGACTTGTCCCAACCGATGAGATAACTAACAGCTTGTAACATTTAACAAGTCCAAACAATATAGGAACTTATTACTCGGAACTGGCTTGGTACACATATCAGCGGGATTGTCAGCAGTCCTAACTTTCTTCACCTTAATTCTCTTCTCACTTCTCGGAAAATGATACCTGACGTCAATATACTTTGTCCGCTCCTGATAAACTTGATCCTTGGCCAAACATATTGCACTAAGACTATCACAAAACACAAATGCATAGTTATGATGTAGTCCGAGATCACTAAACGATCTTCTCAACCAAATTGCCTCTTTGGCTGCTTTCGTCAAAGCCATATACTTTGTCTCTATAGTAGACAAAGTGACGGTAGGCTGCAAAGTAGCCTTCCAACTAATAGCAGAACTACCAGGAGTGAAAATATAACTGGTCATGGACCTCCTACCATTCACATCTCCCGCATAATCAGATTCAGAATACACTATGACATAATACAGCTTGTATCACCTGCGTAAATGAGACCAACATCAGACGTACCTCTAAGGTACCGAAAAATCCTCTTCACTGCTTGTTAATGCTCATTTCCCAATCGAGCCATAAATCTACTAACCACACTGACAGCATGTGCAAGATCAGGTCTAGTGTAGACCATAGCATACATCAAACTCCCCACTGCACTAGCATAGGGAACTTTAGACATGTACTCCTTCTCCTCAGTCGACTTGGGAGCAAAAGCAACAGACAAATGAATATTAGCAGAACCTGGAGTATCAATAGATTTAGCTGTAGACATACCAAACCTTGACAATATCTTTTGAATATATTCCTTTGGAGAAAGGAAAAACTTCTTCTGACTCCTATCTCTGTGAATCTCCATGCCCAATATATTCTGAGTAGCTCTCAAGTCTTTCATCTCAAACTCAGCATTAGAAGACCCTTCAACTTCTAAATTATCCGACTTGACTTTAGCAGCTATCAAAATATCATCTACATACATAACCAAATAGATGTAAGAACCATCTGCCAGCTTGCTGTGATACACACAACTATCATACGGACTTCTGTTGTAGCGAAGATGTGTCATGTGACTATCAAATCTCTTGTACCACTACCTCAGAGACTGCTTTAGCCCATAAATGGACTTCTTCAACTTGCAAACATAATCTTCTTTTCCCGAAACTTGGAAACCATATGGCTGAATCATGTATATCTCCTTATCTAACTCTCCATGTAGGAAAATTGTCTTCACATCGAGCGATTCAAGCACAAGATCCTGATGGCAACTATTTGTAATAGCATCCTGATGGAAGTATGTCTAACCACAGGTGAGAAAATCTCATCGTAGTCTACTCCTCCTCTCTGCGTGAACCCTCGAGCAACGACTCTGCCCTTGTACCTGATACCCCCAGCCGATGATATCCCTTCCTTTTTCTTGAAAGCCCATTTGCAAGTAACAATCTTTCTCTCCGGAGACCGTTTGACTAAATCCCAAGTCATATTCTTGTGAAGCAACTCCATCTCATCTCCCATGGCAGCAAGCCATTGAGTGGACTCAGTACATCTAACAGCTTCTCTCTAGGTGGACGGCTCATAAGAGTCCATCCCTTCAGCAACCTGTAATACATATTCCATCATATCCTCAAACCCATATCTCTTCAGAGCTTCAACTTCAATCCTTCTAGCTCGATCAAGAGCTATACTGTACAGTCTAGCTTCAGTTGATTTAGATTATGGTGGTAAAGCATAACTAAGCTCGGTGTCAGACTGCGAGTGTTCTTCTTCATCACCTTTCTCTGACTTACTTTGCTCTACCTATTTGTCAACACTATCATTTCCTGACACAACAATAGACTTCACCGTGGGGGGTTAAACATAGAATTCTTATAAAAAATAACATTCCTGCTGAGAATAATCTTATTTTCATATGGAGACCAAATTCTATACCCCTTTACACTATCCCCATAGCCTATAAACACTCCCTTCTTTGCTCTTGGCTCCAATTTATCCTCACTCACTTGATAATAAACGGTACAACCAAAAGCTCTAAGATTAGAGTAATCAGTAGACTTACTAGACCACACCTCATAAGGTGTTTTGAGGTTGATACCTGTGTGAGGTCCACGGCTTATCATGTAACAAGTTGTGTTGACCGCTTCAGCCCAAAATCTTTGAGCTAATCCAATATTAGAGAGCATGCATCGAGCTATCTCCAGAAGTATTTGGTTCATTTATTCGGCTACACCATTTTTTTATGGTGTATGCCTCACTGTATGATGTCTTGCAATTCCCTCATTCATGCAAAACTCATCACAATCTGAAGAACAAAATTCCAGACCATTATCAGTTTGCTGCCTTTTGATCTTCCTCCCAGTTTGAGTCTCCACCAACGCCTCCAACTACTTGAAACTCTTGAAAGCTTCACCCCTTATGTTTCATCATAATCACCCAAGTCATTCTTGAGTAGTCGTCAATCATATACACAAAGTATCTATGGCCTCCTAGAGAGTCAACACATGAAGGATCCCAACAACCAGCATGGATATAATTAAGTGTGCCTTTCGTTCTATGAATTGCCTTGGGAAACTTGTTGCGATGTAACTTCCCATGAATACAATGTTCACAAAACTCAAGACTAGTAATCCTGTGGCCACCAAGAAGATCCCCCTTCGACAGAATCTGCATCCTTTTTTCACTTTCATGTGACCAAGTCTCATATGCCACAACTTAGTCAAATCATTTTTGTAAACCTCGGATGACGCAACAGTAGCAGAAACAGATACAGTTAACCCCCTGCAAGAAATACAGAGTTCCCCATTTCACACCTTTCAGAACCACGTCAAAACCCTTGCAGACATACAAAACTCGACCTTCACCTTTGAAACTGAAACCCTTGATGTCCAGTGGACTCAGTGATATCAAATTCTTAATCATTAGTGGAACATGCCTAACATCATTCAACGTGCAGAATTTACCATCATGCGTCCTCAGGTTAATTGAGCCTATTCCAACCGCCTTGCAAACCAAAATGTTGGCCATAGAAATATTGCCACCATCTATCTGCTCGTAAGTCGTGAACCACTCTCTGCATGGACATATATGGTAGGATGCTCTAGAGTCAAGAACCCACATATCAGTGTGACGTATTTGTTCAGCAGCGACTAGGGCTAAATCATCTTCAGAGCTGGTGCTATCTCCTTCAGCAACAACAACAATGCCTGCTTTATTTTTCTGTTTCCGCTTCTTCTTTGGATAATCATTCTTTCGATGACCTGTCTCTTTACAATAGTTATAGGTATCAGTTGGTTTAGGACCTTTTGAGCCATATTTCTTCTTGAATTTCTTATTTCCGAATTTCCAAACCCCTTGTTCCCATTCCTACTGGCTACTTGCCCAGCGACCTGATTACCCGAACTCGTACCAGTTGCTTTATGGCGCAACTCTCTGGTATGCAAAGCTAATCTAACTTCCTCCAGAGACGCAGTTTCTTTCTCAATAACAAAAGACTGTACAAAATTTAATATGACAAGGGTAGGAAAACTAACAGAAATAAAGTAGCATCCTCATCTTCTACTTTAACCTCAATATTATGCAATTCCAATATGATTGTGTTCAATTGATCCATATGTTCACGAAGTGACTGACCTTCGTGCATATGCAGACTGAACATATGTTGCTTCAACAACAACTTATTGGTTAGTGACTTCATCATATATAGACTCCAATTTCAACTACAAACCTACCGCAGTTTCCTCCTCTGCGACATCGGTAATGATATCATATGTGAGACACAACATGATCGTTGAGTGCACTTTCTCCTCCAGACTAGCCATCTTATCCTCTCCCAAAGCCACCACTTGGCCCTTCTTATCTTTCGACTTCAACAGTGCCCACAACTCCTATTGTTCAACAAGACTCCTATCTTGATCTACTACAGACTGAAACTGTTTCTCCTCGTGAATTTGTCGACTTTTACGTTTATCCCAGACATCTTTCTCACCAGATTGCGGAAGCCCCAAACCTAACTCTGGTATCAATTTGTTATAACGGATGCGAGAAAGATAACATAAACGAGAAAATAATAGAACACAGATTTTACGTGATCCAGTAACAATGTGTTAGCTACGTACATGGACAAAAGAAAGGGATCACTTTATTCAGATATTAATCAGAGTTACAGACTAACAGACTCAGATTCAGACGGATTCAGATTGATCCTAGGTCTACTTAGAGCTATTGTATATAACCCCTAATTGATTGGGCCTCAAATAGGCCGAATTTGACTAAATGCACCTAACGGATGCTGCCACGTTTAACACTATCGTGGTCGCGTTCCGAGCCCAAACACCGACGCCTTATATAGACTTCATTTGTCGCAACCGCATTTCCTGCAGTAGCGATCGCGTTCAGCTTCCAGACGCGCCCACGTTCACCCCCACGCGGCGGCATTCAGCTTCCAGAGTCACAACCTTATTCAGGTTGCCTTTGTAGCGATGCGTCTATCCTTCGTGGTCACGTCTTCCAAATGCGTCCAACCCAAATAAACATGATTCAAAGCACTCCAACAGATTATTACTCACTTTTGTTCAATTAATTTATGCTACATTTAGATATCTAAACAAAATGATTAATGCAGTATCCAAATACACACGTTCACACGACATGATAAGGGATGTAGAATTGGAGATGAATGAATGTTTGATTTTTTCTTTTTTTGTTAGAAGATATCTTTACATTTGATTTATTTTATTAGCTTTTATCCCTTTTTTTTTTTTTAAAGTAAGTGTACTTGTTATTAGGAATCTATAGAGCTCCAGATTTTTATCATAAGGAGTTTAATTTTCGATATTGTTTTCGGGGATGGCTTATTTGATATCTATATATATATAAAAGCAAAATGGAGGGCATTAATGTAATTTTAGATTTGCCTCCAAAAATTTTAGACCATAATTGGTAACTTTCTCTTATTTTTGGTAAGTTCTACATTTTTAAAATACAAATAATTTTTTTAATTTTTAATCCGATTTTTATGCATAATATACCAAATTATTCATCTTCTCACGATCTTTGATTTGACATCCATATCATATATATTATAATGAGATATTTAATTTGAATAAACAAATTGTTTGTTAGTTAATTATTTGTGCTAGAATTGATGTTTATTGTGAATTGAACTACAATATTTTGGTTTTAGTTGCAACTAAAATTAGTAAAATAAATTATTTATAAAAAATATAATTACTTTTTTTTTAATAAAAATATAACTAATCAATTTATTTTATTTGACATGATTTTTTTTATTTATTTAAGTCAGGAAGAAAATCCATTGTTTAAATAATGAAAATCCTATTTTATTAAATCAAAGGCAAAAACAACAATATCTATTTTATAATCAACTTATTAAATCATCAAATTTGCTAAAATATCTTCTTAACACGACTTTGAGCATATATATAATTATCTATTAAAAAAGGTATTGAAATTATTTTTAATTACCTATTTATATTAATAACGAGTATTTTGTTAAAATTACTCTTCTAAGGAAATTTATTCTTTGTAGCTTAAATTATGACTTTTATTACATTTGGCAATCTTTTTAATTTTTTACTTTCACTAAAATTTCAATTATATGTTTTTACGCTTTCTAAACTAAATAATACTTGGTCGTACAAATCAACAACGAATACCTTTTTTACTTTTAACAATCTAAATAACTTTATTAGCATTAATCCATTTTTATCTTCTAATAAATAAACCATTTCTAAAACAGCTATAACATTTATATAAATAATTTACAATACCACATAAAATACGAAAATATTCAAATATTTTGAAGAAAACAAAGACTTTAATTTGTTATTCGAATCATTAAATAAATTTTGAATTTTATTTTGGTAAAATAATATTTTATTAAATAAAAATTATTTAAGTATATTTGAAATCACCAAATGAAATATTAAAAGTTGCAAATGAAAATTCAATGTTATAAAGAAAAAAAATAAATATTTATAATTAAAACTTGAAAGTTTATTTAAATAATTAAAAGTTAAATATAAAATAAAAGCAGAGACATGATGAGAAAATTATTAAACTTTACATTACATATTATCCAAATAAAAAATCACTGTTCCTTTTATTATATATTTTATGGTTATTTTTAATTATTTATAGTTAGAAGTTAAATAATATTTTATAAATTAAAATAAATCTACATATATAAAAGCCACAATAGTGACAATTTTGTAAGTAACACTTTTCAGTCTAAAATTTTAGACTGTGATTGGTAAGTTGTCACATTTGATAAGAATCAAAATTTATTACTTTCTAAAATTGCAAATATCTTCTTTTTTTTTTTCATTTCTGATCTATTTATTATGTATACTATATCAAATTAATCATCTTTTGACGATGTTTGATTTGACATTCATATGATATATATATATATATATATAATAATAATAATAATAAGATATTTTATTTAAAATATTATATTATTTGTTCGTTGATTATTTAAGTAAGATTTCAGTGTTTATTGTGGGTTGTACAAAAAATATAATATTGGTTTGGAATACAATTAAAAATCATTCAAATAATTCTCTTTTACAAATTATTTTACTTGATTATTTCATTAAAACCACAACTAATCAATTTGTATTATCTGACATGAATTGTCTCAAGTTAATATTTGATTTATAATCATCTTAATAGATTATTGAATTTTCTAATTCTTATTTGATATAATAATTGTTTTTATTGATAAATAACAAAACTATGATTTTGGCTCATATATATATAACTTTATATATGATAATTAATCTCAGATTTTTTTTTATATTAATTTTTTATGTTTTAGATATATTAATGTTATTTTTCTATAAATAAATACAGTTTGCAACCTATACTATGATATTTTACAAGTTGCAACTAAACTTCTTTTAAATAAGCAAAATTAACCAACTAGAACTATATATACGTTTTTTTGGCTTTGCAACCTAAACAATACTGGGTCACATTAACCAATCTCAATTATGTCTTTTTTTTTTCTATTTTTTTTTTTTTACATTTTGCAACCTAAACATTTTTTTTTTTTTTTGCATTAACCAATGTATATCTTTAGATGAATCTAATATTTGCAATATAAATGTATAATTTAATTAAAAAAATTCAACATATATATGAAAGTATTAAGAAATATTGGAGCACTCATATGATTTATTTTGTTATTCCAACTATTGAATAACTTTTGAATTTTATTTTGTTAATTTTTTATTCTTTGTATATTGGAAATACCAAGTAAAATACTAAAACTTGCAAATAAGATTTTTTAAAAGGAGATAGTTATATTTAGAATTTAATACTTTAATTAGATAAATTTAAATATTTAAAGTAAAATGGAAAAAATTAAAGAAAAATAAATTTCTTATAACATTATCCAGTTTATTTTATTTAATAATATGAGCTTGGTTGTTAGATATTTATATTTGTTTTAACATTCATAATTAATTAAGTTATTATGCACATAGGTGAAGAATGATGCAGACACACTAAATGTGTGTTTGGATTTTAAAAATTAAACATTATCATTTTAAAAAAGATTTTTTTTATATTGAATATTTATCTTAATGTTAATCTATAAAATATATATATAAAGTAATTTATATTAAATTCATATATGACGTGCGAGAAACTTATGTTTACATTACTTATAATTTTATTTATCTTTTATCCTATATTTTGAAAAATATATATTTTATTAGGATAAAATGATCACATATTTAAATATTAAATTATATCATATTTAGTTTTATTAAAATGATTACTTTCTAAATAAACTTCCGTGCATCGCACGGGAATATTACTAGTTTATGACAAAAGAAATATATTTATGCTTAATTTGTGTCTTTTTCCGGATACAACTAAAATCAACCAATTTTGATCATATTTATTATGCTCTTGCCGCGTTTTTCCTATATATTTATCCACATGATATAATTTATCAGGATGTAGCCTAATTAAACCATAATGGAAAAGGATTTTCTCTTAAATAGCGTAAATAGCTATAGAAACAAAATAACACACTAGGAGAGGTTAGTCTTTCTCAATTTCTTTGTCTATCAACTTGTATTATTTTCACCCAACAATATTCCCATCAATTTACCCACTTTATTCCCAAGATTTTACCCGAACTACCTTCCAGTCCTCCTCCCTCTTACTCAATTAATCCAAATAAGGTCAAAGGCGAAATCGAAGGGTATTCAGCTTGTAATGTAGGGGTATCTAGGGGTGGGGAAAAATACCGAAATGCCGAAATATCGTCTGTACCGTATTGAAAAATTACCGAAAATACCGAAATTTTCGGTGTACCGAATTTTCGGTACGGTATGATACCGTACCGGAAATTTTTGGTACGGTAACGGTATAATAATCTAAAAATTTTGGTATTTTGGTATATACCGAAATACCGAAAAAAGTTCGGTATTTTCGGTATATGTCGGTATACCGAAAATTTTTCGGTATTTTGGTAGTTCGGTATTTCGGTATACCAAATTTCTAACGGTATACCGTAACTTTTCGGTATACCGAAATTTCGGTATACCAAAAGAAACGGTATGGATCGGTATATACCAATACCGATACAAAATTCGGTATACCGAATTTTCGGTACGGTATCGGTATTTACCGATATCATACCGAATTTCGGTATACCGAAATTTTCGGTACGGTAACGGTATAGATTTTCGGCGTACCGAAAATTTCGGTACGGTAACGGTATGGGCGATTCTACCGTACCGAACCACCCCTAGGGGTATCAAATGAAAAGCTAAAAGCTCGTGGGCTACTAAGGGCTTTTTTTTTTTTTCATTTTTTGGTAAAAAGAGATAACATTGTTGAAGCTAAAAAATAGGCTAAAAATCAAGAAATGTCTAAGATCATCTTCTAAGTCACAACATGTATTGACACATTCATAATAGAGATTCAAGGAAAGTTCTAGAGACAATTACATATAACCAATGAAATTCACACCGAAAGAATATACATATTACTCCAAAATTTGGAGTACAAGAATATGCTCAAAATCTCAACAAGGTGATTTATAATCAAAAGTTTTAAGCACAAGCTCAATTTCATCTCAATCACTTATCATGCTCTATCATGTGCCAACTTTTTTTTTTTTAACAAAACATCATCTCATCATTAACTCATCGCCATCTTATCATTTCCCTATTTTATTGTCCCAAGCAAGCATCAACATGACTACAACTCGGTTTCTTTTTATTGACTCAATCCTAAACTCAATCAAAATGAAAGACAATATGTAAAAGCAGTAACTACTAAAACTGAATGCAAAACAAAACAAAATCCTCAAATGAACTAACCATGACTTGGAAACAATTAATGGGCTCACAGGCCTTTCACACAGTTAAGCATACAAGAGCAGACTAAAAGAAAAAACTAGCATCTAGCAAAATATTATAGATATAGAAAATAAAACTCAGAAATAAAGTTCAAAAGTGGCCAAGAGGTCCCACTTATACCCTCTCCCTCAAACTTGGTTGAAAACCAAATTTTGTGGGAAAAATAGTGGTACGACTTGGTGCTTACTTACAATGCTACTATTGAGGCGATGGTGGAGGCTGGTGATCCCCTTGACCCTAATAGGGCTGCATTTGTTGCCATTTGTCCTCTTGTTGTTGCTGCCATTCGTTCTGCTGCTTTTGCTAAGCTTCAACCTGGTTCCATCGGGTATCCTCTAGTGAACTTGTCTCGGAAACCCCTCTAAAATGGTTAGGTTAGAGAAAGGTTTCCTTAGTCCGCAAGCATACGAATTAAGACAGAGGTAGTATAAATCGATCCCACAAGGAGGATATCCCGTAGGGCACACCAAAGGTCTTTTGCAATATTAAATTAGGCACGATCAAAGTTTGAAAGTTGATTATCACTATGAAAACATAAGACTAGCATATAAACAATTAAAATGGATTACTCTATACTACAATGGATTTCTAAGGTATGGTTTCATCCTACCTAGGATTTAATCCTAGTGATTACCGATTTACTGAAGGGTTGTGACGGATGATCATGTTCCAAGTTAGAAATCCAAGCGGACAAACGAGAGGGATTCACCAAATTATCCGATTACACATTAATTCACCCTAATACCAATTACTAAAGACCGGTAATGGAATTACAAGGCCAAAGGCAAGCAAATCACCAATGTAACTAAACTAATCCTAAAACCCTCCCCATGTGAATATTGACTAGTGAGCGAGGCCCTAGGACATTCATCTAGATCTATAATTGTGATCCAGGTTCTCCCGTCGTCCCCCATGGGCCCTCGAGGAGAACCGATATACCCTAGGTGGTAGCGTCGTTTCTTGCTACCAAATTAAATTGTGTATAAAGATACACTTTACCTTATCCTACTACTCTAACTAGTAGAGTGGCAAGCAAGGGTCGATCCCACGAGGAACGGTCGGACAATTTTACTTTTATGTATTAAGCTATTATGATCGAGAAACATAAAGTAAATAAGCTAGAAAACAATAAAGAAGTGGGGGGATTTTAATGAAATAACAACTAACACCTAAATAAACAAGGACAAATAAAGAGATTTTTATAAGTTTTTGGTTTTTAAATAATAAAACGATTCACCCTTGATCATGTTTCACCGAGGTCTTGGACGATTTATGCAACTATTGTTAATGCCCTATTCAATTATGATTCTAGCCCTTATCTCAAGACTATTAACAAGCTCTAATAGCCTTGTTATCCCTTAATTTTAGTTAATCAAAACAAGCGCTTCGACTAACCCTATTCAGTTTAATCGAATCCTCGAACAAGCTCTCTTAGATTCAATAACCAAATGCATTAAACACTAGGACAACGAGATAAATTCAACATAAAACTCGCAAGCTCGGTTTTAGTGGTTGAACTTTGTGTTATCACCAATAAATAACTATTGTTTGCTACTCGGGAATCGGAAATCCTACAATTACGGATAGTAATCTCCTATTCTAGCAACACATTCACAAATCCCTTAAAGGGTGATCAATCCAATAATAAATTCATAAATGTGAGTCAATAACAGCAAATAACACAAAACACTTGAATACACAATATTTTCGGTAACATTAACCGTAATAATCACATAAATGTCTTGGACTCTTCAACCCCCTTCCATTTCCTTGCTTCCAATGGAGAAAAGTGGCTGATTATGTGAGGGGGGATGGGTTCTAGGTTGTTCTAAGTTAGGTTAAATTCGAATGGGATGATATATATATATATAAGGAGAGAAAATGCTAGTAAAAAATAGGCAAAATCGCATTCAGGATTTTAAAACAGGGTAAGGAATCTCGGCCGAGATGCAAGTGTGTCTCGGCCGAGACGTGAAAAAGAGAAAATTTGGAATTTTTAGGATTTGACTCATCTCGGCCGAGATCTCCATTTCTGGAATTTCTGAAATCCCCTGCAGACTCATCTCGGTCGAGATTTGCATCCTGTCTCGGCCGAGATCTTCAATTAGTCCTTCCTTTTGTTGCCTCGATCGATCCCTCGACTCCGCGGTCGTTTGATGTTCTTTTTCTATCCTTTTTCACCTGTCTTAACACAAAAATAGCACAAACGCATTATTTTGCCCATGAGAGTATAAAAGCACTAAATACACGTGATTATGCACATTATTGACACTAAAATGACACTAAAAATGCCCTAAAGTGCGTGCACGAAACACGTGTACCATTCCAATAATTTATCCCTTAAATTACCGACAATTAACCAAGAAATTAAACCCTGGGTTTGGGTTTAGAAACCACAACTCACTACTCACAAATCATAAATGCCATCAAGCCAACATCATTACTACAAGACATAAGCATTAAATAGGAGAAGGAAATAAGAAGCAGTAAATGCACAACAACATAAATGAAGAGAGAGATAAGAAAAACTTAGTCTTGAATTGATAAATCAGAGAAGTAGTCTTTAATCCTTGCTTGTAATATCCTCAATCGAATCCTAGTAAAATCCCCAAAATTTCTTCAAGAAAACCTCAAGAACCCTAGTTCTTACTACAGAGAAAATGAGACAGGAGAGTTGTAGAGAGAGAGAGTAATTAGAACTAGAATTCTTACAAATGAAAATTAGATTGAACAAATGGGTGAATGGATGTTAATATAAGGGACTTCTCACATACTCCTCACTTGAAATTATTCTGAAAATAAACTAGAAAGTAAGGGTAGGATAATAAAAACATAATTAAATAGCTTGGACTCCTTAAATGTTGAGTCGGAACCCCCGAATGTGCAAAACTCGGCATTCTCATTAATTATGGGCAAACTGGGTGCGGAATCAGCTCTTGAACAAAACATAAAGGTTGTAGATCTCTGTCTCATGGTCGCCTAACATCTTGAATTTCTTGATTCCGAATTTTTATGAGAAAGTTACGATCAAAATACAGAGACAACATGAGGAAAAACGGGTCAATCGGGCATGTGCGCGGACCGGCAGCCGGACCGGTACCGGGTCCGGCTCAAAGCCCTAAACCTACTAGAGTCTGTATCACCTAGGTGCCGGTTCGGTACCGGTTCGGACCGCTCCGGCACTCACCTTGCACCCTTATGATTTCCTGTTCTGTCCCATCTTATTATGTCGTCGTTTTGGGTCTTTTCCTCTCGTCTTCTCATCCGACATCTTCACGACTTTTATTTGTGACTTGATGAACTTCAAGTCGGAATTTTATAAAGTCTGATTTGGGCCTCGTTATGCGGGCCAAAACGGGGATACACGTGCAATTAACCTCTTCTTCCGTTTCTTGTCGTTTTGATGCCTTTCCACCCATTTTCTCGACTTGACTCCTTCACGACTTTTTTTCGTGACTTGTCAAACTTTAATTTGGTCTAAACTCGACCCATTTTAGGCCCATTTGGGCCTCGAGATGCAGGTCGGAGTGGGAAAATAGGTGTAAACGATTTTCTTGATCTCCCGAATTTTCCTAACCTACAAAACACGACTCAAAAACACCCAAAAGTGAATCAAATCATATTAAAAAAGAAAATCAACACTCAAATGCATTTTAACAAGGAATTTCCCTTAGGCATGATAAATAACCGCAAGTTATACAAGAATATGAACATGAAATATGCAAGAAAATGATTTTTTTCACGTTCATCATCTAGCTGCCAACGCTGCTCAACATATTGATGTCATGCATGCTCCCGCTCATACCTAGCAGTTAGGGCCATCAGAATCTGTTGTTGGCTAGATTGGAGCTCTCCTCTATATAAGTCGATATTTTCCTGGAGAGAGGTGATGAGCCCTTCCACATGCTCCCTGAAACTCCCACTGCGATTGAATAGTAGCAGTGGGCCTCTTCTTCTTGGGCCAGCTAGGCTAGCTACTTCCCCCAGCTTGCCCTCCATCTTCTTTCTTGTCCTCTTCATCCGACTGAATTGCGGCCTGAGCTCACCCGATTTGGTACCTCTGAAGTTCTTTGGCATCCGGCTCTCGTGATGCCGCGATATGATCGAGCGCGGGTAGGGTTAAATTCTAGTTATGCTAAAGTCTCGTCACCTGAGTTAGCTGAGGGTTGGGTAACCTAAGGAAGGGTCCCATATTCTGGATTGCATAGGGGACTGGTAGCGTCGTTTCCGACTACCAAATTAAATCGTGTATGAAGATACACTTAAACCTTACCGACTACTCTAACTAGTAGAGTGGCAAGCAAGGGTCGATCCCACGAGGAACGGTCGAACAAATTTTGCTTTTATGTGTTAAGCTATTATTATGAAGAAACATAAAGTAAATAAGCTAGAAAACAATAAAGAAGTGGGGGGTCAATGAAATAACAACTACACCTAAATAAACAAAGACAAATAAAGAGATTTTTATAGGTTTTTGGTTTTTAAATAACAAAACGATTCACCCTTGATCATGTTTCACCGAGGTCTTGGACGATTTATGTAACTATTGTCAATGTCCTATTCAATTGTGATTCTAGCCCTTATCTAAAGGCTATTAACAAGCTCTAATAGCCTTGTTATCCCTTAATCTTAGTTAATCAAAACAAGCTCTTCGACTAACCCTATTCAGTTTAACCGAATCCTCGAACAAGCTCTCTTAGATTCAATCACCAAATGCATTAAACACTAGGACAACGAGATAAATTCAACATAAAACTCGCAAGCTCGGTTTTAGAGGTTAAACTTTGTGTTATCACCAATAAATAATTATTGTTTGCTACTCGGGAATCGGAAATCCTACAATTACGGATAGTGACCTCCTATTCTAGCAACACATTCACAAATCCCTTAAAGGGTGATCAATCCAATAATAAATTCATAAATGTGAGTCAATAACAGCAAATAACACAAAACACTTGAATACACAATATTTTCAGTAACATTAACCGTAATAATCACATAAATGTCTTGGACTCAAGGTTCCACAATAATCAAGAGTGAACTAAGGGTGCTAGCCACCCATTTTACCTAATACAAAGATAAACTAACAGAAAATTAAAGAAAAACATGAACATAGGATAGAAAGAACCAAAGGTTAGGGGTTGAAGATCAAGATCTTCAACCCCCTTCCATTTCCTTGCTTCCAATGGAGAAAAGTGGCTGATTATGTGTGGGGGATGGGTTCTAGGTTGTTCTAAGTTAGGTTAAATTCGAATGGGATGATATATATATAAGGAGAGAAAGTGCTAGCTCCAATTTAGGCAAAAACGTGTTTGGGTTTTTAAAACAGGGAACCCCGCCGCGGCCGTGGCATAAAGATGGCCGCGGGCGTGGTGAAACAAGGGTTTTGGGCCCAATTTGTGGCCGCGGCCGTGGTATATATCCTGCCTCGGCCGTGGTCTTTCTTGGACTGAATTTGCCTTTACTTCTGGAGGAATGCCCACGACCGTGGCGTTGTGGCGTGGCCTCGCCACCTCGGGCATGATCCCCTGTTTTTCCTTGTTTTCTTCTTCCTTTTAGCTCGATTTGTCAATTTGAGATCTTCGAACCTGTTTTTCGGCCTTAATTCACCTGTCTTGACATGAAAATGAAACAAACACGTCAAATTGCCCAATGAGAAATAAACGCACAAAACACACGTGAAAATGCACACAAAAGTCCGTAAAAAGACACTTAAATTGATCTAAAAGTGTGTGCACTACCACGTGCACCAAATCTCCCCAAACTTAAACCTTTGTTCGTCCCGAACAAATAAAGAAAAAGAAGAAAGGACACTTTTTAGGGCAGATTTAAGTGGCAAAATCAATTTCAGAAGAAATTTTCAAAAGTTAGGCAATCATGATAACATTGAGCATAAGAGATAGAGCATATCAACTACTTTCAAGACTTGACACTCTCAACTTGAAATCCTTACCGGATGAGTGTATCTCTCGACTCTCAAGTGTATTGGATAGGTAGTATATACGCTCACATTAAAATGCAAATAGTATCTACCATAGGCTTGCCAATCATCTAAATTTCGATGTGTACCCGACATGTGTGACAAAGAATCAAAAAGGTCTTTAACAGGTTGTAATGTTGGCTTGGGGTAAGGTGGGATAATTTTGGGTATAAGTGACTATAAAACGGACTAAATGAGTTGTGCACTACCCATCTACCCCTCAAACAATGGTCAATCAACCTCACTCTTTACTTCCTTAGTAAACCAATCCCAAAAATTGATTTCTTCTCCTTACCACAAAGTCCACAACCTAAATGCTTTCTCAATTCTCCTTTGGAGTGTATTTTCTTTTGAATTCTTACAACTTTGAGAACATCTATTAAAAGGCATTTATATTACTAGCCTCTCCAAATCAAAAGCAACAATGAGTATATACAACTAACTTTTTCTTTTGTTTTTCTGATTTTTCGACTTTTTCCGATTTTCGACTTTTTTTTTTTTTTTTTTTTTTTAACACAAACAAAAATTGGAGAGGACTAGTATTCTCGATTCTTTTCCTATTGTTTCAATTTCTTTCACCTTTCAATACTCCCAATAGTTCACCATTTTCAATCCCAAATTATCCGACTACCTTCCAACCACCTCCCTCATACTCAAATAGTCCAATTAGGTTCAAAGGCTAATCGAAAGGGTTTCGGCTTGTAGAATTGGGCTGTCAAACAAAAGGCTAAAAGCTCAAGGGGCTCAACTAGAGACAATATCAAATTAGGTAAAAAGGATGTGTTTTCAAGCTTGAAAGTAGGCTCAAATCAAGGATTGCCTAAAATCATTTTCAATGTCACAAAATGTACCGACTCATGCAAAATAGAGAATCAAGGCAAGTTCTAGAGACAACTAAATGCACTCAATGAATTTCACACCGAAAGAAAGTTTATGTTACTCCAAAGATGGGAGTATCTTCTAAAGCTCAAAAACTCACTCGGTTGCAATTTGATTAAAAGTTTTGAATGTAAGCTCAATTTCGTCTCATAGCCTATCATGCTCTATCATTAGCCAAGTTTTCAATTTTTTATGGAAAATTTATTCATCATTAACCGTTTGCCACATTTTCATTCAAATTTGGTCCAATCAACTTTTCCAAGCGGCCAAAATCCGTACACCTACCACCCCCTCCCCAAACTTGATTGAAAATCAAAGTTTGTGGAAAGAAAGGGTACGGATTGGTGCTTAACTAACTCAACCATTTATTCAAAACACCCATCCCAATCGACTAAAAAAAAAATTATCAACTTATTACGACTATGCATGTAAGTGCCCAAAACTTCATCATATAAATAACAAAACTCAATTTATCTTAACCAAACAAAGATGATAGTAGAAAATGGCACACAGGCCAATCAAGACAAAACATCCTACAAGAAAATCCGATACATCATTCAATGAAATAGTGCAAGCCAGTTTACAAAGGCAAAAATAACAATCAAACGGCCCACACGCCGTGAATCCCAAGTATAGGCAAAACAGAAGGGGCACACAGGCCTAAATAGTCAACAAGCAGTAAGATATGGAAATGAAATATGAGAGATTGTAACACCGGGGTGGCCAAGAACATCCTACTTCTTACTTTTCTCCCCCAAACTTAGTTGAAAACTAAGTTTTTGAAAAAGAAGAAGGATATTCTTGGTACTCCTACTCACAAAGATTTGGACGGTCGTGAAGATCGGGAGCTTTGGCCACCAAAACATGCTCGAAGGCTGTTGAGTGCCTCGAGGATCTTGCTCTGGTTTCCTTTGATCTCCCTAATGTCCGACTTCATCTCTCGGATGTCTCCCTCCATCGTGCTTAATCTTTCATCCACTTGTTGTTGAAACTCGGTCTGGGACTGAACAGCGGATACGGGTCTCTTTCGTGAATGACGGCTGCTCACACCCTCGCCTGTGAGGTCTATCCCTTCTGCAGCAGGTTCCGATACTTGGCCTCTCTGATATTTCCGGAACTCGAGGTCACTGGGTTCCCTCGAGGCTGCCCGGTGTGCAGCTGAGCTCAAGGCCAAGTTGGCTGTGGATTTGAGGTCTCGGATGCGGGTGAGGTCTGGGTTAGGAAGGCGTAGCATTGGCCCTACATTTTGGATCACGTAGGGAACGGAGACTCCATCTTCTAGTCCCAAAGCAGCAATCCTCATGTTGGCTAAATCTTCCCAACCCAGAAGGAACGAATCTGAAACAGCCTTGAAGTCAATCAACGGAACTCCACAATGCTCTAGAATTGGTGTGATAAGAGCTCCGCTGAATATTGAGTCATGTTGCTTAGGCTCTTTCTTTCTGGTCGCCGTTAGTTCCTTCACTGTCCTCTCAAAAGACTCAATCAGCACCTCTTCATATCTCTTATCGGTCCGTTTGAGAATGGACCATAGGATACTGAGCTCGGCCATCCTTGCTGCCCCCGTCTCCTTCCTCCCAAAAAGTGTCAATGCCAGGAGCCTTTGTAAAACCTTTACGACTGGATTTCTGATCCAGCTAGTTTTGGAGCTCTTAGAATCGAAGGCTTGCGGTTCAACCAAGCCGGGAGCAACAGTTATTTGCCCCCAGAACCGCCCGACATTGAACTCATCGATGCTTTCCAAGTCTGTGGTGGAGGGATTTTCTTTGAAACCGTAAATCTTCCTCAACTCCGCTGCTGTGAGTGTCATCTTTTTGTTCAGCAGGTGGAATGAAATGCTGTGGATTCTGTTTCCACATTTTTAAGAGTTGGATCGGACAGTCAGTGTGCTGAAGAACTCAAGGACGAATCGTTGGTAGGTGGGCCTTGGAGTGAACAATCCAATGAGGCCCGATGCTCTCAAAAACTCATCGATATTATCCTTGATTCCCATATCAGTCAAACACTCGGTTTTGAAATAACGGGTGGCAACAATCTGACGCTTCATTAATCGGGCAAATCTTTGTTGGTGAACCGGGTCGTCCAAAATGATGTCGAAAAGCCGACTGTCTGGCCCTGTGGACGTTGGGACCTCCGGGGTTTCGATCTCCGGTTCCTCTGGGAGGGGCTCCCGGATCACCAACTTGCCCTTCCCCTTTCCTATACTTGGTGTGCCTTTACTTGTGCCAACACTTTTCTTTGATGTCTTTTTTGATGGTCCCATTTGTCCTACAAGACAAACACACACACTTAAATTCTGAGTTTTAACACTTATCACCAATTGAAACATTAACTCTAATCAAATGGAAGGCCAATCACTCATGTTTCAATCACTCATGTTCAACCAATCACAGAAAATCACAAGTGAATTCGCAATCTAGATGACTTAGTTGACTTGATTAAATGTGCATAAATGGCAAACATGTCTAATTATTATCCTATTGCAAGAAAATTCTATTAATGCTCAACAAAAATAGGTTGATTTTGTTTCATTATTATCAAGAGTCTAAAAGTGTCTACTATTCACACAAATTCACTAATCAACCTAACAATCGAACATAATAATAGAATCAAATAGCAAAAAGGGTAACAAAAGGGAATGCATGTCAAGTGGCTGGTGATATAGCAAAAATCAACTTCAATCCTCAATTTTCAATGATTCCCAAACTAATCCTCATCCATCATCAACAAATCATGCAAAAACAAAGGCTATCACTACAAATTTAGTGTTAGATTACTTAAAAACATTCAACATTGGCAAAAATTCACAAAATACGTGTGCACAACCAATATCAATATATCAACTAATCCAACAACAAATTTGCCCCAAATCTTAACAACAAAGTTCATAATAACAAATAAAGATTGAGGGGAAAGGATAGCCATACTTACCGGTCGAGTTTAATCGAAAAATTTGAAGTTTGATTTTTCGCGCCCTTTTCGACCCGACTCCGACTTTGCTCCAAATCCGAATTTTTTCGGATAGAAATGTTTATGATGATGTGGGTGAGGTGTGGTGTGAATTTGAGGGGAAGAAATTGAGTAACAATGGCGGATTTCGTGTGTGTGTGAGTGTGTTTTCGCCAATTTTCGCGAGGAGGAGGGTGAAATGCCCTACCTCGCCCGCGTCTGTCTTTTTATACCTGGGAGTATGCCGCGGCCGAGGCGTAAAAACTTCCGCGGGCGTGGCGGAAGAGAAGTCTCACCGCGGGCGTGGCAATAAACTGACGCGGCCGTGGCAATCCTTCCAGTGCAATTCAGGATTTTTAGGCATAAGTGACCTCGGGCGTGGTCAAGAAATAACACGGCCGAGGCGTTGCTTCACCGCGGGCGTGGCATATAGAAACCGCGGCCGTGGCCTTTTGTCCAGAATGATTCGAATTCTTCACGAGCTTGACCTCGGGCGCGGCAACACTTGACCTCGGTCGCGGCCTTATTTGGCCACGGTCGTGGCTATTGAAAGGCCATGGCCGAGGTGAGTTGTCCAGAATGGCTTGAATTTTTCTTTGTTGGAGGCCACGGCCGAGGTGGATTGTGTGACACGGCCGTGGTGATTTTTTCTGGGTAATTCCTCCATTTTGGGCTCCTTCACCCCCATTTCACACTATCTCTTTGAGTGGATTGTTGGGCACCTACACACATTTAAACAAAACAATTTAAAACACTAAAATATTAGTAAAGCAACTAAACTATGAATTTAAAATACGAAAAGCAATAAACGTCGGGTTGCCTCCCGACAAGCGCCTTTGTTTAACATCGTTGGCTCGACGGATGCTCTTTAAATAAACAAAACAAACAACTAGCTATGTAACTAAAACAAACACTTAACACATAAAACAAAATCGTTCTAAACCATTCCCCGGCAACGGCGCCAAAATTTGGTAGCGTCGTTTCCGACTACCAAATTAAATCGTGTATGAAGATACACTTAAACCTTACCGACTACTCTAACTAGTAGAGTGGCAAGCAAGGGTCGATCCCACGAGGAACGGTCGAACAAATTTTGCTTTTATGTGTTAAGCTATTATTATGAAGAAACATAAAGTAAATAAGCTAGAAAACAATAAAGAAGTGGGGGGTCAATGAAATAACAACTACACCTAAATAAACAAAGACAAATAAAGAGATTTTTATAGGTTTTTGGTTTTTAAATAACAAAACGATTCACCCTTGATCATGTTTCACCGAGGTCTTGGACGATTTATGTAACTATTGTCAATGCCCTATTCAATTGTGATTCTAGCCCTTATCTCAAGGCTATTAACAAGCTCTAATAGCCTTGTTATCCCTTAATCTTAGTTAATCAAAACAAGCTCTTCGACTAACCCTATTCAGTTTAACCGAATCCTCGAACAAGCTCTCTTAGATTCAATCACCAAATGCATTAAACACTAGGACAACGAGATAAATTCAACATAAAACTCGCAAGCTCGGTTTTAGAGGTTAAACTTTGTGTTATCACCAATAAATAATTATTGTTTGCTACTCGGGAATCGGAAATCCTACAATTACGGATAGTGACCTCCTATTCTAGCAACACATTCACAAATCCCTTAAAGGGTGATCAATCCAATAATAAATTCATAAATGTGAGTCAATAATAGCAAATAACACAAAACACTTGAATACACAATATTTTCGGTAACATTAACCGTAATAATCACATAAATGTCTTGGACTCAAGGTTCCACAATAATCAAGAGTGAACTAAGGGTGCTAGCCACCCATTTTACCTAATACAAAGATAAACTAACAGAAAATTAAAGAAAAACATGAACATAGGATAGAAAGAACCAAAGGTTAGGGGTTGAAGATCAAGATCTTCAACCCCCTTCCATTTCCTTGCTTCCAATGGAGAAAAGTGGCTGATTATGTGTGGGGGATGGGTTCTAGGTTGTTCTAAGTTAGGTTAAATTCGAATGGGATGATAAATATATAAGGAGAGAAAGTGCTAGCTCCAATTTAGGCAAAAACGTGTTTGGGTTTTTAAAACAGGGAACCCCGCCGCGGCCGTGGCATAAAGATGGCCGCGGGCGTGGTGAAACAAGGGTTTTGGGCCCAATTTGTGGCCGCGGCCGTGGTATATATCCTGCCTCGGCCGTGGTCTTTCTTGGACTGAATTTGCCTTTACTTCTGGAGGAATGCCCACGGCCGTGGCGTTGTACTACCTCGGCCGTGGCTTGGGCCACGGGCGTGGCCTCGCCACCTCGGGCATGATCCCCTGTTTTTCCTTGTTTTCTTCTTCCTTTTAGCTCGATTTGTCAATTTGAGATCTTCGAACCTGTTTTTCGGCCTTAATTCACCTGTCTTGACATGAAAATGAAACAAACACGTCAAATTGCCCAATGAGAAATAAACGCACAAAACACACGTGAAAATGCACACAAAAGTCCGTAAAAAGACACTTAAATTGATCTAAAAGTGTGTGCACTACCACGTGCACCAGGGACCGTCTTGTTTGCCGACGTTCAAGGCATCCCCTTTTGATAGCCCAATGTCACTATGCGCATGTTCTCCAAATCATCCCAGGTGAGAAGAAATTGGACGATCACTGGCTCTGAATCCACCAACGGGACCCTGAAATGAGAAGCAATCAAGGTAATTCGCCCTCTAATATATATGTGGTCCTTTTGTCGGAGGACCAAATTCTCGAACTACTCGACTAGTATCTCGGCTATATTCACCTTGTGGCCGTTCATGATACGCTACAATGATTGCAACTCATTGTACCGGGCAGCTCCGATTTCCTTCCTCGCAAATAGTGTGAGGGAGAGGCGCTTCTGGATGTATCATACCACCGAATTCTAAATCCAAGACATCTTTGAGTTCTTAGCCGAATATATTTGGGGATCTACGAGCCCGGGAGCACCTGTGAGCTGTCCCCAGAAGGAGTTGACATCAAATAGCTCATAAAGATTTTGGCTAAATCTTCCATAACCATTGTGAAAGATTGGCCCATAGAATGTGATACTTTCCGATTTATTGCCACACTTGTTTGGATCTATCGCAATCTCTAGGGTGCTCAAGAACTCTAGAGTCAGGCGTGATATGTCACTTGAGGCCGCATCAACCCGCGTAACCTCGCTCCATCCAGAAGGGAATATACATTGTCATATATGCCCTTGTCCTTGAGTAGTTGGTCCCCATAGTACCGAGTGGGCATGACTATGTAGGTGTACAACTTTCTAAATCTGTATCGATGGAAAGCCTTCTCCAGAACAATACCACAGCGGCAGATGTCTGATGGATCGAATACTGGAACCGAGTCATGATTTTCCTCAACTACGGGTTGTTTACCCTTTTCCTTTCCTCTACTTGGTCTCGGAGGCATTGTGATAACCTACACACAAATCACAATAGTTTTGCAAGTTCAAATTCTAGACACCCAATGTGATACATATAATACCTATGAGAAGCTGATTTCGACCAATCAATCAAGCACAATTGAGTGATTCATAGAACAATCGTAACCAAGCATGACTCATATCATCACTATGAAACAATGCTTCATCAATAAAATTACCGAAGTTGCTCAAAAATTGGAACAAGAATTCGAAACTAGCTAGTCTAGGCTATTCAATTTTAACCATATAAGGTGTTCGACGGTTTGCCTCAATGAAACAATGTTTCTAAACCCACAATTCATGCTAAAATCAAACAACCCATATCAAAAACTCCTCAAATTCATAATTAACCCTATCAATCTCGTATCTAGAATGCATCAATCATAGCAATTTAGCAAAAATTCAACACTTCAAGTGTTTGTAATACTAAAAACTACAATCATCCATACCAATGCAAAATTACCCCCTAATTCGCATAATAAAGTCGAAATTAACAATAATAAACAAAGGGGAAGGGTTAGCTTCACTTACCGGAGGATTTTAGACGAGAAAATTTGAAATTGAACGGTTCATGCCTCTTTTGGATTCTCCCAAAATCGGATGTAAATTCGAATTTAATCAAAGAGATAGTGTGTGTGGATGTGTGTGTGAATTGGTGTGTGAATTTGGGTGATTTTGTGGAGAAAATCCTGAGTTTGTTAGTGTGAGATGTGTGTTTCGCGTAATTCAAAGAGAAAAGAACGGAGAAGACTGACCTCGCGGCCAGGTTAAAACCTTGAATTTTTTTACGATCGCGGACGCATCAGTAGGTTGTGGCCGCAAAGACTTGGCATGGCAAATTAGCATTTTCTGAGGCACTTTTGACGCAGCTGCGACTCTTGGTTGCGGTCGCGATGACTTCACAGGGCTTTTCGCTAGGCACTTTTGACGCGGCCCTAACTCTAGGTCGCAGTCGCATTCAGCCCTTTTCGTTTCCTTTGTAATTTTTTTACTTCCCAACCCATCGTTTCATGCTATATCCATCACACTCCATTGCTACGTTGATTTTGAGTCATGTTAGTTCCTACATACTAATAAAAAATAATAAGAAAACACATAAAATCATAAAATAACAATAAGATAAAAAAAATTAATGCAAAATACAACAAACGTCGGGTGCCTCCCGACAAGCACCTTTATTTTATGTCGTTGGCTCGACCGATTCAGTGCTCAGTTGATTGGAGGGTCCTCGACTTGCTCATGTTCATCGGGAGACCGTTGAAACTTCTCGAAGTAAGGTTTGAGAAGATGCCCATTGACCTTGAATATTTTTCCCGTTTTTTCGCTTTTTAATTTCAACTGGGCCATGAGGAAGCATATTATAAACAACAAACGGCCCTATCCAACGGCAATGCAACTTACCGAGAAATAGCTTGATGTGGGAATGGTTGGTACACGTGTTCCGTGCACGCACTTTAGGGCGCTTTTAGTGTCATTTTAGTGTCAATAATGTGCATAATTACGTGTATTTAGCGCTTTTATATTCTAATGGGCAAAATAATGCGTTTGTGCTGTTTTTGTATTAAGACATGTGAAAAAGGGTCGAAAAAGAACATCAAAAGACCGCGGAGTCGAGGGATTGATCGAGGCAACAAAAGGAAGGGGCAGTTGAGGATCTCGGCCGAGATGAGTCTCCAGGGTATTTATGAAGAATTGGACAAAAAGAAGATCTCGGCCGGGACACACAACACATCTGGGCCGAGATATGTTGCCAGAGAATTTCAAGGCTTTCCAAAGGACCAAGATCTCGGCCAAGATGTAGTCCAATCTCGGCCGAGACGAGTCAAGCCCTAGCCAACCCCATTTTCCCCTTTTTACGTCTCGGCCGAGATGAGGTTAAATCTCGGCCGAGATCACCTTTCGCCACCCAAATCTTGAAAACCCTTTTCACGTCTCGGCCGAGACACACTTCCGTCTTGGCCGAGATTCACTATCCTGTTTTGAAATCCTGAATACGTTTTTGCCTATTTTTTACTAGCACTTTCTCTCCTTATATATATATCATCCCATTCGAATTTAACCTAACTTTTGATACCTTTTTTATACTTGGAGAGCACTATTCAGCCACAAAAGCCACCAAGGAAGGAGATTGGACTAGAGATTGAAGGATCATCTTCTCCAATTGACATCTTTGGATTCATCAATATCAGTATCATGTTTCTTTATTTTTTTATTTATTTTCTGATTGTATTAGTTAATATGGGTGGCTAGCACCCTTTAGTTCATCCTTGATCATTGTGGAACCTTGAGTCGAGACATTGATGTGATTATTGCGGTTAATGTTACCGAGATTATTGTGTATTCAAGTGTTTTGTGTTATTTGCTCTTATTGACTCACATTTATGAATTGATTATTGGATTGATCACCCTTTTAGGGATTTGTGAATGTGTTGCTAGAATAGGAAATTACTATCCATAATTGTAGGATTTTCGATTCCCGTGTAGCAAACAATAGTTATTTATTGGGGATAACACAAAGTTCAATCACTAAAACCGAGCTTTCGAGTTTTATGTTGAATTTATCTCGTTGTCCTAGTGTTTAATGCATTTGGTTATTGGATCTAAGAGAGCTTGTTCGAGGATTCGGTTAAATTAAATAGGGTTAGTCGAAGAGCTTATTTTGATTAACTAAGATTAAGGGACAACAAGGCTATTAGAGCTTGTTAATAGCCTTGAGATAAGGGCTTAAATCACAATTTAATCGGGCATTAACAATAGTTGCATCAATTGTCTAAGACCAAGGGGAAGCATGATCAAGGGTGGCTTGTCTTACTATTTGAAAACCAAAACCAAAAAAGATCTCTTCTATTGTCTTTGATTACTGTTTCTTTAATTTTGAACGTTAAAGGCTTTTAATTCCGTTTAGTTACTTCTATTCGCTAATAGTAGATTGTTAGTCCTTAATCAATTCCCCCCTCTTTACTGCTTTCTTAAGAATTTACATCTTGCATATTTAATCATAATTTACTTGACATCGGGATCAAAACTATTCGGTCGTTCCTCGTGGGATCGACCCTTACTTGCCACTCTACTAGTTAGAGTAGTAGGATAAGGTTAAGTGTATATTTCTTCATACACAAATTAATTTGGTAAAGCGGCACACAACATCGCCCTACCAATGGTAGAGTGGTACTTTTTCACCAATCACAAAAGTCTTCCGAGTGATTCGGGAGTCATGGAAGGCTTTCGTCTTTTCTTTGTAGATCAATGCATTCTCAAATGCCTCATTTTGGTGTTCCTCGAGTTCTTGCAACTGCAGTTTCCAGTGCATGCCGGTTGCATCATAATCCATGTTGTAACGTTTGATTGCCCAATAAGCACGGTGCTCAAGCTCGACCGGTATGTGGCAAGGTTTTCCATAGACCAATCTATATAGAGACATTCCAATGGATATCTTGTACGCAGTTCGGTACGCCCATAATGCATTCTCAATTCTTAAAAACCAATCTTTCCGGTTAAGCTGAACAGTCTTCTCCAAGATGGACTTGATCTCTCGGTTGGAAGTCTCGGCTTGGCCACTTATCTGGGGTTTATATGTTGTGGAAACCTTGTGTACAACACAATACTTCCTCAACAAGGCTTCTATGGTTCTATTGCAAAAGTGTGTCACCCTATCACTGATTATAGCCTTTGGAATTCTGAACCTAGCAAAGATGTTAAACTTCACAAAATTTGCGACAACTTTAGAATCATTAGTTCAAGTGGCCATTACCTCCACCCATTTAGAAACAAAATCAATAGCAAGTAGAATATAGAGGTTTCCATAGGATGAAGGAAAAGGACCCATGAAATCCATGCCCCAAGTATAAAAAACTTCACAAATAATGATCGGATTTTGAGGCATTTCATTCCTTTGGGAATTATTATCGGTTCTTTGGCAATTATACAAGTTTTGCAAAATATGTATGCATCTATAAATAAAGAAGGCTGGTAAAATCCACTTTCCAAAACTTTATGTGCAATTCTTTTTTACCCAAAATGCCCCCCACATGCATGTGAATGACAGAAAGATAATATAGAATGAAATTCCGACTCCTAAACACACCTTCTAACTACCTGATCCGTACAATATTTTCATAGATAGGGGTCATCCCAAACGTAATATTTAGCATCACTTTTTAGTTTATCTCTCTTTGTTTTTGACATCCCGGGAGGGAAAACACGTGCAACAAGAAGGTTAACTAAATCGGCATACCATGGTACGTCGGGGCTTGGCATTGGGTTCTGATGTTGTGAAATCTCAAGCAGTTGATCATCAAGAAAACTCTCCAACAACGATGTATCGCTTTCATCTTAGGTCAACCGACTCAAATGATCGGCGATAGAATTTTCAGCTCCTTTCTTGTCCCATATTTCCAAATCGAACTCTTGGAGTAGGAGGATCCACCGTATTAACCTCGGCTTTGCCTCATTCTTTGATAACAAGAATCGAAGAGTTGCATGGTCAGAATAAATAATGATTTTAGTACCCAACAAGTAAGAGTGAATTTTTTCTAAAGCAATACAATAGCTAAAAGCTCTTTTTTAGTCGTGGTGTAATTTGCTTTAAGTTGGGTTCAAGGTTCTTGAGGCATAATATATGACATGGGTTGTTTTCCCGTTCGTTGCCCCAACACGACCCCCACGGCATAATCACTTGCATCACACATGATTACGAATGGCAAAACCCAATTTGGTGGTCGGATGATGGGTGGTGTTGTGAGCGATTCCTTAAGCTTGTCAAATGCAGCTTTGCACTGGGTGGTTATCAAACTCCACATCTTTTTGCAACAATTTGCACAAAGGAGCTGATATCTTGGAAAAATCCTTGATGAACCTCCGGTAAAAACCTACATGACCAAGAAAAGAACGAACTTCCCGCACACCTACGGGGTAAGGAAAAACAGTAATGATGTCCACTTTTGATTTATCTACCTCTATTCCCTTAGGCGAGACAATGTGGCCTAAAACTATCCCTTATTCTACTATGAAGTGGCATTTTTCCCAATTAAGTACAAGGTTGGTTTCGACACATCTTTTCAAAATTTTAATAAGGTTTTCAAGACATTTTTCAAAAGATTCTCCATAAACACTGATTTTTTTTTTTTTTTATGAGTAGTTCTATGATATGACCCACATATTCGAAGAAAATGCTTACCACACACCGTTGGAAGGTCGTTGGGGCATTTCATAGTCCAAATAGCACCCTTCTCCAAGCGAACATCCCAAAAGGACATGTAAATATCATCTTCTCCTGATTCTCCGGTGCTATGGAAATTTGAAAATATCTTAAAAAACCATCTAAAAAGCAGTAGAAGGAATATCCCACTAAGCGCTCAAGCATTTGATCAATGAATGTGAATGGAAAATGGTCCTTGCGAGTCATAGCATTTACTTTCGGTAATCGATACAGACTCGCCACCCGGTTTGTAGGCGGGTGGGGACCAACTTACCCTCTTGGTTTTCCACGACTGAGACCCCCGATTTCTTTGGGACAACTTTAGTGGGGTTGACGTACTTACTATCAGAGATTGGATAGATTATGCCGACATCAAGCAGTTTGATCACCTCCTTTTTTACTACCTCCATCATTGGTGGGTTTAATTGCCTTTGAGGTTCTCGACTGGGTTTGGAGTTATCTTCAAGGAGAATCCGATGCATGCATAGTGACGGCTTGATCCCCTTAATGGCAACTATCATCCACTTGATTGCTTTCTTGTATTCTATGAGTACTTCAATCAATGAGAGCTCTTGGTGTGAGGACAACTTTGTTAAAATTATCATTGGCAATGTCTCGTTTATCCCAAATAGGCATACTTCATGTGATCCGAAAGGGATTTAAGCTCAAGAGTGGGTGCATGGACTGTGGATGGAAGCATCTTTTGGTGAGAATCAGGTAATCCAATGAATTTATGCTCATGCCTTAGTTTAGCAGGCTTTGAAAGTTGTAGGGTTGCCACTAGCTCAACCAAGTAATTGTTGATCTCCCAAATCTCATCTTGTCCTTTCTCTAAACTCGTGGTGAGCACTATTTCTAAAGGGTCCCTGCAATTCAACTAAAATACTTCCTCTACAAGAGGGTCAATGACATTAATAGAGAAAATAAAATGCACATCCTTAGGGAATCTCATAGCATCATAAATGTTAAATTTGACGGTGTGTCCATCGAACTCCATCATGAGAGTACCCTCACGAAAATCTATCTTTTTTAAAGGTGTTCAAGAATGGCCTCTCTAACAAAATAGGTGTAGAAGTGGACGAGTCACCATGCATATCAAACACATGGCAATCTGCGGAAAACACCAATTCATCTACCTCAACTAGAACATCTTCTATGACCCCATCAGAGTATAAGTTACTATGATTGGCTAAATGTATAACTACCCTTGTTTCTTTTAATGGCCCTAAATTCAAGGAATGAAAAATGGAACGGGGCATGACATTTATGGATGCACCTAAGTCTAACATAGTCCGCTCAATGTTTCGATTACCTATCTTACAAGGGATGACCAACATACCAGGGTCCTTTCATTTTGGAGGGATCTACTTTTGGAAGATAGCTGAGACATTCTCGCCCATGATCACTTTCTCGTCCCCCTTCAGCTTACGTTTGTTGGTGCATAGGTCTTTTAAGGAATATAGTGTATCTTGGAATTTGCTTGATTGCATCGATTAGTGGAATGTTGCTCTTGACCTTTCGAAATACCTCCAAGATATCCATTTCCATATTGTCCTTCACCGTCTTTGCAATTCGACTTGGGAATAGTAGTGGATCAGTTGGAGCAGGAGCAGGAGCCAAAGATTGATTATTCCTCAAAACACGGGTCGTGGTCGTGACCGCGATGAGTGTCCCGCCCATTTTGGCTTTCTAGGCCACTTTTATCGCGGCCATGAAGAGGTGTTGCGGTCGCGTCTTGCTGCTCGATTTCCCTTTAATTTCATCTTCCAAAAGTTGCTCAGGCTTCTTTGGCTCTCCAAGCTGAGTTTCACTCCTCAATGTAATGGCACTTTCGTTTCTCGAATTGATTTCCGGCTGAGTTGGTAACTACCCACTGTTTATGTTCTTCAATCGGCTCATGGCAGTAACTAACTGACTCACTTGAGCCTTAAGATTCTTAATGCTTGACTATGTATCCTTCTGAAAGTGGACAGTATTTGTTGCCAAGGTCTTCACCTACTCGGTCGGTTGCTTTGGGTAGTACATACCTCTTAGTTGTTGAGGTCAAGTTTGCTCTCCCGATTGTGCTTACTGATTCTCATATCTAAAGTTGGGATGATCCCGTCACCTCAGATTGTATGATTGAGAGTAGGGATCATACCTCCTTCCTTAAAAATTTTGTGTGCCAACTGCATTAGCATGAGCTTCGAGCTCATCCCCCATAACCTTGCAAGTGTTTGTCATGTGATTTGTGGTGTCACAAATATGGCATGGCATGACTGATTGATTACACCCTGAAGCAACCTTCTTAACTAAATTGGTTAGTTGTTCAAGCTTATCATCAATCAATAGAGGAATCACTCACCTCTCTCACCGGCTTCATCAGTGAATCCCTACACCTAATTGCGGCGAGTTCGTTGCCATCTTCGATATGAGTTCCCTGGATGTAGTCGGGGTCTTATCCGCTAATGCTCCCCCGCTAGCTGAATTAGTCATATTTCGATCCAACAGTGATAGTCCCTCATAGAAATACTGGATCAACAGTTGATCGGTTATCTGATGTTTTGGACAACTTACCACCAATTTCGACTGTTCCCAATACTCATACAAAGTTTCACTATGTAATTGTCTAGCACCACTTATCTCCTTCCTTATGTTCGTTGCTCTAGATGCTGGAAAGTACTTTTCCAGAAACTGAGTCTCCATTTGCCCATGTAGTGATGGATGCCAGAGGAAAAATAATAGAGCCAATCTTTGGCCAAATCCTTTAAGGGGAAGGGAAAGGCTCGCAGTTTGATTTGCTCTTCAGTGACTCTTGTGGGTTTCATACTCGAACATACAATGTGGAATTCCTTCAAGTGTTTGTGAGGGTCTTCACCTGAAAGTCCATGGAATAAGGGCAAAAGGTGAATCAGCCCGGATCTCAACTCGAAGGTGGTGTGCTCTTCCAAATCAGGGAAGGTGATGCAAAGAGGTTGATGGGTGGCACCAGTATTGACCAATTCCTTCATGGTTCTTTCATCTGCCATGTCTTCTCTTTCACTTTCTAGTTCAGAGGGAGTGTCTTCGGTATCAAAAAACAAGGCTTCAAGCCCCTCACGAATTTCCATTGCTTGCCTTCTCAAAACTCGATCCCTTCTGGTTATCTCGGGGTCAAACAGCAAATCTTTGTTCCCTATGAACGAGTGATCATTCACAGCTGTATAAAGATGAGAAGAAATAGCAAGTTAGGTCCAAATAATATGTAATGGTATATGTAACTAGAATAACAGAAAATATGGTTAACACTAAAACCACAATTGATCTCACACTGTTCCCCAGCAACGACGCCAAAATTTAACCTACATTGTCGAGGTGTAAGCAAATTAGTATTTCCTAGCTTTCCTCTGCTAACTCATAGAAGCAGTAAGTCAGGGTATAACCCACAGAGAATAGGGAGATAAATTGTGTCTTACGTATTAATCCAATTCACTTAAACAACAACAACAACAACAACAACAACAACAACAATCATAATAATCACTATTTGTGGGACCGGACCGAACCGTTTCGACCGGGAACCGGCCCTTAATCCGGTCCGATAGTGGGTATATAACCGAAATTCCGATCGGACCGAAGAAAACCCGGTGAAAATCGTATGAAACCGACAAAACCGGAAACCGTTCCTGGGTTAAAAACCGGTTAAATGAGTGAAAAGTGTAGGAAAAAAAAAAATCTCAAAGCCACAAACCCCAACTCTCAGATCTGTACATTTCTTTCCTCATAATCCAAGATTCTTTGATCTAATTTATTTCATTGATCATCTTCGCCCTTCGATCTTCACAAGAATGCGAGTGTAGTAGCAGTTAGTACTTAGTAGACATTGCGGCGATTTCTCTCATACAGATGCCTCACGTAGGTATGAACCTATTTTGCTTAAGGAAATGGTTGGATATTTAGATATATCTCGCAATATGAGAGAAGTTGTAGAGAAGAAGATGTGCAAGAGTAAAATGAAAAAGAAGATGTGGTCCACATTCAATGTTAGAGGCAGAGTGATAAGACTCAAATAAAGTGGTTGGGTTACTTGGGTATAGGGTAGCAGCAGAATAAATTAGTATTAAATTGCTGATAGTAGTACCATGCCTCTAATTAATGACTAACCTTTTTCGAACATGTTGATATCTTGTTATTAACATTTTTTATATTTTATCTTTTTTATTATATTATATATATTATTTACTTTTGTAAAATATAATTAATTTATGTTGTACTGGTTGAACCTTCGGTTAAACCGGCTGAACCTCGAACCGGTGGTAAGACCGGTTTGTTCACCGGTCCTGTTCCACAAACACTGCTAATAATAATAATAATAATAATAATAATAATAATAATAATAATAATAATAATAATAATAATAATAATAATAATAATAATAATAATAATAATAATAATAATAATAATAATAATAATAATAATAATAATAATAATAATAATAATAATAATAATAATAATAATAATAATAATAATAATAATAATAATAATAATAATAATAATAATATATAAAGATGGGGGGTTTTGAATTGATTTAAGTAACTATTAATCTAAAAGAAAGAAATTATCTGAAAGCACTAAGTAAACAAGAGCAATGGTTTTGAATTAAAAATGCAATAAAGATCCCAGCCTTTAATCTAGTATCCCCCTAATCTAGATTATTCTTCTAATTAATGTACTATGTTCGATAGATTAGTTCTGAAACTCATATCCCGACGATTAACAACAAGCTCTGCTAACCTTGTTACCCCTGAAGTTTAATGAACCAAAACAAGCTATCCGATTAATCTATTCGATTGAGTGATCTTAGAATAAGCTCTCTAGACCTCATTAACCAAATGCATAAAGAACGAGGGCAATAGGATAAACACGGTGTTGGACTCACAAGCTCGATACAAGTGGCCGCGATTTATGTTATCTTAGTGCATGAGTTGACTATTGCTAGTCGTAGACATAGAATCGTAACGGTTACGTATAACGACAATGGTCTAGCAACAAATATGCAATTACTATTTAGGTGATCAATCCAAATAACAATTCACATAAAAGATCAAATACAAGCAAATAGCATAAATCATCTCAAAACATAATCCAACCGAACAATCACCGTAAGAATTACAAAAATATCCAACTAGGATTCAATATCGATTAAAAACTGAGATAATACGACTAGCTGCCCATGGTGAAGACTAAAAACATGAATCTAATGGAAAGCATAAAGCTAAAACAAACTAGAATAGACGAAACCGAATATGCCGACTCTTGATCACTCTTCTCCTTCAAAATCCCCAAATCCAAGCTATGAATGATGATCAACCCTAATTTCGAATTTGGGAAGTCATATATATAGGTAGGGATGAGTTTGGCCTGGATTGGGCCTAAAAAGGGCAAACTTCTTGCCCAAGTAAATAAAACAAGGCCATCGTCGCAGCCGCGAACGAGTGTGTCGTGGTCGCATTTGTTGATGGCAAATCTCCTTCAAACTGCTCATTTTGTCGCGGCTGCGATGTTTCACAGGGCTTTTTAGCTCTTTTTGGTGTGCTTTTGTCGTGGCCGTGCTCGCTCGTCGCGGCCGCGACTAGCTTTTTCATCCTTGGCTCGGTTTTTCTTCATTTTGGACTCTCCCAATACTCGTTTCTTCGTCCATCTTTAGTCGAATGCGACTTTATGGCCTTAATTCACCTGAATATCTTAAAAACAAGTACAAAGACGTCAAATAGCCCAATAATACAATTATAAGCGATTCTCGATCGATTATGCATGCAAATGTCATAAAATGAACACTTAAATCGACCTAATATGCATGCATAAATACGTGTACCAACTGTCGGCAGGACTGCTGAGCAGTCGCTGCCGTTATGTCCTCCGGTGTAGTCACCATGTGGTCCTCAGATGCAATCACCACCTTTATCTTTTTGTTGTCTCGGTTACTTTCTTGTTGGTTCTTCCTTTTTGTTCCTAGCAAAGGTAGGTCACAGCTCGGGTCCGGCTCCAGTTCCGAGATTTCATTTGGTTTTTCCATTGTGATTACTACTTTCCCTTTGTAGCTCGGGGGTTGGTATATTCTTTCTTGGGAATTAGTAAGGGTGTTTTGAGCAGTTGGCTAAGGGTTTCGGTTGGGATTAGTAGTTCGATTAATGTTAGGAAATTAGTCGGTGAGGGTTTCGTGGTTTGGGGAAATTTTGGCATTTTAGCTGTGTGGGGGTCCTTGGTAGTTTGGATGGTGGATGGATGGTTGGGATGATTGGGGGTAGTGTTATGGGGAGTGGGATTGACAATTTGGGGAGAGTGTTGGGTTCCAGTAGCCTTCAAAATGGGTGGTATATGAGGTTTGTTGTTTGGGGTGCAGGTTGGTGGGATATGTGTTGTGTGGGGTGCAGTTTGAGGTGGTGTGTGGTATGAGGGAGGTTGATGTGGTACAATATTATGCCGCATGGGTTGTTGTACGGCGGGATTCGAGTCTTTTTTGTAAAATCGAGCGTTGTTGGTATAGTATAGATTAAGTGTTAGGGAGTCGAGTCTCTTTGTAAAATTTATTGTTGGATATGAGGATTCAGCCCCGTGTTTAACTAAAGGTCCAAGGAGTGTGAGGAATTCATCCCCATATTTTTTTTGGGTGTCAAGATTTATTTTTTATTTTCGTATTTTTGTGTTGGGCCATAAAAAGTACAGTTAATTTTTTTTTACATTATTTACAAAGAGGTAACATCATCGTTATGCTCCCTAAAAAAAGAATGATTGATTGAGAAATTCTCCACGTGATGATTTTAATAATGGGCTAAGCCCATCTCCATATTCAATTGGGTTGTATAAAGTAAAAGATGGGTTATTAGGGTACACTAATGGTATCCTTAAATGACGTTGATCAAAAGGGATCATACGCTTCAATTTATTTGTAATGCAACAAGAGTAGGTCTTGGGTGCACCCAACACACAATAAGCTTATTGTGCACTTTCCAATTTAATTTGGGAATTAGATATATATTAAGGGCTGCGTTTGCATAAGCATATAAGGCCGGTGGCCCAGTGGTTAAAGCATCACGCGCGCACGCTGAGGTCTCGAGTTCGAGCCTCAGCCAGCGCGCGCAATTTTTTCTTTTTCTTTTAATTCAAATTAATAATATATGTGTGTATATATATATATTAAGGCATGTTTGTTATCACATGAGACACTAGCATAGGTGGTAAAATCTTAAATTGTTAAATATTAGGGCTTGGGTTCGAATCCCATCTTCTTCAGTTTTTTATATATGTGCACTTTTTATATTATTTTAGACAATGTAATATATTATTTAAAAAAATTATATATTATTATTCAAAAAAAATGTGTATACCTGTAACATAACATGTACTATTACACAATATAACATATACTATTACGCAATATAACATATACTATTACGCAATATATATATTATTAAAAAAAATTTGTATACCTGTAACATAACATATACTATTACACAATATAATGTTACATATACTATTACACAATATAACATATACTATTACGCAATATAACATATACTATGAAACAACAGAATATATTATTAAAAAATTGTACATGTAACTATAACATATACTATTACGCAATATAACATATACTATTGCGCAATATAACATATACTATTGAACAACATAAAAAGAGGTAAAAACAGAGCAAAATTAGGGTTCGAACCCGCGCATCCCGCGCTCCTGGACCCCGCGCGCGTGTGTCTCACCGCTTCACCACATGTTATTATTGGGAATTTATCCAAACAAGGCCCTTATATATATTCTTAATTTCAAATTAAATAGGAGAGTGCACAATAATGCAATTATGTATTGGGTGCACACAAGTTTTTGCCATGCAACAATTAGAAACGAAGTTGCTGTTAAAAAGACAAAAATGTTGTTAATCAAAGTTGTACTTAATTGCAAATGTATCACTAATGGTAGGCTAGAGGATGAGGTGTCTAAATTAGGTAGTATTATAAATAAAGAAAAGAAAACACAGGGACAAGAAATGTGGAGACCACATATTGGTCACTCACAAGGGTCAAACGAGAATCCTTTTCATGCCACAAGCCGGCAGATAAAGGTATCCAGAATAAACTAGAAATGGCTAATTAAAATAAAGCAATTACAAGACAAAGCCAATTTAGTGTAAATGAAACTGGCGATGGCCGGTTAGGTTGGAGAGAAGAACCAAATTAGAACTGTCGCCAAGCAAACTACAGAGGTCGAGCTTCCAATCATTTTGCTCTATGTCACGAAACCCGAGCGTGGGGGATTAGCAACGCTCCTCACATCAGTGTGAGTCTAAAAGTCCCTCTGAGGATTTCATTGCCTTAGCTCAGAGCCGTAAAATCTGTAATTGTGACCCAACAACAAATCCCAAGACGTGTACAAATCTCCAAAACTAGCCCAAAAGAGTCCAACTAAACAAGTCAAGATCCCAAAGAAGCAGTAGAAAGCCCTGCTAAAAACAATGGAGGGAATGCCTCCAAACAAAACCCGGGATTGCCGAGTCAAAGTGTTGGAATTGTAGTCAATTCCAAAAATAATGGAGGGACTGCCTCCAAACAAAACCCGGGATTGCCGAGCCAAAGGACCAAATCCAAAATCTAGATAATTTCTATCAAGACTCAATAAGCACACCTCTTCTCGGCTAAACACCTCTTCTCGGCTAACAAGCTCACCGGCCGTCAACAAACGCCAAAAAAGCATGGAAGCAGAATAAGACACACGGGTCTCAATAGCAGCAGTAAAAATCAGCAAAAGGAGTTAAAGATCGTGTATGCACCCGAATCGGTCAAGTCTATACAAGGCAGCCCCATGGGCATCACAACCTACCTTTGAGTATGAATTAACAAAAGCGTCTCATGGGAGACGTTAATCCCTATTTATAAACTCTCCAAGAGAAGGATAAAACCATCTCCACTAATAATAAGCAGTTCCAGCACAGACCTGGAGATGGCTCCCTGATACAAATTTGAGAAAACAAATCTGCAAGGTTGACGCATAAAGCAACTCGAGTCTTAAATAGAACCTGGGGCCGGCGTCTGTCAAGACCATGTCAAAATTGCCCCCTTCCCCCCCAAAATCCGGCGAGAGAGGGTCGGGGAAGACTGGCCACTATCGATAATCCGAGACTCCGCTGGTTCGGATCGGTAAGTGAAGTTGGAATCAGTCAAGCCCAGGTCGCAGCAACTCGGCACAGTGCAAGCCTAACCCACTATCCCGGTACAGAGTCGACTCATTGAGTTGACTCAGCAAAGGCTGACTCAGTGAGCCCCAATCCCTAGATCCCGATAGTAGGACGACGGAGAGGAAAGAGTGGCAGGATGTCCCAAATCGAGATATTGTTACGGGCTTCGTCCAATAGAAGGTCGCAAATCAGCGGAACCTTCAAGTCTTCAACAGTCGCCATGGCAGCGACCTTAGAAAATGGAAATCAGTTTCATCCTCGAGAAACCACCCAGATCGCGGGCCCGGAACTTCAGACCGCCTGCAAGAGATCTCGGAACTGAAACGCCGACCAAGCTGCAGCATGACGACGGCTCAGGTGCTTTCCATGGCGGAGAGGATATAACTGGACTCCCATGGGGGGCAAGATAGGTCCAAATCTGCAGATCTGAATCTTCAACACAAGGAAGAAGAAGGCCTGGTAGTACTCCGATGAGGCACGACGGAGGAAATCTAAGATCCTACAGGCCCCAAAAAGGACCAAATGACAGAGACGAAAGGCTTCACAGTGAAGTAATCAAATATGAAACCAAAAAATCAGACAAGAAGTCAAAAAGTTCCGTCCTAAAAATAATGAGATAATAGCTAAAATCTGGACGAAATTGATATAAAAACAGAAGAAAAAGAAGAACAAGTAAATAAAGCGAAAATGAGAAGCAAAAGTTGGCCGGCGACTGCCGCCGGCGACAGCCGCCGGCCGTGGAAGATACACCTAGTTGCTGCTAGTGCGAGAGAGAAATACTAGAGAGAGAGAAATGTTGTTACTATGTTCCTAGAGGATGAGGTGTCTCGATTGATTGAAAGCGCTAGTTTTCATTTTCAATCATCTAAAAACTCAAACTCAAAAATCGAACCAAATACTACCTCCGTCCCACTTAATTTTGCATGATTGATCGGATACGGATGCTAAAAAAAATAGATTTTGGGGTATCTTTGACATTTTCAAAGGTAGAGATTGAGGGTGGAGATTTTGAGATATCTTTGACCTTTCCAAAGGTAGAGATTGAGGGTGAAGATTTTGAAGGTGGAGATTGTGAGAGAAATTTCATTTTAAAGAGTGTGGAAAGTTAAGCGGGACGGACCGAAAAAAAAGTGTACAAATTTAAGTGGATCGGAGGGAGTTTATATTGTTCCCTTACTATTACTACAGTACTACTAATCACAATAATAATTATCTCACATTATATATTAATGCTCAGGATTTATGTATAGCTAGACATGTAAGTACAAAATATACTAGTATATGTGGAAATATGCAATCATAATTTTTCTTTCGGTTCAATTACATTATCTAAAATCATGAGGAAGTAGGAATTTATTTTATTTAAAAAATAAATTAAAAATGAAACCGAATTTTTGTTGGGTTAGGACCAAATTTTATTATTTTTGGTTGGTCGAGGCAATTAACTAAACCATGCACATGCTCACCACCTATGTATGATGAGAAGATGTTCGATCTATATATTTCGTATCCAATATTATTTTGTGGTCTTGTGGGGATATTACTAATGAGTCACTAAATTATTGGTATTTTTAAATTATGGTATATAAAATATTAATCTTTACTAATAGACCATCAAATTATTAAAAGTTACACTTTTGCAGCTATTTGTCAATCTTTTTCCTGCCAAACAAGAGTCGTGTGCCCCAAGCACATTTTTCGTAAAGGTAAATTTATGTTTCTCTGCTTAAATCAGTCTTCAGAATAAAATAAAAAAACTAAATTAATAATAAACATAAACTTTCCCGCATAAAATGAAGACATATTCCAAACATTCACAAACACAAAAAGAAGTTGAAGGTCTAGAGATTTTGTGTGATGAAATGAGAAAGAGGTTGAATAACATTTGTTTTTGTCATCATAATACGGTGAAGATAATATAGTGAACCAATCTGAATCTGAAAAGAAGATATATAGTATGCCAAAATTAGGTAAACTCTAAAACAAAACTTATAACCCCACTTTCGGTTACCAATATTAGGGAGAATGACAAATTGTCATCCCAACTTTGCTTGTTTTTACAGTTGGCCATATAAAGTTTATTTTGTTGTAATTTAGCATCTGAACTTATGATTTTGTTGCAAATTACCATCTAAGACAAATCTCGACCATCAATAGTTGGACAATCAATGGTTGAGATTTATTCGAGATGACAATTTGTAACAAAAAAAGTTCATATAGCAAACTATAAAAGCACGTAAAGTTGGAATGGATATTTGTAATTTTCCCTAATGTTAACATATATATACACTTTTAATCAAATTATTTCACTAATTTCAAACTTTGACCAATAAATTTTTATTTTCTCTTGCGTATTTGATTTTGAGAGATTAAACCCTAATATCTCATCTTATGTAGGAATTGGTATGTTTGAAATATGTTTTCACCACACGTGAGAAGAATAGTGTATGCTAATTAATTTTTAGATTTATTATTTTTAAAGGCTTAATTATACGGAAAAATCTATTTTACCCTTAAAAAATATGTCCAAGACATGTGATTCTCGTTTGGCCATTAAATATTATGCCAGCTACCAAAGTGTAATTGTTCAATAGTTTGATGGTCTATTAATAAAGATTAATACTTTATATGCCTTAATAAAAATAAAAAATAATTTGACGGCCTATTAGTAATTTTTCCATATTCTGTTGTACTAATGTGTTGCAAGAATGAAATTGATACTTGTAAACTACATCATAAACAACAGATTATGGATACCCATATTAAAATGATAGATCAAATCCCTGGTCCTTCTCGTAAACCCCTCTCATATTAATATGTTTACAAATTTTTAAATCTAAATTTACATGAAAATAAGAAAAATGTTAAACAAATGTGGCATCAAAATAACAAGAGGAGAATAAAAAGATTGGTAGTAAAAGCAACGCAAAAACTCATGTGCACCGGATACACTGTGCACTTGAATTCTAAGCTCAGACAATGTGTTACGTGTTTGACTTCAAATATTACGTATGTATTTGTTTGAAAAAAAATTACTAATTATTATCATCTCTATTTTTCGTTTGGAGAATCTTTTAAAACTATTACTTTTTTTCAGTAAAGACATTTGTATTAATAGAATCGAAAAATAAAATATAATTACAAAAACAAAACTCTATGCTGGAAATTCAACCTCAACTCAAGTCTCAAGCAAAGAGGAGGACAAAAGAACAAAATATATTACAACACTATAAGGTTGTAAGAACAAAAACCAAATTTACTATAGTTTTTAATAATGTTACTTATTTACGCAAAATATATTATTATTAAATTATATTTTCTTCGTCCCATATATAGAGTCCTGTTTTAAAATAAGAGTCTTGTTTCACATGTCAATGTCTCGTTTTCTTAGTTCAAGTCAAAAACTTAATTTTTTTCATTTCACAAATAATTGAATATGTCAAATAAGAAAATAAAATAGATCGTATGAGTGAGAATTGATGGTTTTGGTGAATTGTGCCCAATGACGAAAATGTCGATTTTGAAGGAAATATCAGTATTCCAATTTTAAGAAAATATTAGTGCATCTTTTTTAAAAAATACTGAAAAATATTTTAAAAATTGAAAAATCAGCATGATATTTTATAGATTGTTATAACTAAATAACATAAATACACATATTTATCTTGAAATTTTATACAAATTGACATGTTAATTTATAAATATTAAATAATATAAAAGTTGTCAGATAATATGATAAACTTTGCTTGACCTCCACTATTCCTTTATTCCTGAAATATAGGACCTTTATGTTCAAAATATCCAACATTAGTAAAATGAATGTCAATCTTTCACACTATCAACTTCCTATCATTTCAATTTAATAACAAGAAAAATCAAAATTAACTGATATTTCGACGAAATTTTGACAGAAATTCATTTTGTCTTGGGGTAAAAAACACAATACTTGGACGAGATTTGATGATTTTTTAAACATGGGTTTTTTATGTGATGAGGGGAGTATAAAATATTTTTGCAGTTTAGATGCAGGTCATTAGTTTAGATCCTTATAAAAAGGATTGAGTTTTATGATGTTGGTGTGTCGATGATATTTTAAGTTGTTTAGGGAATATTTTGACTTATATGCAAAGGGGAAAGAAAAAATATGAGTAGAACTGCCGCGTGAAGTAGAGAAGGAAGCTCTAAATTTTGCAACTATTTCTTCTATAAATTCCACAACCCAGCCAGCTCGAGTCCAGTCATTTCATTTCAATCTAAATTTGAGATTAGGGTTTATATTTTCTGGGGTTTTAAGAATTTCTTGCAAAAAGCCAAAGGGCGAACTATGAACAAAATGCAGCAGGCGGCGCAGACGATGAATACGTCTCCATCCACGCCTCTCAATCTAGTCTCTACTGAGCAGATTCAAAAGGTTTAACTCTTTCCCTCTCCACTCTGTTCGACTTTTCACTTATTTCGTACGGCTCTGCAAAAAGAATGTATTCACTACTTCCCAGAAATTATAGAAGAAACTTGTGGTTTGGAAAATTTGTGTTTGGGAAGATTGTATTCATTTTCAAGAGCATGAGTTCTTTAAATTCCTTTTTATTTTGGGTTAACAGTTCTCTCATCTGAGTTTCCGTCATTCTTTTGTTTTGTGCGAACTTTATGAAACGCTTCCACTGCCATTTCACTTGAAAGAAAATAGATTGTCCATACTCAGAATCAAACTACAGGTGAACCTTATGAAAAATTTAAAACGAATGTATATTAGCAAAAATATCTTCCAAATGGTGTTTATACAAGCACAACCTTAACCATTTCCTTAAAATGGAGCGGAGGGAAACATTCTTGTTAATGTTACTGGGCCTTAAGTTAATTATACACTGAAATGCATGTTTATTTGTTTATATGCATCTGTCCCAATCGTATAATTTTGCAATTATTCTTTTGCACATATTTTATTTGTGAAGAACTTGGTTATATGTGTTTGAATGCATGTATGTGTGCTGTGTGTTCATATATCTTTTTCCTTTGTGGTCATGTACTCTATCAATAGTAATTATCCGTAGACTGGTTGTTTATCATTTGATGCAGTATTTGGATGAGAACAAAAACTTGATAATGGCAATCCTAGAATGCCAGAAAATGGGCAAAGTGGCCGAATGTGCACAGTAAGTTATACTATGTTTTACTTGGGATGTACTGATGTTTTATGTGAGAGCAGTTTAATGTTTTTCATTAGAGGATTATTATTATTAACCCTTTTTTGTGTGTGTTGTTTGATTAATACTTTGTTTGAATTGCAGTTTTAAACATTTAAACCTGTTTAGTTCTATACAATAAACATGAAAAAGTGAAAACTGTAATTATCATTGCTTCAGAGGCTGAATAATTTGCAACACTTGATTCTGTATGCTGTTGAATCTAGGAAGATTATTTCTTATCATATTTTCCTTGATTGTCTCAATAATTTGGTTAGTCAAAGTTGCACTTCTCAAGAATTAGAAGTTGTAACTTGATATCTCTGTGAACAAGTACTTTGGAAAGTCGATGCTAAATGTCTTAACTCACAAATACTTATGAAACTCCAACTTTGTACTCGCAGCATGGAGAACTTGAACAACATATCCAACTCTAATTAATTTTGATTCGGTAATATTCTTAAATGTAAAAGAAAGAGAACTGCTACATTTCATTTGATGTAAATATTCTTACAGATTTTATGTATTATTTTATCTTTCAGATCATTGATACATGTTTAGGAGAATAATTTACACTTAGGATTAATGCAGTGAGTTTTCACTTCACAAAGATGTGTCTGTGTCAGTGCATAGGAAGAGTTATGAAAAAGTTAAACTTATATTCACTGGGTTTTGAGAATTTAAGTGTCGTGTTATGGCTATGAATTAACTGTACTCTACTTCAGATAGACATGCCAATACTTTTGGCTGGTAACACCAGCATGCTCCATCATTCCATATTTCTTGTTCTCTTTCCCGTTGTAGCTTTATTCATGTTATTATGTAATCTTCAATTGTTCAACTATTTTGTTGGTCGAGTATGAACTTTGTCATTATATAAAATAAATAGGCAATAGAGATCATATACGGTACACAATGGCGATTGGCATCTTGAATATTTCAGGTATCAGGCCATCCTTCAGAAGAATTTAATGTATTTAGCTGCAATTGCCGATGCCCAGCCTCAAGACTCCACAAAACCTTCACAGGTACACAAAATACAATTTGTACTTGTATAATGGTATTATCTTCCCTTCCCTTACAGACAGAGACAAGAGAGAGAGAGAATCATTTATTGCTAAATATCAAATGTAATTGCAGCCTCCCACCAGTTCGGTTGCTCCACAAGGAGATTCACGTACGCTGCAACCCCAGGCTTCCCCCATGCAGCAGCAGCAACATCAAACTCCACAACAGCAAACCGGTGGCCCCGTTCCCAAGCTCCCGTTCCAGCTCAATGCTCTCCGTTCTCAAGATCAGCAGAACCAGCTGCTCCACTTTCAACAGCAGCAACAGTTGCAGGGCCACTTTAGTCTTGGAGGTGGTGCTAATAATGGTATGCATTTGCTTATGCACCCTGGAGTTAGCAATTCGGGCAATATGATGGACTTGAGAGGAGGCCATCCAAGTGGATTGGAGGCTAATTCTGGTGATGGCCAAGGAAAATCAGGTTTGGGGAGCAGAGAATGATGTTGAAACAAGACTTTGTCTAGGTCATGGAGTTTCTGGGTTTTTGTCCAGACTTGAGCTGTACCATGAAGAGAAATTCGTTTCTTATTTTGGATTTGCTTAGGCTTGCGTGTTTTTTGATGTGGGAACTGTGTGCGCGTGCACACTGCGCAGTGTGAAGGTTTAGGCAAAATGCATATCTTACTAGCTCTTTATCTCGACTATTCTGAGAATTTACACTTGCAGCAGCTAACATGCCCTCTAAAAGCTCGGATTAAGAAGTATGGGGGTCGTGTTTATGAGGTATATAAGATTGTCTATCCAACCCAATAGGTCTCTTAGGGCGAGACATCCAATGCAGTAAACTTTTACTGCACTGAGGACTTGCTTTGTGTTGCAATTTCAGAACCAGAGATTAGTGGTTTAGGATTTGAAATATGTTGGATTGTTTGGCCCCGCTTTTTGTTTGGTCTTTGTTTCTTTGTGGTCTCCTTCGTTCTCTGGGTAAAGTTAGATCCAAGAAAGAACATATTTAAGCAGAGTAGAATGCCTAAGTAGTTCGAGTTAGATTGAGTTTGAATATTGAATTACTGTCTTTGCCTTCAATTGTGAGGGGATTTGTGAAAGCTTTTGTCGTCCGAGTCCAAGTGTTCTATATCCATTTTACGAGTATTTGATCCCCGACACTTTCTAGATATTTGTCTGAGGATCCTGCTTTCATTTAATATTTCAAATGGATCATTTGATTGGTAAGTTGCATAATATATTTTGTTCGAGTTGTATGAATTTTCTAGTGCAGAAAGAAAACAAAACAAAACAACACAAATGGAGTGCTATACGTGCGAGGCAATAGAGCTACATGTTACTCGTGAAACGAAATTGCTTACCTACGACAAAAGTCCTTTGGCCTTATATATCGACACTTAGGTCTCGACTACTTTGAGTATAGGATAATGATGGGATAGGAATAAGTAGTGACTAAAGGGGGTGAAAGGGATAACTTTAGTCTTTCACAATCCATTGACTACTTCAGATATACATTTCTTGGACTGAATTTATCATTTAGTGACCTTACTGGAAATTACAATTTTACCCTTAATTTTGTATTGAAAATTGGTGGGCAATTTGGTAAACACCACAATTTCTTTCTTTGTTGGTCTGCGAAGAAGAATTGCTAACTAGGTTTGCGATAGATACACCAAACACTCCTTGCCATGTATCTTTTTCTTAGCTAATCTAAGATCAAACTTGACTAAAGTTGAAGATATTCAGTTCTAAACGATGGAAAACATTTAAGTCAACTTTTCTCATATGGGCGGGGACAGGGAAAGCCATGATGGTCGTACTCATCTCTTCCATATTTTAGCAGTAAATGACGGATCTCTATTCGAGTCGGACCTTGAGCAGGGGAAGAAGATACTCCAGAGAAATTTTCGATCTAATCAAGCTACACCAATAACGCCGAGCGAGAGTCATTGCTAGGATTTTTTCTTTTGACCCTAAATTGAAATATAGGGGAAAGAGTTGCTGAGGTTGTTAAAGAAATGTGAAGTTTTTCGGTTAAATTATCCTTGAAAAGTGGGGATATCTTTTGAAATGATTCTGCTACAATGAAGGTGATAGTGTGGGATAAGAATCACTCTTTTAGTCCCTTCTTTTGAAAATAGATTCGGGCCAAAGTATAGCCCGGTAAATCTGCCCTTGAAAGTAGTCAATGGACTAGGAGTGATTATTTTGCCCTATCACTCCCCAAATGGATCGTGTCTCAAAGTCGGGGTCAAATTTTATTTAAAATTTATCCCTAAAGAATAATAATAATTAGTGAAAACAACTAAGTCAGACACTTAATTTTGGAGCGTATGTAGGAAGAATGGCAGCTGGTTTATTGTTAAATAGAAGACCATTGGGAGGCTTCAGCCCATCTGGCTGGGGGACGCCAGAAATCGAACAAATCATTTTTTTTTTTTTTTGGGAGATTCGAACAAATCAATTCAATACATTATTGCAGCACTAAAGACATTATCCGGTAGATCATCTATTTCATTCGATGCAAAGGTAAACATAGTTAAATAGACCAACTGCCAAATAAATATTCCGCACTTGCGAAATTTTATTATTTTGGGTAAGTTTTTCTTAATTTATTACTTTAGTTGGGTGGTACAATGTTTGACAATTTAGGGGACGAATACAAAATTAGGCAACAAAAGTGCCCAACGATGTGTAAAATAAACTAAAATTTAAAACAAATTAAGTGCTTCCAATCATAACAAGTACAGAATCCTTGCAATCAAACATACATCCCATCAAAGAATTTTTCACTCTTTACACTTATTTGACCAAACATAAGCAACTAATAAAATAACGTGTAATAGAAAAATTAACCTGCAAAACCACGTAAAGATATTTTTGGCAATTAAACCTAAGATGAGGCTGTTCCCCTCTCCACTAAACCAAAACAAAAAAAAAAAAAAAAAAGGAAAAATGAAAAACAAAACGAGAAAAAATAAAAAAGCAAAGAAAGAAAAGAAACTGATTTCTTCAGCGGAAAACACATAAAGAAATGACAATACCCTCAAACAATAAAACCATATAGATCAAACCCATATATTTCATAAGTTTCAGGCAAAGTTTCTTAAAGAATATGATGCATCTTATGGAATATGAACCTATGTTCAAATTTCCCTAATGTTGATACTTCAATTCAAGAATCTCTGCAATTCATTGTTTATTTATTTGAGCAATATAGTTATGAATAAGATTCAAAACAAGACAAAACAGGTTAGTTGGTTTTTTGCTAGGTGACAAGCCCACAAGAAAAAGGTGATATGGATTCGGTACTCAGTGCAAACTTAGCACCATTTTTCCAATAACTTAGAAATAAGATGCTAGAAACATCAAGAGTGCAATGCCATGCACTTTCACCACGATCACAAGAGAGAAAATACAAATTTAAGTTCTTCAAATTTGATAGTATGATATTGTAAAATCTACCAGCATGTTGAATCAATTTGCACATAATAAATATAACTGGAGAATTTGAATCGAGATATTACAGCCTTCCTCCAGCCACCATCTCCAATTTTTACTCAGCACTTGATTCCAAAAATTCAGTTATGGCATTACCAGCAAAAGCAATCGATCCAATCCTACAAAAAAAAGAAATGACTCAGTACGGCCAATCCAAGAGGATGACTAAATAGTCTGAACTAGCTAATTTGCAATACACGACTGATGCTTCCTGATATGTGATACATGATGATGGATCATACATGACCTACCTCGTGCATGTGACAGAACTAAATGTATAACTAGTTTTGGAACTGGAAGATACATAAGTAGCAACCAAGTGCATTAAAGTATGAGCAAGAGTTCCATTACAGATCGAGTGACTTAGTGCATGCAAGTGCCAGACCACAAGTTTCTCACTACTTTGGGGCAGACGTAATTTAGAGTAATTTGTATATGAATATCAGAAGAATAGCATGAATGCTAACAATTTCAGCAAACACAACACCTAGCACTAAAGAGCACCACTTCATTATTTACTCACTTTGTATCTATCAGTCATATGGACATGTGATAAGAAATAAACCACCAAACACACGACCAATATCAAACCACGACCAATTTCCCAAGCTAACAGACTAGTTAGAGATAAAGGTAATGCAAGCCAAACGAAAATGTTATGAATTATAAGATATCTTTGCCACAACTGGATAGACCTTCAAGGAAAACATGAAATGCTAAAAAAAACACATAGCCACAATTCAAACACTCCTTTTGCAAAGAGAAAGTTAAGGTTGCATTTGGATGGAAGGATTTGGGGATAGATTTGAAATCTATCAGCAAATCCCATGAAAGATTGCTGTGGAACTGAAATCCATCAATGTCATTTTGAACTAAGTTTCAGGGGATTGGGGTGGATTTCAAATATTTTCATATCAAATCATTGCATCCAAATGCAGCCTAATACGTTTTAGCAAGGTTCACTAAAAGGATTCACATATTGAAGAGGGATATCAAAACTTACTATCTTCTAAGATTCGATGCAGCCCCAATTGCCCTGGAGAAAGAATCCACAAGATTATATTCAGCACCAGGAAAGTTGCTGTGTGTGTGTGTGTTTTTTTTTTAAAAAAAGGGGGTGGGGGGGTTGGGGGGCGGGCGGCGGATATGAGGGAATATTGGAATGCATACCTGCTGCTTTGTTGTTTTCCAACTGAACTCGCACCTGGCCTCCCATGAGAAGTACCCTTGCTTTGAGAAATATTATCAGGTTTGTCCCCATTTCCAACTGGCAGTATCCCAGGGCGAGCAAGTCTAGCCCCACTGCCGTTCAGTTCAAAGTGATCATTACCTTTACTCAAAATTCTAACATTTGATGCTCCTCCAGCAACACGAGTGGAATCACCATTTGTGTTCTGGCTATGCAATGCTGAGTACTGAGAAGGATGGGCAGCCATATTCAGAGGTCTAGGGCCAGCAAATTCATTGTAATTGGCCTTATCAACACTAATATACTGTGGTTCAAGAGATGGGGCCTTCTTCAGTCGGTGGGACTGAGCCATGGGGGTGAGTGCAACAGAAGGCATTAATGATGAGTATGAAGATGGAGCTGCAGCAGCTGCAGCGGCAACTTTAGCAACAGCTGCTGTGGCAGCAATAATTTCCAGTGCCCCTTCCCGAAGCTGAATGAAGTCGCCCTCAATAAAAAACAACTAAAAGGACAAAAAGATAAAAATAATTACAAAACTGAATGAAAGAGCAAAAAGTCAAAATACATAGCACCAACAGGTAGAACGACCACATACTTCGGGATGACTGGCAACAAAATCATCAAGCTTCCCGTACTTCTTTTTATAATCATGCCAGTGAAGAGGAGCAAGCATTTTCCCAAGTCTATTTGGGAGCTGTTCCATGCAAAACGATCAAATAACGTAATTAGTTGGTCACAATCCATTATTTAATATCAAAATGTTAAAAATAAGAAATAAAATAAACTCACTGTTGAACTAATCCTAATTCTGCCACCAGATCCTATTGTGCGAGCTATAGAAGCCAGCAATGCTCTTTCATCAAGTAGATAATTATCCTCAATCTTTCCCACATTGGCATTTTTCTGCCCAACAGAAACAAATGCAACAGCCATTTCAGTGCTGGAGGCACTATCCATCATCTTCTCACTAAAATTATTAACATTTCCAGGTGCTTCGGATGAGGATGGATTAACAGCAACATTAGGATGTTCTATTGTACTTATGTTTACGATTCCATGGTCACCAACGGAATTGACTTCCTTCTCCTGTGGCTGCATCGAGTCAAGCAAACTCTCAATAACACATGACCAAAAGTATCAACATATTTCAGCAAAGAGACATAACCAAATAGAAAACTATTGACACATAAATGTGGCAAAGCAAGCTTTTAACCAACCTTTGCACCATTGCTATGTTCAAGATGATCCAGACTAAGCACATTGTGAAAGTGCGAAGAAATTTGCTGCAACGTCTGTGGAGATTGGGTATTGTCATAGGTCTTACCAGAGTCAAAAACCTGTAAATGGTTGACAAAATCACAGGAAGCTAAGGACATGAAAAGTAATAGAAAAGCAAGTTATGTGGATCTTGTAGTGCTGCCAACCTGGCCCTCTCCATTTGCAGATGGGATAACAGAACCAACATCTAATCCTTGACTGATATTGGTATTCACATCATTGGAACGTTGAAGTTGCCCATTTTCTGAGGCTTCATAACCAAGACGCGATTCAGCTCTCAACATTTTCGGTTCTGTTTCCTGACCATGATCATTATGGGTGGGCACATGTTGTCCATCTGGCTGAGCCTTGTATTTTTTACAAGACCAAAAGTAAAGGAGTAGCCCAATTAACAATCTGTTGCAACTTTAGCAAAACTGAGGAACAAAAAAATTCACTCATTCACCTGCTGCCAGTTTTGAATTGAGGGCATTGCAGATACAGAGTGAAAATGAGGTTGCATCACATGTGATTGGTGAGGTACACCTTGTTGATGCATTACAAATGGATGTAAAGCAGTCATCTGTCCAGGTGAAACATAGGTTGGCATGCCAAGCAGGGATGAAGGAGCAAATGCAACAACATGAACATTGTCGGCCTGAGAAAATGATAATGACGAGGTTAATTTCAGGGCCAAAACAAACAGAACTGGTAAAAGTTCATGGGAAAGGATTTTTTGCATGCTGAAATTATATTCAACCAGTGGAAACCAATCCTCTAAAAAATATTACACATGGATCAGGTGGAACTTTTAACAAAAATTGCACAAAATATGCTCCCAACACAAAAGACAACAAAACTTAACAAATCCATATGCCTACTAGCTACATATCAGAGTATGTTGGAGGCAGTCCAGCACATTGGACAAGATCTTCAACAATGTGCACAAATGCATCACAAGTAACAAAGAAGAAGAAGCACATCATATGATACCTGTGTTGATGTATTCCCTCCAGGAGCACTTTCAGAATTTCCATTTTGCTGGCTACCAGCATTTGCACTTGGTGAAACGTTCCCATTCACATCCCGCTGGCTAACATCACTCTGTCCAAGTTCGGAAGAATCTTTCAAATTTGTCTGGGAGATATGTGAGCCATCCACGTTACTTGTATTCTTCTCTTTTGCATCAGCCAATTCAAGTTGAAGCTGTTGTATATGCAAATGAAGCCTTTCCATCTCACCAAGCTAATAGAAAAGAAACAAGAAGTCAGTCTCTAGTGAAAACAACTTTCGGCCCAGCTCTTGATCCCACACAATGATGAAATTAACTTAACCACCTGTCTTTGATAGCCAAGCCAGAGCTGATTATAATGTTCCGTACGTTCACGCAGTTCAGCCTGTAAGCTGTGGGATTGCAAAGCATCCATATCCGAGACACGAGCTATCCAGCCTTGTGCCTCTCGTAACTGTTCCTCCTTAAAAAGAATGGTTTCTTGAGCAATCCTTTGCTGAACGAAGACAGAACCATCAGTGAAGGGCTAAATTTTTTTAGAATTTAACTGTTAACTCTATCCATTACAAACATAATGCAGGGCAAGTGACCATTTTCATCCAAAAAAATAACATTCAAGAACAAGGGAATTTCATAGAAATCATTACGATATGGCATATTTAAGCAAGAATCAGGAAATGTAAAGAATGAAGGTTTAGAAGTGCTAAAAAGTTTTGATGAACAGAAGTTGCAGAAATGATGTAAGCACAATCCAAACATACTGACAAACCTGTTCTTGCAACTCCATGAAGACACGATCTTTCTCTTGAATATGTTCCTGAAGTTCACGGATTTGTTTGATATGTTGCACTCTTTCAGCTTCAGAGTTGTCTCTCTCCCTCCTACAAAAGATACAGATATTATAAACTCGAAATCCTAGAATAATATTTAAACAAAATCATAGAAATGATCATCGTTGGCCTAGGGCACACAAAACAATTGCAGGAAACAACACATAATAGAAAATATATCTTCAAGCAATAGCAGAAAACTAAATAAAGCATGGTTATTATATGAAATGATAAAAGTATAAGATGAATTAGAAACATATTTGCCTCAGTTCAATAACAAAATACAATGTCAAAACAATAAATGTACGAAAAAAATATATTACATGTAGCTCTGGATCTCCTTGTTTTGTTCCCTCAAGAGATCCTCTTTGGCCCAAGCCTGCGGAAATAGAAGTTTCGATTCAGAGAAACAGAAATTAGGCATCGGAGTTGGAAATCCAATTCAAGAGAAGGAAAACACAATAGATCCTCAAGCTAACCGCTTCATTGTCCAATTTAATAGCATGCAGCTCTCTTTCCTTTTCATCCATCTTTCTCTCCAGCTCATGTATCTTCTTGTCCTTTTCATGCAATTGCTCCTAAAAGGTAGATCAACCACCTAACATATTAGCAACAAAACATCATGAATGGTACATGTCCGTGAGCACACGCAAAGAAAGCGAAACCTGAAGTTCGGCATTAGCATTCGCATGCTCTTTTATCTGAGAATCGAAGGTATTCTGTATTCTCAAAATCTCAGATCTCACAATGCTTTGTGCACGAAGCTCCATCTCCATCTGTTGCAACTCTTCCCTTTGTTTCACCAGCCCATGAAGCCTCTGCTGCAAAATATCATTATCTAGACCTCCATCAATAGTTATCGAGCAGAAATCCACATCCACTGGCTCCCTCCCATGCTGTACCTTAACATAACCCAAACCAAATCACCTTATTTTTACTTGCATCCTACAACAACACCAAAAGGATAACAACAATAGGAACCAAGTCTGAAACACTGTTATTACCTCGTATATCAGCCTCTCATCAGACTGAACCAGCTTTGAACGCTCTAATTCCTGTACATATAAGCATATAAAAACCAAAAAGGTGGACATGAAAATTGAGAAACCCTAGCCTAATTAAATATGACATTTTAGACTATCTTGTCATCTGAAAATTGTAAATCGACATAAGGTCAATATAAATAGGTATTTTCTCGTATAATATCACTTTTATCTAAAAATATAATAAAAGCAAAAGCCTTTAATTGAAGAGGAGATACAATGCAGGTAGATATATCCACCTCGCTACCGGCGCTTCGAACCGATTGCTCAGAGACGACACGCCACTCCTTGCGAGCAGGCTGGGATGAAGAAGATGGCATCGGCGGTATCGTAAATCCTCCATTCCGCGCAACGTTGGGGGCGGGGGGCGGAACCTCCATTGCCGCAAAAGTAAAATCACTTGTCCGGAAAATAAGTCCTAATTCCTCATTAAAACCCTAACGGAAAAGAAATGAAACCGCTGCGAATAGCGGTCAACAAATAGTTGAAATCGAATGATGAAAATGTTGTCCAGTATTCTACAGTGCAGTTCCAGAGATTGGTCTTTTGGGGTGGTTTTGTGAATTAAGGGTTTAAAAGGGACTTGTAAAATGAAGAATTCGTTGACGACAGTGTAGAGGGAGGAGAGAAGGTGGAACGATTGGGCTTTGGTGATTAAAGTTTGGACTGGGCTATGATCCCGCCATTTATAGTGGGAAAAAGTGGAGAAATTATCGCCTGCTTAATCTTACAAGTTTTAAAAACAATCGCAACCGTTAAAAGCAGTAATTAGTCTGCAACTTATATTATAGACGCTTTAAATGCAAGTGTCCTTGTAGGCACAATGGAGGGTGTCACATGCTACCATTGTTGAAGTTTATTTTCATGCGTTGAGCGAACCTGGGCCTTTGTTTCTAATTATAAATTTAGACCATTTGGGGAAAGCCTTATAATATATTTGGACCAGAGGATCTCGATATTTTGAAACATTGTACTTAAAACTATTTGGGCCTATCGGACTTCAAAGGCCTGCAAGATGAAGCTCGTATCCAATGGGGGGAAAGCTATATTTTATATATACTGCGTTAATAATTCACATACTTTTAGATCAATTATCATTTACAACATAATATTTTAAATGTCATATATACTTCGTTTTAATTTTTTTTTCAATTTGATTCACTCGTGCTAAATTAGCGCCAAAATGCTGACATGGAACCCGAAATATTTTTGGGCTGCACGTGAACTATACCAATTTTTTTATTCTAAATATGCTAGGACAAAACGACGCCATTTCATGCTAATTTGTTCGATTAGAAAAATATACAACTTACCTTGAAGTCACGACTTTAAACAAATTAAATCACCAACCTAAAGTTATATCGAACACGCACGTGAATCAAAAAAAAATTGAAGAGTTAGAAATGGTCACGCGCATTCACAACTGATACAAGACCAGGAAAACACCATATGTAAAATCATCCCTCTCCACAACAAAAGTATCTTCATTCATTGTAAAAGATTACCAATTTTGACACTTCTCATTTGTGTTTATGCCTCGATCAAATGGAGAATTCTTAGCGTCCTTCTCGGTGAGCCCAAACCCGGTCCGAGCCCGAGGCATGGCCATGTCGTGCCAAGCGAGCGATCGCGCGCATGTGGGCTTTCAATTGGATTCCCTCACAAGCATACTTGATATGTCTTAAATGATGAGCATTTATATTTATAGTTGAAATTAAGGAGCTTTAATTTCAATGTGGGATAATAACTTCTTTAGTTATTTAATCCTACATTAATACATAACTAAGTGGTAACTTTATGTATTAATTTCTCACTCACCAAAATTCGATTTTGAGAAATTCAAAAACTTACGATTATTTACTTCGTGCGTAGATTAATCGTGTGAAGTTTAATTCCTATAAAATTAAACTTTCGACAACTTAATTATAGCATTAAAGTGTCTTATCCACACTTTAATTTATTATTAATTCTAACAATCCCCACATGAGTGAAATTTAATGCATGCATGAATGCAACCTCCAATCTAGACTCTTATTAATCAATACTGCCAAAGGAAAGGGAGTTTTTGACTTTGAACCTTCCACATCAATCCACTGTCGGATACACCGGCGGTTTCGTAGATATTTAATCCTTGAACCAATCCCCCTTAGTGTGCACCTAGTCAACAGTGTTTACACAATACTGACCAGAACATCCTTGTTCTCACGTTTTGGTCCATTTCGGCCTGGACCCTCTTTGGATTCATAAATGTTTCATTTGAAGCGGCCCTTTACTTCACATTTATATAGGTGACTTCTTATCGAGTATCATGTACCAATCTACCTTCCTCGAGGCATCTCGAAGTCATCAAAAGTCATAAGACTTATCCTCCACCACCGTTACAGGTTTTACGCACTTATCTTGCTTTTTAGGGATGGAATTTGACGATATAGTCTTCCAAGTGCTTCTCCAGAACTTTCAAAACTTAGTTTTCCCATTGAACCAAGTTTGTGGGATCTCCACTCATCATGGTTGGGTATCCATTTTGATCATTCTTTAGTTGGTGGGTTTTACTCCCATTCCCTCTCACAATTTGACCAACTAATCTCGGTTTAAACCTTTGGTCAATGGATCCGCTAAGTTATCCTTAGACTTTATATAATCTATTGTGATAACTTCACTAAAGATCAATTATCTCACGGTATTATGTCTACGGCGTATGTGCCTAGACTTCCTGTCATACATATTATTTAGTGCTCTTCCTATTGTGGCTTGACAGTCACAATGGACCATAATAGCCGGTACTAGCTAACTCCAGCATGGAATATCTTCTAAAAAGTTACGAAGTCATCATGCTTCCTCACCAGCTTTATCCAAAGCTATGAATTCCGATTCCATGGTGGATCTGGCTATATACGTTTGTTTTGTCGATTTTCACGACACCGCTCCACCTCCAATAGTGAAAATATATCCACTAGTGGAAAAAGAGTTTTAGTGTCCGAAATCCAGTTTGCATCACTGTACCCTTCAATTACTGGAGGATATCTCGTGTAATGTAGCCCATGATTAAGAGTATACTTTAAGTATCTCAGAAACCTTGTCAAAGCTTTCCATTGTTCTTGACTTGGATTACTTGTAAACCTACTCATTTTGTTAACAAAACATGCAAGATCCGGTCTAGTATAATTTGTTATGTACATAAGACTCCCTATCACTTTTGCATATTCCACTTGAGCTACAGGTTCACCCATGTTCTTCTTCAGATGAACATTAAGTTCTAATGGAGTCTTGGCAGGTGGATCATCAAAGGCATTGAATTTTCTCAGTACTTTCTCTACATAGTGAGATTGAGTCAGAACAATTCTCTCTGATGTCTTAATGATTTTTATTCCTAGAATCACATCAGCCAATCCCATATATTTCATGTCGAAATTTCTTTTCAACATCCCCTTCATATCCATGATTATATCATGGCTACTTTCCATGATTAACATATCGTCTACATATAAACATACTATGACATATGCTTTTTATGTACCTTTTACGTACACACATTTATCACATTCGTTGTTTCTGAAATCATTTGACAGCATGGTGGTGTCAAATTTCAAGTGCCACTGTTTTGGCGCTTGTTTGAGACCATATAAAGACCTTACGAGTCTGCATACCTTCTTTTCTTGTCCAGGTAATACAAACCCTTGTGGTTGATTCATATAAATCTCCCCTTCCAATTCTCCATTTAAGAACGCAGTCTTCACATCCATTTGGTGAATCTCAAGATTGTGTATTGCAGCAATCGAGAAAAACACTCGAATAGATGTGATCCTGATCACAGGGAAGTAAGTATCAAAGAAGTCATCACCTTCTTTCTGTTTGAAGCCTTTGGCTACCAAACGAGCTTTATATTTATCTATTGACCCATCAACTTTGTACTTCCTCTTTAGGATCCATTTGCATCCTAAAGGTTTACAACCTGGTGGAAGGTCGGTTAACTCTCACGTGTGGTTTTGCATGATAGATTCAATTTCACTGTTGATTGCTTCCTTTCAGAATGGAGCATCTAGACTAGACAGAGCTTCTTTAATTGACTTCGGTTCATCATCTAGCATATATATGATAAAATCAGGACCGAATGAATTAGCAGTCTTAACTCTTTTGCTACGTCTCGTTTCCTCCTCTTCTAAGGACCGAGTTCTACTAGTAGCTTCAACAGTTCTTTTTAAATTTGAACTACTTCCTTTCTCAAAAGTAATTCCTTAATTCGAACTTTCTAACACTCTTTCTCTACATGGAAAGATATTTTCAAAGAACATCGCGTTCCTTGACTCAATCATTGTACCCATAGTTATATCTGGAATTTCAGACTTATGGATCTGAAAGCAATAAGCATTGTTGTTGAGAGCATACCCAACAAATATAAAATCAAACGTTTTAGGACCAACTCTAACTTGTTTAGGTAATGATACCTCAACTTTCGCCAAACACCCACACACTTTGAGGTATTTGTTTGACAGCTTGCATCTTTTACACAACTTGTGAGGAGTTTTGTCCACTCTTTTTAGTGGAATTTTATTCAAGATATAGTTACTTGTAAGTACAGCTTCCCGCCACATGTTCTGGGGTAACCCTGAACTAATCAACAAGGCATTCATCATCTCTTTAAGACTATGATTCTTGCGTTCTGCAACGCCGTCTGATTGAGGAGAGTAAGGAGCTGTAGTTTGATGAATTATGCCACTTTGATAGCACAACTCCTCAAACAGAGCTACATACTCACCACCTCGATCACTTCGGATTATTTTAATCCGGGTGCCTAGTTGATTTTCAGCTTCAGCTTTGTTGTTTTTAAATTCTATTGCTTCATCTTTACTTCTTAGAAGATAAAGATAGCAATATCTTGTACAATCATCTATAAAAGTTATAAAAAACTTTTTCCCACCTCTAGTTTGCACAAATTTCAAGTCACATACATCATTGTGTATTAATTCTAGAGGTATTGTGCTCCTTTCTTCTGAATGAAAAGGTAATTTGGCCATTTTAGCTTCAACACATACTTCACATTTTTCATGTGATTTTACTTCATTCAGTTTTAGCAAATCTAAATTTACTAAACGTTTTATAACATTAAGATTTACATGTCCTAATCTAGTATCCTAATCTAGAATGCATAAAGAGGAACACTCGAGCAAGTAAGAAGAAGTAGATGATTTTTCATTCATAGAGGAAGTTACATTATTCACTTGGTGTTTATCCATTATATTCATTTTGAATAACTATTAACTACAAAGTCCTTCCCTATGAAAACTCCTTCCTTGCTCAATATGAACTTGTCAGCTTCGAAGACTAGTCAAAACCGATGCTTCACTAGCAAAGATCCATAAATCAAGTTTTTCGGGATGTCTGGGACATGCAGCACATCCTTCAGAGTGAGCTCCTTGCTTAAGGTTAGCTTGTGAACCATATTGCCCACTCCAACCACCTCTGACAAGGCTTGGTTTTCCATGTGCAGCTTCCTCTTGGAAGAAGCCTTGTAGCTGGAGAACACCTCCTTGTCTTAGCAGAGATGACAGGAAGCTCCTGTGTTGACAAACCACTCTCTCGAATTGTCCACAATGTTGGCCTCGAAAACCACAGCAGTGAGGTCCAACTCATCTTCAACAACATTGGCAGTTGCATTCTTCTTCTTCTTCTGTTTAGGTATCCGATAATTCTTTGCCATGTGGTTTAGTCAGTTATAGCAAATTTCTGTAAATTTGGGAGCATTTACGGGTTGCTTTCCTTTGTCAATGTTGTTCGGATGACTGTTATCCCGACTGTTGTTATTCGTTGGGCGTTTCCTCTTATTACTAGAAGATCCATTTCCAACAGATTCGCCTTTGCATCAATCTGAGCCCCATACCTGGACTCGTTTTTCCGGTTATCTTCCTCAATTCATAGCTTTAGTATCAAGTCTTCGACTGTCATCTCCTTTTGCTTGTGCTTCAAGTAATTCTTGAAGTCACCCCACCCAGGAGGCAGCTTCTCGATCAAGCTTGCCACCACGAATGGCACCGGAAGTTTAATGTCTTCGGTTGAGGCATCATGAACAATGAGCTGAAGATCTTGAGCTTGCTCCACAACCGAATGGTTGTCCACCATCTTGAAATCAAGAAACTGAGCCACTACGAATCTTCTTTGTTCCTGCATCGTTTGTCTTGTATTTCTTATCCAGAGACTCCCAAAGCTCCTTTGTCAACTTGATGTCGGCATAAACATTATACAACTGATCAACTAGTCCGTTCAGTACGTAATTCCGACACAAATAGTCACCATGTGTCCACGAGTCAAAGACAATTCGTCTTTGTTGATCAGTATCATCCTCAGCCGGGGTAGCCGAAGGATCTTCTTTAAAAAATGAAGCTATTCCAAGAGTAGTAAGGTAGAATATCATTTTCTGCTGCCATCTCTTGAAGTTCTCACCAGAAAACTTATCAGGTTTCTCCACAGTATTCGCTGGAGGAGTAGGAATGGTCCTTGCTGGAGCATTGACATTAGGAACAGTAGGAGTGTTTGTTTCATTCGCCCTCTTTTCAGAAATGCAGTTAAAAAAAAATTTATTTTATCCTAAGATCGTTATTGCAAAGTGATGATATTCTGGAAAATAAAATCAAAAAGAGAAGGAAAAAAATTGGAACATAATTTCAAATCGAGTCGTGGAAACTCATTGTCCTTAGGACATCTCGACTAGTGCTCACAGACTGAAGTATTTGACCCCAAAGATAAAATGATTTCGTCCTTTTCTGAAGTAGCACCACTATCAGAAAAGACACCGGCGAACTAAGCACGGTCGTCTAAACTGGAGCTTTATGCAGAGAAATGAGAAATGCTTTTCAGGTGTAAAATTGATGTGTCGTATGCATGCAGGAGACAACCTTATATATGGCTGCCTGGGGAACAGCCGAATTAAATATCATTATATCAGTCATTACATTGACTATTACAGGCTGAGTAACAGCCCACATAAATCCCTCCTTAAACAGCCCATTACTGTGCATGTTACAGGTTTGAATTCAAACCCATCCATGGTTGGGCTTCTGAGCTCATCCGGCAAGCCCAATAATTTTGGGCTTCCAAAAAGATAATTAGCAGTTCGAGGCCCAAAGTCCATGGGCCTCGACCGAGGCATTCTCAAAGACCAAAGACCCAAGGCCCAAGCCTGGCCCGAGGTGAGGCATGGTCGTGCCGAGCCGAGCGAGCGAACGCGCTCGTGTGGGCTTCCAATTGGACTTCCTCAGAAGCATACTTGATATGAATTTAATGATGAGCTATTTATAGTTGAAATTAAGGAGCTCTAATTTCAATGTGGAATAATAACTCCTTTAATTATTTAATCCTACATTAATACATAACTAAGTGGTAACTTTATGTATTAATTTCTTACTCGCCAAAATTCGGTTTTGAGAAATTAAAAAACCTATGATTATCTACTTTGTGGGTAGATTAATCGTGTGAAGTTTAATTCCTACAAAATTAAACTTCCGACCACTTAATTATAGCATTAAAGTGTCTTATCCACACTTTAATTTATTATTAATTCTAACAGGTTCCAGTAACGGCAAATCCGACGAGGAATGGCCAGTTGTGCTTCATTCCCTCTTGAAAAACAACGGCTATGGATCCAAGTTCCTCATTTCAACTATACTCTCTCTCTTATTTCTCTCTCTGGCGGATGGAACTCCAAAAGTTTAATTATGGTTCATGAGCGCGACCATTTCTAACTATTCAGACTTTTTTATTTACGTGTGTGTTAGATTTAGTTTTCGGTTGGTCTTTTCATTTGTTTAAATTCATGACTTCAATTTTAAGTTTTATGTTATTTAAAAAGAATAGTATGAAACGACGTCATTTCGTTCTAGCAGATTAAAAAAATGGTATAATCCACGTGAAGCCCGAAGTTCTTATTTCGGGTTCCATGTCAGCAATCTGGGCACTAATTTAGCCAGCATGTATCGAACTGAAAAAAATTAAAAGATGGTGTATTTATATGTTACATTTAAAATACCATGTTGTAAATGATAATTGACTTAAAGATCGTGAATTTTCACGTAATTAGCCCATAGATAATCCATATATGTGTGTGTGTATATATATATATATATATATATTATATACATAAATGGATGTTATGAGAAGTAGCATGAAGCGAGTTTGAGGTTTTGAGCATTGTAGTTTCGAAGTGAAGATATGGATTTAACTTACCTCCTTTCACTAAATATAGAATAATTATGATTTTAAGCTATAATGGTGTTCAAATTAAGGATTTAGAGGGTGTTTGCAAACTTAATAACAACACTAAAATCACTTTAAAAAAACACTTTGATTTTATGGATGTTAGCAATCTCATATTTGGCCACTCAAATCACTTCCCAAAAGTACTTTTGAGAATCTCCAAAACCCCAACTTTTGGCTTTTCGCAAATAAATGAAACTATTGTTCATTTTTTTTTATTTGTTTAGAATCATTTTTTTCCCAAATAATACTAAATTATAATTTTATTACAAAATTAATTTAAATCATTTTTCTAAAAGCACTATTGTTTGCAAACACCCATTTAAATTATTTTAAACCGATTGTCATTAAAATAGTTGATACTTGACTAGGTTTTATATGAGAGAAATATAGGTAGTTTAAATTCCAGTCCCCCATCTTCAACATATCAAATTCTCAGTGTTATAGATTGAGATTCATTTTTCTCAGGAAAAGAAAGAAATACTACAAGAAAACTGCTAAATTCCAACGGTAAAATGAACTATTGGAATTTTCCAACGGTAAAAAGAATCGTTGAAAATAATTCCAACAGCAAAGTCGTTGTTTGTCGTTGCAAAAAATTTCAACGGTAAGAGACTCCGTTGGAATTTAATTGTTGGAATAAATTTTCCAACGGCTGAAAACTATTGGAATTGAAATTTCAACGAAAATTTACCATATTCCAACTATTTTTCTTCTGTTGGAATTTGACAGTTATCTTGTAGTGAAAATAGATTAGGAATACTAGTTGTCCACTCGATGCACGAGATATAAATTTTTTCAACAAAAAAATTGTAAATTAGTCAGGTGTGTGAACATTAATAAATGTATGGTATTACAAATAAATTCTTAAGCTTGTGGATAAACAAATAAAAAAATGTAAAAATTATAAATTTCGGAAGACCTATTTGTATATAACATTAACAGGTGTGTTTTATTTTTTATCATCATCACAAATCAAAATCTTAAGATTGTTACGATTTGTGACTCTTGAAAAAGTATCACGGAATTAGTCGTTGCTAAAAACTGGCTTGCGAAGAAAAAGACCGATGTTTGGCAATGATTAACCTTGATCTTTTTTTATAGTCATTGCATATAAAAACACCAAAGAAAATTATCTTCGTTGGAACTTGATCGGAATTTTATTATTGTATGGGCTCATTGACAATATTGGGATTAATACCACTTGACCTGCATTTGTTCCAGTCATAATCTTTGCGTGCAAAATATGAATGCCTAGTTGTGTCAAAATCAATGTTGTTCCATCGCATAATCACAACTTGAATTAATATCTCTCAACAACATAACAGGAGTTCAAACCTATAATTTCAGCTCATGGTTTGCTACATGGAACATTTGATTGAGTTCAAAAATTAAGGAGTATGCACGTTAATCTCCATAGTCAAATCCGGTTTGCTTGCAGAATCAATAGATCGCTCCTCTCCAACATTTTTTTTTAATTTAATTTAATTTTATTTATTTTCTGAAATCATGTACTGGTTGATGGAGTAAACAATATCAAGAGTTGGTATAACATAGCTCCTTGTTGAAGATATTAAGGATTGTGAATTCTTTCAAACAAATTTGGATATGGACTTTCAACAATGGTTGCAACTGGATCTTTATAAGGTATTAAAAGAATATCTATTGGAATTTCTCTAGTAGACGAACCTTTTTCTTCATCACCTATTGTTTCATTTGGAATTGTTGCAAGCCAATCTGAAAATTTCTTCAACTGCGATCTTTCATGGGCAGAAGAAGTAGATTTCAATGTCATGTTTTTTTTGTCAGACGAATTACTTCACATGAATTCCAAATGTAAGAAGAATTAATGGTCACATTGATAATATCTTGCCTCCGACTTTCAGAATGATTGGTAAGATTTACCGAAAATCTCCTCCAAAAAAAAAACAATCCCCCCACCAAAAGTTTTGTTGCATTTGCTCCATCAACACATCTCATAATATCCTTTAAACTTCGGTCTAAAACTTGAAAACATAACTTGTAGGCTTCATCCTAAGGATGAGCTTACATTTCACAATTAACTCATCAAGTTCTCCTCCAAGCTTGATATTGCAAAACGAATCATAATGTGGCGTTAGTGGAATCTTAAAGCGGGTAAGAACAATATCACCTTTTGATCTAATAGTTGTTGACAAAGTTTTCCAAATCTTCTCAGTACCACCATATCCGTAAAGAAGAAAAACTTTCCTTTGTTTAGAGTTGCAAAGTCCATAACTTTGTCATAAACAGTCATTTGATCATCAGTCAATTTAGGCAAAAATTCTTGGAGCTCCTCATCCAATATTTTTTTGCCGTATTGCATAGCATTGCATGCAGCAAGCTATTTACAAAAATTGAGTAAGGTATAAGCAGGAACTAATGTGGACTGAGCCAGTATGTGTCACTGAACTGATTTTTATGACTATCAACTTATGGTTTGACATGTTCTTCTGATCCACTCTCAACCATGTTTGTTGTCTGATTTATTCTTTGATTTATCTTATACTTATGATACCGCTAAGGATATCCATTTAGTTCAAAACAATCACGACTAGTACCTGTGCAATAATTGCACTTGAGTTTAGTCTTTTCTGAAAGATATGGACTAGATTAGGATATATGGGCGTTATTAATTAATAAGTTAGACTAATTAATGAATTAAGCAGACATGGATATTAGGCCCATATACCTAGGGTTATATGGTACTATATATACATATTCTTTATAGTGGAGAATTATAAGTTTTTATCAGATAAAATACAAAAGCACCATAGAATCAATAAGTGATTTCCTAGCAATCACTTATTGAACAATTATACCGAGAATTGTTCCTGCATCGGACGACATACGTGTGGATACCTGTAGTGGTGGATTCAACCATGCAATTCCTTCGGGTTAATTACGCAACAAGTAAGTATTCGATCTTTCGCGTAATTAATTCTCAACGTCAATTTAATTGTAAATCTAGATCGTAATTCTCGATTATATTCCGCTGCATAACATCAGATGGAATCGAGAATTCCCAATAGTGGGATTAGACCCCGGGGCTCGCTTTATAATTGTCTTATTTGTGGATTAAAACTTTATCGAAATCAATTTGTAATATAGTTTTTCAATTTGTTTGTAAAACAAAGACGAAAATTTTGATTTAATAGAAATAAGAAATTCTAGATATTTTTGTTTTAATTGTTAAAACAGTTTTGAAACACACCCCTTTTTTAATATACTTTAAAACTGGTTTTTTTTAACCCTTCTTCCTACCCTGCCCGTCGGCGGATGCCACTGTCGCTGCTGCGTTCCGACGAAGCCCCGTCGTACCTACTCTTGTTGCGCGACCGTCGTATGGTGGTTTGGCTGACAATGGTGGTCGGCAACGGCAAGGTCAGATCCGACGCGACTAGGCGATGGTGACGGCGGCGGCAGGTGCTCTGTTCTGTGTTGTTGACGACGGCAGCGGCGGTCCTACTACTGCTGGTCTGCTTCGTTAGACGATTCCGACGACTCACGACGCTGCTGCCGCGCTACTGGTCTTGCTTTGCGATAATGGTGGCGGCGCATGGCGCTGTTGGTCTTGCTCGCTGGAAGGTGGCAGCAGCAGGGGCTGGCGGTGAGGCCGGTGACGGTAGCTGCTCTAGGATTTTGGGCTGGGCTGGACGTGGGTTGCATCTGGCCTGAAGGATGGATGGGTTTGGACAGAAGCCTGGGCTTTGGGCCAGATTCATATCTGGGTTGCTGTCTAATCTAAGGTTGGACCTAATTTTAATTAATTAGGCATGGGGGTTGGGCTGGGCCAATTCTGAGGAGCTGGGCTGCTAGTGTTAATTGGGCCAATTTTGGATTTTCTGGGTTGGACTTATTTAAATAAACTGGCTCACTGTTTATTCATATTCTAATAAAAAAAATTATTTATCTAAAATTTTAAGATTTAAAATATTAATTGGATTAATAAGTTTTAATTTATTATTATTATTATTTGAAATAATAATAATAATCATATGCATTTATATTAATTTGGAATTAATATATAATTTTAATCCACATTTAATTAAAGAATAAAAATTTAATTTGATTAATAATTTTATTCGTTGAGCTTTACTTGATTACCTATGAGATAATCTATTATTTGATTTTGTGCTTATTTATTTAATTATTGTAATTAAAGACCGCTTGTATGCTTGGGTAGGCGGCGCCCAATATATGTAGTCCGTGACAATATATATGGGTAGGCGACGCTCAATATGTATGGTTCGTATTTCTTATGCCTGGGTAGACGGCACCCAGTAATTGTGTTTTAATTTAATATTAGATATTAAATTTAACAAATAGTATCATATATAAAAACCCCCCACTATAAACCAAGTCTTGTTTGGTAACAAAATGCGCCGTCTATCATAATTGTTTGAGATTCCTAATTTTTTTAGCATGAGTTTTACACCGAAGTGTTTACTCTAAAACGACAAGGTTCGGACTTATTCATAGATGCATGGTTGACATCGTGTGATGGAATTGACTTGCTTAAATTATTTTGAAATGTCAAAGCGACCAAAATAGTTTGAGGGCGCAAATTAATTGGATCAATAAACCAAGAGTTGCAAATGGCTTGGAGGCCTACTGGGTGATATTATTGTAGTCATCAGTCAAAACAGAGGCTACAATAATATAGACTTGGATGTTGGATCACTAAGATTTATAATTATTATAAATTCATATTTTGTGTTTGGGGACGCAAAATATGTGAAAATTAGTGGGAGCTAATCATTACAATAAACCCTTTGTTTTGATTAGAGATATAAATGCGATCTTTGTTTACTTGGGTCTAATTTACTTTCCCATTTTGATTATTTTCTGTTTAGATCAAATGTCAAATTTGACTAATAAATGTTTGATGGAAACAAATAAGTTGACTGGGTCTAACTTTACGGATTTGCACTATTGCTTGCGCTTGGTGCTAAGGCAAGGTAAGATTGAGTACGTCTTGGACGAACTAATTAGTATCGTCCCCGATAAAACTTCTCCTGAGTATGCTAAGTTTGACGCAGATGCTCACAAGAAGCATGTTGAGGATGCCACGTCGGCTCAGTGTATTATGTTTTCCTCTATGAGTATTGAACTGCATAGGCAATGTGAACAGATGTTCCCTTATGAGATGCTAAAATACTTAGAGAGTCTGTACCCTTTAGAAGCCCAGACAATGGCTCGGTGATCTCTTTAAGTGTAAGCTTCATGATGGGAGCCAGGTTTCTGAACATGCACTAAATATGATCGGAGTAATTGAGAGGTTGGCATCGATTGGAACAAAGCTACCCTCAAGTGTCTCAACTAATCTGATCCTGCAGTCACTTCCTAGGTCATTTAAAACTTAATAGTGAACTTCAACATGAACAACACGAAGTTGACTTTGCCAGAGCTTCACAACATGCTCAAAACCTATGAATCTTCTACCTCTAAAAGTAAATCTGTGCTCATGGTGAGCTCTTTTACAAAATCTTCCAAAAGGAGGAAGAAGAAGAAGAAGAAGAAGAAGAAGAAGAAGAAGAATAAGAAGAAGAAGAAGAAGAAGAAGAGAAAAGCATCTAGCGATGCGGCCTTGAAGCCTAAGAGTGGAGGGGTTCAAAAGAAGCTGAAACTACTAAGGGATGAGTGTCTATTCTGTCATGAGAAGGGACACTGAAAGAGAGACTGCCCAAAATTCAAAGCACAGGGTGCATTGGATGGGAGCTCAGGTATGTTTATCATTGAGATAAATATGTCTATGATCAGTTCAACAATCCTGGGTATTAGATACAGCTTGTGGCTCACACATTTGTAATAATGTGCAGGGTTTAAGTGATAGCGTGAAAGTGAGGTGGCCTGGGGAGTTCGACTTACACGTGAAAATGGAGCGAGAGTTGTTGCTGAATGCGTGGGACCTTATAGATTAGATCTTTCTTCGGGATATAGACTAGATTTACTTAATTGTTATTTTGTTCCTTCGATTTCAAAGAATATTATTTCCATTCCAATGTTAGACATTCAAGGTTTTTCCTTCCATTTTGAAAATAGTAGATGCTAGTTTTCTCTTACTGGATTGTTTTATGGAAGTCCCTTTCTTTCGAATGGTTTACATATGTTTGGATGTGAACAAAATATTATCAATGTACAAAACAAACAAACAATCTAAGCTGAGTAATACGGATAATAAAACCTACCTATGGCACTAAAGACTTGGTTATATCAATGAGAAAAGAATAGCAAGATTGAGAAAGTTAGACTGTCTCACATCATTTGATTTCAAATCATATGGTGTTTACGAATCTTGTTTCAAAAGAAAGATGACAAGTAAATCACTTTCTAGGAAATGGCTGCGTGCCAAGGTCGTGCTTAAGTTGATCCACATAGATGTGTGCGGACCTTTCCCAACTCAAGCAAGAGGTGGATATTCGTACTTCATAACTTTCACTGATGATTTCTCAAGGTATGAATATGTGTATCTCATGAAACAAAAATATGAGGCCTTCGAGAAATTCAAGAAGTTTAAGTTAGAAGTCTAGAAATACTTTGGAAAAGTATTAAGACTCTCCGATCAGATCGAGGAGGGGAATACTTAAGCCGAGAGTTTCTTGATTACTTGAAATCACATGGAATCCGGTCAGACTGGACACCTCTGGGTACACCACAGATGAATGGAGTGTCTGAAAGGAGAAATCGAACTTTATTGGATATGGTTCGATCCATGATGAGTTTCACCAGTCTCCCTTTATTCCTTTGAGGTTATGCTTTACTTACCACACTTTATATCTCTGAATAGAGTTCCTTCTAAATCGGTCAGAAAATACCATATGAGTTATGGTGTGGCCAAAAGCCGAGTCTTAACCATATGCGGATCTAGGTTGTCCTGCTTTTGTTAAGAAGATGATGACTGATAAGTTGGAAACTAAAAGTGAAAAATGTTATTTTGTGGGATAACGTAAAGAAACTAAAGAATATGAATTCTACTATCCTGAAAATCACAAGGTGATAGTTTCCAGGAATGTGATGTTTCTTGAAGATACTTATATCTCCAATGAATAAGGTCACAACGCAGTAGATCTTGAAGAAATTTAAGAACCACAAGATAACATAGAGGATGGAGTATTTTCCAATGAAGTGGAAAATAACTCAGTGGGAGGGAAAATAACTCGTAGAGAGTCACCTCAAGACAATTAGATGCATCAAATATAAGATATTGTATCAACCCCACCTCAAGAAAATCATGGTAAAATTCTTGAGAATATCCCAAATGTTCAAAACCTCAATACGCAGTAACCTCCTCACGATTAGAACAAACCGCCTAAACCAACGCAAAACCAACTCAATAAGCCTCAAAGGAATCTTCAGTACACCTGAAAGACTAAATCTATTGGTTATGAACCAAGATGATGAGGTTGATTTAGAAGACGACGAACCTAAGACCTATATCTAAGCGGTGCCGGACACTAATTCACTGACTTCCTTAACATCTGAAATAGACTTGATGTTTCTCAATCTAGTCTAGGAATTAGTTGATTCGCCAGATGGGGCCCGCCCCATAGGCTGCAAATGGATCTTCAAGAAGAAGAGAGATGTAGATGTCAAGGTATAAACCTACAAGGCTCGGTTGGTGGCAAAGGGTTATAGTCAGCACGAGGGCATTGACTATGATGAACCTTTTTGTCAGTCGCTAAGATCAAGTCCATTAGGATATTACTTGCAATAACTGCATACTCTGACTTTGACATTTGACAAAAGGGAGGTTAAAACTGCGTTTCTCAATGGAGAAATCGAAGGCACTGTGTATATACCACAGCCTGAAGGTTTTGTATCCAAAGAAAAGCCGAATGGAGTATGCAAGTTAAAGAAATCCATTTATGGACTAAAGCAAGCATCTAGGAGTTGGAATATTTGCTTTGACAGAGCTATCAAATTGTTTGATTTTGTCAGAAGCAAAGAGGATCCATGCATTTATATTAAACGTAAAAATGAAAATATTGTTTTCCTTATCATATATGTCGACGATATATTGATAATGAGGAGCGATTGTTCCATGTTGCAATCCGTGGAAGAGCATATTTCAGCAAAATCTCGGTGAGGAACATTGAAAAACTATCAAGACTATTCTTAAAGTACCTTACAAGGACTAAAGAATATTTCTTAAAGTCTATGGTGGCAGCGAGACTCATCAATTACTGGGTATACTGATGCTAGCTTCCAAACAGACCATGATGACTTCAAGTCTCGATCAGGATATGTTTTTGTTCTTAATGGTGGTGCAGTAAGTTGGAATAGTTCCAAATATAGTACAACTGCGGAATCCACCACTGAAGTTGAGTATATTGCTGCATCTGAAGCTGCCAAAGAGGTTGTTGCTTTGTTGGAGTTCGTAAAGAACTAGGTGTTGTTCCAAGTGCCAGCACTCTAATACCAATGTATTGTGACAACACTGGTGCGCTTGCGCAAGCAAAGAAACCGAGAGCCACAGACAGGAACAAGCATATTGCTGGAGATATAATTTGATCAGAGAAATAATAGATAGGGGAGATGTGAAGTAGATAGAGTATCCACTGATGATATCTTGACCGATCCTTTAACCAAGCAATTGTGTATACCAAAGCACAACAAGTACTTTGAGAGCTTGGGTGTTAGACATGTTGGTAGTTGGCCTTGATTCAATAGGAGTTTGTAGTTTGTATGTCTTAGAAACTTTTTCGTAGAAACATTTAATACTTGATCACATTCTATGATAATTTGATTTACTTTGGGTTTTATGCATTTATTAGAATAATTATTTTGATGGTTTGTCATTATTCTTCTATATGTTCCCTTGAATCATGACTGTCATTTATGATGTGAGACATCAATGATATAGTATGATTCTAAAATTGTCATAATCGATGGTCATCAAGAATGAGATATTGATGACATGCGACAGGTTTGCATGTGGTATGCATCACATTTTTAGAGAATGTAATAGGTCTCACAACTACGATATATTAGATATCCATGATGGACACATGGATACTTTGGAGAGTATTGGTATACCCTACTATTAAATCGTTTGTTCATTGTCTACGGTTTATTAGTGTGTGGAGTATGTAATGATCATTTGACTAAGGTCAATACTCATTTGTTTGTTATATGATGAACTTTGACCAAGTACAACGCTTGCATCCCAAAGGAGGATAAGACACGTCTAACTTATTAATTAATAAAACTCATATATCCTAATCTAGTCGATATCTTTCAATCTCCCACTTGGACTAGCATTAGATATAATTCGAAGCACTGTAGAAGGCATACGCGTGGATACCTGCAGTGGTGGATTTAATTGCGCAATTCCTTCGGGTTAATTATGCAACAAGTAAATATTCGATCTTTCGCGTAATTAGTGCTTAATGTCAATTCAATTGTAAATCTATATTGTAATTCTCGGTTATATTCCGCTGCATAACATTAGATGAAATCGAGAATTCCCAACATTGTCCTCCGTAGTTGTCCTCACATATCCTCTTCCCCTTCCAGCATTAGATTAAAAATTGTAACCTCCCGTTCCTCTTCCTATGAAGCTGCTATTATTCCAATTTCCTCTTCCTTGAGCAATTGATTTTGCGGTACTTTCCACCGGATCATGATTTTAGAATGAACAACTCTTTGATTCTCAATTCTAACAACAATTGGATAAGCTTGGTTCAGATTCGACAATGGACCCATAATAGGAATCTGATTCGTGCATAGCTTGCTCAGACGAGTCATTTAGCCTCATAAGGAACTTTATTAAAGTTATCAATTTTTGCATTGTTCTTTGATGCATCGCAATTAGACCGGCTTGCTCATCCCAGAGCTTTTTAAATTTGGTGTCATACATGACTACATACATGCATACATACTTCCTTGCACAGATTCGTGGTTCTCTTCATAATTTTGAATAAAAGCGGGCCGTTGCAAATGTGGAAGCGATGTCGAACTTCATTCCACAGCTTGTGGGCGTATGAGAGACCCTTGGAGTTGTAATTTAACAGCCATAGAATCAATACGTTTGTAGTATTCATACTCCATCCGTAGAATCAACTTGATGTACTTTGTGCCTTCAGATACAAACCCTACGTAGGTTGTTTGTAGCATGTAAGGGTGAGCTAATTAGCAGCAATCGAGATCCATGCAGGTGAAGCTAGCGGATATATAGACTTGTGGATTAATGTATGCATGCTTACCACCCATACCTGCTTTGGGGTATTGTAGAATATGTCAGAATCCAAGGGAATGAAGACCAACTCTACAAATTAAAACATAGGAGGAATCCCTTTTATGCTTCTTTAAATTTGGTTGGGGGCATTACTTCACCTATCATTATGAATACGTACTAACAACAGATTGAATGTACACTTAATTACACAACCTAACTACCTACCTCTTTAGCTTACTAGAGACTAATTGAGGTCTTAAAAACAGAAGATGATAGCTTCGCTGCACTATGCATTAACTCTCTCATTCCACATCTGCAACCTAACTTAATTTCACCATTAACACATCTATATTACTTTCTCTTTTTTCTTTTTTAATATTTCATTTCACACTCTATCAATATTATATGATTTTTGATAGGCCAATGTCACACGAATACAAACTGCTAAATGTTTTAATATGAGGTATATACATTTGGAAATTATTTCTTATTTTGAACTACATGTTCTTTTTGAGATAACTAAGATATCAATAAATTGATTAAATCACACTACAACAAAAAGAGGTATTTTGTAAAACATTTTTTGACACCACAATTGTGGTCACTAATAATAAGTTATTTGTGACCACTTGTTGTCACAAATCTATCTACAAATTATTTGAGACCACTTAAGACTACTTTTAGAGACAACTAGTTGTTGCAAAAAATATTTGAGATGTATTTGAGACCATTTTTGTGGTCACAAATATATTATTTGCGTCCAAGTTATTGAGACGACAATAAAGTTGTGACAAATGTTCATAAGTTGTGACAAATACTCATTATTTGAGACCACTTCACCTAACTTGTGGCAAATACTCATTATTTGAGACCACTTTTTTCGTGGTCTCAAAAGACCCTTTTTCTTGTCGTGTCAGCTAGAACTCAATGATAAGGAAAACGACACCAAACAATTGAAACATCAAACTACAAGATCTAAACATATATATATAGGTCTAAACCCAGGAAATCAATCAAATCATAATTGGGCAGGACAAATCACATACCAAGATATTTCATCACTGATATTCCAATAAAAGTACCAAGAAGTAGCAAATCAAAGTTGGAAAGTTCAATGAATAACTGAATTAATGTTCAAAGCACATCCCTTATCCCTTATCACTTATCCCTTATATACTAAAAGAGAAACCACTTGGACAAGTGTTATTTTCATAGAATTTTGGGACAAGTGTCATTTTCTTAGAATTTTGAGAATAAAAACTAATATTTAATATTTATATCTTCAAAATTTCTATTTTTATTATTTAAACATTCAAATGTTTAAATTCAATTTTGTCATGGTTTACACAGTATATCATAAATTTCATACAATTTTTAGTTAGGATTTTTTTAATGATTTACTAATTCAAATTTTAATTCTAATATATCACAATTTTATAAGATAAATTATTTTATCAAAAAGTGCATGATTAAAGATTGGCATCATTGCATGCCTGATTAAAAAATTATATACCTAAATTATAAAACTTACGTCAGGGATTAATTTAACAATTAAAAAAATATTCTAAAATTATAATATAACAATAAAATAATTTAAAAAATCTTGAAGAAAAATTTATTCAAATTAGTGACGACATAGTAATGAATTTGGCATTATCAATAACTAGTATTACTCCCGTGCGATGCACGAAAGTTTTATTTAAAAATAGTTTAATTAAATTAAATATTATATAATTTAATATAAAAAAATGCGACCGTTTTATCCTAATAAAATAAATATTTATGAATTATGATTAAACATAAATAAATTTATAAGTAATATAAATATAAGTTTCTCCCATGTTATATATAAATTTAATATAAATTATTGTATGTATATTATGGATTAACACTAAAAAAATATTAAATATAAATATATATATATTTTTCAATTGACTTTTTCTTATCTCTAAAATTCAAACACCGATCTAGTATGCTTACACAAATAGCTTAATTATTTATGAATGTTCAAACACACATAAATATCTAAATATCAACTCATATTATTAAATAAAATAAATTGAATAATGTTATAAAATAATTAATTTCCTTTAATCTTTTCATTTTATATTAGACATTTTAATTTATTTATATATAGCTTCAAATTCGAACTATTACTAATTAACTTTAGAAAAATCTCATTGGCAAGTTTTAATACTATACTTGATGATTTCAGATATACGAAATTAACAAAATAATAAAATAAAATTCAAAAGTTATTCAATAGTTTCAACAACAAAATAAAATTTATGATTTCTTCTACATTTCTTAATATTTCATATATATAGTGATATTTTTCAAATAAATTACACATTTATATTGTAAATAGTAGATTTATTTAAAGAACGCATTGATTAGTGTAAAAAAAGAAAATCTTAGGTAGCAAAATGTGGAAAAAAAGACATGTTGAGATGGTAAACGTGACCAAGTATTAATTTTTTAGGTTGCAAAGTCTTAAAAGATATACAGTTCAGGTTGATTAATTTTGCGTATTTAAAAGAAGTTTAGGTTGCAAAGTGTAATTCTTTAGTTAAAAATAATATTAATAAATGTAAAATATGAAGAAAAAAAAATCAAGGTTAATTATCATATATATGCGCAAAAGTCGTAGTTTAGTGATTAACCATACAAAAAATATTATTATAACAAATAGATATGAGCAAATTTAATGATTTAATAAACTGATTATAAATCAAATATTAAATTTCACTTTAATTCACTAAAAGTATGTGTCAATTATATATATATATATATATTTCTCTTAATATAATAAATTTTGGGTTAGATAAATAAATTGATTAGTTATAGTTTTAATCAATAATCAAGTAAAATTATTTTTAAAGGAGAATTATTTAACTGATTTTTAGTTGTATTCCAGATCAATACTATATATAGTACAACCACAATAAATACTGAAATCTAAATCAAATAATTAATGAACAAATAATATAATATATAATTCGAGTATCTTAATTAATTATATCGTCAAAAGAGAATTAATTTGATATCTTATACATAATAATTAAATTACAAATGAAAAAAACTATTTGCAACTTTAAAATCTAAAATCAATTTTGATTCTTGTCAAATGTGACAACTTACCAATTAAAGTCCATAATTTTAACCTAGAATGTTAATTAAAAAATATATAACATAATTATATATATTATTGTATAGTATATATTTTTTAATTTATGAAAATAATATTTAAACTCTAACTATAAATAATTAAAAATAATCATGAAATATATTATAAAAGACGCTAATATTTTTGGATATTTCACATGTAATATATACTTTTTTTTATGTTCTTACCTTTATTTTGTAGTTTTTAATTTATCCAAATAAATTTTCAAGCTCTAATCATAATTACTAATAAAATTCTTTCAAAATTTGTATTCTTATTTACAATTTTTAACATTTCACTCTGTGCTTTTAATTTTTAAATACACTTAAAAATTTCTTATTTTTCAATAAATTCTTACTTTAGCAAATTAAGATCTAAACATTATTTAATAATTCGAATACCAAATTAAAGTCTGCGAGTTCTTCATAAGATTTGAATATTTTCATATTTTATTTGGTATTGTAATTTATTTATATAAATGATATATATTTCTTATAAATAGTTTATTTATTTAAAGAAAAAAAATTAACAATGCAAACAAAATTACTTAGATTGTTAAGAGTAAAAAAACATAGTTGAGGTTAGTTGGTGTGACATAGTATTGTGTAGGTTACAAAATGTAAAAATATATAGTTGAGGTTTAGTTTGACAAGAAAAAAAAAAAATGAAGTTGAGGTTTAATTATCGTAAAAAAAGTAAAAAGATCTCAAAGTGTAACAAAAGTCATAATTTAGGTTGCAAAGGGTAATGTTTCTTAGAAAAACAATTTTAACAAAATATACATTATAAAAATATCAATAAGTAATTAAAAATAATTTCAATAACAATTTTAGTACATAATTATATATATACTCAAAGCTCCGTACTTTTGTGATAAAATAAATATATCAACAGACTTGTTAATAAAATGATTATAAATAGATATAGTTTTGGCCTTGGATTTAATAAAACATGAATTTCATTATTTAAACAATGATTTTTCTTCCAGTGTAACTTAGATAACGAAAATATTTCAAAAAAATCGTGTTAGATAAAATAAAACAATTAGTTGTATTTTTGTAAAAATACTCAATTAGTATTTTCTAAGAAAATTATTTTACTAATATTTAGTTGCAACTCAAGCCAACATATTGTAGTTCAATTTACAATTAACACTCAAATTTAGAATAAATAATTACCAACAAATAATCTATTATCTTAAATCAAATATCTCATTATAATATATGCGATATGTATGCCAAATTGAAGATCATGAAAAGTTGAATAATTTGATAGATTATGCATAAAAAATGGATTTTATAAATAAAAAAGTTATTTGTATTTAAAAAAAAATGAAAGAAAGTTATTAATTTAGCAAAAATTTAGGAGAAAAAATTAAAATTACATAAATACCCTCCATTTTACTTTTATATATATATATATATATATATAGATGCAATGTGATGTCTTGCTCAAAAGAAAAATATATGAAAGCAACTCAAGATTATTAATTACTCATTTATATATAATTTTGAATTATATAACTATGATAAGTGAATATATTCGATTAGTCTTCTATTTACTTGATTTTTAGATAATTCTCGAGACTTGATAACCTGAATTCTTTTAGAGATATTTTATACCACAATTATCGTATAAATTATAATACATATATGATTAATTGTAATTATTGCAAATTTTTCACTTAACTTATGTCTACTATCGCAATCAACTGAAAATATATAGCTTCAAATGTACAATAAATTTATATGTTGAACAACTCAAATTTGATCATAATGAATTTATCAAAATCCACATGACCCTCTATTCTTTATATTATAAAAGATAGAGAAAATGAACATGTGTTATGCTGAGAATCATTATAATATCTCAAAATTATAGGATTAAAATAATTTTAAAATCATTTGAATTAAAAAAGAAATCAAATTTCATGATTTACGTTTATAATTGTTTAAGGTTTTAATGTTTTCCCTTTTCTTTAAAAACATAAATATATTTATAAATTAAAAGTGTTTCAAAAAGTAAAACAAAATTTAAACAGATCCGTGAATATTATTCACGGGTAGTGTACTAGTAACAATAAAAACGAAACTCATATTATTACAGTCACAAATACACCAATTTATTAAAGGGACTAAAACTCTCGTGAAGGGAGACAAAGAAAGAAAAACCAAAGTAAATAATTGAGTATGAAACCCTATCCACGGCATAATATGAGAGAACGAAGTTACATTTAAAGTAGAAGACGAAATTTTTTAAAGACATAAAAAGGTTTTCGGTAAGCTTAATGTAAACTAGTAAAACCAATACTACAACCTGCCTTTTTAAATCCTAATCCTATAAAACGAAAATAACATAAATCAAACACCAATGTTGTAAAATAATTTTTAGGGTACAACAAAATGTTAAGATAGTCGAACGAATACCATAACAAATATATAAGGAAATAATTAATATGGACATAAAAAAAAATGATCTTCGTTGGTATGAAATATTTTAGGAGGAAACTGAAAAATAAAACTATATGAACTCAACTCAAAATGAGTTATATCATAGTAATGAAGTTATCATGGCCCAACACGACTTACTGATAGAATTTTTGACCCCTACTTTTTTTTCAAATAAAAATTCAGACAGAACCAACGTTGTCATAAAATTTCAATGGTAAAAATTATTGTGATAGTGGCGGATTTTCTAAAATTAATTTCATCAAATAAAAAAATAATTGTAGTGAAGAGGGCATGCATCTTCACGATCATTGATGAGTAAGTTAAATACGTTATCTTTTTTTTATTCTTTTTAATGAAATTGTAAATATATTTATATCTGAGTGGCATATTTGTAAATTGAAATGTTGTGGAAGCTTCGTTGAGGGGTGTTGGCGATTTTAAGTGGTGAAATAAATGCGTCATTACTGGGTAGTTGAATTGCACGCGGCCGATCATCCAACTCCAATAAATGATTTCTATCCTTCTTTCCCAATTCTTTGCACCAACTTTATTATTTGGTTACTTCAAAAGTTGCCAACCAAATTATTTTACCTCCTAAAATGCCCCCAATTCTTGCCTTTTCTGTCGGGTACTATCCGTCTACAACAATCTACCATTTATTTATTGATAATATCCAATTAATCTCTCTTTATCCACTAATTAGGTTTTTTACAATCTTTGGTGTTACATCTTCTACAACGACTTAATTTATACATGACATATGTCAATCGTGATATTAAATCAACCATAGTTATGTTAATAATTGATTATAGGAATTATTGTAAAAGATGTTGTACCAACGATTGTACCATTAATAATTGTACATGAATTATCCAATTGAATAGTACCAACTGAAGGTTGTAATTCCCTTTAGGCACTAAATTAATAGTGCATTGTTTGAGTTGGATAATATGCAACTCAATATGTTAGATTTTCCCCCTCAATTAATGGGGGTAAAGTTGATATTTTTTTCTTCTATAATAAGTTAATATCTTCAAAGTGATATTGTAATGCGACTGTGACACTAATTATCTACATTTTCTTCTAAACCATCTACATTTTTCTTTAAGCTTCAATTATCTCCATTATTGGAAATGCTTAATTTGATTTTACACTATTGAATTGCTTTCATAGATCTAAAATTGTACTTCCGTTTACATTTTATTGTAGCGCATATAATGACCTTAACTAACAATTGTACAAAACAAATAATAATAACAATAACAATAATAATAAACATGAGATTTACGATAGGTGGTTACCATTTCAAAATTATTAAGTAAAACTAGAGGATGAATTGCATTAAAGAAATGAAACTCATCATGATTAGTCAAGGGTCTTTTAAGTATATATACCATCTTTTTTGTTATCTGAGAAATTAAATGGAAGTTGGTTCTTTATTTTTATGTACTCCCTCCGTCCCGGCTTAACTTTCTTATTTTGATCGAATACGAAAGTTAAGAAAAAATAGATTTTGTGTAATCTTTGACTTTTTTAAAGGTGGAAATTGTGAGAGAATTTGTCATTTATGGGCTGACAAATTAAGTTGGGACAACCGAAAAGGAAAATAGTCAAGTTAGAGCGAGACGGAGGTAGTACGATATTTGAGAAATTAGATATTTAAAAATGAGTGTAATAAGTTGACAAAAGTTAGTTGATGGTCCAAAAACAAGTTGTAATCAAAATTCTTGGAAACGTTGGAAAAGTCTCAGGTTTTGTAGTATGGACAAAGCCTCCAAATATAAAAATCAAGAAATGCTTGTAAACAGCGATGTAACCTAAGAAAAATTCTTAATTCAAGTAACAACTCTTTCATTATGGACTCATTCAATTATTATTATTATTTTATTAAAGTCTATATGAAGAACTACCAGTGTCAATATGAATTAATCACTATATTCCATTTAATTCTCTCTTGGTTCAAATTAAAGTAATATTTGTCGACTTGTACAAACAATTTGAACGTGTCTCTACACAATAATCAAATCACTATTTTCATTTTAGATCCATCTAAATATTATTTCTATGAGACTAAATTAATGAATTCAGATAACTTTTGATACTATTATACCAAAAGTTTGGGACTTGCATGGATCAGTTGTTGTCAGCCAAAGCTTAGGAAGCAAGTTTGTTGACTCTTTAGTTGGCTCGACGTAGCTTCTATCGAGAATTGAATTTGTTCACTAAAAAAATCAGTAACTGATGTATATTTTACTGGTTACCTGATATTCTCGTAGAATTCGACGTGCAAAACACGTGAAATAGAGTGTCAATTTCATTAAACATGCACGCACCCCAAGTTCAAAATTGATAATGTTTTTGCTCCAATATTTCTGTTACAGAATCATGAAAATATGGCAAAAAATGGTATTCAATTTTATATCTGGTAAATGAAATTCCGTTTTTTAAAAAATACAAATCTTTATTACTTAATCTTAATCAAAAGATTAAATAGAAGATCTAGTGACAAAGTAAATTCCAACCCACTCCAGATTATGAGTTGATGGAGAAAATTAAGCAGTGGTCTCCTGTTAACTCTTCATAATTAATGTATTTAGAGAATAGAGACCCAAATGTCCTTTTTAAAAAATGCTTGTAAATTTGATGCTATTAATTGAATTAAATACGCAATAATAATATTATAAAACGGGGAAGAATTAATTGGTATGCGCACAAAATCTTGTACCTAGATTTTGGGTTTCGATACAATAAAAAATATGGACGTGTAAGGATCCTCTAGTTCACTTTTATCCTATCTCATTCGTGTTTCACTTTAAAATCGAGGTAATTATAATTATTCTTTTGTAATTTATGAATTTAAAGTTCATTATTTAGGTTCGAGATTCAGAATTTATGTCTAGATTCCATGTTTAAGGTCTAGGATTCGACTTTCTTGGATTATGGTATATATTCTATTGTAAACTTACGATGTCACGATTCACGGTTCATGATTTAATGATTTAGTGTTTATAATTCAATAGATCATAGTTTAGGATTCATGATTCATGTGTTCGGAGTTTACGGTTTATATTGTATGACTCGATTTTAGAGTGAGACATGATTGAGACAGAGTAATTGTGAGATAGAGGATCCTTACCCATGGTTGTGACTTGTCAATATTACATTTTTAGCATAAATTGAATCCTATACTTTCAGAATATCTGGAGTTGATTATCTTCGGTCTAAAAATTCATATGTATTTTTAATGGAAATATAGCTTTTTATTTGTTATTTATTCGGTTCTCTTAATTTAATAACAAAGAAAAATCATTCATTTTCTTTTTAAGTGACTTGAACAAAAAAATAACTAATAGCCTAGATAGTGAATTACGGGAATTATAGCTTAAAATCATGTATTCGCTATATACTGCATACTTATAGTAAACACTTTGTAAATACTTACTGATATTATATATATGAAAATTATAATAATTCACTCCCTTTCCATATTACATTACTCTCTTTACTACTCCTCGTATTTCCTCTATTTACTTTGGTAGATAACTTAGAGTAGTGACATTTTATCTAATTACATCTAGCGTTTACTTTGGTAGAACCAAAAAAGTTGGGTTATCCTTCTAACCCGAGATAAAATGCTATAATCCAAAATAGTACTTTAGATAATAATCCAGTCTCCCAGGACAATTGACCAATATTTGGGATAATATTAGCAAAATTACATTTATATCCCTTACTATTCATTTCTCTTGCAAACTTAATTATTAAAAGAGATATTTAAATAATATCACAGTATCCAAGCCTCTATAAGCATAGTTAATATTCTTATTCAGATATTATATGTTATTGTAAATATTGAAAATTAATAATAATTTATATTCTATTTTATAGAGTTTACTTATTTCACAAATCTAAATAATTAATTTATCTCCGTTTGTGTTTGCCAAGATAAAGATAGACTTAATAGTGAAAATGATTCAATTGGATAGAGTTTTCTATTACATTTAGAATCGCCTTCTTATTTTCAAAATAAAAAAATTGAGCCACGTAAGACTCGCTTTGGCATTAATGCTTTGCGTTAGATAGCTTTTAAAAACAATTACTATTATTTTTTTATTACAAAAAAATCTCAATCATTTATATAACATTAAATTTATTTTTACGATATTTAATTTGACACTTATATTACATATATATAAATGTAGTGATGTGCTGTATATATATAATGCTTACATTTTTAAATATTGAGGTCATATAATATTTCATTTATTGAAACATTGTCACCTTAATATTCTCTTAGAAAATAAATTTATTTATAATAAAAAAATGTTTAATCAGTACTCGAACGTGTGAAATTGATATTATGCTCTTTATAGTTTCCTATGTTTAATCCAAAATGATCGTATATTAAGATCGTATAGTAATATTCAATTTAATAATGATCGTATATTAAGATCATATAGTAATACTCAATTTATTTAAAATATTTGTTTGTTTTGGCTGCCATCAATATATTAAAAAATCCAATCCCAATAAACACATTCATATATTTTCTGAACCAATAATAACTCAGCACTCCTCAATTTTAAGTAAGCACATCCGCGTGTATTTGTTTAAGACTGAGGAATGTTGAGCTAAACTTGATGAAGGAATTAATAAATGTCTTTTATTAAGATTTGATCCTCCAAATCTATTGAGACCAACCTAAAACAAATACATCCTTTATTTTTTTTCTTTTCCAATTGAATATAATTGAAACATTTTGGTTTATAAAAAAGTTCCTGCATCCCACATGACTGTTAGACTATTAGTCATTTTACATATTGTTATGTATATATCAAATGCACAAATTTTGGGATTAGGGACGAATCTAAGGGGATTATTGGACAGGGATGGACACATCCGGATGTGGGATGGTCCATCCGTAAACAATTTTACTTCAGGCGGATGTGGCCCATCCACCCACATCCCCCTATAAAGTTATCACATTTCCCAATCAATCAATCATTACCTTCATCACCTATCACAATATTTTAATACTATCAACCACCCTAAAACCTACTGATGTGACATCTACAGTACACATCCTATCCTACACATCCCTTTAAACAAAAATACCTTTTCACTATTTAAGTGGATGTACCATCCCAGGACGTGCCACAGCCGACGGGGCACATCCCACTACATCCCTGTCCAATAATCCCCTAAGGAATTATGTGGAATTTTTTATAGTTATAGGCAAAAGTCTCATTTACACTAGTTGCATGGTGTAATTCGGGATGTATATTACGATTTTATATTTAAATATATTACTAGTTTTGGTTAAAGGTAAATACATTTTTACCACGATACATTTACTCAATATATATAATACCTTGAGACATAGATACTACTTCTTCTGTCCCAGCTAATTTTACACATATGAAGAGACACGTATATTAAAAAAAAACTACTTTTGCTTTTTTTTTTTACTTTTTAAAAGGTGGAGATTGAGAGAAAAATTTCATTTTTAAGGATATGCAAAATTTTGTGGGACGGAGATAGTAATATTTTTTCGCCCATAACCCGAATCATACGGATCTCAGGTCCGTACAACTGATACACAAGAAATCTTCTCATAAATATATATCAATATTTATACTTAAAAGATATTACTTATTCTTATAAATTTCAACGTAAATATTAATATATTTTTACATGATACACTTTTTAAGACACGTAATATCTTTCAACATTATCATAAAATAAGAATCACAATCGAGTGAATTCTTCCACATTGTACGGAGCTAAAATTAATACGAGTAATCTACCGTGAGAGACAACTACTTTAACCATTTCACCACAAAAGTAAAAGAAAAAGATCTTACCCTTTTAACCACTCAATAATCTCCGTTAGTCTTCCAACAAAAGAAGAAAAAGGAATCTCCATCAGTCCTAAAATATTGCTAATCTATCATCAAAATTTACGAAATGCTGACGTTACTTAAACTTTTCGGGAAAGAAAATAAAATTCGGGACTTTACTCGTATGGCTTTTTTGATTTGTTCTCCCTCAACCAAGCCTCATTACTGCGTATTTACACACACTTACACATATTTATGTGTGTGCGCGTCTATGTATAAATCACTTTATTATTTATTTTTCTCAAGCTTTTGAGTTTGTCCAGCAAAATCTTGCACACTGTAACGTAATCTAGCCGGAGTTGTAGTTTTCCGTTGACCGCCGGATGTGCAGGCTTTGACTTTTGGTTGATGGGAGCAGTAGATTTTGAAAAGGAAAATGGTGGACTTTGTTGCAGCAGACTAGTTGAGGTCTCCGTCGACACTATACGACGCCGTATGTGCATAGCCGGAGCTGATTTTTTTAGTTGACCGCGTTCGATGAGTAGTCTTCTCTGAGTTTTTCCGTCGATCAGAGAAACGATTTTGAATTTCATTCGGTGAAAAATGGGGCATTGTTGCAGTAAAAACGTTGCCGTCTCTGTTGACAAAGAGGACTTCAACTCCACTTCCGCCTCCGCCAACCACCGCAGTCAAACCCCCGCATCGGGATCGCATACGCCGTCCGCCTCCACCAATGGGACGGCGCGTACACCAGCTCACTCGTTCACGGCAAGCCCATGGCAGAGCCCCTACCCTGCCGGTATTGCGCCTTCACCGTCTCCGGCGAGGACTCCAGGAAGGAAATTCCGATGGCCGTTGCCTCCGCCGTCGCCGGCGAAGCCCATCATGTCGGCTTTCATGAAACGGCAACCGACTACACCGCCTATACCGGAGCGAGCGGGCGGTGGCGGGCGAGGAGAAGGAGGCGAGCGGGCGCTGGATAAGAGCTTTGGATATTCGAAAAATTTCGCGGCCAAGTATGAACTGGGGAAAGAGGTTGGGCGAGGGCATTTTGGGCATACTTGTTGGGCCAAGGGTAAGAAGGGGGAAATGAAAAATCAGCAGGTCGCCGTGAAGATCATTTCCAAAGCTAAGGTGCCTGCTTTTCTATTACAATTTGCAGATCGCAATTTTCATACAATTTTGTTTGCATTTCTCAAATTCGTGTTTCTCTAAGGTATTTAGCTGAGAAATGCAAATTAGGTTACTGGTCTAAACAGATTTAAATATTGTCAGTTTACACTTCAAAGCATTTGTGTTATTGGTGTTTATTGTTTAGTTCTGAAGTTTCCGGTGACGGAAATGTTATGCTTGGCGGAGGGTGATGGCATTGGTTTCCCAACATGATTGAACTCGTAAGCGCATTAAGTATATACTGAAGCTCCAGTATGAGTAATAGATCATGAACATTCTCATAAAAAGAGTTGCCTTGTTCAAAATCTGAAGCTCGAATTGGAAATCATCGAGGCAGCACGATTACAGCTAAACATTAAAATCTAGGAATTCTTGTACTTAGAATATTCTCAGGGTGGATAGTAAGGTTTATGCAACATGGATGTCGAGTTGCAATTTATATGCCACAAGGAGGCTACGGTAGTTTTACATATTGTTTACATGTGACACTATCGAATATCAAGATTTTCTTCTCCTATCCATATTTATGTTTCCTTTAATACGTGGATGGCTAATGTTTTGTTTTTGGAAAATTAAAGTTGTATACTAAATGAAAATTGTCTGGCAGATGACCACAGCAATATCAATTGAAGATGTTCGTAGGGAGGTGAAGATATTGAAAGCTTTGTCTGGGCATAAAAACCTGATCAAGTTCTATGATGCCTTTGAAGATACTCACAATGTCTATGTAGTTATGGAGTATGAGTTCCTGTCTAAGTTTCTTCATGCCATGAGCTTACTATTCTTGCTATTTCCTCCGACATATATCATACTCTTGTTACATATCTTACTGAGAGTTTTTCCCAAAATACACGTCTCTGTCATTTTATGCCACATTATCTCCGTATAGCTTTTGGTTGTATGCACATATCTTTCTTCTGATTCTTGTAGATAAGTCATGTATTCTTTGTTCTAGCATTAACAAAATTGTGTATCAACAGGTTATGTGAAGGAGGTGAGCTACTGGATAGGATTTTAGCACGGTAATTAGGGATTAAGTTTCTTATCTTTTTATGCATTAGTTTGTTGATAAATCAGCTTCAATATCTTTGTCCTTCAATTTTGCAGAGGTGGAAGATATACTGAAGAAGATGCTAAAAGAATAGTTGTGCAGATGTTGAGTGTTGTTGCATTTTGTCATCTTCAAGGTGTTGTTCACCGAGATCTAAAGCCAGAGGTATTCCAAGCTTGTATTCATCTCTTGTCTAAAACTTGGATAATGTAATAAAACAGACCATTTATTTGAAGATTAGTATAAGCCTGAAAAAAGTAGTACTTTGTTTATTTCCTTGCAGAATTTTTTATTTGCTACAAAGGATGAAGATGCTCCAATGAAGGTCATAGATTTTGGTCTATCTGATTTTATTAGACCTGGTAAAGTTCTCAGCTTCTGTTATATTTATACTTTTTCCTTCTGTAGTACTGTTGAAATACACTATAGCTTATTTTCTTAAATTATGCATTATTGCTTTATCTCTAACATGATCTTCCCAATCAGTTGGAGTTTTCATTTAACTTTCTGTTGGAAAATTTATAAATATAAGATATAATGCCAATATTGTGCTTTGTCAATTGCATTTTTTGGCAGATGTTCAATGAGAACTTTTTAATGTTATTTCAAAGCATTCTCTTTTCTGTTATTGCAGATCAGCGTCTCAATGATATTGTTGGCAGCGCATACTATGTTGCACCAGAAGTACTTCACAGATCATACAGCAGTGAAGCTGATATTTGGAGTATAGGTGTAATAACATACATTTTATTATGTGGGAGCAGGCCTTTTTGGGCCCGCACAGAATCGGGCATTTTCCGTTCGGTACTAAGAGCTGACCCCAACTTCTACGATGCACCATGGCCATCTGTATCTGCAGAAGCCAAAGATTTCGTGAAAAGGATTCTAAATAGAGACCATCGGAAAAGAATGAGTGCTGCCCAAGCACTGAGTACGTAGCCGAATATTTTTCTTTATTTATTTAATCAACTATATGCTCAAAATCTACTAAGGCTTCTCAGTTTTTGTTGTTTCTATATCTTGAAGTTTATCCGTTTCTTCTTTTCTGCAGCTCACCCATGGTTAAGGGACCTAAACATTCCTGTACCTTTAGATATGATGATCTACAGATTAGTCAAATCATATATTCGCGCGACTCCTTTGAAACGTGCAGCCTTAAAAGTATGTCCCAATTGTTATTTTTATGTTGCTTTGTATATATTACAAGAAAATGTTCTAGTTTTGTACAATTCAAATATACAACTGACACCGCTCCATATGTAGGCACTTTCAAAAGCTTTGACAGAGGATGAGCTTCTTTACCTTAGAGCTCAATTTGCACTCTTGGAACCAAGAGATGGTTTTGTCTCACTTAATAATTTCAAAACAGTGGGTGTTTTTCTTTTAATTCTTCTATTTTTTTGTATTAATTTTCTGTAAACTGTACTGTTAAATTTTGAACGATTTTGTCCTCTGTCCTTTTACAGGCTCTAACGAAAAATGCAACTGATGCGATGAAGGAATCAAGAGTTGCTGACATTTTGAATATGGTTAGACATTTTCTTCTGATGACTGAATGACACTGTTCAGCTGTCTTTTTATTTTGTTTTTAGAATACAAGAACACTCACTAAACTCAACTTCCTTTTTATTTGATTTGTGATACTCTATTGGAAAATAAAATCTATACACTCTTGAGCAAGACTTTCTTTTCAATGTGAATTATTATTACATCAACCTAAATGATTTTATAAAGTTGATTCATGATTTGTAGTTGGAACCTCTATCGTACAAGAAGATGGATTTTGAAGAGTTCTGTGCTGCGTCAATTAGCACTTATCAGCTTGAAGCTCTTGAAAACTGGGAGGATATCGCGGGTGCAGCATTTCAACATTTTGAACAAGAAGGAAATCGGGTTACATCTGTCGAGGAATTGGCTCAGGTATGCACTTCTAACTCCTGCAGATTCACTTAAAAGTAGGAATCTCCTCATATTTCTTCCCTCTTTCAGGAACTGAATTTGGGGCCTACTGCCTACTCTCTGCTGGCCGATTGGATCAGACCATCAGACCGGAAATTGAGTTTTCTTGGGTACACCAAGTTCTTGCACGGTGTAACGATCCGCAACTCAAATACGAGACACCACCGGCAATAACCATGCTTAGGTTTCTTTCTGAGTTCACCAATTTGGCAGTTTTCTTTCTATTGAAAAGGAACAATTGTTCTACTAGATTTGTAGGGGAGTTGATCATTGAATTTCACAACAAATCCTTCATTTATACACAAAGATTCTTAATTGCTTAATTATTGCTCCTTGCAAGTTTTCCATAGGAAGTCATTGTTGAATGTACAGTTATGGTTTGGTGGTGTGATTGCACGCTGTTCATTGCAAATGTCAACACAAATGTCACAGCTGCTCAATTTCAAATATAATAAAATATTCATGTAAAGATGCTTATAATGTTAATGTTTGATTGTACCACCCAACTCTATCGCCCTTTTTTTATGCTTTCATTCATTTGGGAGTCACTTCTATAATAAAAAATTGTTGTACTGATGAACATGCCACAAATATTGGCGTGCTCATCGAGGAATCAAAAAGCCAGTGAGATATCTAAATTTCAACAAAACGCGTTTTTATACTGATGATGTGCAGGAGGAATGCCATAATGCCAAAGTGGTGGGTTGCCAATATGAACGGAAGAAACAACTGCACAAAACATCTGCGTAAAATCTTTAATTTATTTGGACTCAACAACTTACATGCTGAATGTGAAACTTATAATTTATGTAATGATTTCAAATTAATGCTTTTAAATCGTTTTCACAGAATGGTAGTGTTTTTTTATTACTTTACAGTTTTTCGTATTCAAGAAAATTATTAAAGGTTGCTTCCCATTGAAAATTTTAGATGGAAGTATTTGAAAATAAACATATTTCAAACTTATCCAAGTTTTGAATCTACTAAAATTTTCAATGGCTATAGTTATTTGATGGACCGATACTTGAAAATTTTAATTGTATGAATTTTAGTTTTAATATTTATTTTTGATATAATATGGTAAAATTTATAAATATTATCAAATCATTCTTAAAAAGTTATTGAAATGAATTATATAAATAAACAATAATTAATAAAAGTATTTGAGTTAGATCTTCGCATCATCCATTCTATTTCAGGTTAATGTTCATTTAAACAACAATAAGGAACTTGCAAAAAAGAATAATGAGCCAAGAACTTTTTTAATTCGATAGCATAATTCTTAATTTATAATTAAAATATTACGAGTTATGGATTTATTTTTTACCCTTAATTCTCAAAAGTACTAGATTTGGTTTTTTTGTCAAACAAGTTGGGTGGATTTCAAAATCCACTCCTTAAATCCTTCCATCCAAATGAAAACAACGGGAAATTCGTGATGTTGCGAGTGAAGTTGGTATGACTTTAATTCGTGCGGTTGATTGTGAGACAGATGGAGGGGGTCAAAGTGGCGGTCTGGTTCTTCTGGCAAAAGGTGATATAAGCATCCAAATCACAGACTCATCTAGTCATTTTATTGATTGTTTGGTGGTTGAGGAAATGGTTACATGGCGACTCACATGTATATATGGATGGCATGAGGAGTCATTAAAAGTCAATACATGGCTCCTTCTAAGGGAGTTGCACTGGTGGACCCTTGATTGGCTATGGGTGATTAGAATGAAATCATGTTCCAACATGAAAAATGGAGGGTAGATTGTAAAGGAGAGGCGTATGTTGGATTTTACAAAGGCAACTGAAGCCGTGGGATTAGATGATCTGGGATATGAGGGGTTTATGTACACATGGACGAATAGACATACATGGAGTGGCAACATTCAGGAGAGATTAGATCGATGTCTCGCAAACTTTGAGTGGAGAAATATCAAAGGAAGGGCTAAAGTGAAACATTTAAGCCGACGAAGATTGGATCATTGCCCAGTCTTAATAATTTAGGATTGTAAAGTGGCCAAAAAGAAGGAAAACAAGCATCGGAAAGTATACTGTTTTAAGCCTATGTGGTTATAGGATGAAACTTGTAAGATGGCGGTGACTAATGCTTGGAAGGTGGTTCATTAGGTCTCACACCATAGGGCCTTCATGATAAGATTACACAGTGTGGTTCGGGATTGGCTTTATGGGAATCTCAACATTTTGGGATGTTAACGTCAAAATACAAGAGTGTGAAGCTAAATTAGCTCGTTTGCAAAAAGGGACATTGGGGCTGGAAACGTTAACCTAAATTGCTGAGATTGAACGAAAACTCGAGGGTTTATACACTAAATAGGAGTCTATGTGGCATCAGTGATCACAGACTAATTGGATGCTATCTGGAGATAAAAATACTCCCTTTTTTCCATACAGTTGCCAATGGACGGAGGGAACGAAATGAAATTAAACGACTTTAGACTAGTGAGGCTGTTTGGGTTGATAATGAAACCGATATGGAGAAAAAGTATGTAGGGTACTTTAAGAAGTTATTTAAGGCCGATGACCATCTTAATATGGATAGAGTTGTTGAAGCTGTTGAATCAAAAGTAACAAATGATATGCAAAATCTATTGATGACACTCTTTACGGCTGAGGAAGTGATGACTTCACTAGCTGAAATGCATCCCACGAAAGCATTAGGACCAAATGGTATGCTTGCTATTTTCTTTCAGAAACTTTGGCCCATTGTAATGCTGATATCATTCATGTTGTCCTAAATATCTTAAATGCATCTACTATTCCATGTTTTATTAATCAAACCTTTATTGTGCTCATTTCTAAAAAAAAAAAAAAACACCCCGAGTCTGTCAAGGATTCTAGGCCTATTAGCTTGTGTAATGTAATCTTTAAACTGGTTACTAAAACTATTGCTAATCGCTTAATATCAGCGTTGCCTGATCTTATTTCTTCCAATCAGTTGGCTTTTGTCCCCGGTCGTTTAATTACTGATAATGCTTTAGTTGCTTTTAAAATTTTCCACCATATGAGTCATAGTCAGGTGAAGATGAGAGGGTCATTTACTTTTAAGCTGGATATGAGTAAAGCTTATGACCGTGTTGAGTGGATCTTTTTAGAGAGGGTTATGCTACGTCTTGGATTAGGTTGGGGTCTGGTTAGATTGATTATGAAATGTGTGACTACTGTGTCCTTTTCGATTCTGATTAATGGCCAACCTTTCAAGTACTTTACTCCGTCTAGGGGTCTCCGGCTTGGGGACCCTTTATGTCTGTATTTGTTCCTTTTCTGTGCAGAGGCTTTCTCATCTATAAATCAACAAGGCAGTAGGGAATATATTGCTTCATGGAGTTCGTATCTGTAAATTGGCACCAAGTGTGTCCCATTTGTTTTTTTGTAGATGATAGTCTTATATTTGGGCGTGCAAATGAGAGAGAGATTGATGTAGTGGCCGATATTATTCAGAGTTATGAGGGAGCATCTGGCCAGCTGATGTCTCTTGAAAAGTCCAATATTTGCTTTAGTAAAGGGGTGCCGGAGGAACGCCGGAATGAATTGGCTAATTGTTTGGGTGTGGAGGTAGTTGATAAGCATTTTGTGTACCTAGGTATGCCGGCAATCCGGGGACACTCTAAGCGTGCTTTATTCTCAAGCATAGTTGCCCAGGTGGAGAAGAAATCGAAGACATGGAAATGGCGCTATCTATCTAATGGGCGGCGCCTTGTTCTAATACAATCGGTCGCTCAACCTATTCCAACCTACGTTATGAGCTGCTTTTTTCTTCCTCAAGCAGTTATTGGACGCTTGAATTATCTGATAGCGAATTTTGGTGGGGACAAAACCAAACAGAGAGGACAATCCATTGGTGTTCGTGGGGTCAGCTTAGTCGAGGTAAACTTGATGGTGTGGTTGGGCCTTGAGATTTAGGGTTTAGGGTTTAGGGTTTAATAGGGCAATTTTGGCTAAACAAGGATGGCGTTTGCTACGATCAGGACTCCCTTCTATCCAAAATGTTGAAGGTGCGATATTATCCAAATGGCACTTTTCTTGCAGCGCGGGTCAGATATAACCCAAGTTACACTTGGCGAAGCATATTAGGAGGTCAAGAGGTGTTAGAAAGAGGGCTGATATGGAGAGTAGGGCAGAATTCAAGTGTACCAATTCGGGGGCAACCTTGGCTGCCAAATAACCTGGGAACCAAATTCAAACGCCTCATTTGCTAGATGGACCAGTTGTAGTTGGCAATTTAGTTGAGGGGGAGAGTGAGTCATGGAATATGGAGATGCTTTGGGCATTATTCGAGCCGAAGGATGTGGAAAGTATTCGGTCAATTCCCATGCACAGATGTTGCAGGCAAGACATGATGATCTGGAACTATTCAAAAAATGGTTGTTATACCATGAAATCGGGTTATCACTTGGCCATGATGGAAAATCGGGATCAACCGAGCACGTCTTCTTCACATTTAATGAAGGTATTGCGAAAATGGATATGGCATTTAAAGGTTCCTTCGAAAGTACGGGTCTTCTTGTGGAAAGTTTGTCATAATTTACTCCTTGTATCATGAAATCGGCAGGGGGTAGACGTCGAGATGGAATGCAAAAGATGTGGGTTAGAATTGGAAACAATTGAGCATTCACTGAGAGATTGTGTATGGAGTACTATGTTCTGGCAAACTTGTACTCAAGAATTCCGGATGCCATTTTAGGTGCTGGTCCTTCTATGAGTGATTTATTGCAATGGGTTTCGACCCATTTGGAAGAAGGAGCAGGAGCTTTTTGCAATGTTGTTGTGGGGCTTCTGGAGGGCCCGTAACCTATTCTACTTTGAAAGAAAAGAGGAGGATCAATCTGCTGTCCAAGAAAGGGTTGCTGTTGTGCTTTCGACTTACCATGCATCGTCTCTGCCTCGATTCAATGGAGGTCGCAGCAACTTCATAGGAGGCACCAGATCAGGGGGTCTTCAAACTTAACTATGATGCCTCAATATTACAAGATAGGGGAACTGGACTTGGAGTTGTGTTGCGTCACTCTACTGGAGTTGTTCTAGCATCGCGTTCGGTGCTGCTACATCAGTAGGAATCGATAGAGATGTCGGAGGCCTTGGGGTGTTGGGAAGGAGTATGTTTGGCGAAAGAACTGGGGATAACTCATTTAGTGATTGAGACAGACAACAATACGCTCTACCATATGATTCGGAAGCATGGGAACAAATTGACGTGTTTTGGCGAAACTGTTTGCCACATTATTGATTTGTTTCAATTATTCCATTCTATTTTTTTTTTTCTCTTGTTAAGCGGTCGGCTAATTCATTAGCCCATCATCTTGCACACTTTGTTTTTCATTTTATTAGACCTATGCAAGTGACTGGTGATGTGCTACAAATCTTGAGTACATTGTTTTACAGGAGATGGATCTCCGTGATTAATGAGAATTTACTTTTACCCCCCAAAAAACTCTCTCTTCAATTTCTAGTTCATCTTGGATGAATTTTAAATCCATCAAACAACCTAGTCATTTATAAATCCATCACTTCTCTCTCATTTATGCATAATGACATTATCACACACATTTCACACACTACACACACCACACATACTACACACACTTCACACACACACACACTCCTACGCCCATACTACACACTACACACGCCCACTACACATGCACACTTCACACGCTACACACATACACTTCACATACTTCACACATAATATTACTACACGCACATACTACACACACATACTCCATGTACATACTACATACACAGTAGTTCACACAAATTACACACATTTTTATTATCATCATCCTTTGAAAAGTATTAGAAAAAAATGAAAAAGGAAAAATTCAAACAATTCAAATCCACTCATTTGAATTTAAACATCAAAATAAGGCATTTGAAATGGCACTACAAGATTAAAAAAAGGGTATTTGTCGCTACTCTTTTGCAACTACTTGTAGTTACAAATACATTAGTAACTACAAAGTAGTTGCAAAAAAACTTTTTGCATCTTACTATAAGTGGCTACCCTATAGTAACTACATTTAGACATATAGTTACTAAAAATATTTTTGTAACCACTCACCCTTTTTTGTAACTACATTTTGTAGTGGCAAGGAACCTTGATTCTAGTAGAGTGAGTAGATATCCAAATACAAAGAACTGAAATTCAAATCATTTGATTCTCAAATCCTTCCATCTAAATGCAACCTAAAAGAAAAACACAGAGTAAACAGTTATATTATGGATGGCGATGGGGTGGGTTCAAACCCGAACTCACATGAAATCCATCTCGGTCAAACCTACTACCAACGTGGTCAAAAGGGTGTTAGCGGACGGGTAAAGGATTTTGCTAACTCCACCCTAACCCGACTTGTGTATAGTAAATATCTAAGTATTTATAATTTTATGAATACATAACACAAAAAAAAAAAAAAGTTATTTTAAAATAGTTCACATCCTCTTCCACCTAGATGATGATACTTTGTTTTAATTTTAATTATTTTTAGGATATTTTGTATGATCTATGAGATATTTATGTGTTTATGTATGTCTTATTTATGCTTATTTTCTGTTAAATGAACAATGAATGTGACTGTTTTGAATTATTTGGCTCTCCCCGTCTTCGTTTATAAATTAAGTTGTTATTTGATATTTAATTTCAGAGTTATATTTAAAATAATTAATATTTAATTTAATTTTATTGCACTTTGAGGTGAGGGGTGGGGGAGGGGGAGGGGGAGGGGGAGGGGGAGGAGGCTAATTCAGTGGAGTGAAGCAGGTTATGAAGTCATGAATTATTTGTTAGAGCATGTCATAAATTTAGAAAAACCCGTTGTATACCCTCCCTACTGACATTCCTAAAAGTTATGCATCTAAATTATTATTTAGGAGCAACTGGGATAAAAGGTCAGTGGAAGGGATTTATAATAGTGTAGAAAATGATGAGGAATGAGGATGTCAAAACGCGCTATCTATGATGCATTCCAAACTGCGGGGGACTTGTTTTCTCTTTTTTTAATATTTCATTTATGCTGAAGGTCAAAGCACAAAAGTCCGCTTCTTTGATCGCTAAATAAATGGCACATGCCCCAAAAATATACCATCATTTCCTTTTATAAAAAAGTATCTACTCTACGACTTGATATTTGGTATTGATTAATAGAGGTGTTAATGGGCCGATATTTGATTTTTGATATTGAGTTATTTGAGATTAACTTACAGAAAGATTAATAATCACTTAAGACAAACAAGTTGAGTTGGAGTTACGCGAATAGAACTCAAACTTGTGTTGGGAAATTACGAACAATACAAATAAAAAACGAACGATAAACGAGAAGCTCAACCAAATCAAAACGAAGACACCAAATTTAACGTGGTTCGCTAACAAATTTTTAGCTACGTCCATGGACAAACGAGATGAACCAATCAATATCAAAAGAGTGCTTACAACATAGGACAAAGACAAATTTGACCCTAAGTCAACTATCCAACTCTTCATCCGAACACACGGAGACAAATTCCAGTATCAATCAATTGATACTCGACCAAAACTAAATTCTCCACACTCTATGACCAAACGACTCTAAACCCGAAAATAGAGTCCCAAATCCAAATTGGATATTCTAGACCAAAAGAGTACCAAGTACTCAACAAATACCAATTCTAGAATATTCCAAACCAACAGACAACCTCTCTCTTGTCTCTCAAATCAAATTCAATGACTGATCATCAACCTATTCAATCAATTGACCAATACCAAATTCCAAAGGCTATAGGACTATTTATAAGCCTCAAAAACCTAATCCTAGACACAAAAGGAATCACCCAAACCCAATCCTAAACACAAGAGGACTCCAACTGAGCCTAAACAACTTAAGCCCATCTGCTGCGCCGCCTGACTTGTCTCGCCCGCGACCAAAAACTGCTCAATGCTTCGAATTACCAGTCGCGGCCGCGACTTGACTTCGCGCCTGCGAACTCTTCACTTGTTCATTTCTCGCCGCGGCCATGACCATATGTCGTGGCCGCATCCTTCGACGCGCCCAAGTCCAACGACATCCAAATCTAAGCCTCCACATCGATGCGAACGTCGATTCAAACCAAACCAGACTCAAGGCACAAATTCCTAACAACTCGAGCTTAATAATACTCACTACTCAGCTTGACAGGTTCGCGAACTTAATCGAACTTGTGTTAAATTATTAATTTCCTCTTTGTAGTTAACATAATTATAAATATATCATACATAATCCTAAAATTAATAAGATGAAACCCTTAGACCTCCATTAAAATTTCAACAACATTTTGTAGTATAATTAACATTTTCATTTGTAATTATTTGTTTTTATCTTTTTTTTTTTAAACTCTTTTTATGTAAATCAAGGTGAACAAAGTCAATCTTGAGTTCAACAAATTTATACCGAATTGAGTTCGAGTTTGAAAAAAAATTAAACGTTGAGTATTTTGATTGAGTTCGAGCTCGAGCCTGCCGGTACTCGATTTCATTCATCTCATTTTCGCCACCATTAACTAGTATTTCTCTAGTGATTGCACCCAAGTTTATTAATAAATTAAAACTTAAATTGAACTAATTATTATGTGATTTAATTATTTGAAATGAAACTATTTAGGCTTAGATGGAATAAATATATATATATATATATACACACACACTTAATTTTGTAAATAAAATATTATATCTAATAAAACTAAGAAAAATATTAAACGCAAGAAATAAAAAACAAATAGTTCAAAAATCAATTCATTCTAAATTCACACGTGGTTAGGCCGTGCGTAGCCTTCTTGATTTATATAAACTCCTTCTTGATCAATCTGAACAACCAACGAAGTTATCACAAATATTCAAGTAAACACAACTATTGAAATATCACATAATTCATAAAAAAATTAAATAATCTTATAAGACGATTAGTTTTTTTATTTATTTAAATAAGTTCATGTTTTTATTTCTATTAAAATGTAATTTATAGTGTTTCAACTTTTTATGAGTATATAAATAGATGATTTTCATTATAAGGTTTTTATTTTTTATTTTTTTAAATCAAATAAAATAAACTGATTAGTTGTATTGAAATTTTTATTTTTTTTCCGATATTCTTATCATAGGAAAATTATTTTTACTAATGATTTTTTATAGCCCACTCTCAATATTAGTATCTCGTTTTAATATATGAAATATGCTTGTTATATAAAAGATCGTGAAAACATAACGATTTAAGATATTGTACGTTAAAGATCTATTAGAGATTATTTCTCTTGTACTTTAGACAAAAAAATTGTTAAGAAAACTAATCAATAGAATTGTGAAGATACAAAAGTTTATCTTTATAAGGATCAAGTATCTAAGTTGAGCCTAGAAAATGTCCAAATTCACAAAGAAAGTAGTGAAAAAAGGCAATTAACTGGTTTAACTTCCATTTTACTTTATATATGCATAATTATTTGTTGAAAAAGGTAAGATACATAATTTAGTAAAGTAAATGATTGATCATATTAACGAAATAAGCTACTCAATAATTTATTAACTTTTTTCAGAAAATTATTTAATTATTTTATTTTCAACTTAAATCCAATAAAAATAATTCGACCACAATATATACAAATAAAACCTAAATAATCAAATAAGAATCAAATTTATTTTTTAAATATACTACATTATTGTTTTATATGTAATATAAGATGACAAATATAAGACTTTGAAAAGATGATATATATACGCGTAAGCTATTTGTATCTAAAAAGTTGGAAATAGCCTCTTTAAGGTTTATAATTATATATAGATTCAAATTTATAACTAGCACTTGTAGTGCATATATTGATTTTGTTACAAGTACTATTAAATATCAAATCTCACTCACGACCTCAGTAACCACCCACCAACCGCCTCTATACCCCTCCTCCTACTTGCTGATTTGATGCTTGCACGTTCCACAACGTGCAACCACTTTACTCAACACCTCTCCCTCCCTCCTTACAATCTTTCATTTTCACACACTCAACCTTTCATTTTCACCCACTTCCCCTCATTTTTTCAAATAGTTTCGGTTCCCTATTCCCTCCCATTTTGTTTTCACCCCTAAAACTGAAGAAGCCTTGTGCTTGGTGGAGCAAAGTCGCCGGAGAAGGACTGAAGAGAGTCGGCATTTTCTTTTTATTTTTTATTTTATGAGATTTTGGCGATTAAAGAAATGGTGAAATCGACCCGCCGAACCATTTTCGACGCAGTGCCCGAGGTAGTCTCCTTCGTTGTTTATGTTAGCGTGCACTTACGTCTGAGTTCAATTCCATAATGTAACATGTTTATTTCTATTTAGTGCTTTTGCGGCTCGAAACTGTTAAATGTGTGCACAAATTTTTTATGTGCGTTTCTTTATTGAGTCGGATGTATATTGTAATTTCAATTTGAACCTGGTAAAAACTGGGGTAGGGGGCATGGTTTTTTATGGGGTGGTTTAGGTTGCTAAATGACAAAAAGTGCTAAAATTAATATGTTTGTACAAATGTGACAAAATTAATATACTCACTACATAATGTGCTACTTTTGGGGGTGATATAAAAGTGTGGAGTTCAACTTCATTGCAACCGTTGCACCGGTAGAATCATAAGTTTCAGCCGTTAGATCTTATGAAATTTTATCCGGGAAAAAAGTACAAATGGTCCCATAACTTTTTACTTTTTTGGATTTAGTCCCATAAGTTATTGCTTTTTCGATTTAGTCCCACAACTCTAGTAATTGCTCAATTTTAGTCCAATTTTGACCCAATATTGACCAACTGACCGGAAAAGGTCACGTGACTTTCACGTGCCGGCGTGGTTTTGGAAATTCCGGCTAAAATGGTCCCATAACTTTTTACTTTTTCGAATTTAGTCCCATAAGTTATTGCTTTTTCGATTTAGTCTCATATCTCTACTAATTGCTCAATTTTTGTCCAATTTTGACCTAATGTTGACCAGCTAACCGGAAAAGGTCACGTGATCTTCACGTGCCGGCGCGATTTTGGAAATTCTGACGACTTATGACACGTGTCGCCGGACTTCCGAGGTGGAATTTTAATTTTTTTTATTAGGAGACCACATCAGCAAATTATTTACCTTGTCAGCTTATATTTTTCTTTTACCTGAATTGAATTAAACTCCAAAAAATACAAATGCAAAATAAGAAAATGTAATATTTTATCGATCTAACCCTTAAATCAGAATTAGCATCCCTTCTTCTTCTTCTTCTTCTTCTTCAGTTCGCGTCCTTCTACAAGAAAAAACTCTAACTTTTCTCTTCCAATCTTTTCTATTAGAAAGTCGCGGCTTCAACTCCCCCAAAATTGGAGAACACATGAAGACAAAGAACCATGTCCCAATCTAGGAATAACTTGCGAAATAGTATTGTGTGTGCGAATTCGTAGCCCTAGCTCTCTTAGCTCAACATAATTGATTACAGCAACAATCAAACAATTAATCAAAACAAGCAATCAACTTGTTTAAAGAACACACTTGTATGCAAGAAAGTTTAACAAAGAAGAAAATATAAAATCAACAAAGAGAGTTACGTGGTTCTCCCTTCAATACACTTGTTGCCCCCTCTATATGGAATGACAAGAAATATATATGTATCAGAGATGGGAAAAAAAACCGCCTTATAGAACAACGGATGAGATTAAATCAAGAAATCGGATCACAACTCCTCAAGTAACAAACTAACTGCTTTCTGCAAACAACAACAGTTGAAAGACCACGGTTTGAATAAAAACCGTTGTAGAAGCTGAATAACAGAAATAACAGAATTAGTTTCCTGAAACAGAATTTAGTTGTTATGAAATCCTCTTCAATCAATTTACACTTAATCCTGAGTTGATAAGCCATATCTTTAACAGTGTGCGACTAAGGTTTGAATTCCCCCATTAAAACCTCTTGGAAAGAAGAAAATGTTGGGCGTAGGTTCTACGGCTGCTCTCACGATACCCGATATGGTTTTTAGTTCTTGCTTCAATTTTATTAGTTTATTCAAGGTTGAATTGAATTAATTGAAACATACTGGATATAATTTTGGCAGAATGAAGGTCATTGTACGAGTTTTAGGTGGATAGATGCACTTCTATGTGGTAGAAGCAAACACATAATGAGAGGGCTCTTGTGAAGGCTTAACGAGAAGAACGCTGAAAATGAGGTCCTGCATAACGCCCGCATGAATCTCGAAGAAATTGTTTCGGTAACCGAGATAGATAATGAGAGAATGAGCTACTCGTTAAAGAAAAAAAAAACAGGTGGAGTTAATGAACAAGGAGTTGGAGTCCATCAACAATGAGTTGATAAAACATAAAAGTCGGCGGAATTTTCAAAATCGCGTCGGCACGTGAAGGTCACATGACCTTTTTCGGTCAACTGGTCAACATTAGGTCAAAATTGGACCAAAATTGAGCAATTACTAGAGATATGAGACTAAATCGAAAAAACAATAACTTATGGGACTAAATTCGAAAAGGTAAAAAGTTATGGGACCATTTTAGCTGAAATTTTCAAAACCGCGCCGGCACGTGAAGGTCACGTGACCTTTTCCGGTCAGTTGGTCAACATTTGGTCAAAATTGGACCAAAATTGAGCAATTACCAGAGATGTGGGACTAAATCGAAAAAGCAATAACTTATGGGACTAAATCCGAAAAAGTAAAAAGTTATGGGATTATTTTGGTTTTTTTCCCAATTTTATCCTGATCATTGATTCAATTTAAAGTATAAAAAAAAGGTTAAATGGTAAATTCACTTACCACTCTTCCCAGTAAGGAATCACAATTTCCCATACACCTTTTTCACTACCTCATTTATTCCTCTCTGTCTCTCTTCCTAATTGGTTGAGACGGGATGTTCAATAACATATCACTCACTTGCATCATCACAGGGAGACAAGCATTAATTGCACATTTTTTATTAGGTTTGTTTTTAAGCATATGTCTATGTTATCTCCATCCATTGTTGATAAAATTTTGAAGTAAAAATGCTTGAGAGCATTGCATCACAATTCAGATTTTTTTATGAATACACTTTCTCTAAGTAAGTTACTCGTGAAATATTTTTTTTGTTTGTTAAATTTTTAATATATAAAAAATAAAACTTCAAATTCTCTGATATTGAAAAAGATAGTAATTGACACTTTGCTTCTATTGGAGTACGCGTCGGTGTCAAACGATAATCGCATAACGACACTATTCCCAAGTAATTTATTGAAGGTAATATTAAATTAAAAAACCTAAGATTATAGTGAAACTACAAAAACTAGAATTAGATTTACATATTACACTACTTCGGATGCCAAGAAATCCCTTATAGCAAATATTTCGAATTTTTAGACTAAAGTAACTTAATTTTTTTTAATATTTAGTTGATGTCTTATTCTTAGTCACCAAATTATAATGAAATCGCAACATCTATCACTAATTGCCTGTAGTATATTTTATATTAAAGTGAAACTTAAAAAGTATAAGATTATAGTGAATTTAAAAAACCAAATTAAGATTTAATTTTTACTCTACTTTGGACGCCAAGAAACTTTTGAAAGCATATTATGAAATTTAAACTAAAGTAACTATGTTATTCTAATACCATTGTCGATGTAACATCCCCACTCATTAGTAGCTTAACACACAACAATTTAGAAATATTATAACAAAATAGACTTGGTGCGCATATACAATTTTATTTTATTTTTGATAAATATAAACTTAATACAAAATAAACTGTTTTAGCTCTCTCTAAAGACAGGCCAAAAATCATTTTTGGTCCCGTAAGTATTTGCTTTTCCAATTTTAATCCCACAAGTATTTGTTTTTTCAATTTAGTCCCGTAAGTGCTAAAATTTTCCAATTTAATGACACTTTTCACTAAAAAACACTGAATTGGTCGAAAATAATCATGTGCAACTCACGTGTCCCTAATATTTGGGAAAATTCGAAGACACTAAGTGACGTGGCATTAAATAGCAGAGTCGGACTTATATACCTGTCAAATTTTAATTCAAAATAAAAAGAATATTCGTACTTGAGAAGGGTCCGATCCACAACTCCTTCTTCCGCCCAAAAACCATGGCGAAGCTGCTCTCTCGCCTTGTCGCAGATAACTCCTAATTCTCGTATTTTTATTTGGGCAATTTTTTGAATTTTTTTTACAAGTTCTTCGAAGAAATTTGGTTCACGTTTTAGGGTTTGTGGCTTTTGGGATGTCAAAATACGCTATTCGAGCTGATGATTAAACTTAAGTATAGTTTTGATATTCTTTTAACTTTTAACATTACAAAAATGTTGTTTCTTGCAATAATAAAACGATACTTATATTTGAATTAATGATGTGGTAAATCTCTTTATTTTGAATTAAAATTTAATAGAAATTTAAGTCTTACACAGTTATTCTTCACTTAGTATAGTCGGATTTCTCTCAAATATTAGGGTTACGTGAGTTGCACGTGACTATTTCCGGCCAATTTAGTGTTTTTCGATGAAAATCATCCTTAAATTGGACAATTTCAGCATTTATGGGACTAAATTGAAAAAGTAAATACTTGTGGGACTAAAATCGAAAAAGCAAATACTTACGGGACCAAAAATGATTTTTGGCCCTAAAGACATCACCAACCCCCCCTTGACATACTTTAGAGACTCAATACGAAGTAACCAGACTATGAGCGCGACAGGTCGTCATCTATGCACACAACTCTCAGGGTTGAAGAAACTCCAACCTCCAACGTAGTATCCCATAGACAGGTTTGCCTACAATGCGAAAACTACATGAGCTAAAGCTCAATAAGTAGAAATCATGCATGAATAGCACAAACACGAACGACAGATGAAATGCCATGTTTTGAATGAAACAATTTCTTGAAACTCTCTCCTCCAGATAAGTTCTTTTGGTGGGAATTGGCTCCCGTCACTGGCACAAACCAAAATATCACTCATTGGCCATACTCGTGACTATCAAGGGTCCCTCCTTCCCCCCCCCCTCCCCCACCCCCTTATAGTCCACCCGAGATATCACTGATGGTTGGGTACGACCAAGTGGCTATCCTCCAGAGACTACCAGGGGTCCGCCTCCTGCCTGCACCCGTAGTCCATCGGAATCCCGTACCTATCATCATAAAGGTGCTGAAGCGGGAATCTCTTCGGGGTGCACGTTCGTCACCGGAAGCATCCCGAAAGACATCATATATAATATATATAACTCTCAATGTGCCCGTGGTGACTAACCCCAAAACATTTCCAACTTCCAAAATTATGTTATTTTGACTTCTTTCATGTACACATACAAATTCTTACAGATGCTATACTAATGATTGATATGCTCATAAATAAAAAACATGTTGACTTTCATCAGCGGAACAAAATACATTATACAAAGATAAGCAGTTGTGCATATCACAATCAATTATCACAACTAGAAGCACAAATACTATGTTCAAGCATTGTAGTTGCAGATGAATTTCTACTTACCTCTTCTTTAATAGCGATTATCGGAGATTCATTATTTGTACACCATTGTGGTAATTTAACATTCCAGGAACGATATCTCAAAATCATAAATCACTTCGTTAACTTTATTCCGTGACTCTATTCAAAGTTACACTCAGAATTATAATCTGAACAATAATTTAAATAGAGCACTACAATGTTGATATTATTCTAATTCAGAAAGTTGTGGTAAACTAGTTAGCTAATTCTAGTTACTGACCAAGTAATGAGATTCATCGTGTTAGGGATCCAAGTAACAAATGAATGCTCAATTAACCTTACTATAAATTTACATAATTGATATTACACTAGAGTTGAAAATTAACTATTTTAGGCCTTTTTGACAAGCATGTATCTTAAAATTCATTAAAAATCATACATTTCATAAAAGTCCCTCAAATTTTAACTACAAACTCCTAACTTCATATAAATGAAACACAGTAAACCAGTTCGCCAACATTTGAAAGGAATGAATTGACAAAAATAATTTTCTAGGATCAAAATTGACAATTTTATACATAAAATTAGCTTGTTTTGTAAAATTCACTAAAAATCATAAACTTAACGAAATATCTTCAAATTTTAATCATAAACTCCTAACACCTTATATTATAACATAGTAAAAGAGTTTTATTCAGAAATTAAACGTATATAAATTTTCAAAATCGCATGTAAAATATGAATTGTGGCGATCATCATATATATAAGACCCCTAAAATGTGTATACTACAATACATAATTTTCCACCACTTAAAACTGAAGGAAATCAACAATATAACACATTAAGCCCTAAATATAAATATAATCTATAAGTTAAGGGTTATATCATTTGACCTTGTTTTGTTACTACAATTTGGGAGTGGAAAAGGAGAAACTGCTACATCATTATCATTCTAGTTATCTTGGTGACGAGTGAGAGGGAGAGAATGAAAGGTGAAGGGGTTGATCTTTTGTTCTTTCTATTTTGAGGATTTGGCTTCCTGAATCAATAAAGGCCGCTATACTGGCTATTTATAGTGGCATGGATGATGGACCAAAGATTCTATGCACCTACTATTTATTATACTCATCCATAATCCCTAATATATTAATTTATCTACATCAGGGAAATATCATATGTGATGTTAAAAAGTGCATTTATAGAGAATAGGAGTCCACGCCATTTTCTCTAGAACATGTTTGATGACGTGGAGTAGGGAGGGGATGGTTACTGTCCTTTAAATGTGTATAGGTGTGAGATTTGATTTTATCTCATATTTCTTTAGTAAAATACTAATAATAATTCATATGTATTGCTAGCACGTTGAACAATCAAATGCTAATAATAAAATTCTGTAGAGATTTAAGTAAAATAGCAAGGAGATTAATAACCCTTAATATTTTGAATATTATACTGATTAATTACTAATGTGTATTATCTATTATATTTTGTATTGTCTGCATAAAAATAATTTATCGAGTACTACAACTAGTTAGTGCAATCTCTTCTCCCATTGTGTTCCAAAAAGTATACCGAAAACTAGGGCAAGAGTTCTAAAATATTTAATCACAGTAAGTGCTTGCAAAGATAATTCCTATAAATCATTGTCACATAATCTATAAAAAAATATTATTCCCGGTTCCCGTTGCAAATTCAACACGTATAATTAACAAAATTAAAATATCTTTTAATATCTCTTGTCTTTTATATTCTTCTTTTGTAAACCGAAATGAGTGATACGAGTGAGCGCGGTCTATAATATATATTTTTAGAAGAATAATTTGCAAGTTAAAGAAATAGGGTTATAGATTGGAGTATTTTACTGAAGTAAAGTGGGAGTTCTTAGGTTCATGAGTGAGACAGAATGGTTAATTACTGGTCCCGGATACAAGTAAAAACCTAATCTTGAATAAATTGGAACATAATCCACAGTCATCAAGGTCAAGTTTGAACATGTTTAGTAAATGAGCCAAATTTTTTTTTAATAAAAAACTAAATAAGAAATTCTAAAATAAACTAATAAACTTAGATATATAAATACCACCAGTAATAATTCAGGTTGTTACATGATGTCTTATTGATATGTCGCAAAATATATCGAAACTACAATGTCTATCACTAATTGCTTATAATATCACTTATACTAAAATGAAACTTTAAAAACCTAAGATTATAGTGAAACTACAAAACCTAGAATTAGATTTACCTATTACTCTACTTCGAATGCCAGGAAATCCCTTAAAGCATAATTTAGACTTTTGGACTAAAGTACCTACATTTTTTTAATATTTCATTGATGCCTTATTCTTAAGTCGCCGAATTATAATGAAATTACAACGTCTATCACTAGTTGTCAATGTTATCGCTTATAATAAAGAGAACTATAAAAAACCTAAGATTATAGTATGACTACAAAAGTTTAAAAGTGAAACTTTAAAAAATGGCAAAAACTCGTATGTGACCGTCACACGGCCGTCACACGGTGTGATGGGAAAAAGTATCACTTTTTGTGGTAAAAGTATCACGTTTATCTGTAAAAGTATCACATTTTTTTAACAAAAAAAAGTATCACTTTTTGTAGCAAAAATATCACATTTATTTGTAAAAGTATCAATGTAGTAAAAGTATCACTTTTTCCTCTAAAAGTATCACTTTTCCTGTAAAAATGTCAATGTTTTCTGTAAAAGTGTATTCCGTCATACGTGTGACCGTTCACACACAAGACTCACTCTTAAAAATTTTAAGATTATAGTGAACCTACAAAACTAGAATTAGATTTACACATTACTCTACTTCGTACGCAAAGAAATTCCTTGAAACATATTTTGAATTTTCGGAATAAAGTAACTATATTTTTTAAATATTTAGTTGATGTCTTATTCCTAAGTCGCCGAATTATAATGAAATTACAATGTCTATCACTAATTTCCTATAAAATCACTTATAATAAAGTGGACTATAAAAAATCTAAGATTATAGTGAAACCACATAAACTAGAAATTAGATTTACATATTACTCTACTTAGGACATCAAGAAATCGCTAAAAGCATAATTAAAAAATTCGGACTAAAGTAACTATATATTTTTAATATTAAGTTGATGCTTTAGTCATATTTCACCGAATTTTAATGAAATCGCAATGTCTATCACTAATTGCCTATAATATCACTTATATTAATGTTAAACCTAAAAAATCTAAGGTTATAGTGAAACTACAAAAAATAGAATTAGATTTACGCAGTACTCTAATATCTTAGGTTTATTTTAAGTTTAACTTGAGTTAGGTTTCACTTTAATATAAGTGAGATTGTAAGCAATTAGTAATAGACATTGTGATTTCACTATAATTCGGCGACTTAGGAATAAAACATCAACTAAATATTAAAAAAGTACAGTTACATTAGTTCAAAATTTCAAAATATGCTTTAAGGAATTTCTTGGCGTTAGAAGTAGAGTAATATCTAAATTTTTTTTTTTAAGTTTCATTATAATACTGGTGATATTATATGCAATTAACAAATTATGTTGTGATGTAATTATAACTTGGTGATTTATAAATATAACATCAACTAAATATTAAAATTGTATAATTCCTTTAGTTAGAAATTTCGAAATATGCTTTAAGGGGCTTCTTGGCGTGTGAAGTTGAGAAAGATGTTAATCTAAATAAAAAGATCAACTAAAAATCCTAGCCAAGTTAGTGTATTGGACACTTAATTTGATAATATAACTTCATAAATATGACAATTGTTAAGGGCGGGAACTTAGAAGTTGGATAAAAACAAAGCCTAATTTAAAAAAATCAGGCCATCAATCAATTAAAATGCAAGGTGCGGGCATTGTTATTGGGTCACCCATCTCTATATATATAAAAGTAAAATGAAGGGCATTTATGTCATTGTAACTTTCCCGCCTAAAATTCTAACAATAATTTGGTAAGTTCATGTTAATTTTGGTAAGTTCATAATCCATTTTTTATGCAAATAACTTTTTTATTTATAATTTATTTTTTATGTGTAATACATCAAATTATTCGACTTTTCACAATGTTCAGTTTGACATACATATCACATATATTATAATGATATATTTGATTTGAAAAATATATTTTTCTAAAATTATTATTGGGGTTATATTTGAGTTTTTATTGCGAATTAGACTATAATGTTGGGTTTAGGCTGCAACTAAAAAGTAATAAAATAATCCTCTGATGAAGAATATTAGTTAAGATGTTTTTAAAGGACAATAAATTAATTCATTTAATTTAACATTAATTTTTAATTTTTTTTACTTATGTTATATCCGAAATAAAAATAATTGTTTAAATAGTGAAATTTACATTTTATTAAATTAAAGGCAAAAACTAATGTTCAATTTTTACAAATAATTTTTTAAATCATTACATTTGTTAATATATATATATATATATATATATATATATATATATATATATATATTATAATAAGAAATATGAAAGTTTTACGCATATGTATGTTTACATATCATATGCATTATTGCGATTATTTTTTTTGCTTCTTCATATTTTTATATAATGTATTTTGTTACAATTATTTTATTAAATAAATTTACTCTTTGTAACCTAAGCAATTTTGATCTCATTAATTCATTTTTATCTTTAAATAAATATAATATATATAACAAAAATGTATAATTTATTTGAATAAATTACTATACCAAATAAAGCTTGAAAATATTCAAATATCTGAAAAACTCGCATACTTTAAATAATCAAATCTACTTTTGGATTTTATTTTGTTAATGCTAGGATTTACTAAAAAATAAGAAGTATATGAGTATATCACCAGGTGAAATGTTACACATTGCAAATGATAATCTGATTTTAGAAAGAAACAATTAATTATTTATAGTTATAACTTGAAAATGATTTAAATATATTAAGAAATCTAGACATATATAAAAGCTACTCCCTTCGACCCAAAATAAAAGTGTCGCTTTAGACTTTTTTTGAAAAACTAAGGATGAGTGGAAATGATAAATATATCCCTACACAATCTATTTATATGTTTTGTGGATTTAAGAAAATATAGTCAACTAAATTAAATATGGTAAGATTTGAAGAATTATGTTTTTCTTTCTTTAGTTGCTAAAATGACATTTTTTTGAACAATTTCATTTTCTCTAAAGCGGTTTCAGACCGGAGGGGGTACAAGTGAGTAAAAATTATAAATTGTATTTTCCCACCAAAATATTTTGTGTTATTTATGGTTATTTGTATAAGTACCAACTTTTTTATTGTTTGTTCATTTTTTTCATTTTGCTCTTCTTTCTAAGAAAATTTATTTTTCCCATTTTTAAGTACCAATAACTTTGTTTTCTTCTTAAACATTTTTTTACATATTATATATGAAATTAACCGTCTTTTTATGATCTCTAATTTTGACATCTATATCACATATTTAAAAGTGTGATATTATATTAAACAAATATATAGTTGTTTAGTGGTTGATTGTTCACTTATTTGGTTAGATTTTAGTAATTATTGTGGATGTTTACTGATGTCATATTTAGGCTGCAAACACGAATTAGTTAAACAATCATGTTAAAAATATATTTTATTTTATTTTTTTAAATAATTTAATTTATTTATTTACTGTATTTACCTTTTATTCTATAAATTAATCTATATCTATACTAATATACATATAAATGTCCGTGTGTGTGTATAATAAAATAAAATAATATAAAATAAAATAAAATTGATTCAAATATGTAAAAAAAATCATAGTTCTGTTCAATTGCAAATCAAATATTTTCAAGAATTTTATTTATGTATGTGTCCCTAAAGATAAGTTGTTATAGCTAGTGTCAACATTCTATCGTTTTGTTTTTTTGTCAACAATTCTTTTTTAATTTTAAAATGTTAACAAGTTTTTTTGTTTCTTAATCGGTTTTACATACAATATATTAAATTAATAATCATTTCACCTTCTTTAAGTTGAATTATATTTTAAGTCTTTTGTGGATTAAACTATGTATATAGTGAATTTGCTTATATAAAAATAAATCAATTGACAAATTTTAACAATCAAATATAAGATTATTCAGAAAGAAAAATCTAATTTTCTTATAAATGATCAATGTACTTTATCACTATATTATCTTTTTTTTTTAATATATTTGTATTTTTTTTCCAACACGCAATTAATTGGACTATTTGTGGTTATACGCATAGTTAAGATTGATAAAGTATGTTTGAGTTTTTAGCAAGAAAAAAAAAATAAGCATTTTTATTTGTTATATTTAATATTTATTTAGTTTTGTCAATAATAATATTTTTTATTCATAAACAATAAGTATATTTTAATCCAAAAAAAATTAAGGGAGAAACGAATATTTACACTATTTAAAATTTTACTATAATATAATTCAAAATTTTAAAATATTTATTTTATCAAGTATACAATATTTACATTTTTAAATAATAAATGTGAGGTGATGTTCAATTTCATCAAGTGAGCCTATACTTTGTAATATGGTGTGTTGGGAATGTGGAACCGGAGTCAGGGAGTGGAGAACCGGCGGTTTAAACCGGGTTTTAGCATCAAGAAGACAAACTGGTCAGAACAAACCGGGTTCGAGTTAGTTTGGGATAACCGTCGTTTGTGACGAAGCAGTTGCAGTTAGTGACGAAGAAAACCGTCACATTTGTCCGGTAGCTCAGCGTAACTTCTTGCAGTTATAACTTCCTGTTCAGTTGCATTCGAGCTTCAATCCATATATCATTGTAAAGCTCTCATTGAGGAGAAGATCACTACGTAGCATAATTCCCTTGTACTTTAGATTAGAGAGAGTATTTAGAGATTGAGTGTTCGTGCCCTAATTTGTATCCAGAATTGGGCATTTCATTTCTTGAGCTAATTCTCTGTAATTGATTGAAGTTCTTAGTGGATTGAGGTGTGCCTTGCCTCCGTGGATGTAGTTCATCTTGAACGAACCACGTTAAAACTGTGTTTGATTCATTTTTTATTCCTGTTCTGCGTGAGCTTCATTCGGCCACAACTCTGGCCGAACAGAAATAGTTTCTTCATACGTTTCTCAAGTTCTTTGGTGTTGTGTGTTCAAGAGTTATTTTCACTAACAAGTGGCGCCGTCTGTGGGAAGCAACTCTCACAGCTTGAAGAAGGGAAGGAATGGCTGGTATGAAGATGGACTTTGAGAAGTTTACAGGGAGAAATGATTTCACACTGTGGAAGATCAAGATGAATGCAGTTTTGGTTCACAATGGCCTTGATCTTGCTTTGATACCTCTTGATTCTTGGGAAGAAAGTGAGAAACCCAAGTTCGTATCAGTGGATAAGAAAGCCCTCAGTCTTATCTTTCTGTGTTTAGGTGATAAACCGCTAAGAGAGGTCTCAAGATGCAAGAGTTCCTTAGAAGCATGGAAGGGGTTGGAGGAGCTGTATCAATCTAAGTCAGTTTCCAACAAGCTGTTCTTAAAGCAGAAGATGTTGGCCTTCAAGATCACTGAAGATAAGGTAATTTCTGACCAACTTGATGAGTTTATTAAGATGGTTGAGGAATTGGAAGACCTGGATGTGAAAATGGAGGAGGATGATAAAGCATTGATGGTGTTAAACATTCTTCCAAAATCCATGGAAAGCTTTAAGGATGCCTTGATGTATGGGAGAGATGAGCAGCTATCTTATGATGGGATAGTGAAGGCTCTGAGGTCTAAATGCTTCCAGACTCAAGATGATAAAGGCATGGTGCAATCTGGAGAAGGTTTGAATGTTAAATTCAAGAAACCTTGGCAAGGGAAGAAGGGACAGAATTCTAAGGACCCCAAGGCAGGAGACTCTAATCCAAAGAAGGGGAATGAATGGGTTGAGAAAAGGAAATTCTTCAAGTGCAAGCAGCCTGGTCACTTGAAGAAGGATTGCCCTAAAAGAAACAAGAAATGAGGAAACCAAGGGGCAGAAACTGCTGCCATTGACCTTCAAGAAGATCCTCCAGAGGTATTAAATGTTACTGAATCAAGAATGGTGCAGGAATGGGTCTTGGACACAGGCTGCTCCTTTCATATGTGTCCACACCAGTCATGGTTTGATGAACTGAAGAGAGAAGATGGTGGAAATGTTCTCCTGGGCAATGACCAATCATGCAAGGTCAAAGGAATTGGATCAGTGAGCATAAGGATGTTTGATGGTGTGGTCAGAATCATCTCTAATGTAAGATATGTTCCTGGCCTTAAAAGAAATCTTCTATCTCTTGGTTCTTTGGTAACTAGTGGTTGTCAGTTTAGCTCAGTGGATGGTTTCTTGCATATCACTAAACATGGAAAAATGGTGATTAAAGGTAGACAGCATAATGGGTTGTTTATCTTGATTGGTTCACCTGTTGTTGGGAGTGTTGATATGGTCTTGAGCAGTTCTGAGCTTGTTAAATGGCACAAGAGGCTTGGACACATAGGAGAGAAAGGGTTGAAGGAACTGTCAAGAAGTGGTGTAATTGGAAACATGGGAAATCAAAACCTGGAGTTTTGTGATCAGTGTGATTTGGGCAAGTCCAAGAAGCTGCCCTATGGAAAGGGTGTTCACACAACTCAAGAGCCATTAGATTATGTCCACTCTGACATATGGGGTCCTGCAAGGACAGAAACTCATGGTGGAGCAAGGTATTTCATGTCTTTGATTGATGATTACAGTAGAAAGGTGTGGATCATGTTGATGAAGAATAAGAGTGATGCTTTTCATAAGTTCAAAACATGGTTGATTCAACTGGAAAATGTCAAAGGGAAGAAGCTGAAGCACCTTAGGGCTGATAATGGATTGGAATACCTCTCTACTGAGTTCACAAACTTCTGTGAAGAAAGAGGAATCAAGAGACATAGGACTGTCCCAATGAATCCTCAACAGAATGGGGTTGCTGAGAGGCTTAATAGGACTCTTCTTGAAAGAGTAAGGTGTATGCTGTTGGATGCTGGGTTGCCAAAGGTATTTTGGGGTGAAACCATTGCTACAGCATGTTATCTCATTAACAGGTCACCCTCATCAGTGATTGGGTTCAAAACACCTGAAGAGGTGTGGAGTGGACAGAAACCAAGTTATGAAGGTTTAAGGGTGTTTGGTTGTCTTGCTTTTGTCCATGTCAAGCAAGACAAGTTAGATGCAAGAGCTCTAAGTTGTGTATTTCTTGGATATCCAGATGGAATAAAGGGCTACAGATTGTGGTGTCTAGAGAAGGGAAATCAGAAGATAATCACAAGTAGAGATGTAAAGTTTAATGAGAATGTGATGGCTTATACTTCAACAGGCTCTAAGGAAGAACTTGATGGTGCTAAGGAGAATGAAGAGATATCAATTCAGGTGGAGCATCCTGCTGAAGATGATCACACATCTCAACAACAACAAGAGAATCTACAAATAGTGATTCATCATCTGAAGAAGAAGAACAAGCTGGACCTTCACAAAATGTGAGAGAATATAGCATTGGAAGGGACAGACCTAGAAGAACAATCAATAGACCTGACTTCTATGGTCAAGCAGGGAGTGTTTTCTTCGTACGATTTCCAGATTCTTTGGTGTTGTGTGTTATTGAGTTGTTTTCACTAACAAGTGGCGCCGTCTGTGGGAATCACAAGAGCCTAGTAGTTTTAAAGAAGCACTAGATTGTGAAGAAGGAGAACACTGGATTCAGGCAATGATTGAAGAGATGGAATCCCTGGAAAAGAATGAGACCTGGACATTAGTGGATAAACCAAAAGGTCAGAAACTTGTGATTTCTAAATGGATATACAAGAAGAAGTTAGAGACTGCAGGATCCAAACAAGTGAGGTTTAAAGTAAGATTGGTGGCTAGGGGCTTTACACAAAGGGAAGGGATTGATTTTAATAAAGTTTTCTCTCCAGTAGTAAAGCACTGCTCAATCAGGTTGCTTTTATCAAAGGTTACTCAAGAGGACATGGAACTACAACAACTAGATGTAAAGACAGCATTCTTACATGGAGAACTCATTGAGAAAATATATATGAAACAGCCAGAAGGCTTTGTTATTCCTGAACAAGAAGACAAACTTTGTTTGTTGAAGAAGTCACTGTATGGACTCAAACAAAGTCCAAGACAGTGGAATAAGAGGTTCAATGACTTCATGATCAGTGTTGGCTTTGTAAGAAGTCTTTATGATAGTTGTGTTTACTTCAACAAGTATTCAAAGCAAGATAAAGTCTTCCTGCTTTTGTATGTGGATGATATGCTGATTGCCAGCAAGAACAAGAAGAGTGTACAATGGTTGAAGGACAGACTTAACACTGAATTTGACATGAAAGATCTGGGAGATGCCAAGAAGATTTTGGGCATAGATATTCTGAGGAACAGAGAAGCTGGAGTTCTTTGGTTATCTCAAAGGCAATATCTACAGAAGGTTTTGGAGAGGTTTCACATGCATGAATCCAAACCTCTCTCCACTCCAGTTAATCTACAGAAGAAACTCACCAAAGAACAATGCCCAAAGACTGAAGAGGAGGTCATACATATGAGCAATATTCCTTATGCAAGTGGAGTTGGAAGTCTCATGTATGGAATGATTTGTAGTAGGCCTGACTTGGCCTATGCTGTTTCTTTAGTAAGCAGGTTCATGTCAAACCCAGGTGTTGAACATTGGGAAGCTTTGAAGCATGTGATGAGGTATTTGAAGGGTTCAGTGAACTTGTCACTGAAGTTTGAGAAGAAAGTGAATGGAAGCACTGTTGCATTAGAGGGATTTGCTGATTCTGATTTTGCAGCAAACATAGACACTAGGAAATCTATTTCTGGATTTGTGTTCACCTTATTTGGAACAGCCATCAGCTGGAGAAGTGTACAACAATCAGTTGTAGCACTTTCAACAACAGAAGCAGAATATATCTCTCTCACTGAAGCTATCAAAGAAGCAATCTGGCTTAAAGGGATTTTGAGAGATTTGGACATCAAGCAAAAATGTGTGGCAATTTACTGTGATAATCAGAGTGCTCTACACCTTGTGAAACACCAAGCATTTCATGAAAGGTCAAAACATATTGATGTTAGTTGCATTTTGCTAGGGATATCATTGATTCTGGTTCTGTGGAAGTGAAGAAGGTACACACATTGCATAACCCTGCTGATTTTCTTACCAAGGGTGTACCTGGGAACAAAGTGGAGCATTGCTCGAGCCTGCTGCAGCTTGAGCAATGTCATGAAGAGCATTAACAGACAAGGCAGTGGTGAGGCAGGAAGAGGCACACATGATTCATTGAGGTGGAGATTTGTGAGGTGATGTTCAATTTCATCAAGTGAGCCTATACTTTGTAATATGGTGTGTTGGGAATGTGGAACCGGAGTCAGGGAGTGGAGAACCGGCGGTTTAAACCGGGTTTTAGCATCAAGAAGACAAACTGGTCAGAACAAACCGGGTTCGAGTTAGTTTGGGATAACCGTCGTTTGTGACGAAGCAGTTGCAGTTATTGACGAAGAAAACCGTCACATTTGTCCGGTAGCTCAGCGTAACTTCTTGCAGTTATAACTTCCTGTTCAGTTGCATTCGAGCTTCAATCCATATATCATTGTAAAGCTCTCATTGAGGAGAAGATCACTACGTAGCATAATTCCCTTGTACTTTAGATTAGAGAGAGTATTTAGAGATTGAGTGTTCGTGCCCTAATTTGTATCCAGAATTGGGCATTTCATTTCTTGAGCTAATTCTCTGTAATTGATTGAAGTTCTTAGTGGATTGAGGTGTGCCTTGCCTCCGTGGATGTAGTTCATCTTGAACGAACCACGTTAAAACTGTGTTTGATTCATTTTTGATTCCTGTTCTGCGTGAGCTTCGTTCAGCCACAACTCTGGCCGAACAGAAATAGTTTCTTCATACGTTTCTCAAGTTCTTTGGTGTTGTGTGTTCAAGAGTTATTTTCACTAACAATAAAGTAATATAAAATTGGATTTAGTTAAAATATTATTCTACTAGCAGACTTCCGTGCATCGCACGGGAGTAATACTAGTCTTAGCCAATGGAAGGAAGAACAAATTCAAAGATGACACAAAACACAAGATATGGAAATGTGAGCGTAATCAAGTGGGAGCCAAGAGCCAATCAAGTGGGAGTTTTGTTATTGGACCATCTATCTTAGTCAATAAAAGAATGACGACACAAACAAGACATGAAAATGAGAGCGTAATAAATGCAAAGGATAAATTAAGGTGCATTAATTTACAAAATAAATTTAAAAAAAATTGAAATTAATTGAAATCCCATTTAAGATTGCAAAAGAGATTTATGCCCCTTGATTACACCGGTGCAACAGTTATACATCCAAATTGTCAATAAGTGTATGTCTTATATATGCTATTCAATATTTTATGACTTTCATAAGTATAGCTCAAACGTAACACAAGTTAGACTATTATATACAAAATAAAATAAACATAAAATTGTAAAATACAAAAAATAAGAACCATAATAAAGAAATAATATGCTTAAAAAATCATAGAAAATAAGATATAAAGAGAAATATATATGTTACATAAAATAATTTCAAAAAATAAAAATTATAGAAAAATAACAAAGTAGAATCAATATGTAATTTCAAAAGTCATATGTAATTCAAATAATATATTTTTTGTTTTTAACATATTAGGAGTATACAATTTCCATATATTTACAATTTACTAACTCTTTAAAATGTGTTTCCATTAAGTGCTTCTACTAAAACTCAGTAATGCAATAATTAAGTACTACAAAAAATAGTTTTTTTGAGACAACAAAAAATGGTCTCAAATAATGAGTATTTATCATAATTTTATTGTCGTCTCAATAACTCGGGAAAAAAAATAAAAAAAACGTCCCTTTTTTACTTTTTCACAATTGCTCCCATATTTATTACCCTTTTCAATTTAGTCCTGTAAGTTGGAAAATTATTCAATTAAAGGTCAATTTTGGCCGACAAGCGAGCTTGAAGTACATGTTGTTGGAAATTGGTTTTAAGATAATTAATGAGTAAGTTCCGACTTTGACCACTTTAAAAGTTGTGGTATTGTTTGTTAATTTTCTCAAAACCGAACTTCGGTGAGTGAGAAATTAATGCAGTTGGCCACTTGCTAAGGTGTTCGTTTGTAGGAGATGGAAGACGCAGTAAAATTTATCCTATTTCGGGAATACCGTAACGTTGTCTAGGTTCGTTGTAAGCAAAAGGAGTAGTAACTCCTACATTGTAAAGACGCATTATGGTGGTAACACCCATATTAAAGAGGATTATGGTGATGTTATTACTGCATTTAAGGTGCTGTAAGATTTGTTGTAACACAAGAATTATGGTGTTGTAACACTGTTGTACCACCTTCTGCAACACCTGCAGTAAAGAGGTGTTAGTGCATTACTACCTGGTTTTGAATGTCTTAGTGACCCTTTAAGGGTGTAATTAAAATTTCAATTTGAATGGAGGATGCATATATAAGTAGTTCATATTTTCTTACAAATAAAAACCTGAAAAATCACGCAAATCCCTTCAAAGAGGCATCTCATAGCATCTCTTCAAAATTCTTGCATCCAAAATCAGTTCTGGAATATAGTACATAGCCCAATTCTTACCACATTTCTTATTCATCGGAGCTTCTGGATTTGTAGTGCTACTATCCAAAAGAAGAAAGTCGTTTTATCTTTCGAAACATTACGTCAAACCGTGAGCAATAGCCGGGACGTATTCATTTTGCGGATAGAGGTCTAACCTCGGGTCGACTTTACCATAGTTATCATTTCGCTGTGTTTCTTAAGTGTTGCAGAAAGTGTTGAAACACCTTGTCCAGAATCTGTTTAGTTTCCAGTACTACAGAAAGTATTTAAACACTCGGTCTTGATTTCAGTACTACACTCCAGGTATTTCCAGAAATGTTACAACACCTCTAGTGATTCCAGAATCTATTTGGTGTTCTTACATAAGTTCGTACAAGATTTTCAGTATCTTTGGTGTCATTTCAATGTTGATTTCCAGAAGTATCTTCGTAATTTTGTGAGGTGTAATAGTTTGATCCTAGAATTAGTTGTTTTTAATTTTGGACCATTAAGAGCCTCCTTTATTGTAGTGAACAAAACTATTAGGTATAAATTGATCTAAATTATAAGAGCTACACAAATTAACAGAAATCCTTGGCAAATCTCTCATAAAGATCCATAATGGGAATCCATAAAATTCCCGTTGAAACTACTACACCCATGAATATTGTTACAATCCACTTTCTGTTCTGACTGCAAAATGCATAATACAAATTAAACAAGGTAATATAATAAAAAAATCACTTCGATGGCTCCAAGCCATCTGTACTTTGGTCTTCAAACTAGGAGATCATCGTAGCATATGCAATTTCTCGTTTGTAGGCATCCCCGTACAATTTGTTCCACACTTCAGGCACAACAAAATAAATAAAAGTTACTAACACCCATCCAAATACCTTCGTTGGCTGCATTTCGACCTTAGTCCTCATTGCTTCGATTTGTTTTGACAGTGCTTTGTTGGCAGATTTCAGAGCTCTAAACTTCTTATCAAGGGGTTAGTCAATCCACCAAAAAAAATGTCACTCAAGATTCTAGGACAATGATTCACGAAGCATTTTAGATACGATTTAAAATCGAAAAGGAAATAGCAAAGGGCTCTTCAGATTCAAATTAGGATTCATGTCGGGTAATTCACAACAGTAAAATTGACGACCAACATTGTCGTCTTTCCTTGAGGTGACAACAGGCGAGCTCACGCGACAGTGGCACAACGGCTGCTTCTGGGAGCTCCAGCTTGAAGTTGACATGGTGATTTCGCGATTTTGTGAGAAGGAGAGGGTTTCATTTTCACCTTTCACTTCTGCAGAAAAACGGGGAGCGTAGAGATCTAGGGAATAAGATGAAGCCATTTAATTTGATTTAACTGTTTTATCTTAGGTGGCCCGCCAACAAGGCATTTTATTAAAAAAAAATGAAAAATAAGCCACATCATCTATTATTTATCACGCGGATCTTTTCACCGGAATCCCCCAACATAGACGACACGTGCTGGTCACTTGCCGTTTTCCGACCAAAATTGGCCTTAAATTGATTACTTTTCCAATTTAAGGGACGAAATTGAAAAAGGTAAAGTTTATGGGACTAATTGCGTAAAAGTAAAAAAAACTATTGGACGAGTTAAAAAAAAATTCCAATAACTAGGACGCAAATAATATATTTGTGACGACAAAAATGGTCTTAAATATTTATCGCAACAACTAGTTCTCTAAAAATAGTCTTAAAATGGTCATAAATAATTTGTAAAGAGATTTACGACAATAAATGTTCACAAATAACTTATTATTAGTGACCACAATTGTAGTTTCGAAAAGTATTATACAAAAGACCTCTTTTATTGTAGTGAAGAACAACAAATTAAAATATTGCTTTTTCTTTCCATTTATAGCACAATTTTTTAGGAAAAAATCAAACATTACTATCTTGTCAAGGTAGTTATAGACTGTTAGTTTTATGTTCTATAACCTCAATAGATTTAAGAATATTTTAAGTATATTAAATTGATGATTGAAGAGATGTTGTACTCCTGATTGTAGAAGATTTGAGCTATGAAGAAAAAAGGAACATTGTTATTTTTATTTTCCTAAAATGAAAGAAAATAAAAAGTAATAGTATAGGTGTAGACTATTCATGACCCATTTTATTTTCAAATTAGCCTGTTACTGGATATATCCATAAATAAATAAAAAGATCCAAACTTGTTAATTCACCCAAAAAATCCAGATCTACCCTTACCATTAAACTAAAGCAAAAGTAAAATGACAAGCAATTAAAAATTTAAAGACTACTATAGGCATTCCAATAAAAGTTTAAAGTTGTATTCTGAAAACATTACTCCCTCCGTTCCGAATGAACTTGCACTGGTCCTCCGGCACACATATTAAGAAAAATTATTTTTTGATAAATGTTGACTTAGTCAAATCCGTTTTTACCTTTATTAACTTATAAAAAGGAAAGGATTAACAAATTAATCCTTTTGTTAATCCTTTCCTCTTAATTTTTTAGGCTCAATCTTGTACATGTCATAGAATCCACCAGTAAAAGCAAGCAAGCCAAAATTTCACCAAAATCGTTCAAATTTCTGGAATAACAGTTTGGTGGGAAAATTTTCCCACCAGTAAATTTTCACTCAGTACTCTAAATGCTTTACGTTTTCAGCACAAATGTTCAAAATTTACAATTCCCTCTTAAAATTGAAAATCCTAAGTAAGAGTCTATAAATACTGCATTAAATGTCCCCAAAACACACTTCAACTTCCAGCAACAACAACAGAAACTCATTAAAAAAAAAATTCATGCAGCAATGATTTGCACAAATACTGGAAAAAAAACTAGCTCCATCGGACTAGATCCAGATTGCTCAGTTCTTAATAGCTCACAACACATCAGGTATTGTACATCATGGCAAAATAAAGGAAGCAACTACATCATTTGGAGTTAGTCGTCGAACAATTCAATACATATGGGAGGCTACAAGAAAGCAAATGTTAGAAGGTCTAGCAGTTACATTCAAGCCCCAAAAAGACGGTAACAGGGTGATTGAAATAGAGTTAGATGTGGAGATGATTAAAAGCATACCCTTTTCAAATAGAGGCACCATAAGAAGACTAGCCAAAGGCTTAAATGTGAGCAAAAGCAAGGTAGGCAAATGGGTGAAAGCCGGTTTGATCAAACCTAACACAAATGCCATCAAACCTGATTTAACAGAAGCAAACTTGCTGGAAAGGTTGAAATACAGTCTAAGCCCAGTGCACTTTGACCACCAAACAAGTACAATCATGTATGACTCAATGCACAATGTAATTCACATTGACGATAAATAGTTTTACATGCAAAGGTACGTGCACCGAAATAGCATATAATTGGAAGGTGAAGATGACCCATATAGATCATGCAAAAGCAAGTGATAAATCTCTAAAGTTATGTTTATGTGCGATGTGACAAGACCACAATACTCAAGCCTAGGTGATCTTTTGTTCGATGGAAAGATTGGTATCTTTCCATTCACAACATAAGTACCGACTCAATGCAACAGCAGAAACAGAACAAGAGGAACACTAGTTACAAAGCCAATCGACCCGATAAACAAACAAATCATCAAGGAATATATTTTGCAACATGTACGTTTTTTAGCTATCAGAAATAAAGTCATCATTTAGCTAGTTAATATAGTAAGCCTCCAAGATGTGTTCCTTCAGCATTAACTGTTTTTAGAACACAAAGGTGACTTTACATTTACATGTGGGCACATTTGGGCAGATCATACCAGCAATTAAAGCCAAATGGCCACAAACAACAAGTAAGAATATCATAATACATCAAGACAATGCAAGCCACATATAAGCAACTTTGATGAAGATTTTATAAAGGCTGCAACAGAAGATGGTTGGAATATTCAATTAGTTTGTCAGCCACCTAATTCACCGTATACAAATGCGTTGGATTGGGGTTTTTTAGAGCCATTCAGTCACTCCAAGTGGAAACTACAGCACACACTGTTGAACAGTTAGTTGGAAATGTGCTTAAATCTTTTGAAGATTTTGATGTAAGCAACTAAGCTTACAGGCTTGTTTGATCGAAATAATAAAGCTGAAGGGACACAATGGCTACAAGCTTCCCCATTTAGGAAAATCGGCCTTAATCAAGGAGGGAAAACTGCCCCTATCTCTAGAAGTTGATGAAGCAATAGTAAAGGAAGGTATAGAATATATAATGGTTCAAGACAAGCACAAGGAACATATGAAATCGGGGTTAGATGGCTGATCTAGGCTATGCTTAGTCACTGTTTCAGTCTTTTTTTTGTGCATTTTGGGATTGTGTTTACAGTTTAAACACATTGAATATGTGCATTTTTTTTGCTTAAGTTGTAAACATTCACATGTCAACTTTTTATTCTACAGCGAATGGAGACTTGTTTATAAAAAAAATGTCATTTTATTTTCAAAAATTTTTAACCCTCAGAAAAGCATCACTGCGACATTTGAGGAACCTAGTATGCAAGTTCATTCAGGATAGAGAAGGGCTACAACAGATAAAAAAAGAACTGGACAGCCAAAAATAGTGCTACCAACAGTTTTTTCTTTCAATTTTTTTGCACAAATTAAAACTATCAGTGCCAATATTAAGGACATCATTTAGTATGCAGAAATCAAAACCCAAGAGCAGCCGTAATAACAACATAATCAATTGACCAAAAAAACTGAATAGCAAAAAATATTGCCACCAACACAGTTTTACTCAAAATTTCTGCACAAATTAAAACTATCAGTTCCAACAACAAGGGACATCATCTAGTATGCAGAAATCACAACCCAAAGCATCAGTAATAACAACACAATCAATTGACCAAAAAAACTGGATAGCAAAAAATATTGCCACCAATACAGTTTTTACTCAAAATTTCTGCACAAATCAAAACTATCAGCTTCAACAACAAGGGACATCATCTAGGCTGCATAAATCATAACCCGAGCCGCATTAACAACAACACAATTAAATAGCCAAAAAAACTGGATAGCAAAAAATTATGCCACCAACACAGTTTTTACTCAAATTTTCTGCACAAATTAAAACTATCAGCTCGCACAACAAGGCACATCATTTAGTCTGCAGAAATCACAACTAACGAGCAGGAGTAACAACAACACAATCAAATAGCCAAAAAAACTGGATAGCAATATACATATTCCCACCAAAGACGGTTTTTACTCAAAATTTCTGCACAAATTAAAACTAACAGCTCGCGCAGAACAAGGCACATCATTTAGTTTGCAGAAATCATAACCCACAAAAAGGCCCATCATATTGTTTGCATAAATCACAAAAACAGCAGCAGTCGCAACAGAACTAGCAATCGCCCCAAAAAACTGGATAGCAAAATAAATCGCCACCAACATAGTTTTTACTCAAGAAAAGGAAGGTAAAGAAAACGTAACCTTTGCAAGAACAGGAAATCATATAGTCAAAGACTCGCTGAAAAATCTCATTTTCTCCTTCGAATCAAGCCACTCGTTCACCAGCTCCACCCCAGAGGCTAGATCTGCAGTTTCCCGAACAAAAAAACACACTTGCATAGGGGTGGGGTCAGTACGATATACCGAAATTTTTAACCCGTACAGAAAACCGCACCGAATTTTTCGGTAAATACAAAACTCATACCGATACCGTACCGAGATTTTCGATATACCGAGTTTTTGGTATACCGAAAACTGGCACGGTATCGGTACTATACCGATTCTTACCGAAAATTCCACTATATCTAAAACAGTCGCACATTTATTTAGTTTTTTAGAAACAATCACACAATCTTGAAACAAACCAAATTGATCTTTTCACTAAAAAATAAAGAATTTGTAAAAGATAAAAAACTATTACACTCGAATATACACGCATTAATTCCACAATCTGATGCACCCTGTATATACATACATATATTTCAGTGTCTGATGATATAGCAAATGAGATTAAATCTTTGCATTGGTAAAAAGATCTCATTAAGATGAATTTTGAGATTTTGTTGTTGACTTCACCGCGACTTAAATTTTTTTGCATAAAATCCACCGAGAAGAGAGATCTGAAACTGGAGAAGAGAGGTATGAAATTGAAAGATCTGAAACGGAGACATAGATGGGGAAGCCGCCGGTACAACTTCGTCGCCGGCCAGGTTAGAGAGTCGTGTCGTCGATAGATCTTCATTGTCGGCCAAGCTTAGAGAAAATATGGGCAGTAGAAGATTAGCTGGGCAAGGTTACAGAAGGAGGCGCAAGATTGGGTGGGGTGGAGAGAAAACCCTAGATCTAAAAATGGAGGAGCCACTGAAGAAAAGAAATAAAAATGGATTGGAATAATATGGCTCTTTGATTCAACTGATGAAGTGGGCTGAAAAAGATGGGCCGTATAATAAGTTAGCCCAATAGTTCCCATGAAAAGGAAAAAATACCAATACAATCGGTATTTCGGTATATACCGAAATACCAAAACTTCAAGATTTCTGATACCGTTACCGTACCGAAAATATTCGGTACGATAACATACCGTACCGAAGGTATACCGAAAATTTCGGCATTTTCGATATTTTTCGATATGGTATGTGCAGTATTTCGGCATTTCGGTATTTTTCCCCACCCCTACACTTGCATGGAGGCGAAACACAAATCATATTTCAGATCTGGTTCCTTTTCCTCGAGGAAAGGCTGAATCGCCATCAGATTCGAGGATTCAAGAACATAAGACACCTCAGAATCGGAAACATAGGTACCTGACATAATTGATTCTTCGCAAGAATAGTTTAACTCAGATCTAAACATTATGTAGTAGAGAAGTTGATAGTAGATTTGGGATGGAGGGTGAAAGGGGAGTCTTTTCGGTGTTTGAACGGAGAAAATGGGAGCGGCGCAGGGAAGAGAGAAACCAACATCTAGGGTTTCTGGTTAGAGAGAGAGTGATTGAATACTGAATTGGGATAGTGGGTTGGGGTAACATAATGGGTGGGTTGGGCTGGGGTAACATTAGTTAATTGGAAAGTGAGTTAAGTTAATTTGGTTGTTAGATTGGGTTGTTAGTTTAATTTAAGATATGATTAGTGATGACAGATTTGTAATTATGTGATTAATGTGGATAAAGCTGTAAAATTTTATTTCCTGAAATGAAAAGTAAGCAAAAAGGGTGAGACACCTCGATTAGGAAAGTATGCAAATTCATTCGGGACGGAGGGATCATTAATTTTGTTCCGGAGCATCATATCTTAGGGTACTTCTATAATACACCTGGTGTATTAATACACCTGGTATTATTGTCCCTTGGATTGAGATGTTTTTTTTTTCTGACCATTTGATCTAGAATACCAAATGACCGATTACCTACTTAATGCGGTAAACAATGATACTTCAATAGGGTCAAACCTATTCTGATTCCTAGAGTTTTCCGTCCCTTCTCCGCTGCCATCTCTGATCTCTCTCAGCCCATCCCTTACCACCTCTTCTCCACCGCCTTGCTCATAGCCAAACCTCTCCCATCAGCGCAGCTTTTTTTCATTTGTCCTGTGGACACTTTTTTTCTACCAGAATAGGAGTTACCCGATGGCCATGGATAAGATCCGTGAGACGTGAGTAAAAAGAAGGCCATAGACTGCCCAATTTCCGTAGAGTGTCGCCGACGAAACGAATCTCCAACCCACGACTGATTGGGAGAGGACACGCTGAATATCCCACGCTACTCCGTCGTCGTCGGATTGCAGAAGAAAGGAGAGGTGTAGATTAATGCTATGAATTTTGATTGAGGAATGAATGAAAAGGGTTAAGAAATTGGGAATGGGATAAAATCTTGAACACATATCTAACAATTCCCCTTTTGTCATTTCTAATTAATATTAATATTTAATATAATATAAAAAAGGAAATGAAACTTATAACACTTGTTACCTGGATAGCAGGTAAAATAAGAATGATTTGCAACTTGCTATAGCAGGTCAAATATTAGGTGTATTAATATACCAGGTGTATATAGAAGCATCTCATATCTTATACTTTGTATGATGTATTTGTATTTAGTAAAAACAAAAAAAAAAAAAAAAAAAAAGAAATTATTGAGGAGTGAAAAAGGAAAAGGAGAAAAGAATACAAAGGTATTGATGATTAAATGACATTATGTTAGTATTGTATGGTAAGAATAAAGTTTGATACATAAAGGAAAAAAGGTTCCTTCCACAAACTGAAAGGCAACATGATAATCATCGCTGGTCCAACTAATTAGCACTTTTATTAGTTAGTATTCCACTAATTTGAGTGGGCATCAATAAATTCGGGCAACACGCGTAGCGTAAGTGTGTGTGTGAATGGCATCAGCATCAATTCTACTATCAAATCTTCCCCTTCACAAAACCTTCCCACCATTCACGGAACACACCGTCTTTATTTCATCATTGCCACCTCTTCCACAATAACACTCTAACATCTCCCTTTCTTTTCGGACACAAATTTACACATTTTATGCTTCCCGAATTATTTAATATAAATTTTAATTGCTCTTCTTTCTCCCACAAATATACATGTTCCAATAATCATAGCTCCTTTCCTCTTTTATTCACTACCCCTATTTAATGTTCATATTATAAATGGAACTTGGAAAAAAGAAAGAAAAGAAGATAGAGAAAACTCAACCAAAGGACATCAACTCTTCAAAAGACAATATTAAAGGGTCTATCTTCTTGTTATGGACGAATTAAGTATTTCGAACTTCTTATTTGAAGTTTTCTTATATTTACCAACTGCTATTCAAAATAGGTAAACTAAATTAACTAACAAAACCAAGAACGTAACACTTCGGATCACATTAAATTAACATGCACATTCCCTCTACTGTTATTATTGTTATGAAAATAAAAATAATAATAAAAATCATTCCAAGACTTTAATTAGTAGCAACATGCCATATAAAAAGGGCAATGGCTTAAATCTTTAACAATAAAACGATGAAATTCACAAATGTAGCATTATTAAATAAATTATAAAGCAAAATAAAATACAATCGGGACTTCAAACAATTTAGGATGACATAAAACTTGGAAGTAAAACGTGGGTTAGTAGAATAGTTGCATGACTGGAAATTACGATATTAAAAAAATTTGTAATATTTCAAAATATATCACATATAGTATAATAATATATACAAACACGTAATATACACATCTGCAAATTGCAATTCATCAACGCTACTAAAAAATATAAATGTAAAAGTATAATATAAGGAATAACACAATGAATTCCAATCGGGAATCAATAGTCAAAATGAGAACACGGTCCAAACATAGTCAACACGCTGCAAAATATAATCAAGCCCTAAAGCATATTAAATGGTGGTGGTGGTGCTGATGGCTGTCGTGATGGTGGTGGTGGTGGTACGACGCCGTGGCCTCTTTATCAATGATACCCCTAACATGACAAAACTCCTCAACGTGGCACGGAATATTGATCGGACCTTTCTGATCGAAGCCGTACTCCTCCTCCGCCTCCTTCAGCAACTGCAGGAACAGCGGGTGGTTCACGTACCCCACCGGAATTACAAACCGCTGCTGCTCCGCCCCTTGCCCCACCGTTATGGCGACGCAACCCTTCGGAATACCCCTCCTCCCGCTGCCGCTGCCGCTGTGGTGGAAGTGAATTTGCGGCATATGTAGATGAAGATTGAGGTGACCGCTTTTATCTCCGATTCTCATGTTGATATGGCGACTTAGTGAATGAAGATTAAGAAAATGGAGAAATCGAAGAGAAATGAGACAGTAGGTAGGGTTTAAGACTATAAAAAGAGAGAAAAAGGCCAGGGATCGGAGGCCGAGATGGCGAGATTGAATAGGGTTAAAGAAGAGTCGGTTAAAGATTTGGGGATATTGCTCATGATATATGATTTTCCTAAAGCATATGAAATACTAATTTTGAATTGAATGTTGAATTCCAGAAGAGGATATATATAGAGAGAGGATTGGAGAAGGGAATGTGGCTCCTGGCTTTGCTGTAAAAGTTGATTATTTTATTTCTTAACTTATACGCTAAGAGGGGTGGGATGGGAAGTTGCTTCAAACGGATATGCCGTGTCAAACCCAAGATTGTATTAAAATTTTAGTTTATCACAATATTCAAGTTTATTACGTGAACTATGTATTTATTTATGGTTATCTCAAATTACTACTACTATTATATTATATTTCCTCTTTGTCAAGATTAATTTTCTATTTTTGTAATATTTTTTATTTAACTCAATAATCATACAACTTAATAAAACAATCAATTCTACCTAAATTAGCCCTGTTTATTTCTTAGTTTAACTCATTTAATTATATCTAATTTATTCTTGGAAATATATATTTTAAACTAAATTTTACTAATAAAAATAAGAATTTGAGACTTGGAGAAAAACTGTTTTAAGAACAAACCAAATTTTAAAATACTTATTTACAAACTTTTCGATAACTATCATTTGCAATATACTTCAATGCATTACCTTCATTTACAAACATTTTAACATTAACGTAGAAATGCATTACCTTTATAATTTTTTTTAATTCAATGTACACGAGCAAATTTTGGGTTCTTATCTCTAACATGGAGCTTAAAATTGAGATTTTAACCCGCCCAATTACATACATGCAATTGTACTATTTTTTTACATTTAATTAAATGATACGACAATGTTTAAGCATTAAATATAATTATTAAACATTAACAATTTTATTTAATTTTGGTTTAATAAATATTGTATAACTACATTTCTATAGTTGGAATCTCCAGAAACTCGATTTCGAGCTCCCCATCAGCAATTGGAGCTAAAAGTTTATTCTAATGCATTTAAGTAAAAAAATAATAAAGATTATAAATTTCTATGTTATGACAAGAAACTTTCACTTTCTATTTTTTTCAAACTAAGGGCCCGCTTAGTTGGGGGGTTTAGGGGTAGGGAATGGGAATAAATGATGACTCATTTTCATTTATGATGCTTGTTACATACTAAAAAAGTTAATCATTACCCTCTTTTCCTAACAATTCCCCCAATTTAATTCTATACCATGATTGACCCGTCATTCATACCTATTATTATTGCCATGGATGATTTCTAACTAAGCGGGCCCTGAAAAGTATATCAAAATATAACTTTTATTTTAAGATAAAAGGATGTTTCGTTTGTTTTATATTATTTCTGGTTAATCTTAACTTTATACATACGCGCCTTAAGATAAAAATGATATAAAAGTGTATTTAGTGGACGTGACTTTAAATTATAGAAATAGGACATTATTAATTGTTTTTTTTTTTTTTTTGTTTAATTTTTGTCAAGTATATTGAGAATTAGGAATGGAGAATGAGTCCAGAGTGGGAAATTGGTGTAAAGCCTACAACATTTTAATTACAAGAGTGATGTTTGTGGGTCAATGACATTATTCCTTGTTGTAGTTGAAGAGGTGGACAAAATAGCAATAAAATAGGTTTCAAAGGGCCCCAATGCAGCGGTAAATTTGCATATTCATTACTTCCCTTGCCGCTTCATACGCGACGGAAGGGGCAACCTATTTGACCAAGTAAAAATCCAGACTTCTCCATATTTAGAATTAAATATTTCCTTGCATCCGGCTAATTTTTTTTACTTTTCATCTCGTTTCATCCCACTTAACTTTTTACAATCTTTGAAAAGAAATTTCTCTCACAATCTCCACACCCAATCTCCACTTTTAAAAAAATCAAAGAAAAAACAAAATCTATTTTTTCTTAATATTTGTGCCCGCTCAACTGTGAAAAGTTAGTTGGGACGGAGGGAGTACCTAATTTCTTTCAAATTATAGGAGCAGTAGTAGTATATATGACTAGGGATGACAAAAACCCCGCGGGGACCGGGTCCCTCGTTGGGACCCGAAAATATTGGGTCGGGGATTCCCCGAAAAAGCTGGTGACGGAGATGGAGACGGGGATTCCCCGAGATTCTATGAGTGGGGATGGTATGGGGATGAGAATCGTACTCCCCATCCCGTCCCCAGCCCCGCACCCGACTCCGTATAGGCAAAGCAGGGATTCCACATTCCCCATTATTATATATATATATATATATATATATATACACACACACAAAACACACACAACTTACAGTATTACTTCATTTTTAGTTAAAAAATATTATACATATATATTTATTGACTTTTGACATGTTTTGGGTTTGGTGGTTGTATGTTATAACTTTATTATTCTTTTTGTCTAAAAAGATTTGAAAAAAAAGAAGAAAAAAGAACACGGGGAACCCGAATTTCCGTGGGGACACTTTTCCACCGAATGGGGATTCTCCATCTCCGACCCAAGTTCTCCAAGCGGGGAATTTAGCGGGGATGGAAATCGGGTTAGGAGTTGGGGATAGGGACGGAAAGGTCAATACCAGCCCCGATCTCACCCATTGCCACTCCTATATATGACATTCCTTCCGGATTTTTATCAAAAATATATACACATATATTTTATCACGTAAGTATGAAAAAAAAAATAACATACAGAAAAAAGAGAAACAATCAAAGAAATTTTTTTATTTTTTATTTTACCTAAAGTTGATTGGTTCAAATAAAGTTGGAGGGAAGAAAACTAAAAAGGGAAAGATTCTTTCTTCAGCAAAAAAAGGATTTACATTGAGCGCGGCAAACTCCAAGAAACAACTTTTGAGCATCTTAATTATATTTGATTCTCCAAAATAATTGGAAAGAAATATTATGACATACAAAGATTTACTTGGCCATTGATTTTCTATTCCAGTAAGAGACCAGAGGTGGTGTTTGTAAACACGACACACCAACCTAAAATTACTTCTGACAATTCAAAAACGATTTTAGAGTGTTTGAAAACTCTTCAAATTAATTGTCAGAATCACTTAAAATCTGATTTTAAGAAGCTGCTATCACTCAACTTCTATCAATTTTTTTGCTTTAAAATTACTTTATTTTCAAACAATACCAAATTCTGATTTTTCTACAAAAATCAATTAAAATCACTTCTCTAAAAGCACAATCATTTGCAAACACCCCCTCTATATCCTACCTATAGTTGGGGCATCTCTCAACTTTAATAGTACCTCCATTTTTTTTTTTTATTTGTCATTCTAACTTTTTATATAAAAATTAAGGGGTTTAAGGAGTTGACAAATTAACCCTACACTAATTTCCTTAAATCCCTTAATTTTTTTAATCATTTCTATATATTGTTAGCACTTTCCATAATTATAGGATTAATATTGTAAAAAAAGTGATAAAAAAGTTAGAATGACAATTAAAAAAACGGAAATAGTAAGTTTTAATGTCCAATTTATCCGACTCTATTGTAATTTAAGAAAAGCGAGAATTTCACTACTATAAAAAATATTTACATTGGAGATGGAAAAAATTATTTCTACTGACATGATCTTTATCCCGAAACTAAGATAACAATATCTTTCAGACGAAATATAGACAAATTATGTTTGTCTTCCACATGCGGTTGTTATTTCGTTATTAATCAAACAATAATAGTGAAAAAAATTATATTATTTTCTGTTACTATTTTATTTATAATTGAAAAAATTGGTAAAAATGTCCCGTAACTTTACCCTAATTAAGAAAATATCCTTTAAGTTTGACACTTTTTAAAAAATGTTTTCTAACTTACAAAAAATTGATAAAAATGCCCCGTGACCGGCTATTGCAAGTTACCCATCAGGTCATTCATGAGCAGGCTGTTTTTTGCTTATGTGGCACTTAATTTTTTGACTTTTTTTTTTGTGTTTTTCCTGCTTAGTCACTTATTAGGATGGTAAAGAAATTAATATATATATATATATAAATTTAATATAATATTAAAATTTAGATATAAATGAGGATTAAATTTATATAATATTTAAAAATTCATAGTTTTAAATTCTAATCTGAAAAATTATTTTAATAAATCTTTAATATATTATTTTGAATTAATATAGATTGTAAAATATATAAAATATTCAAAATAAATTATATAATGATTTAAAAACAAGAATATATATAGATATATGATTACTAAGATCTTTGATATTAAATTAAATTTTTTAATTTTATCTATAAAATCAATAAAATTATTTTAGTAAATCTTAAACTAACTTGAAAATTTTTTAAATTAATTTTTAGAAGAGTCTGAAATCTTAAATTATTTTACACTCCTATATCTAAAAACAAATTATATAATGATTTATAAAAATTAGTAAAAGTATATATCTAATAATTATCTAAAATTATTTTATATATCTAAAAATTATCTTAAATTATAAAAACCTAAAAATTATCTTAAATTAGAAAAATCTAAAGATAATTTTTTAAATATATAAAATAATTAAGATTTAAGACTCTTCTAAATATTAATTTACTTTTATAAATTAATTTTAAAAATTTTCAAGTTACTTTAAGATTTACTAAAATAATTTTACTTATTTTATAGATAAAATTAAAAAATTTAATTTAATATTAAAGATTTTAGTAATCATATATCTATATATATTTTTGTTTTAAACCATTCTATAATTTATGTTGAATGTTTTATATATTTTACAATCTAGATTAATTCAAAATAATATATTAAAGATTTATTAAAAGAATTCTCAGATTAGAATTTAAAACTATGAATTTTTAAATAATATATAAATGTAACTATCATTTATATCTAAATTTTAATATTATATTAATTTTTATATATATATATATATGCATATATATATATTTTTTTTAATTTCCTTACCATCCTAGTAAGTGACTAAGTAGGAAATACACAAAAAAAAAAGGTAAAAAAATTAAGTGTCACATAAGCAAAAAATAGTCAGCTCATGGATGACCTGATGGGTAGCTTGCAGTAGCCGGTCACGGGGCATTTTTATTAATTTTTTGTAAGTTAGAAGACATTTTTAAAAAGTGTCAAACTTAAAGGATATTTTTACGGGATATTTTTACTAATTTTTTCTTTATAATTTTTTTTTATTTTAGTATAAATTTTTTATATAGAGAAATTTGGTGAAATTTGATCAATAATCAATGACATGAAAATGACTTGAGCAAATAAGTACAATCAATTTCTAACTAAAATTTTATTATAGTGTGTATGTATGTTTGCTTGTTAAATATTTTCCCATAAATCTGAGTCGTTGGATTCACGGAGGGAAAAAATTAGGTATATTACACATTGGGGCAATCTGACCTGGAGCCTCAGTAAAAGGCGCTCCTCACGAAATTGGCCCCATGCGTAGAGTATATATTTTCAGTAAATTAGAATCACACATCGTGCAATGCACAATTTAAATTATATATTTATTTTAAAAGATAAAAATAAGATTAAATAATTAATTTTTTTTATTAAGTAAATAAAAGAAATTTATAATTCTAGAGGAAGATTAGTATATAATACAATACAATGATCGATGTATTCACCATATATAGGGGAATATATTCTTGCATCGGAATAATATTTTTACTATATAATGATAATCCATAATTTTCCTAATTTCAGCAAAAATATTATATATTCCTTAATTAGTGAATAAGCAGAAAATGCGTTTTATTTAATAAACCGGTCAATTAAAATTGAAAATCGTAATTTCCACTAATAGTAATATTTGTTTGGGTGGAAAAAATCCTTAGTTTTTATTTTCGATGAATTTTGTTATTATATTAAGTGTAGATAAATAAATAATTGGAAAGAAAAAAAATATTCTTAGTTATCATGCAAATCATTAAATACAAACTCCAAAAAAAAAAAAAAAAATATAACTATACCAAACACACGAATTGGTTGGACTAAAAGAAAAAAGTGTAAGACTTATATGCAACAAATATATAATTACGCGATATATGAGCAAGATTGAATGAAGTAGTAAACTCTGAATTTCATCCACTACCTATCCATTGTACATAGTCTAACATTTCCGTTGCACCGTAACTGCTAGCACATTAAGCAAAGAATCCGAATAAATACAAACACTAGTATATCCACACTCTTAACAAAATCTCAACGCATGCACTCTCCAACACCCTTAAGTCACCACCCAGGATACCTCCCTAGATGACACTCAATTGTCATTAACTCACTTTGATGCCATGGAGGACAAAACAAACACTATAACATCCGGTTTTTGTATCACAAGCCTACATTCACCTATTGTGGTTGTTCATCGTAAATTAATCATTTTTTGAATGATCTACAAATGTATTATATTTTGACACAATAAAAGAATTTTATTTATCAAAATTTCTTTAAAATGAGGATGATAATGGAAAAACGTGTAGTATATATGTGTGTGGTGTTGAATTGCATGTAGTATGTGCTATTTTGTCACAATAAAATGATTTTATTTATCAGATTTTTTACTATTAACAAAAAAATTGTAGTTATAACATTCACATTGAAGATCGTAACGACCCGTATGCTTCGACCTTATTTTGGCTTAATTTTCACATAACATAGATAGTTCTCACGGCCCATTACTCATAAGTCATTAGAATATCCCGTACCTTGAAATCGAGTTTATTGCACATTTTCCCACACTCGAACATAAAACCTCCAGACATAGACCTCAAGTTCTCTGAGTGTCTCTTGTTCGATTGTGGGGAAGGCGAAATAATCCCACTTTTCGGGTTTGGGGATATTCTTATGAGTAACAGGCCGTGGGGAATTTCTATGTTATGCAAGGATTTTCATTCTATGGGCTTATTTGTCTACGTGATGTTAACATCTAACCGCAACATTCCATAGACTACATCCAACTGGTTATATGTTATGCTCGACGGACAATAGATTTACTATGTTGACCAGCATTTATGTTACAGTATGTTGTAGCCATTCGTTAACTATTGCTAATTTGTATTTAAGGTTGATAAACTAGGGGGGATTACTCTATTCTATGGGCTTGTTTGATTACTTTAAATGTTGGATTGTGATGTTAGTATATAAGTGCAACATTCATAGGCCATATGCAATTATATGCTCTAATATCAACAAGAAAATGCATTATTGTGTTGGCCAACATCTATTTACAAATTGTTGGAGTCATTCGCTAATTATTTCATAAATTTTATTTAAGATCTACAAACTTATCTCTAGCATGTGATTTGCTCACCCTATTTCATATTATAGTTTCTACAGGTTTTTGGAGTCAATCGTGGTACAAGAAGGCAGTAGAAGTCAAGGAGAAAAAAATTACTTTAAAATTTATTTAGGTCAAATTAAAATTTGTAATGATTATTAACTATAAAGTTTGTCTTTTACTGAAGTTCTAATATTCATAATTCCAAGTCAAGTTATAGAGTCCTTTTTCAGTTACAGTTTGGTATACTAAATAATTTTTTATTTGTTTTATTCAACTTATGTTTGGGTATTTTACAGAATTATGCTATTTTATTTTCAAATACGTCTTTTTAATTGTGTGATGCAACTTACATTCTCTAAAAAAAAAAATCTGATGCAATGTTACGAAAATTAGAGTGTGATTTTTCTTAGTACAAATTCTAAAAGGAATAGGGCTCGGTGGAATTTAATACTTGATCAAAGATCGAAATTACAAGATACTACCAATAGAGTTACAACCAAATTTCCTAGAATGTGATAAAAAAAACTTTGTGATAAATAATATCCAAAATGCGTGGTTGCAAAACACCAAGCGCACACAACATGCGCTACATCGAGGATTTTCCGACTGAATCTAGGATAGCGTTTTTATACTTTTGGTTTGATTCGACCGTTGCATAGGATAATGATAAATCTGATGGAAAATTATATGTTGATTAATTCCTTTCTTCGGTTTCTAGGATTTCTTTTTTAGTTTTTAGGGTTTATACATGTTTCTTATTTTTAATTTTATTTTTCAGTTTTAATAAATAATTCAAGTTCTTTTACTAAAATGGTCACATTTGAGTCCGTCAATTAAAAGACATATTTATTTTATTATTGCTAATTTGATAAATAAACCACCTCTTTCAATAATTGTAAATTTTCATTTATATAATTTTATTCATTTCCTTGTTGACTTAATCAACTATATTAACTTTGTGAACTTTTTTTTTTTTACTTCGACTTGTAAACGATGCATTGACTAGAACTGAACTTTTGTCTAGGACGAAACATAATTTTGAAATATACTTCATTCGTTATGGAATGGGCCAAGTCGTATTTAAAACGTAATTCTTATTTGGAAAAAAAGATGCAAGTGTTACTCTTTCTGTCAACAATTTTATTTTTATTTTTATTTTTTATTTATTTATTTTTTCAATTTGGTGAATTTACAACTTTAAGAAACTTTGAAGTATCAACTTTTTACTATTTGATTACTCGATATAATTTACCATATGTAAGTATAAAATTAACTTTTTAGAATTGTTTTATTTCAACTACTAAAATGAGATCTTAGCTTTTCAAATCACACTTCTATTAAGAAATAATTTAGAAAATGGACTATTTACTAGAAAAGATAAAATCGTCTCGGCTTGATGGCGGGTGCAACTCGAGTGAGATTTTAAACGAGTTGGATTATATAAATCTTAACTCGAAATATTATTAGGGCCAATGAACCCGTCCAATGGGCCAAAATTTCGGGTGGTCTCAAGCTGATCTAAAAATTAAAGGATATTTTTTGTAGGATTGACCGACCTTAGGGTGATTGTGGCCCCTTACTGTTTATATGCCTAAAATATTTATAACGTGGATATTGTGTATTTATTTTGAATAGTATATTTGTTTTGATCCCCTCAAAATTATAAAATACTAGGATAACTTTAAATGTTTACATGTTATTCAATTAAAACACTCTAAACTTTAAATATAAGTTGCTAATGATCTATTCAACATATTTGATAATAAATATTATTGATATTCTATTTAAATAATAAATAAAAATGTTAAAACACTCTAAACTTTAAATATAAGTTGCTAATGATCTATTCAACATATTTGATAATAAATATTATTGATATTCTATTTAAATAATAAATAAAAATGTTTAATATTTATTATCATAGTATATCAATGTTGATTGGTGGTTCTTTGTTTGTCGGTTTCCCTAACCATATATTCTGGGTTGAGCCTTAATTTTAAACTATATTTATCCATGACCCTCTGCCTTGGGTCATGGGAAGATAAAAATTGAAAAAAATAAAATAAATAAGAACGAAATGAATTGCCACAACCAGTTGTGGCTGAGGTTGGTTGACCAACCCTTGTTACAACTCAAATCATGCCCACTTTATGCATATGGCATATTTTGATTGGTTGTATTAAATTATTTTATGGGTATAGTTTAGATGATGAATAAATGAGATAATTTTGTTTTATTTATTTTTAAATTATTAAAAGTTCTATTTATTTCTCTATAGGTAGAGCATAATATTGACATATATTGAATTAATTCATTTTCTTCGATGGCGTATTCCAACTATTGTAATTTTAAGCGTATGATAAAAAAAATCTCCTTATTATAGTTGTGGAATTAAAATATCGATTTTTTATATATTTCATATATCTATTAAAAATATTAAAAAAAAGCTAATAACAGCTCAAAAATATTTGTTTGATTTGGAAACAGGTTGGGTATGTGAATGAGAAATTAATATTCTTTTAATATTGTGTATGTAGATGAGAGAAATGAATATTTTATTTACAGGTCAAATTGTAGAAGATTGTTGATAAATATAATGTTATATAGTAGGAGAGGGGTTTACCTACTAATTTTGAAAGTACGAAATTCGTGGAGCAGCCCAAGCCAAGTTGATATATAATATTGATTCAACGGTGGGGTTGCCGGAATGGTCACTTTTTAGTAACAGCAAACACATAAGCGAAGGTTGGCGCAGGAGCAGCCTTCCACAAATTGGGTTGAAAAAGGCCCGGCCCAGCCCAGCCCAACACAGCATGTGCAATTCAATTATGACCACTCATCTTCTCTATTGCTTTCCTTCCCATTCAATCCCTCATCATCTCCACTTGCAACTTCAAACATAAACATCAAATTAAAGTCACTACACAAATCTCTCATTTTTTTCTAATTAAAAATAAAACTATATGTGATTCAATTAATTAAATCAACAAATAATAAAAATTACATTTTTTTGCTATATTGTGTCAATAATATATTGTAAGACATATGACAAAACAAGGTTGGAATGACAAAAAAGTAAAAGAATAAAAAAAAAAAAACTTAAATTGATGATTGATAAAGCGCAATCCGCTATCACAAGAATATTTACGAAAAACACTAAACAAGAAAATAACCAAGCAATAAGACACAAGGTTTACGTGGTTCGATCCGGAGATCTACGTCCACGAGAAAATGACGTCCCTACCGGGCTCCTTTTCTTTCTTTTCCTTTGTTTTTGTTTACAAGTGTTCTTTCTTTGATCAAAGTTCCAACCCCTTTTCTCTCTCTAATTCTACTATTTATATCATACAAATTACAGCCCTAACTATATTCCTACAATTAAGGCCCCTAACTATATTCCTGCAATTAAGGCCACGAGGCTTGCCATCGTGATTGAGAGGAAATCGTGGGTCAGATCTTTTTCTCCCTCTTGCGCTGCCGTTGCAACCTAATTATCAAATCTATATTTGGGCCAATTCTTGGGCTTCCAACTATAAACAACTTGGGCCAGCCTGCGGCTTTAGGCAACTTGGGCCTTACCTACCAGATGCCCCTCCCCCAAAGAAGCCGAAGCAGAAGGATTCGGCTTTGTAAAGTAGATAAGGTAAGCCAGGAGTGCCGGAGTCGAGAAAAGTAAGCCCTGAGGTCCCTCAACCGGGGTTGAAAAGAAGTAAAACCCGAGGTCCTTCAACCGGGGTTGAGAAAAAGTAAACCCCGAGGTCCGTCAACCGAGGTTGAGAAGCTTCTTCAACACGAGTGATGAGCACAACTGAGGCGCGTGACTGACAGCTGTACACAGTATTCGAGTAAGCGCGTGTGAAACGGCGCATATTGCTGGTTTCGAGGCGCGTGTGTGGCACGTGAAGATCAGGACCGTTGATTTTAAACCATCGAATCGTTACCGTTGCTGGATGTATAAGAAAAGGAGGGAAATCGAAATCCTTCACCTTCTTCTCTTGCAGTTATCTGAATCGTGCATCAGAGAAATCCGCCATTGTGCCAACTTGTGACGATAGAATATCTCTCACCAACCAACCAAAGAAAACAAGTAAGTATGTCTATCTCATCTTCGTCTTCATCTAGGGTGGAGGAGGTAGGCACAGAAGGGGTACCTTTTAGAGCACCTCCTATCCGAGTGATCTTCCCCGTGAACAGCGAAAGTAGACAAATCCATCGAGGTGATCTTAGTGAAATAAGAGTGGAGGCAGTAAGTTTTCCCCGGTGTGAGGAGGAAGTAGAGGGGTTCGAGGTGGCAGGGGTAAGGCCCACAGTTTCAAATAGATACCCCCGGGCTTGAATCAATACCAATTCAACCTCTTGGTGATGAGGTAGTAGAAGTCCCTCTTGATCTAAATGTGCACGAGCGAACTGTTAAGGTCGGTGCTATACATTTACCCCTACTTCACAGTGCCATCGTTCAAGTATTGCGAGAATACTCCGAGGTCTTTGCCTGGTCACCTTTAGACATGCCCGGTGTCTCACCAGATTTGATTACTCACAGATTGAACATTGACCCCGTAGTCAAACCAGTACAGCAGAAGCGCAGACAATTTGCTCCCGACAGAAAAGCTGCTATCCGCACAGAAGTTGAAGCATTGGTAAAGGCAGATATCATTTTCGAAGTCCATTATCCGACCTGGTTGGCAAATCCTATTCTAGTCCTGAAGTTTGATAATACGTGGAGAATGTGCGTGGATTTTACTGATCTGAATAAATATCGTCCGAAGGATTGTTATCCGTTACCTTCTATCGACCAGAAGGCTGAAGCCATTACTGGACATCCCGCGCTCTGTTTCTTGGACTTATATAAGGGATACCACCAAATTCACATGGATAAGAATGATGCAATCAAGACAGCATTTATAACGGACTTCGGAATCTTCGCATACAAAAAGATGCCCTTCGGGCTCAAGAATGCTGGAGCCACTTATCAAAGGTTGATGGATCATGTCTTTCAGAACCAAGTTGGCCGAAATGTGGAGGTCTATGTCGATGATCTAGTCATCAAGAGTCGAACTTTTGAGGCATGTGTTCGGGATATTGCTGAAACACTGGAAGTACTTCGACGCCATAATCTTCGCTTAAATCCAGCGAAGTGCACCTTCGGGGTCGGTTCAGGCAAGTTTTTAGGATACATGGTCTCTCCTCAGGGACTACAAGCTAACCCCGCCAAAATTAGGGATATCCTCGATCTCAAAACACCCCATAAAGAAAAGGATGTTCAACGCCTTACTGGACGATTAGCCGTGTTAAACAGGTTCCTATCTAAAGCAGCTGAACGGCAACTTCCTTTCTTTAAGGTGTTACGACAGGTTAAGAAATTCGAGTGGACTCCCCAATGTGAGGAAGCTTTGACGGCCTTAAAGCAACACATCCGTCAACTTCCCATTATTTCTGCCCCGATTGCTGGAGAACCCCTGTATCTATATTTGTCCACCTCTGATGAAGCCATCAGCGCGGCTCTTGTCCGTGATGACCATGGGACTCAGAAGGTTGTATATTTTGCCAGCCGGGCTTTACAAGGAGCAGAAATCCGATACTCAGTCATCGAAAAGACCATATTGGCATTGGTTATGGCGGCCCGCCGCCTCCGTCCCTATTTTCAGGGACATGTTATTAACGTTCTTATAAACCTACCAATCCGTCAAATCCTGAGTAAGCCCGATCATTTAGGTCGACTTGTCAAATGGGCAATAGAGTTGGGAGAGCACGACATTCAATTTCTTCCTCGTCACGCTATTAAAGGCCAAGCCCTGGCTGATTTTCTAGCCGAAGCTACTTACGAGTGTCCGGACTCCGACTCACATCCTGAACACATTTCCCCTACTGATCCTAGTGTTGAAACCAAACGATGGCATGTTCATGTAGACGGTGCCTCCGCTACACGGGGAAGTGGTGCCGGGGTCATCATCAATGGACCTGACAATGTTGAAGTCAAGTATGTTTTGCGCTTCAACTTCAAAGTCACGAATAATGAAGCTGAATATGAAGCGATTCTTGCGGGTCTTCGTCTTGCAAAGACTTTAGGAGCTGCACATATTCGACTATACACTGATTCCGAGGTGGTTTCCAGTCAGATCAATGGCTTATATATAGCAAGGAGGAAACCATGAAATGGTATTTGGTTTTAGCTCAAAGTCTCCTACACACATTTGCCTCTGCCCACATTCACAAGATTCCCCGAGAAGAAAACACAAAAGCTGACGCTCTTAGCAAACTGGCCTCCGCGGCTCCCTCAAGTGTACCTTCTGATGTACTTGTAGAAGAGATGTCTCATCAGTCAATCCACGAACAGCCTATCTCGGTAATCACTGATTCCCAAATTACTTGGATAACATTGTCCAATATTTACAGGATGGAACCCTACCCGATGACAAGTTACAAGCCCGACAGGTGATCTTGAAAGCACCAAAATACACTTTACATGACGGAGTTTTGTACAGGCAATCTTATCTTCAGCCCAGTCTTCGGTGCCTTGGCCCGGTTCAGGCTCATTACATCCTCAAGGAATTACATGAAGGCTCATGCGCAAACCATATTGGTTCCAGGACTCTTGCTAAAAAAGCACTCCGATGGGGATATTATTGGCCTACTCTTTTTAATGATGCGCAATTTCTCCAGAAATACAAAGTTGTTCATTACAACGTAAGAAAATACAACGGAATCCTTTTTACAGATCATCTACCCTACATTCTGCTCATGAGTTGGAAGGTCACTGACCTCTCCGGGGGTAGGGTTGGTTTCTTTTCCACCCGAGGCCTCTACAACGTCACTCGCTACCTCTGCTGCCTTGCTAGGGCCTTCGATCATGATGGAAGGCCTAACAGCTTCTTTGCAGGGAATAGGAGCTCGGTTCCTTAACTCCCGTACATAAAAACCGTTGCGAAAACCCAAGAAGTCCTTATCCTGGTCTTCATTACACCGTTTAATGATTTCGGGAGTTAGGAGTGTGTTCTTCTTAGCTAAGGCCTCGATCAATGGCCACTTCGGAGCTTTCATCAACGCCTCAAAATATGCACCATCTTCGTTCCCTACTGCATCATAGTTATACCCGAAATCTTCATCATAAACATTGACCTCCGGGTATTTATCATATACGGTTTCCAACAGCTCGCTTTTTGTAGTCGTGTCACCTGCAGCCACGAACGTGCTCAGAAACTTCAAGAATGTCTCTGTTTGCATCAATTTTTCGGCAAAAGTCTCTAGTACAGCTCCTTGGCCCACGATCGCCTTGTTCAGCTCTTCCCGCGTCGCAATTAGGTCACCTCTCATCACAGCAACCTCGACGGCCTGTTCGCGTAGCCTGGCCGCTTCTCTCTCGGCAAGTACTGCCCTGTCTCGGGCTGCTCTAGCACTCTTCTGAGCCTCCGCGAATCCGGCCCGTAATTTGGCAACCTCGGCCTCCAGCTCGGTTACTTTGTCTTGGGTAGATTCTTTCTCCAATCGTCCCACTAGTCCGCGGATTGGCTCCAGCAGTTTTTCAAGCTCGGCTCCGGCCGCCGTTATCTCCGCTCCTTGCCCCTGCATTGCCTCACTATTATGATGGGCGTGTGCGAGGTATAATAACACTATTTACGATGATACCTCATGAGCCGGGGTCATATGCGCCTTTTTCGGAGGCGGTGGTGTTGTTGGAGAGGTACTCGGCGTCAACCCGGAGAGTGGAATATTGTCCTCGGGGTCAACTCCGTGGCTACCTCCAGCTGCTGTTCTTTGTAGCTCCGGGGTTTTAGACCTATCATCTCGTCCCCCGGAGTTGGCTTTTGTGCTCTTCCTAGCGGCACTCTTGAACTTACCCACTGCACATGACAAGCCATTATTCAGAGAATTGACAAGTTTATCTTACACAATTTATACATGAATAAAAGCCCTACCCTCTACTTCTGCCCTGGTTTTCGTTCTCTCCCCCTCAGATATGCTCGGTGTCCTGTCAGAATCAGTCCCGGTTGGGGTACTTTTCTCTTGGGAATCCGAAGTCCCAGCAGCCCATCTGGAATAATACGGGCTCAACCCAGCTTTGTCTAGGACTTCTTCCGGAAATCTGGACTCCGGTACACCGGCTCTCTTCAAAACATCCACACCCCTAGGTTCCCCTGCAGGGGCACTATCTACTACCTCTAACATTTGCCACTTGGGCAGCACTGTTGTCTGCCTAACATAAATAAACTTCCCTCTCCATCCTTCAATTTTACTCGGATTCTTAACCTTAAATCTTTTTCCCGGCCTGGGGTTAAGGTAATACCAACCTTTATTTTTTCCCATCGTTTTCAATTGGAAGAAATGCCTAAATAAACTAATACTAGGCACCAATCCCCCCTTACTACACTCCACTAAAAAACCTACCACCTGCCTTACAGCATTGGGCCCTAATTGCCCTAAAGCTATTCCATAATAATCCAACAATTTCATTAAAAAATCCCACAGACGGCGCCAATTGATAAAGCGCAATCCGCTATCACAAGAATATTTACGAAAAACACTAAACAAGAAAATAACCAAGCAATAAGACACAAGGTTTACGTGGTTCGATCCGGAGATCTACGTCCACGAGAAAATGACGTCCCTACCGGGCTCCTTTTCTTTCTTTTCCTTTGTTTTTGTTTACAAGTGTTCTTTCTTTGATCAAAGTTCCAACCCCTTTTCTCTCTCTAATTCTACTATTTATATCATACAAATTATAGCCCTAACTATATTCCTACAATTAAGGCCCCTAACTATATTCCTGCAATTAAGGCCACGAGGCTTGCCTTCGTGATTGAGAGGAAATCGTGGGTCAGATCTTTTTCTCCCTCTTGCGCTGCCGTTGCAACCTAATTATCAAATCTATATTTGGGCCAATTCTTGGGCTTCCAACTATAAACAACTTGGGCCGGCCTGCGGCTTTAGGCAACTTGGACCTTACCTACCAATGCTAAAATTATAAATTTTGTTACAAAAATTTAACTAGTTTCAACTAGTTTCCGTTTAGACGCTAGATTCTCGTCGGTTATTTAATTATATTCTTTTCATGATTCCTTTTCACTTAACCGCATCTAGGTCCGACTCAACCAAACCTAGTTCCAACTAAGCACTATACATTGGCTAATCAATGCTCGATTAGCTTCTAACAACTTTTATAAAACTATAGTAAAGTTTGTCCACATGGTATTTCTATTTTTTCCTATGATTGTTAAGGGTTATTATCGTCTTTAGCTAAAAAAATCTGGTAGAACTTTACTTGCTTTGAAGCAATTAATTCATCCATTTAAGGATTGTTTGCATTTGCTTATTTTAAGCAAATATTTAATTGTAGCTTAATATAAATTGAAATGGATGCTTGACGTGCATTTCTTTAACTGTAATTAATTAGTTGTAAACTAAAAGTCATACGTAATAAAAGCAAAAACTTATATGAGACCGTCAAGAAAAAAATATTACTTTTTGTTGCTAAAGTAT